>JAUTXW010004115.1:7500-696654 GCA_030620095.1 Kuschelorhynchus macadamiae
TTTACTCACAACTTTTAATGACTTTAAAACAGTCAGATACTAATTCACAATTTGAGTAAAAATAATCCAAAAAATATGCACCCTTTTTTGTTTTTCTATAAACAATAACTACAGATTGGGAGAATTCTGTGATTGACAAACAAAAATGTTTTTTGGCTTTTTCGCAACTGAATAAAAATATTTAACTTTAAATTAATTGAAAAAAATTTGAAATCAATTCTTTTCTATTATTAACTTAATGTTTCTCTCTTACGATCGGCGCACTGATGAGTCCCGATAGGATGAAAGTATTTGTACAACTACTATGTGTCTATAAAAACTTAAGGTAAATGATATAATTTCTTATGCTTGCTTAAATAATATTGTTTATATTATGTACCGAAACATTCCGTACACAGACTAGCCTACATGTTGAGGTATGTAATTATATTAAATATTTGCTTCAATTAATTTAGAGTTAAATATTTTTATTCAGTTGCGAAAAAGCCAAAAAACATTTTTGTTTGTCAATCTAAACGCAACAAATAATCTGAACACACTTAAAAATCATGTGATTGTTTTAGCAGTCAACCAATTACACCTTATTAGTTAGCCACCCAAAATTAGTTAACTCTAGTTTATAACGTAATTATAACAAAGAACACAAGTTCAAATTTAGCGCCAGAAAGAGATACTATTACTTGTTAAATATGCTTTCTCTGTCAGATCTTTGTATCGATTTTTGTTTATTCACTTAGTTTATAAAAAACCACAGAAAGAAATTCCACTGATAATACACTCGGTCGTCTTCATTAGATGCGATCAATCTAAAACGTAAACGTGTAGAATAATTATATTTTTATGTAAATATACCAATATGTAGTCCTATATAACACAAAAATGAAAAAAATTGGAATGTTTCACATAGAAGCTAGATGTAGTAATTAAATTTAAATTAATTTTCATAAACTAATTTGAACATAAATGTACAATCCTAAAAGTTTAACAAGCATAATTTACCGCAAATAAAACATAGAATTAGTAATTCAATTAAGTAGTTAAGTAAAATGTAGGCACAGAAAATAAAAAATGAAAGTAATAATTCAAAAAAAGACATTTTTCAGTGAACCAGAAATGTTAAAATCTTTCATCTCTCCTCCTTGATATCTTTATATAGTATATAATTTTCAATATAAAAAAAACGTTAAAGCTTAATTTAGAGAGCTGGTGCAATATTGTAAAGTTCTGTTTTGTATTGTAGCCTTGAAAAAGGAAACAATAAATTTCCGAAAGCTCGGCCTATGTAAAAAACGAGTTTTACTTCAGCCCCAGACCGGGAAAAAATTGAAACTTTTGTATTCAACTAGTTCGTTCGTGACATTTATATACATATATATATATATATATATATATATATATATATATATATATATATATATATATATACATACACACATATATATATATATATATATATATATATATATATTTTGTTGTTTCTGATGTTTGTTTGGCGAAACACGTATTTTTTCACAATTTTTTCACTATATTAAACCACTTGACTGAGACCGACGTATTGTTTTTCTTTTCTGCAACTATATTGAACAAGAAGGTCGTGAAATTCTTAATTAAGATTAAGTACATCCTTTTTTCTATTTCTTTTATTATTAGTTAATATTAATTATCTTTAGGTATAATAAAGTTCATTTGTTTCCACCTTATTATATTCATTTCTTTTTTAAAATTTAAGTGAATTAAAAGAGGATTCCTTTGAACAGTAGATTATTTTGAGTCCATGGCCAACTTTGCCGGGGGTATAATTAAATAAGTGCTAGCAATATTGATTTTCGCTTTAGGTAAGCATTAACAACATGAAAATAGGTTATCAAATTTTCAAGTTTGCAGCGGTCTATGGAATTGTATTTGTCATATGTGGATGTGGTTCCAGTCAGTTGACCCGTTATGGTACAAGGTCTGATCAAAACTTGAAAAATCATTTTGCGAAAAACATTTTTTTTAAAACTCGGAATATTTTCTTTTATGACATTTTGTCGGATGACAGCTTGAATAAAGAGTAAAATATATAAAATAACCGTGATTGTTTTTATACTGGCCCACTCCGTTTTTCGATAAAATACAAATAAGTGCGTATTATGGCACATTTTTAAGGGGCTTTAACTTACAGCCGACGATAGGATAGAAAGAACAGTAGTACGCACACACTCTACGAGTCGAGTACTCCCCTGGCGGATTGACTTCAAAATTTGGTCAAAAATTAAGGATCATATGGGGATGACCTGGTAATATTCCAGTATAGCAGAACAAACTGCTAATTCAACTTTTACATGGTCAATCGCGTTATACAGGGTGGTGCAACCAAGATTGGGTGGACGATTGTGGACAAACGGAGAGGAATTTGAAAAAAAATTTTTGATATGATTGATAGTCAAGAACGCTGTGTTTTAAAATTATACCCATTATACTGGGTGGTCTGAAAAGTTCGTGGTGAACCAAACTTGTGTTTTTTTAAATGGGACACCCGGTATATTATTATTTTAGTTGATTCTCCTATTCGTTACGATCATTTTAATATGAGGTTTGTTGGGTCTAAAATTTATACCAAGGGAATGGGACGAGGTTAAAGTGGAAAAAAGGGTTATACTCCGGCCATTTTTTGAAAACAATTGAAGCAGGTATGGAAAAACCAAATATTCTATAAAATGTATTGTATCTAGGATTACAATAATCGCTTGTAAGTCGTTCAAAATTATTCACTGTTATACAGGGTGGTCAAGTTTTGCAAATTTACCTTGGATTGAATTTTTTTAAATGGAACACCCCATATATTTTACTGTCATATTAAAGATAACATCGCCAGCTTTCAGAAAATACCCTATTTGATATCTTTCTAACCAACAGTTTTTTAGTAAATTAACCGTGAAACCAAAATTTACTCATTCTAACAGAAACGGTATTATTTACGTTGCTTAAATTGACTACCTATAATATAAGGAGGCCATGATATAATCATAAATGAAAAGAAAGATTGACATTCTTGTCAAAACCGCAAAGTGTCAGAGAATTGGCATCAATTACCATTGTTTTTTGACGATAAGCCGAGAAATTGTTAAGTAACAATGAGTTTGAGTACTCCAGAGTTGATAAACATGACTTTTATGTTGGGCGAGTGTCAAAAAAACCCTTTACTAGCAAGCAGGGTTTATGCGGTACGATATCCCGATGCCGAAAAAAAACCAAGACCTGAAGCTTTTGCAAGTTTATTAGAGAGGTTTCAAGAAACAGGCAATGTTGCTTTTAAGAAACGTAAAGTAATTAATAAACCAGTTACCAATGAAGATAATGCTTTGACAGTGTTATTAACAGTGCAAGAAAATCCACATACAAGTACCAGAGAAATTGAGAGAGCTACTGATATTGAACGCACTAGTACTAAACGGATTCTGAAACAACATAAATATCATGCCTACCACATTGAATTACACCAAGAACTGTATGATCGCGATTACGTCCAACGACAAGAGTTTTCAATTTGGTTTTTAAATACAATTTGGGATAATCTAGGTTTTGTAGATAGGGTGCTGTTTTCAGATGAAGCAACTTTTAAAAGCAACGGCTTGGTTAACAAACATAATATGCACTATTATTCAACCGAAAATCCACATTGGATTCGTCAGGTGGACCATCAAAATAAATGGTCAATTAATGTTTGGGGAGGTATAATTGGCTCTCATGTTATAGGACCATATTTCTTTGAAGAGCATTTAACGGGAGAAGTCTTTAAATTTTTTGAGAAATGAGTTGCCCGTATTACTCGAAGACTTACCTTTAATGTTAAGAAATTCCTTATGGTTCCAACATGATGGAGCACCCCCGCATTACCATAGACATGTAAGACATTTTCTCAATAATTGGAAAGGAGAGCATTGGATTGGGCGAGGTGGACCAGTTAAGTGGCCTGCGAGATCACTCGATTTAACGCCACTAGATTTCTTTTTATGGGGACATGTTAAAGAAGAAGTTTATAAAGAGGTTCCAACCATAGTGGAAGATATGAAGTTGAGAATAATAAGCAGTTTTCGCAACATTTCAGACCTGACTTTGAGAAAAGTGAAACTTTCATTAATGGATAGACTCGAAATGTGCCTTCAGCAAAACGGTGGTTTAGTTGAACATCTTTTATAAGTTTTAATTACATTTATTTTTTTTGTAAAAAAAGATCTGTTATTAATACTGTCAATGCTTCTTCATTGGTAACTGGTTTATTAATTACTTTACGTTTTTTTGAAAGCAACATTTCCTGTTTCTTGAAATCTCTATGATAAACTTGCAAAAGCTTCTATCTTGTTTTTATTTCGGCATCGCATCATCAAAGAACAATATTTATTTATTTACTGATGACAATATTCTGACACTTTGCTGTTTTGACAGGACTGTCAATCTTTTGTTCAATTTATGATGATATCATGGCCTCCTAATATTAAATTGTCAATTTTAACAACGTGAATTCAGAGTAATTCGTGTTAAAATGAAGACATTTTGATTTAACAGCTAATTTACTGAAAACTGTTGGTCAGAAAGGTATCAAATATGGTATTTTCTGAAAGCTAGTAATGTTATCTTTAACATGAAAGTAAAATATACAGGGTGTTCCATTTAAAAAAATTCAATCCAAGGTAAATTTGCAAAACTTGACCACCCTGTATAACAGTGAATAATTTTGAACGACTTACAAGCGATTATTGTAGTCCTAGATACAATACATTTTATAGAATATTTGGTTTTCCCATACCTGCTTCAATTGTTTTCAAAAAATGGCCGGAGTATAACTCTTTTTTCCACTTTAACCTCATCCCATTCCCTTGGTATAAATTTTAGATCCAACTAACCTTATATCAAAATGATCGCAATGAATAGGAGAATCAACTAAAATAATAATATACCGGGTATCCCATTTAAAAAAACACAAGTTTGGTTCACCACGAACTTTTCAGACCACCCTGTATAATGGGTATAATTTTAAAACACAGCGTTCTTGACTATCAAACATATACCAAAAATGTTTTTTCAAATTCCTCTCCCTTTGCCCACAATAGTCCACCCCATCTTGGTTGCACCACCCAGTATTTTTTATCCCCCCACCCTTAAAAAAATAAATTTGCGTACCTGTACAAAGCACCCAGAGCAGTTCTGAAAAGTGTTACATCGTCATTATATTTACAGATAGTGTTATCACGGGCAATTAAAAATGCGATTAGCCGAAAAAAAAATGAAGAACCTTGATACCATACATAAATATACAATTATATTTTTAACATCTGTCTCCAATTATACCAGTCGCTAGCGGGAATTTGTTTATCTCGACGACGTTAACATGATGCGGTTTTCAATAAGTTTTTTAATAACTGTCGTAGCATTAGCATGTGCCGAGTGTTCGAGGATTTTAGGTATTTTTCCTCTTGCCGGTGTAAGCCATCACATTCTAACGTCGAAATTGATGAAGGGATTGGCTGAAGCTGGACACGATATTACACTAGTTAGTCCTTATGTTCACAATGATACGTTTAGGAATGGATCCATTACAGATGTGGTTCTTGAGGGTTTTGAGGAAGATATGCATAGTAAGTTTGTTAAACTATTTTATTTTCCTAGAAATATGTGCTGCAAATGTTCTGACTACATCAAACCTTTGTTAGACCAACCCAATTATGATATTTAAAACTTATATTTTATTTACTTATTTAATTATTCAATGGTGGTATCACCATTTTAAATATAATAATAACATAAAATAGCCATCAAAATAATATCATACACAATATGGTAACAAAAAAATAAACTATAATAAACAATACTAAGTGAATTACAACAAATATTACTATTCATTTAAAGCCTATTCTATTCAGAAATCACATATTTCAATTTAAACTTAAAGAAAAACAAGTCTTATTATTATTAAGATTATTCACCCTAGTGACTATTCTATTATACGACATTTTGGAAATGCCGACTATTACCCCGAAACAAGATGCTTTTCGTTTAAATCAAGCTGCAGACCCCTCTCTGACTTTCTGTATTATAAATATCTAAGAAACTTGAGCTATATGGCTTGTACTCCATTGTCGTGAATGTCTTAGTGCAAGCACCAAATTATGGAGCCATATTCCAACAAAGATCTGGCATATAAAATATAAATATTAACACTGCAATACAACTTACTAAAATTCCGTGACATCTCTGTTACTACCTCTAGTACGTTCAAGTCAGAACCTCAAGTTTATAGCCAACATCATTATTTCGACTAACAATCATGTCTGAGCACTACTTCCCCACTTTGAGCTTAAGGATAATTCGCGAACGCCGAAGATCAATTAAATCCAAATATCTCTTTAGCAAAATACAGCTTCAGGCGATGCGATATTTTTAAAAAATTTTCAGGTCATTTCCAAAACGCTTGTAAATTAAATTCAAACCTTCGCAATATCATTCACCAAGAGAAGAAATAGATTAGACCGCAAATGTAATCCTTGAGGGACAAATCACTCTAAGATAAATCAGTGCTTCACACAAAGAAATAACACACTCCATTAAAAATAAATTTTGATATTAAATCAAGACTGCCACGGCCTTTTACATTTTATGCCAAAAATGTATCCAACAATCAATCGATGTTCACCTCAATAGAATTGACATCCACTCAACCATCACCACCCCCAGAACCTATGTCTTCCACAGCCGTACTGCAGAAGAACTTATAAATAGAACCAAGGTGTTTGCTGAAAATATTTGCAATACCTTGCCCATCCTTCTTTTGATATACACGTATTTGTTTAGTACTGGTAAGAATGTTAAAATTGTAGAGAAGCATGGCTTCATGTTGGGTAGGCCAATCTGACTTGCTTTTATTTATTAAGTATGCCATTTACGCTGATTTCAGCAAAGCATTTGATAAAATAAATCGTAATACCTTGTTAAAAATATTAGCTGAGATCGGTGTGAATTGTTTCTTGCTAAGATAGATAGAATCTTATTTGAAAAATAGATCTCACTACGTTAGTCTTGGGATGCAGCACTAGGGCATTTATTGCTTCATCGAGGATGCCACATGGTTTTCACTTTAGACGCGTGTTATTTTTAATGTACTTTGCTTAAAATTATAATAGGATTGGAACATGCTGTGTGAAATACATGATCTGTTTCTTGATTTTTCTTTAATATTTATACATAACCTTTACAAGAAACCTAAATCGCGTTAATTTTCTATGACTTCTATATCAAATATAGCCTCAGTATGGAATAATAAGGGACCTAGGGCTAGTATTTGATAACAAACTTATGTTTTATGAACATGTAGAGTTTATCACTAACACTTGTTCTGGATTGTTAGGCTTTATTATTAAATCATGTACACTGTGGTCCAAATTAAATTGGAACCTTTTTTAGGCTTTATTATTTTTATTATTTTTTGACCGATTTTAAAGATTTTTTGATATGTTTTAGTTGAATAATTTCTGAATTTACTCTGATTTCTCCACTTATTTCTTTGTACAGGGTGCGCAAATTTTTTTTTCTAAAACGTTGATTTTAAAGTCGTTGCAAAAATCAGGTGATTCCAATATTTCTACGATTTGATGTTAAAATGGTTCATTGTTTTTTGGATAATGATCAGTAACTTGAAGATTTGATTGAATTAAATCTTTAATAGTTAATATAATATAGAATAGTTAATTTTTTAATTTAAAGTCGCACGCGAGAGTTATTTAATGGGCTAAAAAAAATCTGAATAAAATTTTTTAATAAGCATATTTTCTTCACAAATGTTTCATCTTGTTAAAAAGAATATTTGCAAAATTTTCAAGTTGTGTTTAATATCGTTACAACAATCCTGAAGTTTGTGATTCCCTAAAAAATTTAAAATCCAAGTTAATTTCACAAGTATACTTAAATTTGAACGGAGTTATGAGAATCTGATCTTGATTAAACTATGAAAGTGTTTATGATAATTATCAAAAAAATTAATTTTTCGAAAACTTTTTTGATTTTTTCCAAAAAAATTTTTTTTTTCTCAGGAGGCTATGTTTTACTATCCAGGCATAACTTTTGATGCTAAACAACTTTTCTCAATAACATTTTGCTGTTTGACTTGCAACCATTCTAAGTTCATTTATATGATTATCGAAGATGCACCAACTTTTGGCAATATTTTTATTTTGATTGTGTAGTTAATAAAAAAATTCCCATATGTTGTAGACTTAAATGACCACACTGTATATTTAAAGGCGTTTCGTTTTATTATTAAATTTTTATACGGCTAGTTTCTTTATTCTGTTGTAATTGTACTGAGATATTGTGACATGTAGACACATTTTAAAATTGAAGAAAGTGTCCATATTATCTAAAAGAGACTTGGTAATAAACAAATTAAAAAATATATACACAAAGTCTAGGTCTCAGTCGAAAATAAGTTTATAAATTAAGAATAGGTTACATGTTTCGCCCTCACGGGCAGCATCAAACTATAAACAAAACACATTTTACAAAGTACATAAAACTAAAATATGTTTGTGACCTAGACTTTGTGTATATATTTTTTACTTTGTATATTTTAAAATTGTTCTGTTTGTATCTTAAATTAACAAAATAATACACACTTAAATGAAAATAATAACGTGAAAGTGGCTCATAGGCGATATAAAGAAAGTATTAAAGAGGGACAAAAGGCCCCACCATTAAATAGGCATCATAATAAAATTAAATAGAAGACTATAGAGGTAGAAAAAAAAGAGAGGACAGAAATGAAGAGAGGCTTTGAACAAAAGGGTTATTCCTTATTCTTCTGTGGGTAAGGGGTTGTCCCTCAAGTTGTTCTTAGACGGCTAAAGTCTTAAAGGTTTTAACATACTAGAATGAGCACAAAACACTAATCGAATTCTGTAATACAGATTTATTTTAATTTCTCCACAAATATATAATATACATAACAAGTATTAAGTAATTAAACCGGCAACACTACAGTTTGCGACATGGTGCGAGGACAAGGTTGTCTATACGTACTAGGTCAATGTTATAAATTGTTTTAGTCAACGCGAATATTATGGTAATTTTTAATTCTGACTTATTAATGAAAGTGTTGTATGATACACGATAACTGTCGATAAAATTTAAATTAATTCAATGTTAATGTAAATTTTAAGGGTCTTATGAAGCCTATTGAAAATTGATGGGATCGAAGTTTGAGAAGTATTTTTTTTTAAATTTTTTATTAAATTTCAAAAATTTGTTTCCACGTATTTTCTTTAAATAAAAGCATTCGTGCTCATGGTCAACTAGCCGATTTCTCCCGGAAATTTTATTTGCACTTGTACCATTACTGACAAATAACGAAAAGATGCCAAAGAATTCTTAGTTTTACCAGTGCCCCAAAAATTATTGGTAAATAAAGTTAATAACTACCAAAACTTTCTATACAGTGCGACCTTTAATAGTGACGCAGTGCTTGGCGAATTTCTAACATGCAGTGACGGCAAACTAATTGGGAACCATACCTTAAAAAACTTATTTATTACAAAATTCAAAGAACACTACATTTTTAAGCGGCAAACTAATCGGAAACGTATTTCTAAATCAACATTTTCAATAAGTAGGTCCACTTTAAAATTGAAAATCAACATTTTCTAACAAGAAGGCTTATTTTAAAATTGACAATCGTTACCATAAAGCTTTAGTGGGTTGTTGACTTCCGCTCCTGTCAATAATTTAATGCTCGTAATTGTTTGAATGAGGCACAACTTTTTGGCAGGGTACCATGGAAGAAGCCTCACCTTTCTGAAGTGAATCGAAGGAGCCCTTTGGAATTTGTTAGAAATCACCTTCCCTGGAACGCCCAACAATGGAAGCACATACTATGGTCAGTTGAATCTAAGGTAAATAAAATTGGTTCTGATGGAAACCATTTTGTTTGGAGTCCACCAAATAAAGAATTTGACCCGCGCTACATCATGAAAACAGTAAAATTTGGTAGTGGTTGTATTGTGGTATGGGGCTTCTCTTGGAATGGTGTTGACCCTCTTTATAGAATAACTGGTACTATGGATCAGAATGAATACATTAACATACTGGAAAACGTGATGCAACTAACCTGCTGGACACTCGAACTGCATAACGTAATTTTTTGGAGTATTTTTAATGTTCGATATTTCAAAAACGGTAAGCTAAATTGAAATGCGGTTTTCGACGTCAGCTTACTCAAGGTGTGTAGATTACAAACTCGACTGGTGGATCGCTAGATATGATGGGAAAAGGTTTGTACAGGGTGTAAACTAAAACTCTGCATTTTTTTCCAAATTTTATTTAACGATATTTTTTACAAAACAATATTTTATTTATTGTCATATACACCAAAATAATCTATGATTAGATACAAAAAAACAATTTCTCCCGTTTTTTGAAATTGCCATTTTTTCGGAATATACAGGGGATTTTCAAAAATTTGTACATGGTTTTACAAAAAAAATCCTAACTCACCAGTGATAGCTCACATCAAACTGATTGTTGTATTATTCTCATTATTTACAATACTGCCATCAGGAAAAAATACAATTATAATATACAGGAGTCTAAAAAAGCTTACAGTTGATTTCATTCCTAAAATATCATGTTTTTGCATATTTTTATGCTTTGAACATTGAAAACTACAGAAAGTATAATAAAACGTAAAAATTTTCAATCTCGTTACTTGATTTACATAAATTAGAGTCTTTCACCGAAACGGTTTTTTATATTCCATCCTAACCTCACTTTGGGAGAAAGTAGCGGCACAAATGGACAGTGTTGCTTTTTGACAATATTGTAGAGTGTTTTTTAAATCCATTTGACTTTTTAGAACTGAATAATTATTATAACGAAATTCTAGCATTATTATACCTATAAAACAGGTACCAGTAGCGTTTTATAGGAATTTCGTAGTTTTACAGAGTGTCTCATGGTGATGGTTTCTGGCGAACTAAACAGCAGACCTTAGTCTTAGTAAGAATTTGGTTACTCACATAAGGAGACATGTTCTATCAGGTCCGCTTCAATTAAAAATTAGCGGTAAATTCTAGATTTTTTATGAAGCACCCTGTATATTAAATAATATTTTTATTCCTTCAACGATCGAAGAGAATTTATGAAAGGTGCTTACTTGAGGTATGTAGGATTGAGTTATAAATGAAAGCTGTTAGATACCTGTCTACGTTTCGCTTTATTTTAAGGGATCTTCAGGACATTCAAAGACGTTAATAATAATTAGTGTAGTAACCAAGGTAGTAATCGCACCTGGATTACTTTTAAATTAATTATATAAGGTTTTTAAAATGTTACAACAATTTTGAAGATCTTATAGTGTCTTGAAAATAAAACGAAACATCGACAGGACTATAGCTTGCATTTATAACTTGATCCATAACCCAACTAAGCATCTTTCAATACCCTGTATATTGTAACATATTGGATTCCACTCAATATTATAATACCCACAGGTATAGTATAGTATACCTGTATTCAACTCTAAAATTCTAAAATATAATAAACAATTATTTGTTAACCTAATTCAACTACAGCGAAGAAAAAGTTTAGAATAGGAAACAAAATCTGATGGTCATGAAAGTCGGTACCAATGGAGGTATTTGATACTCGTGATAACATTCTTGGTACCTCCTTGTACAGTACTATCAGATGTGAAAAACCCTGGATAGTTTGATTGTACCTAACTACGATGGCACATTTTTAGACACCTTAAAAAAACAAAAAATAACCCTTGTAGGATTGGGATAAGAGAAAGGAGAAGAAAGAAAAGAAACGTAACCATGTTAATATTTGGTTGGCCCTCCTCGCAGACGAATAACTTCACGGCATCTCCGAGACATGCTGTGCACTAAATTATTAATGAAATCTAGGGGGACGTTGTTCCATTCCTCTTGTATGGCTTCGGACAGCTCGTTCAAGGTTTCTGGGGCAACATCTCTTGATCTCACTAATAATTTTAAATGCGACCACACATTCTCTATAATATTCAAATCCGGAGACTTTGCAGGCCAATTCATACGATTTATATTATTGACCTGCAAAGCCTCCGTTACAATTTGCGCTCGATGAGGCCGTGCGTTATCGTCGACCAAAAGAAAATCGTGTCCATAATTTGCGGCAAATGGCACGACAATGGGAAGTATGATATCGTCCCTATAGACTACAGCATTAACTGTTTGTTTGGTAGTGAAAATATCAGACTTCCCATTGTATATTACCCCCGCCCAAACTGTAATGCCTCCGCCTCCAAAGGCTTCTTGAGGTGCCATGTTTTCCTCGTCATACCTTTCATTCGGCTCTCTCCAAACAAGAATTCTACCATCCGAATGAATGAGGTTGAAACTTGTTTCGTCGCAAAAAAAAACAGTTTCTCCACTCATTGATGGTCCAATCTCGATGTTCTTGGGCCCATGCTAACCGTGCTGCACGATGAGGTGGTAGCAAACGAGGACACTTCGCTCTACGTCGTGCTCTAAAAAATTTGTTTGATTTTATTTTTTAGTTCGTACTTGTTGACCTCTACTTGTAATAATAAATTGCTTTCGATGTTACAGATATTTACATATTACTCATGGTTTGGGAATTTCTTGAATAAGATTTTTTTAAATGTAGATAAAAATTGGACCTTGCAAATTTAATGCTTGCTATGATAAAGTTTTACCTCAAATTGTTTCTGTTTAATGTCCTCCTTACAGTACGATCAGAAACATGCACTTCAGCTGTACGACGCAGCTCATCGTTCAATTTCCTGGAACACTTCGTTCTTTGTTGGCGCGTATTACGTACTAAATTTATTTCTGCCCTTCCTCTAATTTTCCTCACCCAACCACCACCGTGCCGATATGCGTCGTTTCCCGTATTTTCAAATCTTGTTTTTAGCCGCGAAATTTGACTTTGGTTCACATTATATAAATTTGCGACTTCTTGCTGAGACATGCCTTGGTCCAAGAGCCTAAGGGCATTTTGCCTTTCGGCAGCAGTTAGTCTCCGCATCGAGAAGATATGAATTAAATACACAAAAAACAAACAAAATAAAAATCAATAAAAGGTAAAATCACGAAGTAAAATGTAAAAATATGAGTTTAAGAAACAGTACGTCAAAATGACAAACAAGGAAGAATATCCAATTAAGCATTTTGTCGTATCCATGGAATCCATGACATTTTTATCGCAACGCCAACTAAGATTAGACGGTGCACAGGCCATAAACCTTCCATCTTACAATTTAGCGGAAATAATAAAAAATCCAGCGAAAATCGGCATTTCTATGTATTTTTCATTTGCTGTTACGCCCCCTAGCGGTTATCTTAGAAACTCAAAAATTTTTTCCAGCATTTATTTGGCCACTATAGTTAAAAAAAATTTTACAGCAAGTTTCTAAAATCAGTAGTTTCCGAGATACAGTACATTGCACGCTTATTTGGCCACCCGGTATAATTATGAAATTATTATAAAACGCTACTGGTACTTGCTTTCCAGGTATAATAATGCTACAATTTCGTTATAATAATCATTCAGTTCTAAAAAATCGAATATATTCAAAAAACACTTTACAATATTGTTGAAAACTAGCGCTATACATTTGCACCGCTAATTTCTTTGGAAGTGAGGTTAGGATGGAATTTAAAAAACCGTTTCGGTAAAATACTCTAATTTATGTAAATCAACTAACGGGATTGAAAATTTTTACGTTTTATTATACTTTCTTTAGTTTTCAATGTTCAATGCATAAAAATGTGCAAAATCATGAAATTTTAATAATTAAATCAACTGTAAGCTTTTTTAGACCCCTGTATAATATTATTGTATTTTTTCCTAATAGCAGTGTCATAAATAATGAAAACAATACCACAGTGAGCTTGATTTGAGTTATCACTAGTGAGTTGGGATTTTGTTTGTGAACCCATGTACACATTTTTGAAAATCCCCTGTATATTCCGAAAAAATGGCAATTTCAAAAAACGGGAGAAATTGTTTTTTTGTATCTAATCATAGATTATTTTGGTGTATATGACAATAAATAAAATATTGTTTTGTAAAAAATATCGTTAAATGAAATTTTGTAAAAAATGCAGAGTTTTAGTTTACACCCTGTACAAACCTTTTCCCATCATATCTGGCGATCCACCAGTCGAGTTTGTAATCTACACACCTTGAGTAAGCTGACGTCGAAAACCGCATTTCAATTTAGCTTACCGTTTTTGAAATATCGAACGTTAAAAATACCCCAAAAAATTACGTTATGCAGTTCGAGTGTCCAGCAGGTTATATAAAAATTTATTAGTAATATGGAAATTGACTGTCTGGCTTTAGGATAATCATGTAAATGTTTTAAAATGGCTATCTTGTAGTTAAAAGGAAAGTAGTCTAGATCTTAACCCAATAGACAATCTTTGGATCATAGTTAAAAGGAAATTAGGTTTATTTATTTATTTATTTATAAGGCCATCCAACAGGCATTTTGATCTGCCCTATGACAGTTACAATTAGTTTTTATACAAAGCAGTTGAGCAAGCTAACTATAACTAAACTTAAAATAACTTATTGCTAAGAAAAACCTAGAACTAAGGTAAACTCAATTTGTTGAACAAAAAGTATTAGTAGAACAAAAAACCCAATAATCCTAACTCAAATTATTTTTGACATGTCTCTTAAAAGCTAGGACATGTAAATTAAACAAATCGCAGTCGCTCTGGACAAGATTATTAAACGTTCGCGTACATCGCATAAATGGTGAGTTTAAAAAGTAGTTAGAGCTTGATCTGGGTATATAGAAAAGCAGCCTATTGAGAAGAATATATGAATTAGCGTTAAATGAAATTTTGTTTAAGCAGTATTCTGATTCGATTAAATTATTTATTATTTTATAAACAAAAAAAATATATCAAAACATATATATACGTAAAAAAATGTCTCTCTCTATTAAAACGATAATTTAAAGCATTAACGAATTTTTTCTGTATAGATTCTATTCGAGTTATATATGTTTGATACATAGGATTCCAAACTGTAGTCGCGTATTCAAGTAGAGGTCTAACTAGTGTATTAAACACAATGATTAATGAGGATACTTTTAAAAACCCAGTAGTAATACGCAGTAAAAAACCTAAATTTCTTAGCGCCTTTTGTGTAATTAGTTCTATATGTTTATCAAACGTGAGCCTGAAATCCAAACTTATACCCAGATCTTTGACCGTGTCGCTATAATTCAGTTTCGAATTATTTATGTACAGACTGTAATTACTGTAAGGCTTCAATATTTTCCTAGTAAACATGATGCATTGACACTTATCTAGATTAATAAAAAGCCTATTCTTTTTGCAGTAGTTCGAAAAGCAATTTAAGTCAGTTTGCAGATTTCTAAGGTCAACATCGTTATTAATGGTTTTAGAGATTTTAAGATCATCAGCGTACAAACAGTAACTTGAGTGAGTAAAACACTCTCCAATATCATTTAAGAAAATACTAAATAGTAAAGGACCCAGATCTGACCCCTGGGGCACCCCAGAGGTAACAACTGTGTGACCTGTCCTTTAAATAACTTTCCATAAGCCGAAGCAAGTTGCCGTGAACTGCGAAATTTTTAAGCTTAATTAAAAGAGTACGGTGATGGACTTTATCGAAAGCCTTGGAAAAATCGGTATATACAGCGCACGTTTCCAGATCGCTCTCCATAGCTTCATATATATTTTGAGTAAATGGAATTAAATTTGTAAGAACAGAGCGACCTCTATAAAAACCATGTTGATTACAATCTATAATATATTTTATATTGAAAAATAGCTGCTCATAAATAAGTGTTTCAAATAATTTTCCAAAGTGACTAAGTAATGAAATTGGTCTATAATTAACCACGCTAGTCTTTACACCTGATTGGAATACAGGTACTATTTGTGCGACTTTCCAAAGCTTTGGGTAGATAACAGCCATAATGCACTTGTTATATAATATATACAATGGTTGACAGAGACATGGACATGACCTCAGAAAAAATGCAGGGATATCATCAGTGCTCGGTCCTTTATTTGGATCAATATTAGCTAACGCTCTTTTAATACTTTGCTCTGGGATATGATTTACGGTGAAACAATTTAAAGAGGGAACATAGTCAACTTGAGACGGGGTCATACATGGTTCAAAGACGCTGCTAAAGTATCTAGAAAAAAGTTCACATATGTCTTTATTTGTAGAAGCATGTAAATAGTTATTGTTTTACGTTATTAAATAAAACGCCGTGTCTCAAAGACAAAAATGTTATTTTAATAATTAACCAGTTTATAGTTCGAAGTTCGCTTTCTTACTACCTATCCTATTTTTCCATGTATATCGGTATTCTAACGTGCCCCTCTAATCTAAAACACATAAATCTAAAAAAAAACTATTCACAACAAATCTGGCTATGAATCATGTCAACGTCGAAGATATCATGTTACAAAACCCATTTGGCAAAAACTAATAAACAGACCCTTTCAACTTGTGGGAACTTAAAGATAAAATTCTGTTAAGTCCAACGTAGTATTAATTTCTTAAAATCTAAATAACAATTCGGCCATCCTAACTTCTTTTCCGCCCTCGGAAAACCAGGCACCATTTAGCCTTGCTCAACACTCTTCAGGCAACCCCTGTAATCAAAAGAAAAATAAGGCAGTACCATGATTTTTCCGAAGCCGATTTGATCTTACTTTAAGGGAGATTTTTCTTTTTTTTTCAATTTTTAAAGTATATACATATAAACACATCTATTTCACAAGGGATCTAATGTTATTCTATCATGACTTATAAAGCCCAACTTGTAATTTACTTTATTCAAACACAGGTCCATTCTGAAGCCGCCCTTGTACAGCTATTATCTCAGCACAGGTCCATTCTTAAGCCGCCCCTGTACGGCTATCAACAACAGTCAATATCGAAATACGATGCACTTTTATAATTTCCAGAATCACAGGCTACCTTTTTGGTCGTCCTGCCCGACTCTTTTAGTTTAACTCAGGTTGCCTTTATAGTCGTCCTGCCCGACTCTTTTACTTTAACTCAGGTTACCTTTATAGTCGTCCTGTCCGACTATTGTACATAATCGCAAGATCAAACCGACTATTGTAAATAATATAACCATTAACTTTCTAACAAATCGATCAAGTCATCGCTATCTTGCACATTACTTTCAGAGTCACTACCTGATGAAGTATTATCTTTCATCGAACTACGGAAAGGTCTAAGAGAGTCAACAGCAACCAGTGTACTAAACTTTTTGTAACCCCTCATTCCTCTTACACTTGTTATTTTGTATCTATCTTTATCAAACACTTTTCCAATTATATACGGACCAGAAAACTTTGAACGCAACTTATTATTAACACCTGTTTTACTACAAGAACTTCCACCTATCCATAGGACCAGGTCTCCTTTCTTATATTTCTGCGCAGGTTTCCTCCTTCGATCGAAAAGAACTTTCATTTTCTCTCCTACTCGCTTTAAGTTTGAGTGAGCTTTTTCCCTTTTCCCTGTAAAGTCAACAGAGGAAGATACACATTCTAGGTTACCCCGAAGGTGGCCTTTGTACCCAAATAGGAGCTCAAAAGGACTATGCTTAGTACTATCGTTAACAGTGTTATTAATACCCCAAACAATTTCGGGTACTTTATCGCTCCACTTTGTGTCATTGTCGTCAGTCATTGTTCTGAGAGAATCCAACAAGGTCCGATTAAATCTTTCCACCTGCCCATTAGCTCTTGGAGTCGCAGTAGCCGTTTTTATGTGCTGAATCTGCTTACTATCAACAAAATCTCTGAAATGCCTACTTGTAAAAGCCAAACCATTATCTGAAATCACTCGCTTAGGATATCCCAAAAATCCTCCAAAAACTTCCCTTAAATTTCGAATGCACTCCGCAGAACCTAAAGTGCGTGTTGGTTTAGCTACCGTGTATTTTGTAAAAGAATCGACAAGAGTTAGAATATATGAAAATCCAGACTTACTTTTTGGAAATGGCCCGACATGATCAACATAAACAGTATGCATGGGAATATTTGGCTTCGAAATTGGATGCAGTTCGCCTTTGGCTTTTCCATAATTACCCTTTTTGTAACCACAATCTAAACAGCCATTTACATATTTTTTTACAAAACGGGTCATTTTTGCAAACCAAAATTGATCCTTGATTAATTTCAAACAGCGAGCAAATCCAGGGTGACCAATCGAATCATGATATTTTTGAAGAAGTTGAAATCGCGCAGATTTAGGAATAACGAGTCTATCACCATTTAATGTTTTTCTATAAAGGCGATTGTTTTTGTAAACATATTGCCTGTCCAAATCAAGGTTGATTTTATTTTTAATTTGTTCAATTATTATTTGTAAGGTTTCGTCCTGAAGTTGAATGGCTAAAAACCAATCCTCAGTGTTAATTTGCATTATATGGGTAATAGGATTACGGCTTAAAGCATCGACGTGCTTCATGCTTACACCTGGTTTATGCTGAATTTCGAAATCAAAGTCTTGAATGGAAAATGCTGATATCTGAGGTTCTTTCCACTCGAAAGTGGCATTCTTTTTGGTCAGTTGCGTGAGGGGAAGAGCAATAGTTGCAAAATTTTGTATAAATTTGCGAAAATACCCGGCTAAACCTAGAAATTGACAAATTTCATGTGCATTAGCAGGTTGTTTAAAATTTTTAACGGCTTCCACTTTAGCAGAACCTGGTGATATGCCATTTCCACCTATTTCATGACCTAAAAATTGAATAGATTGTTTAAGAAAAGAACACTTTTTTAAATTTAATTTAAAACCCACCTCGCTTAAAAGCTGTAAACGGTAGGTATCAATAAATCATCCATATACACAAGAACCTGCTCGTAGCGTAAATTACCTAAGGCTTTGTCAATGGCACTCTGAAAAACAGCTGGGGCGTTTACCAGACCGAAAGGCATTTTTAGGTATTCGTAATGACCATCTGGAGTGACAAACGCGGTTTTCGGAATTGAGTCAGGAGCAACTGATATTTGATGAAAACCCTGATTACAATCTAAACTTGTAAAGAAAAATTTTCCTCCTAACAAATTCAATTGTTCTTCAATATTTCTCATAGGATACAGTTGTTTAATACTTTGTTTATTTAAAGCCCTAAAATCGCAACATAATCGAAAATCATTATTTCTCTTTTTCACTTACACAATTGGACTAGCAAAATTCGAATTAAACTCTCTTATAATACCTGCTTTTAATAAATCGTTAACTTTCTCTCTAACTATCTCTCTTTCTTTCATAGGCAATCTATACGGACTTTAGCACACTGGTTTCGACTCGCTTTTTAACTCAATATTTAGCTCACAACCCTTTACGGTTCCTAACTCCTCTGTTTTATTACAAAAACAATGCTGCCATTTATTCAATATATCCAACAGCCTACTTTTTATTTCAATGTCTAAATTATTATTAATATCAATATCTTTCATATCTAGATATCTCATACTTCCTACATTTCTCTGAATCAAACTTACCCTCTGACATTCCTCTTGTACGGTACCACCGCACTTTAAGCCTCTGCCTAGCAAACGTCCGCTTTTCCATGTTATCTCGTCTCCACTCATGTTGGACACAGGTAGTGTAGAGCTGGAAACCCTAAACACAGTTCCTGGGATGCAGATTAGAGACCTCCCTAGCTGGAACCGCTTGCCCTCCATGAATACGTCCTCGTCTTCTCCAGTGTTTGAAATTCGAACGTCAACCATAGTTGTCGTGCGTGGGCGGATGGTTATTTCTTTTTCTAGGAAGATAAGTGGTGGAACTTCTTCTCCTTCGAGTGTCAGTTCCTCCAACATTGAGGTAATATCTTTGGTCAATTTCACCTCATTGGCATGGACAATTAGAGATATACCATTTGCATTAATAATGGGTTGGCCAATTAGTACATCAAAGTCACCCATCTCCAACTCAGTGACCAAGGCGTATGTCTCCATTTCAATGTCATCCAGTTTAATATTAAATTTCGCTCCCTTCTCTAGTGTGTAAGTGCTACCTCCAAATGCGGTTAAAGTTTTAGCAGTAGGGTAGGTAGATATGTTCAACTTTTGGACAACACTAGATTTTATAATGTTTTCTTGACTGCCACTGTCCATATATGCCACAATCTGATATCCATTAATTTCGCATACCTTCTTGTATATTTCGTTAATCTCCTTATTCACTAGATTAACTGATTTATTGGCTCCCTTAGACTCGGGAGGTGTACCAGGCATATTAAAGTTACGATTGCGTAAGCGGCAGCTTTCCTTTTTGTGTCCAAATCGGTTGCATAAATAACAACGAAGTGAACCTTTTAAGCGACATTCCTTTGCTATATGACCAGGTTTTCCACAATTATAGCATTCCGAGTTTCTTTTAATATTCTGGTGAGATGTAGACATTTCATACCTGGGTCTTTTTGGCCTAACATCATCTCTGGGGCTCTGGTAGTTTTCTAGGGGAGCTATAAATCCGGCGTAAAGCTGATCGATAGTGGAGCATTGAAAAGCACGTGCATTTGCTTGTAGTTCCAAAGGCAAACCCTTGATGACACATGATATCGCTGCCTCATTGTCTAGCCTGCATTGTTGAATTAGCGACAACTTTTCATGATAGTAATGAGTCATTGTTTCATTAGGTCTTTTCTTCCGGGCAACTAATTCCTCCAAAACTGTGGCATAGTCTGTACACCTGGGAAATGCACGCGTAAGTGCGGTTTTCCACTCGTCCCATGTTTTCCTATAGTCGTCCAGTCGATTAAACCAACTGTGTATCTCGCCCAATTGGTCAATTTTTTGAAGCCACCCTGTTATTGTAGAACTCCTATCGTCTGGGTCAAACACAGGAATAATATCCCCACGCACTACCGCTGCACTTAGTTCAGACACCTCACTGTCACATTCTCCACTTTCATGTTCATTTCTAAATTTCCTCTTAAATGCCTTGTTAATTTTAAGTTCAATGTGCTTTTCCAAGAGGCTTTGGTAAAGCGTCGTCACTCATTTTCACCGAATACCACTGTTTTTACAAGTTTATTATCCAAAAATTCCGCACACAATAGCCACCAAAATTCGTCACACACTGTACATTCTAAATATGCTCAGTTTACCGGCGCGGCGCGATTGAGTTCTTTATCCCACGTACTGATGTTTTACGTTATTAAATAAAACGCCGTGTCTCAAAGACAAAAATGTTATTTTAATAATTAACCAGTTTACAGTTCGAAGTTCGCTTTCTTACTACCTATCCTATTTTTTTAATATATATCGGTATTCTAACGTGCCCCTCTAATCTAAAACACATAAATCTAAAAAAAAACTATTCACAACAAATCTGGCTATGAATCATGTCAACGTCGAAGATATCATGTTACAAAACCCATTTGGCAAAAACTAATAAACAGACCCTTTCAACTTGTGGGAACTTAAAGATAAAATTCTGTTAAGTCCAACGTAGTATTAATTTCTTAAAATCTAAATAACAATATGATAAACTATTTGGTCAATGTATCAATGTATTTTTGTAGTCTTTTTTAACACTTGCTTTAACTTCTTTTCTTAAATATGAGATACGAGTGTAGTCACCTGCATTTTTGTAGGTCTTCCACTTACCATGAACCTTATTCTTATTCTTAATTAATCTAACTGTATCTTTTGAGAACCAAACAGGCTATTGAGATTTTTTTATGACTACTTTTGGCACGTTATTATCGATTATATTTTCTAATATTGTGTAAAGTGTACGAACATTCTCATCTATATCGCCAGAACCAAAAACGAAATTAAAATCATAATCGTTTATTTTATTGTTAATAAGAGAAAGGTTCTAGAACTTTCCAAAATTTCGAGGGTATGAGAAAAGCTTGGACCAGTATTTCACTAGAGACTTGTAGACGTCTAACGTTGAAAAGTAATTAAAGCCAATGGATATCCAACTAAATACTAGGTACTCGATTGAGACAAAAACTTGTAAGTTGTTAGAAAATGTTGATTCAGAAATACGTTTCCAATTAGTTTGCCGCTTAAAAATGTAGTGTTCTTCGAATTTTGTAATGAATAAATTATTTTTTAAACTTAATAAGGTTACTTAATGCGATAATAATAGATATACACCTTAACAAAAGCAAAAATGAGTATAATTTTCGAAATATTTTAAACCAATTTTTTACTAGTCACGTTTCAGATTTTCGTGAGGTATGTGTTTCCAATTAGTTTGCCATCACTGTATTTGACTAAACAATAAACTTTGCTTGTAGAATTCCTCAAGGAGGTGAACTTCTTCGACTTTGAGAAAATGGGACCCTTCGAGAGGCTTCAAGCGATAAGCAGATTCTTCGACATTACTAACAAGACAATGCAACACCCCAATATGAAAAAACTAGTGGAGTCCAAGCCCAAATTCGATGTTGTCATAATGGAACAATTCCTCAGCGATGCCCATAAAGTCTATGGTTACGTTTTCAACTGTCCACTTATCGTTTTCAGTGCTCTAGGACCAATTGCCTGGGTAAATAAAGCAGTTGGAAATCCAGAGCCAGTGGCTACAGTACCCCATATGTTTTCTAGTGACTTCATGGACAATCCTTCAATTATCAACAGAGGGAAGAATTTGATGCTTCACTTGGTCGACTTTTTCACTTCCTACTTCTACATCTTCCCAATACAAGATCAAATTATGCACGGCGCGTTTCCAGACGCCCCGCCTTTTTATGACGTGTACACCAACGTGTCATTCGTCCTACTCAACTCGCATACGAGTATATTTTCAGCTAGGCCGATTGTTCCAAATATGGCAGAAATAGGGGGGTACGCTGTTGACCCCCCCAAAAAATTGCCCAAAGATTTGCAGGATTATTTCGATAATGCCAAAGATGGTGTTGTATTCGTCAGCATGGGTTCAAACTTGAAGAGTAAGGATATGGATGAGGAGAAGAAGAAAATCTTCCTCAGTGTCTTGGGCAAACTGAAACAGAAAGTTCTTTGGAAGTTTGAGGAGGAATTACCCAATAGACCCTCGAATGTAATGATCAAAAAGTGGCTGCCCCAGCCGGATCTTTTAGGTAAGTTAGTCAAAGCGCAATTAACTATTTTGGTTTTGTTTATATTATGTAACATGCCAACTTTTAGTGAAAATTCGAAATTAAATATTTCCAACACGGTGTAACCATATTGTCTTTTTACAAGATTCCATTTAGTTTCACCTAACTTAATTTTATTTAATTGTCTGAGTCAAATCTTCTATTTAAATTCAACAAAAAATCATACCACGGAAAAAGTCGAGCAGATGTCCTAAAGTCTATGGTTTACCAAAAATACACAAACCAGGGGCGCCTATCAGACCTATTGTTAGTGCTGTTAATTCGCTGCTACAAAAACTGGAGAAATACCTTTCTGAAATTATGCAACCCACTGTAGAAAAAGCTGATTCGTTTGTAAAAAGCTCGGAGCATTTTACTCGAATTATACGAGATATCGTCCTTGAAAAAAACGATATCATAGCAAGCCTAGATGTCAAATCGTTATATCCCAGTATTCCTATCGACGAAGCATTGGACAAGATTGCTATGAACGAGGATTTCCAGGCACATATAATAGAACTCTCGGAGCATTGCTTCAAAAATACTTATTTTTCTTTCAACGGGCAAATGTATAAACAAATGGATGGTGCTCCAATGGGGTCTTCGCTATCACCAGTAGTCGCAAATTTATTTATGATATACTTCGAGAAAGAAGCTCTTGAGAAAGCAAGTTTAAAACCCAAATTATGGATTCGTTATGTGGATGACATATTTATTATATGGCAACATGGTCATGCAGAGCTCGGAAAATTTCTGACTGACGTAAATTCAATCCACCCCAGAATACAATTTACTCTAGAGTTAGAGGAAAACAACAAACTACCACTTTTAGATGTTTTGATCACAAAACTGCATAACGGACATTTCGAATACACCATGTATAGAAAACCAACACATACAGAGAGATATTTAAATGCAAAATCACATCATCACTCAGCACAAATTCAAGCTGTGGCAAATACTCTAATATCTAGATCCGTGCGACTAACTGAAAAATAGACGAGACAAAACGAACTTAAGGTAATATCTAGTGTTTTAAAGAAAAATTGCTACACAAATCGCACCATAGAGAAAGCTATTAATGCACAGGTTTCCCGAACAATGAACAAAAAAAAACTGAACCGGGAAAGCAACCAGTAGTCTTACCATATGTAAAAGGCACAACGGACAGAATCGGAAGAATTCTAAGGAAACACAATATACAAACAATACACAAGCCACAAACGACTATAGGTAAACCACTCGGAAACCCAAAAGATAAAATCAAACTGGAAAACCACGGAGTGTACAGTATTCCGTGCCAGGACTGTGAAAAGTTGTACGTAGGGCAAACTAACAGGCGAATATCAGCAAGAGTGGAAGAGCATAAACTCAGCATCAGAAATAAACAAACAACCTCAGCTTTATTCCTACATCATCAGGAAACCGGACATAAAATAAATTTCGATGGGTGTAGGGAGATTGCCAATATAGAACATTATAAGACCAGAATAATCCGAGAAGCCATAGAATTGAAAAACAAGGTGATTTGAATAAAAGGGACGAATATATATATATATATATATATATATATATATATATATATATATATATATATATATATATATATATATATATATATATATATATATATATATATATATATATATATATATATATATATATATATATATATATATATATATATATATATATATATATATATATATATATATATATATATATATATATATATATATATATATATATATATATATATATATATATATATATATATATATATATATATATATATATATATATATATATATATATATATATATATATATATATATATATATATATATATATATATATATATATATATATATATATATATATATATATATATATATATATATATATATATATATACATATATATACATATATATATATATATATATACATATGTATATATATATATACATATATACATATATATATATATATATATATATATATATATATATATATATATATATATATATATATATATATATATATATATATATATATATATATATATATATATATATATATATATATATATATATATATATATATATATATATATATATATATATATATATATATATATATATATATATATATATATATATACATACATATATATATAGTGTGACCCATTTAAAAGCGGAACACCCTAATATCTCAGGAATTAACTACCAGGTTAGTTTCAAAATTTGGTGATGTGTATGGATTTAAAATATGACTGTTTTGACATATTCGACTGACATCGCTCATTGGTGTGCGAGCTTAGAGGGGGGGGGGGGAAATAGTACGATATTTAAGAAAAAGATATTAGCGATTTTTTTAACGAAATTTCGATTCTCGATTCTTACTCAGCATAATCAAGAACCCACTTATACCGAATTTCAACAAAATGAGTCATTAGCTTTGGGAAATACAAGCTTTCAAAAAAGGCATTTTTTTATTTCAAAAGCAGAAATCTCTTAATTGCCTTGTTCAAAAAACATTATTTTACTTTTTTTATTATTTTAACTTCGCTATTTGCTTAAAAAAATAACCAAACATTTATAAAACGAAGATCGTGGTCACTTCACAGAAACTACCGGGGCAGACACCTTGAACCACGTTTATATTTTCTTCGATTTTTCAGTAACTTAGGCAAACACAGTTTTCTACCCACAAGAGAGTTCTCTGAACACAATGAAAATTCACATACACTTAAACTCGTAAGTTTAAAATACAAATAGCGAAAACGACTTTTTAACGCGTAAATGCACAAACATACATCGAAGCGATAAAAAAAATCAGAGAAATATTTGCTTTAAACAAACCAAAACTCAGCCATCATATCTATCACAACTGAAATGTCAAATATCTCTGTAAATTTTATCATCATCCTAGGCCAAGGCCACCTATCATTTCGCGTCGTATATGGATCGGTACCTATTGATTTTTGACCGATATGTGCACTCTTTTCTTTAAATCGAATTTACACTCCAGCTGAGTAGGTAGAGGGAAATGTTATTACGTATTATTCATAAAAAATTTGGAAAAAATCAGAAACAATATAAAACATAAAATTATTAATACACCAAAAAACAAACAAATAAAAAACAATCAATAGGGAGATATTTTAAGCAATTCGCCGGTGATGAAAGATATTCTTTGACCGTTTGACGATATACACATACAACAAATACAAATTTTCGAGTAAAAACACAATTCATAATCAAATTGGTTAATGGAAGATGATGAGTACAACAAAAAAAACTGTCGCATTTTAAAAATCTAAGACTTTTAAAGTTCTTTCAATTGTTTTGTTTGTTGTTGGTCTAGTGTTGGCGGTGTCGTTTATATTTTAGTCATTAAAAATTACATTTTACCTCATCAAATAAACTTTTTTTACCAAATTTTGATATGCCGTTTAAATTTCAAAAAATAAAACAGCGCACACTGAGGCAAATCGGCTTGAAAACTGGCAATAAATGTAACAAACGATAAATAGGCTACTTTTGTAAAGATTTTGTTTTAAAATGTCTACAAAACTAAGTAAAATTACATATGGTTACTCTAATTTGTCTAATATACAGGGTACAAAAAAATCGTGTCTATTAGAAATATGTGAATAAAAAAGTTCTTTAAATTCTGTATGTGAGGTACTTGGTAGGTTTACTCTCATAGTTGACCTAGTAGAAAAAAAGGAGAAAATAAATGATAGTTTTCTTGCACAATCCCAATATGGAATCATAAAAATTAGCTAAAATTTACGTATTATGCGTTTTCCTAATGTAAGATAAGATAAAAATATGCTTCTTTGATTTATTGTACGTCACAAATGAGTAAAAATCTATTTATTTCTACAAAGCCAATTGCTTACTAATAAATTATTTTAAAATAGAATAACTCATTTAACATTTTTAATAAACCTAATATAAGATATTGTACTGTTCCTATAACCAGAACAAATTTAAATAAAAAACATATATTTTAATTACCAAAAATAAATTAATTGGAATTATTCAGTCGTCTTCATCAATGCCGTCACTATCGATATCACAATTCTTAGTGTTGGCGACTTTAATAAATGTAACGCTTCTTACGGTAACTGAATAAGATTTTCTTTAGGTAACCTTCATTTGCTAGTGATTATAGGATCTGAACTTAATAGGAACCAATTAAAAATATCTTCGTTTGTTTTTTCGCGGCTGCATTTTCTTGAGTATTGTTCTCGATATTTCTTGAAATCCTTGTTGCGTGCTTCTTGCACTTCCTCACTTAATTGTCCTAGTGGCAATCAGGCACATGAATAAATTATTTGTGCAAGGTGGGGAGCATATTATACCATGGATACTTTTCTACAAAATATCTAGCAGTATTGAATGCAAATTCTTTAAATTTTTTAATGTCAACTTCATGGCTACTAGAGACTACTATCATTATTATGTGCATCTTTTTAATTAAGTCCTTATCAACTTTAGTAATATCGAATGAAAGTTCACAGCTTTTAAACAAACGTCTAGCCGTATTTCCATCGTTTGTGTTTCCGAATTCGGGTTTCGGCTTTTTTCCCTTAAATTGTTTATCTTTATCGTTTCTTTGGGGCCTGCCATTTTTTTATCAATGTTAAAGACATGTAAAAATTAAAATCTATGTACCCGAAATCCCACATTACTCGATTTTTTACGAAATTTTGGATTTTTACCCTCTCTACTTTTCATTTTCTACTAAAATATCAAAAAGGATATATAATTAAAATTTGTGAATCCAATAACCTACAAACCGATGTTGTCTGAATTTTTTACAAAATGTTCAATTTTTACCCCCTGATTTTTGATCTTTCATATCTTATTCCTCAATAAAACGTCAAATGAACTCAAAAATTAATATATGTGTACCCGAAAACCCATAACTCGATTCTTTACGAAATTTTGGATTTTCATCCCCTCCACTTTATAACCTCACTTTTTATTTTCTACTAAACTATCAAAGCTTCTCTAATTTAAATGTGTGAAGCTAATAATCCACAAAAAGATATATTACCCGATTATTTAGAGAAAATATCAATACTCATTTAGGAGAGATGGTGTGAAAATAAAACATTGCATAGAAAAACTAGGGATAACAAAGCAAGTAGCAAAAAGTAGCAGTAAACAAAAACTGAACGCGAAATCGTAGTATATACTTATTTTACCATTGTAAATCTATCTAACTCGGAACACTATTTCTCTAGGTGTTTTTCAAAAATCGTATAAAAGCAATACAGGATACATGTACGTATTTATATACTAGTTTATTAAAAAAGCAAAATACTACCATTTTTAAAATGTATAAAAAACATTAATATATACCTGAACTTGAAGGTTCCATGCTGAAAATTTGTCAAATAGTAACAAAGAACCAAAAAAAAATATTTCTAACTAGAGAGTATAAATCTTGTGATAATGACACATTTGACCAGTCAAAAAACAACTGCCTTTTTTTTAATGTGTAAACCACAGCAAAGCAGTTAACTGACTAGGCTTAATTTCTTGTGCGTATGCACTCAAAAATTATAAAAATGTTTGACTATGAGCATTTTGATTTATTACCAGTTTTCAAGCCGGTATGCCCCAGTGCGCGGCAAAATAGCCAAAATACAGTGTGTCCGAGATTCGCTTCTCTATATAGGGATATCGGCTCCTATTATACCTACAGCAAAGGTTAAATGGGGAAAGTTTTAGAGGAAACTTATTGCATTCGATATCTGGCTTCAGATTTACGATCGATCAATAAGTTTGGGAAATATCGGCGAAAAACCGAAAGTGGCGGATTTCGTTTTTCGCCAGTAGTTCCGGAACGGTAAATTTGACAGCTGTCAAAATGTGATATTATTCGGACACAATTTTAAGACAAATAAGATGGCGTATACGACACGTCTTCATTGTTTTTTGTTAACCCGCAACCCGCTTCAACTTTCATTTTTCTTATGACCGCAATATTGGATTTTTGGAAAGAGCCTAAAATATCCAGTCTAGTGATATCTCACAAGTGCATAAAAGATTTTAGTGTCATCAAAATATCACACTTCGTAAATTAGGTTTCAATGTTTTTAAAGGATTTATTTGTCACAAGATTACATTAATAAGTAAGTATTGTAATGAAAAAATCTAAATGAGCTTTAACTACTTTGTAAGTGGGTAACATTAATATACAAATCTGCAAAATGACGTCCATTTGCATCGAGACATTTTTGACAATTGGTGACTGTTTTTCGTACAACCCTGGTAAGTGTATTTCGGTTAATATTTCTAAATGTGCCCAGAACTCTGTGTCTCAGGATCTATAGGCACGGGGGGATCAAATTCATAAATTTCATTCTTCGTGTGACCCCAGAGGTAGAAATCCAAGGGCGACAGGTCAGGGGATTTAGGAGGCCAAGATATTGGACTATTTAAGGAAATTATTTTTTCGTCAAACTGCTCTCTTAAGAAGGTCCTTACTTAAATAGTATTGTGAGCCGGACATCCGTCTTGTTGAAACCAAGTTCTTCCTAATTCATCTTCCGTTAGAATAGCTCGTAAGGCTGGTACAACCTGGTTTCGTAAAAGCTCTAGGTACCTCTGCCCGTTTAGGTAGTAGTCAAACAAAAATGGTCCAATAAGTCGATTTCCTGAAATGATTAATAATTTATAAATAGGTGCCCAACAGTCAAGGGCGGCAGGGTCGGCCGGGTGGTACTAGAAACTATAAATTAAAAAGGGAAAATTATCTTTATTAAAAAGTAGATATTTTCTTTCCAAAAATAATTATCGAAACATCCCGTAATGAATGAGCTTGTATACAGTTGAAACCTATTCAGCTTTATTATGAAAAAGAAAAACATATTTGGTTAGCGGGAAGTAATAGCCGTAATAAATTATGTTGTTGGTATTGCATATTAATTTCGGAAATACTAAATCAATTTATTTCAGTGATATAATAATCTTAAAGAAGTACACCGTGCCTTAATAAAACATAAAATATCAAAAGAACAAACCCCTTGCGCTTTAAAATTTAAATTATTCGGAAATACAGCTTAACGCCTTTCTATAAATCATAATGAAAATTGAAAAATAATTCGACATTTGATTAATATGGTATTTTTCTCATAACGCAAGAACTAGGCTTTCCGGGTAATAATAAATAATTAAATTCAGACAATCAAAATAATTTTAGAGAATCTGCAGAACATTTAGATAAAGTGTTAATAAATTTATAGAACCCAATTCTATTTTTATAGGTTCTTCGAAACTACAATACAAAATGATTGAATAAAAATGTAATACAATATCAAAAAAGTAAGTTGACTGACTAGAGTAGAACGTTTTACTTTTTTTTTATTAGATTATACTCTTTTAGTATCATTAAAGAAAAAAAAAATATTATTTGACCATCATTTGGTGCCTATATAAAAAGATTGGTTAGATTAACATACCAATGATCCCACACCAAACGTTACTTCCAAATCTGATCTGTAGACGTCTCTCTGCCACTTCGTGAGGATTTTGCACAGCCCACCCAATGATGATGGTTGTGCCTACTAAAGACTCCACAATTCGTGAACCTGCTCCAATCGGACCACAAGACATGATTTACAAAATCAGGATTTTCATTACATCTCCTAGTATACGACTCACAGAACTGTAGTCGTCTTGGAAAATCAGTTTCCTTAAGTCCTTGTACTATTATGGGTTTCTATGGATGGTACTTATTCTTTTTTAAAACTCTCTGTACTGTTGATTTTGGCACATTAGTTTCCTGCTCTACAGTTCTTACCGATACACTAGGGTTTTCGTTGATAGCTTGTAAAATGTTTCCGTCTCGATTTTCATTGTTATTATTATATCCGCTTCTAGGTTGTTCGAAAGCGCCATGGTTAATTAAATTAACTACGATTTTCCTGAATTGTGTTTTATGGGGCTGCCGTCGTTCGGGATACATCTCCAAATACCTTGCTGAGGTAACGTCGGCGTTTCTGTATGATTGAAAGTACAGAGCTAACATGTCAACCTTTTCTTCATTTGAATACGGAATGCCAGCCATTTTCTATAGGTTTTGACAATTTATATGTCAGATTTATGATTTTATTGGGATAAAAGCGTACCTACTACTTATTAAAACACAGCTTTGATACTTTCAACTATTTAACTTAACGTCAAAGTCAAAATCCAATTTTGATATTTCATGTTTTATTAAGGCACGGTGTAGTTCTTTAAAATTATTATATCACTGAAATAAATTGATTTAGTATTTCCGAAATTAATATGCAATACCAACAAAACAATTTATTACCGCTATTACTTCCCGCTAACCAAATATGTTTTTCTTTTTCATAATAAAGCTGAATAGGTTTCAACTGTATAAAAGCTCATTTATTACGGGATGTTTCGATAACTATTTTTGAAAAGAAAATATCTACTTTTTAATAAAGATAATTTTCCCTTTATAATTTATAGTTTCTAGTACCACCCGGCCGACCCTGTCGCCCTTGACTGTTGAGCCCCTATTTATAAATTATTAATCATTTCAGGAAATCGACTTATTGGACCACTTTTATTTGACTACAAACTAAACGGGCAGAGGTACCTAGAGCTTTTGCGAAACCAGGTTTTACCAGTCTTGCGAGATGTTCTAACGGAAGATGAATTAAGAAGAACTTGGTTTCAAAAAGACGGATGTCCGGCTCACAATACCAATCAAGTCAGGAACTTCTTAAGAGAGCAGTTTGACGAAAGAATAATTTCTTTAAATGGTCCAATATCTTGGCCTCCTAGATCCCCTGACCTGTCGCCCTTGGATTTCTACCTCTGGGGTCACACGAAGAATGAAATCTATGAATTTGATCCCCCCGTGACCATAGAAATCCTGAGGCAAAGAGTTCTGGACACATTTAGAAATATTAACCGAAATACACTTACCTCACCATTTGTCAAAAATGTCTCGATGCAAATGGACGTCATTTTGCAGATTTGTAAATTAATGTTACCCACTTACAAACTAGTTAGAGTTCATTTAGATTTTTTAAGTCGTTATTTACCTTTATGTTGTATTGAAAATTCAATGCATTCAATACATTACTTACTTATTAATGTAATCTTGTTACAAATAAATCATGGCCTCCTTTAAAAACATTGAAACCTAATTTACGAAGTGTGATATTTTGATGACACTAAAATCTTTCATGCACTTGTAAGATATCACTAGAGTAGTAATTTTAAACTCTTTCCACAAATCAAAAAATCCAATATGGCGGTCATAAGAAAAGAAAGGCGGGTTGCGCGTTAACAAAAAACAATGAAGACGTGTCGTATCCGCCATCTTATTTGTCTTAAACATGTGTCCGAATAATGTCACATTTTGACAGCTGTCAAATTTACCATTCTGGATATACTGGCGAAAAACGAAATCCGCCATTTTCGGTTTTTTGCCGATATTTCCCAAACTTATTGATCGATCGTAAATCTGAAACCAGATATCGAATGCAATAAGTTTCCTCTAAAACTTTCCCCGTTTAACCTTTGCTGTAGGTATAATAGGAGCCGAGATCCTTATATAGAGAAGCGAATCTGGGACACACTGTATACCGTTTTTCTTCTCTTTATAGTGGTTAGTGCATTTCGATCTCTACTAGTGCGTCTCAAAACTTCCTCAACTCTGTATCTACATGTATATATGTATTTTTATTTTAGCACATCCTAATCTGAAGCTCTTCATCACACACGGAGGTTATGGAAGCACCACCGAGAGTATCTACCATGGAGTTCCAATTCTAGCCATTCCGGTATATGGAGACCAGCAGGCAAACGCTGACAGAGCAAAAGCGAGCGGTTACTCTCTGTCAATTTCCTACAACGACCCGAATTTCATCGAGGAAACTCTTGGTTCTTTGGTCCATGAAATGTTAAATAATCCGAAATTTAAAGAAGCAGCGAAAGAAAAATCAAGATTATTCCACGACAGACCCATGAAACCCATAGACACAGCCGTTTACTGGGTGGAATATGTAATAAGACACAAGGGGGCGCCACACTTAAGGGTGGTCGGCGTTAATTTGCCATGGTACAAATATTTCATGGTAGATGTGTTAGGCTGTTTATTACTTGCTTTAGTATTAATTATGTATTTTGTAAAATATGCAGTTAAAAGACTGTTCTGTAGCTCTTCCAAGACTATGGAAAAACAAAAAACGCAATAGTTATTAGACTAACAATATTAGTTCAATATTGTCTTCCACATAAGTCACCCCAATATGGGGTCTTGGATACTGCTTCTGAACGGCTGATATGTTTATAGGTCTGTGCTATGGCATTATTTCTGTTTTGACTAGAAAAATATAAATAATGTGTATATTGACGTTAATGACGTTTCACGAAAACTTCGTAAAATCTAATACAGGGGCGCAACAGAAGCCAGTTCGTACTATTAGGGTGTTAACCCTTTGAAAAAATAAAGGTGCTTCTTTTGTATATAATTTTAAAAGGTGGGTTTATTTGATAATCTCTAGCATTAATTTTTTTTGATAAGATTTTTTTTATTTGTATAAATATGATCTTTATTTATTGACCTATAATGTTTATGTAGAGAAAAGGTATTTGAAAAATGGTATATAGTGAATATTTTAGTGACGTCTCGAAAATATCCTGGGAGGGGGCAGTTCTATTTGAAAATATCTGTAATTAGGTATGGCTAGGTAGTTTGGATCAAACTCTGAAGCGTATGAAATTTTTTAAATGTGTACAGTTATAATTATAAATTGCTGCCTTCCGGAAATCGTATACCTCTCATTTTTAAATAAAGCAAGCATCATGTTAAGAAGCAATAACTAAAATTAAAAAATGAATAGAATATATAGAAGGAAAATAGACGTAAGTTCTGTTAATCCAGGTAAAATTACTCCCCGAGAAAACCTAGGGTTCCTATATATATATATATATATATATATATATATATATATATAGGTTAAAGAAAAAAACGATTATATATATATATATATATATATATATATATATAGGGGGTTAGTAAAAAGACCTGGAACGCTTAAATATCTTCCAAGCCCCTAAAGTTGTGCTTGCAAAATTTGGCGTTTGGGACTTTGTGGGCATCATGCGGAATTGAAAAACGGTATCGGCACTGTTGCCAGATTTCCCAGTTTTGCGTTACAAGTGGTCATTTTCTTCTCTTAAATGAAATGCCCTATTTATTCTTATTGCATTAAATTTGCCGTTTCAAGTTTAGTACCATACTAAATTTTCAAAATTCTACCTTTACTGATTGCTGAGACATGAGAACACCGCATTGTAAATGCGTAAAAAGTAAAAAGTACTGGAACACCTAAATATCTCTTAAACTGTTAAAGTTGTGCTTTCAAAATTCGGTCTTTGCGGGTTTCTGTGCACGCGAAATTAAAAAATGGTATCTGCAAAGTTGCCACATTTCCCAGTTTTGCGCTACATGCAGACATTTTTAATATTAAATGTATTTATTTCATTGAAATTAATGGCTTTTGAGTTATTAAGCTGTGGTAGCGGCCAACACTCTCACATTACTGAAATTAACTAAGATGTGATAAGTAAAATCACGTACTTTGTAAGGTTCTTTGTAAATTACAATTAACAATGTTAGAAATAGAATTGTTAGTATAGATTTAATTAAATATCTTATCTCACCAATTCAGCGGCCACTTGTATCTCGAACAACAACAAACTGCAACAACTTTGGTATATTTTTCTTGAATATAGATATTTTAACTAACAGGTAGTTTATTTAAATAAAAGATTTTGTTTTTAACAAACAACTTAAAGATGTATTAACAAAAATAAAACATGTGAGTTACTGTACAAAAATAATACTTAAAATTAATAACAAAAAAATGATTAAACCTAAATTAGAACCTAGAAAATAACGGAGTTAAAATCCCCAAACCTAAACGAAAAGTTTTAAAAAAATATGTAATTTAACCATAAATTGAAAGAACGTAAAAGTTACTCTCCAAATAAATAATATGTTTGATAATCCCTCAATCTTTGACAACCCACTGTATATGTAAAGCCCCATAAACCACGGCAATAGAAGAATTTAAAACCAACCGTAACTACTAGATCTTTGACACAAACTCACTCTGGGTTTAGAAATCAGAACAAAGCACGACATATAATTTCACAAGAACTGCCCCCATTGGCTGGAACACGAAGCTTCGTCAAAGACGCACCCTAAGCTTTAATTAATAAATATTTCATAGGTATTGCCTAGAGCTTTATTATCGTATTAAATTGAAATATAATTACATCCCTGTCTAAACAAGATAAAAGTACCGTCTATATAAATGTCTAAAACTTAAAGTAACTTATAAGGCTTCTGGATCAAAAAGACCTTGGCGAAAAAAAGAAAGGCAAAGAAAAACCCGTTCAGAAAATCTTTTCTGAAGGGAAACAATGTTTTCCAAAAACAAGATAGAATTTTTGAAACGCCTTCTATTATAAAATATTCTATTGTATTTTTAACACAGTAAATTGATAATTTATTGTAATTGAATCGAACCAAACGAAATGTTTCAATTATCATTAGTTTTAACTTAAAATGAAAGCAGGCAAAGACATTTTCCCACGAAAAAGGACCATATCTTATACTTTTAAAGGGGATGTATCGTCGAGTGCAACTTGACAGGTTTATATAAATCTGAACAAGATAGCTTTTAAAAAATCTCAAAACTAATATTACATAGCCATATTTTAATGATTTCTGTGAAATACTCATTAGCATTTGTCATAAGAAACCGACTATTGCATTTTCAAAATGTCGTTTTAAAATTAAGTAAGAATTTATATACTTTATTCTAATGCTATAGTCTACGCGGTTAGAAACTGAAAAGTAAAAAATACTTAAACCCAAAATTTTAACATTTTCTTAGACGCCTGAGGCTTTATTTCAAGTTTGACGATGCACGTCTCATGTCTCAAGCTTTTAAGAAAATATTAAAATTTTTAAAAGTTCTGTGTTTTTGTAACTTCAATTATTTTTTAGCTCAATTGTTTATAAATAAAACTTTTTTTGTAAACATATTTTTTGCATTTATTTTATTTCCATGTAAATCTATCGACACCAACTTGATTAACATCACTGATTTTGTTGTTGAATCAATGGACTATAGGACACAGGTGGATGCCATAAACATCGACTTTAGTAAGACTTTTGATAAAATCAGCCACAAAATACTTATGGATTGATCTCTCTTACTGATAAGATACCAAGATATATGCCCAATTTTTCATTAAGTAATTTTTAAAATAAAAATTATTATATAGATATAAAAATAAAATAATTATCTTTAAGATATTCACTCAATTTTCATGTAGTTCGTTTTATCCTCAGATATATGTACATATATACTCTTCTCAAAGATATATAATATACACATTTTTCATCATTGGATTTTTTTATAAAAAATATTTAATAAACCTGTAATAATCTAATATGGTGTAGAGAGTAATTTTTTTATAAAAAACCAAAACTGTTTAGGCAAATAGGTATGTGGAGGGTGCAGTAGTTAAGTTACTTTTTGTAAATTAAATTAATGCGCCTGTCTTTTAAAGAAGCAAATTTCTCAATGATTTTGTCATAAAAGTCACCATTACATTCAGAAAGAGATACTAATAATTCTTTTTCTATTTACATTATTGATAGGGCTGAAAGTCTGTCCTGAGATATAGTATTTCGTAAGTAGGTCTTTATTCGCTTTAAGCACGAAAAATCTCTTTCGGCCTGTACACTTGTTAAGGGGATTGTCAAAATTAATGTCGCAAGTCGATATACTTCACAAAATACTGAAATTAATTCTAAACTATTAATTTGTTTGAGGAGTTCTTGAATATTGACTTTATAAAATTGTTCATGTTGGTAAATTATGCTTAGCTCATTTTTGAGGCGGTCTTTGTCAAACATTTTTGGATACGTTTTTTCTAACGAATTTAATAGACTAATAGGGAATTCTGTGGCAAAGTCTTTGTATTTTGATGTATTAAGAAGTTTCACAAATTCCAATTTGTGTAAATCTTCAAACCTGATGTTAATTTGAAAAATTATACAGTCTAAAATTTCATAAAACAGATTTTTATATTTTTCCGTTAAATCTGATTCGCTCATGCTACGGGTCTGTCTACTACATGGCAATCCGGTAAGTGATTTTGCTTTTTCAAAAATGGATTTAAGGAAATTTTCAGCGCGCAGCTCATTTAATCGTTTGACGGCAATGTTCAATTGTGAAATGCAGAAATCAATTTCTAGGTTACTTAACTGAAAAACTTGAAACAGGATATCAGTAACAAAAAAAATTTCTTTAAATGCAAAAGTTAAAAAAAGCAAATTCAAAATCGGAAAGGTCTTTTAGATACCCTTTGACCATGTGTATAGTATCTGAGTCTAATTCTGGATTTTCAACCATGTCCTGAAAAACTAAGGTTAGTCCTTCCCAATTATTTGCAACAAAAATTAGAATTTTTGATCGAGAATACCACCTTGTATCACTTGCTTGCGGAACTCGTTTTTTTATTATTTTGTCAAATATAGATGTGCGTTTGTACGATTTATGAAAAAAAGCAGGCAAACTTTTCAAAGTTGCGAAAAAGATTCTGCTTTCCTTAATATAATTTGAACCCTGTTGTAAAATTAAATTGAGACGATGAGCAGCACAATGAGTGTACATTGCTTGTGGGGCATCTGATCTTATTTGTATTTGTAGACCGCTCAATTCTCCGGCCATAACCGCAGCTCCAACATAACATTGTGCTACTAATTTTCGTTTAAAATTTAAAGGTTCCAAGATTCTTACAATTAAGTTATAGAGTGCATTAGCTCTAGAATCCTCACTTATATCAAAAATGCCTAAAAACCGTTCTTTTATTTCGGCTAATTTATTTACATGCCTAACAGTTACACAACATTGGGCTTTTGCAACTATATCCGTCGTATCATCTACTATTAATGAAAAAATGTAGCCTCCGATATTTTTTGTTTAATAAAGTCTCTCATATGTTCGTCAATACAAAATATTAATTCATTTTGAATAGTTTTCGATTGTCCCGTAAATACACTTTTCTCTTCTAAATGCTTTACAAGTTCGGTGTTACGTTTAATTAAACAATTAAAAACTTCCTTAAAATTCCCTCTGTTAAAAGAAGATTTGGATTTGTCATGCCCCCTAAAAGCCAGTTCTTGTTTTCCCAGTAATATAGTCGTATCTATAAGGTATGTCAAAAGCAAGCGGTTTTTCCTAACATCTTCATTGTACAATAATTTAGATAAGCGAGTATTTTCGATTAGTGCATCTTTAATTGTAGTCATATTTTGAGACAAACGTGCAAACCCTAAGGTATTTTGAATATGGTCTTGAGACCCTTCATGCATTTTAACCGCTCTAGAAAAATTTTTAAAATCGACGTATCCATCAGAAGTCCATATTGTTTTTGTTTTCCCAGTATTAAGCAAGGCCAACAATATAAACGCTGCTTAAAAACACTTCCACAAATCCAAGTGTGTGTTTGATACCATGACGTTTGAAATGATCGTTTATATTGTCGACCGTCTTTTTTATCACTACTTAAGGTACTTATCTTCGGCATGGGTCTATCTCCGCGAAGAATTTCTTTTTTCTCATCCTCGGGACGCCTGGAAAATGCCGTTGTCAATAGTGACATAACGATATCGTGGACTGCATTCATAGTTCACACGTTTCGTTTATTTTAAATTTTAATCACTAATTCATATAAACTACTCTATCAGTCTATCTACTCAATAATTAAATTATCGCAACGTCAAAAATACTTTAGATAGAGTAACACTCGACACAGACTAAACGCGCGACATATGCTATAAAACAAATACCAAATTATTGCCGAATAATCTCAATATCCACCCACTTCCCGCTCAATCTCAAACCATTATCGGTAACAGTCAAATACGAATACCCCACACGCCCACGCAAATATCAACCAAAACAAAAACGGCTTGCATTTGGCAGCCGGATGCGCGATTATCATTTACCGACAAATAATAATTATTTCCATTTATATTCAATCTGTACTAGCATTAAATGGCAACGTCTCAATCATTAAGCGAAGTTTTCATCGCCTCAAATGCAATAAAAAGAGATAGAATGAATCTATATATGCAACACGACCCTTTTCCCTCTCTCTCGGACTTATTAAAAATCCAGATACCATTCATGTGTCCGAGGCGCAATTCGCGTCGCCGCGTATAGATAAAGTCGAATAAAAAAGAAATGATATTGCAGTTATTGGACATTGTACTGTTGGTTAGTAAATTAAAATGTTTATTTATGATTTACGCATATTTGATGAAATTTTCATAGTGTTTGAGACAATTTTCAGAGAATAATGTATCAACTTGAAAAGAATTAATTTTGAAAATAAAAAGATAAAAATGAGCCGCCGCTGGTGAGTCTGGTCTTACGTCACCGGCAGAATTCAATCTGTTTTTAACTTAAAACCGTTTGATTTAACCTCAAGTCTATATAAATAATATACATCAATGCATTAAAAACTCGAAATTTTTACTTTGTACTGATGATTTAAAAATGTATAACACAATATAAAAGACATGATGACTGTCGTAAATATACAGGGTGTTCGGAAAGGTCATGACAAAAATGATATGGCTTACACTGAGAGTCACAATAATGTTAGTACTTCACATACAAAATTTTGCTATTGGACTTATTCGCCTTGAAAGTGAGAATTTGAAAAATTAATTGAACTTGTAACTTTTAAAGGGTAATGAAATTTAGGCAATTGAATTAACTGATAGTAATGCTTGTTTTCATATGGAAACTACTGTTCACTATGGCTGTCCTATACAGGGCAGTCGAAATTTTCTAGTTACATTTACACATTTGTGAATAAATTGATAAATTTTGCATTTCTCTCTCATTGTTTTATTCCTTCATCATTTTACTACAAAAAAGATTTATTTTAACGGTTTGGAGAGAATCCCATTTTATTAGCAATAGACACGATACATACCAATGATTTAAAATATAATAAGAAGTCTATTTATTTAATTAAATCATTAAAAAACATCTCTTGTTATACACGGTATAACATGTGGTGATCATTTTAAAGGCGTTGGCAGATGCAAGTATACGATTTAATGTCTCGTCCTTGTTATTTACAGGAGTTTGATAAACTAAACTTTTAAGATGGCTCCAAAAAAATCGAGCGGTTTAAGATCAGGAGATGCCTTTGGAAATAATATAAATAATCTCTTACGCGTCTGCGGAAATGAGGAGGCGTACCATCGTGAATCAGCCACATATTATTCCTAATATTTAAAGAGACCCTTTTCAGATCTTCTCGCAAAAAAGTGAGTTATTTATCTCCATTTAAATTGCCATAAATGACAAGTGATCCAAGTAAACAGTCCCCTATTATTCACATCTATATATTAATGATACATTTTTGTTGATGCTTGGTTTCATCACTGCAAATATACATATCGTGAAAATTAACAGTTCTATCACAGTAGGTAAAGCCAGCCTCGTCACTAAAAAGAACCTCACTTACAAAGCTGTAGTTGGTTGTTTGTCCTTCCAAGCCGTAGAAAAACCTATACGTGCAGCATAGTCAACTACAGACATAGAATGAACTTTCCGAATATGGTAGGGGGAAAGCAACTGTTCTTGAAGAGCGTCATGTACTACCGTATATGTTGGCTAACTGTTTCATAATATGTGTGGGTTCTAAAAACGAGAACAAAATCGATCTCATCCTTTTCGGCAAGAACAAATTCAGTATAGCTGCAGCAAGCACTCCAGGAGTAATATAAAATTGCCGATGTTGATGTTTGTTGCTCACGAACCTACAGTACAGACATATTGCATAATGAGATTAACAGTAATATTTATTCAATATAAAAAATCAATTTTGTGTTATTAACTTTTGAACCAAGGCATAGTGTTTGATAAGTAATATATAATTAGCATCTGTTTCGGGTTATATTAGTTAAATGATTACAATAGAACGATGCGATTTGAAGCCGGGTTTTTAATAGTTCTTCTAATACTAACATGTTCGGAAAGCGCAAAAATTTTAGGTGTTTTCCCGTTTGCTGGAATAAGTCACCACATTTTAACGTCAAAACTGATGAAGGGACTGGCCGAAGCTGGTCATGACGTAACAATGGTTAGTCCTTTTTCTCATAAATTTCAGATTAAGAATGGAACTTTTACAGATGTAGTTCTGGATGGATTTGAAGAGGATATGCAAGGTAGGTTTCTTTCGAAATACACTGAAAGTGTTTTGAAACAAAGCAAAATCTCGATAGAATTTCGGAACTAATTTTCTAGGTAATGAATTAAGCGTCGCACAGTGAATTTAAATAAAAAAAAGTTTTTTTAATCATGAAAACATAATACTTTATATATTTTTTCACTTAAATTATAAAAAATATTTTTTATAAACGGCAAATGTATAGTTAAAAACTTCAAAGCCCAATTCTTGACATTAATTAATTTTTCGATAGTTTCACTTAAAATAAAGTTAAATAAAACACATGTGATTGACCATGTTTTTCTGCAAATTCAAGTTTTTTTACACATTAGAGTGTGGCATATATACTGGGTGTTTTTATTTTTATTAAATGTACGCTGTGTCCCAGATTGCTTGTAATCACAGGGTTTCTCGGAAACCAGCAGAGATATAACTTTGCGGTTTTCGCGACCCTGTGTCACTTTTTCGAGAAACTTTGAATGCCGCAAACAACATTGTGCCACATCGTTTCGTTCCCGAGATACAGGGTGAAATAGAGATTTTGCGCTTTTGGGGGTGGTATCATATTTCGGACACCCTATCAGATAGAGAAAAGGTAAAAACTGCTATGGATAGATATTTTTACGTAGAATCCAGTGTTGTAGTCGCGCAAATTTTTAGACAATCCGTTTTTGAGATATAGCCCAAACTTAGTATTTTTTAAATGGGACACCCTGTATTTTTTATTCCAAAAAATTCGCCTTTTTTTCTCTTTAAAATGATGTTTCACACTATGCACTTTTGACGTAAACTAAACCTTATAAACTCTATATTAAAAGAAAAACGTAAGTTGGCCATGGAAATATTGGTAGATATTAAAAGTGTCCAGAAGCAAAATTAAACAACATAAAAAATTAATAACCATTTTTTTACTATGAAATAAATAAACTTAATAATCTTGATAAACTTAATCACAATACTAAACAAATTCTACATAACTAGAAAAACTGTTCAAAATGGCCGCCCCCCTCACGAACACATAATTGGCACACAGTGCGAATTCTTCTTAGAGCATTCATCATTATTATAGGTCTATCTTCCAATGATCTAAATGCCTGAATGGTTGCATTTTGCAGCTGCTCCATCGTATTGACTGGATTCAGGTAAATTTTGTTTTTTAAGTAAGACCAAACGAAAAAATCTAATATTGAGAGGTCTGGCGACCTAGCAGGCCACCTTACTGGTCCATTTGTACCAATCCAGCGGTCGTGAAAATTTTCAAATAGAAATGGCCTTATAATTTGCGCATTGTGGGCAGGAGCACCGTCCTGCTGAAAGTAAATATTGTGCAGATTTGCTAGCGGCAAGTTATCCAATAAATCCGGTAGTATTTAATTTAAAATTGCTAGATATCTATCTGCTGTTAAATTTTTATTGTAAATATGGAATGTAATCTTTATTCCCAATATAAAGCAAGCGACGCTAAACCCAAACCTTCCTTGCTGCTGACGTTCTCTTGTTAAAAATTAGTTTTCCGTATACCAGTGCCTATTATTATGCCTGTTAAAAATACCACTACAACTTATATAGGCTTCGTCGGACCATATAACCTTGCTACCGAAGTCAGGGTCATTTTGGGTTTTTTGAAGATACCAGTTACAAAAATTTAGACGCCTTTCTGCATCTCCAGGATGCAATTGTTGTACTACATTTACTTTATACGGCTTATATTTATGTTTTCTTAATATCCTTTGCGTTTGTGATTTTGACACCCCCACTGTTTCCTGAATATGCCTACATGAATTCGCGTGATTGGCCTTAATACTTGCTAATACAACAATCTCATTGTTCTCGTGATTTCGTTTATTATATGTTTTAGCCCTGTGCTTTGAAAATGATCCATCATTAATTAAATTTAATTTAATTCGTCGAAAAATTGCCTTGTGTGGCTGAGGCCTTTCTGGATATCTACGATATAAAAAAAGCTTTTGGAAATAGTCCATAACTCAAAGTGGAATTGAAAAAAAATTTTGAAAGGAGGTTCATAATTTAAGCGCTTGGTGCTTACCTGTTAAAATATAAATCAGATGCTTGATCACTGTTTTCATGACATTCAATAATACAAACCATCATATCATACTTGACTATTTTCAAAATTTTTCATTTCTTCTTAATATCTATTAATTTACCTGTTAGAATTATTGGTAGCTCGTATGATAAGAGGATAAACACGGCAATATTTGATATATTTAAGAAACAAATAGTTTTGATTTTTGTTTCCATGCCATATTTCCATGGCCAACTTACGTTTTTCTTTTAATATTGCGTTTATAAGGCTTAGTTTACGTCAAAAGTGCATAGTGTGATTACATCATTTTAAAGAGAAAAAAAAGGCAAATTTTTTGGAACCAAAAAATACAGGGTGTCCCTTTTAAAAAATACTAAGTTTGGGCTATATCTCAAAAACGGTTTGTCTAAAAAAAATTTCGACTACAGCACTGGACTCTACGTAAAAATATCTATCCATAGCAGTTTTTACCTTTTCTTTATCTGGCAGGGTGTCCGAAATATGATACCACCCCCAAAAGCGCAAAATTTCTATTTCACTCTGTATCTCGGGAACGAAACAATCTGGCACAATTCTGTTTGCGGCATTCAAAGTTTCTCGAAAAATTGACACAGAGTCGCGAAAACCGCAAAGTTCTATCTCTGCTGGTTACTGAGAAACCCTGTGATTACAAGCAATCTGGGACACAGTGTACATTTTTTTTCACTATTATAATACTTTAAATATTATTATGTAAACCTTAAATTAACAGCATGGAAGCACTACGAATAGGAAAGTGTAATAATAACTATGTAAGTTGGTAGGTTATATAATTCATATTAGTTTCTCTGGGATACTAATAAGTGCAAACTGCAGTCTGTAGCAAAGTTTAGTTTACTAAATTGGTTTTATTTTTAAGTTTTATTTGTTTAAAATCACTGTATAAATGTTAGAATATAAACAAAATTTAAATATATGTTTGATTTGAAAAAGTTGAAAAAACATTAAGAGCAATTAATACTAAAGAGTGTGAAAAGTAAAATCTAATTAATAAAATTCTTGTAACTGAGTGACAGACAATCCAAAGGCTAAAATGATGGGTCTCAAATGAAATTTTGCATAGGAATAATCCGTATAAAACGTAGAGGTGAGAAATAAGAAGTTTTATAATTGGGTATACTGCTATAGGATCAATTCAAAAGAATTTCTCACAATGTCTTTCTACTATGCAACGACTTTTAGCGACATTTGCCATAATTTGCCTGTTTGAAGTAACATAAATTACTCCAAAAGTTCTAAAGCTTCAGGCAATAGTTCTTTGTGTTTATTGGTTTTATTTGACCGTAAACTCGAAATTACTGGATCGGATTGGAGTAACATATTATGAATAATATCCTCGTTGTTTGCTATTCTTGAAATTTTTCTGGAATAATTCTCTCTGTAGTCTCGAATAAATTTATGATTGGCGTCCTCTGCGTCTTCACCCAAAAGGCCAATGGGAACGATAGCGTGTTGGATTATCTCTGCTCCATGCATAAATAGTTCAAGCATCGAAGAAGGCATGTAATACCACTTATATAAATTGACATATAATTCTGCAGTCTGATACGTGTAATTTTTAAATTTTTCTATGTTTATTTTTTGCCCTGAAGATATTGTTTGAAGAATGACATAAATTCTTTTTACGAGATTACCATCTAGATCCGTTATTTCAGAGGAAAGTTGATAATTTGAAAAAAATATTCTAGCTGTATTTCCATCATTGCTAGTACCCTTTCCTTGTTTCACAATATCAACTAATAAGCCTAACTTGTTTCTAAATTTCTTTTGAATCTCTTTTTTTCTATTATCTCGTTGCAGTTTGGATTCAGGGTTTCGAACAGACCATGTTTTAAATGGAATATTATAAGATATATTGTAACGTTACACTTTTACGGTAACTAATTATGATTTTGCTAATTATATTTTGTCATTTACCAAGATGTCAGGAACTAAGTTTTTGGAAGTTATTTAGATTCTTTGACTATTTTCATTATTATAAGTACTTAATATTGTATAACTGACAGCTTGGTATATTATATACATTTTATGTTTTATATTTACAGATGCTGAGGGTCTGGTTGTTGAAGCTTTCTTTAATGCCCACATATAAAAGGGCCATATTTTTATAAGAATTTCATTATTAGATGTTCATTCACCTATAGTTTTTCTATTATCTTACCTTGACATAATTTTGATCAGAAACAAATCCGTTATAAAAAACCTAGTTGGGTATGAGCTGTTGTGATACAAACTAAACAAGATATTTCCAATATTTCCATTGTAGCCTGGTAACGCTACATAAATTAGAAACATTTGGTATATACCTCCGATTTCGTTTGTCGCCTTTTAAATCTCGTTCAGTTCATTAAATGATTTGTCCTTTTGATAAAATGTAGTTTAAGATGTTACCTATATTGTTAAATGTCCGGTAAACACATGTCAGGGGTTCATTAAACAAGGGTTTGTGTTATTTATTTAAGTAGTTCTCCAAATGGTTGGTTTAAAAAGCCTTGTTTATTTTCGTTTTATAAATTGGGTTAAGTGACAACAAAGTTTGACGTTTTACTGTGTGCGGCGACGCTAAAATCCTTGCTTTGGCCTTTTCCATGAATGACTAAAAGCCATACGATTCCATCCGACCACTTTACTTTCATTTTTATAAAAACCTAACATTTTAAAGATTTAATTATTTAGGACGAGGCTTACGTAAAGATTAGAGGAAAATATTAAAAAATAACAACATAAATTATTCAAAAATAAATATTTAAATTGAATGTATATTAAGATTTATTGTAATAAATAATATATTTATTGTAATAATGAGTTGCCTATCTTTTTAAAAATCTTTTATTTTTGTCAAATAAATAAGGGGGAAAGAGACAAAATATAGGGGCATTAAAATCAAGTTTTGCATGGAGCACTTTCAACAGTTTAGTTTTTTGGCCAAATTCCTACCTTTTTTTTAAACCTTTTTTCTTACTAAACCTTAGCTGAAAATCGTCTTGGAACGAGTTCGAGCTATTTCGTTTTGACTGTGGCCGTAAAACTACCTTTAAAAAAGGCTGGTCCGGTTTTATAGTTATTTTAAATTTTGTGTTAAACAGTGGTCAAATAACAGCCAGGTAATTATTATTTTAATTTATTTAGCAAGGTTTTTTCATTTAATTTTAATTTAAACAATAGGTTACAATGGATTTTTTCTTTTTACAGCTCAGCGGCCACATAGCAAATAGCACATTTTAGTGCACATTGAACTTATTAGCACATAGCACATTGCTATTAAAACCTTGCATCTTAGCGCACGTTTGCTTTTTATAGCCTTTAAAGCATTTTGAACATTTTTGCACTCACATGATTGTGAGGTACTTTTCACGAGAAACAATTGGTTGAAGCAAATAACCCTAAAGGTTGGGGTTACCTTTGAAGTTGAAGCAGTAATTCTACATTAAGAAAGAGCCCCCTCTTTACCGAAGAGGTGTTGGAATTTTACCTCTAGCCCAACAACCAGGCCCCAGTAACTCCAGCTTTCCTGCCAGTTGGTGAGATTTTTAAAAAAGCTTTATATTACAGTAGTACCTTTTATTGATCAATTTATCTTTTTCAAATTACCACACATATATCTATTTATAAACAATTTAAACTACATTCTCTCATAAACAGGTATTTTTTTTTTAAATAAAGCAAATCATAATATTAAATAGTGTTTTACTGGTTGTTTCAGTACCTTTACGAACACACGGGTAAGGGGTGTATGGAGGCGGTGCAGTAAGTTCTGTTTTACGTGTGTTGGCGCCCTTCTTTCATATTTATAATTTTCACTTGCCTCCTTCATACACCAAAGAAAAGGATTGAAAATTTTGAACTCCCCCAAAGCCGAACTACCGTATAAGCTAGCCAACGGATCGTAAGTGCAAACTTTTATTATTGCACTTACGTAAGAACTCTTTATAACGTGGCTTTTATAACACCAGACTTTACGTTATAATATGTAGAAGACATTCAAAACACCGAATCCAAGCATGCAATGATGACATTCTGTATGAGTAACAGTTTTCATTAATAACTCTAGTATTTGCTCGTAAGTTGTTCATTTCCTTAAGCGAAGCTTGACATATGTAACATCTCATTGAAGATTGCGTTTTTGAAATTGTATTGCAAATTTTTCCTTCAATCATTGTCAGACAAAGTTTGTGGGTGATGCGTGTTTCACTGGTAAAATTAGATGGATTTAGTAATGCAATTTGAGAACTAAGATGTTTTATTGTGTCATTGATGATCTCGTTAGTCTCCTTTGCAAATTGTAATGAAATTGACCGGCACGTTCTTGTTGATGATGGTTTATCATTATTCCATATAACTGTACCGGTGACCGAATCATATAATTTAATAGGAACCAAACAACAAATAAATAAGCTTCTGTCATCACTAAGTTCACTATTAAAAGAAATTTTGTGCTGTGATTGATCGGAAGCTCATCACAACCCCATTTGGAAATTAAAACCAAATTAGTATACTGTTTTTGATCTACAACTTGAAGAAGACGTTCAGAAGTTTTGTCTAATAAACTCTGTAGATTTATATCATCCGATGTATCAGTTATTTTTATTGCTTCCTTGCTGGGATAACATTCATTTTTAGCTTTTTGAACTTGGTAATAACTTGGAAAGCACTCACGTCCTATTTCTATAGTTACATGACGAATAAAATTGTATTGACATTTTGTTAACTTTGCCGTGACCAGGACGTTTAATGCTTCTTCCTTGCTCATGCACCGTTTTTCGTGTTTTCCTAAGCTTTCACAAAATATTTTTATACGTTTAGTGTGTTCTGGATGTTTTCTTAAAAAATCTACGACAAACTGATCATCTTTAGATTTAAATTATTTTTGCGCTACAAAGCTTATATGTTCCCTTGGAAAATTTCGCACATATTTCGTGTTTCTCCATTTTTGACGCTCACTTAAAGAATTGAATTTTTTTCTTGAATTAACGCAGCCAACACCTAATAATATAATACCTTTAATATAATATTTATATAATATATTATATTGTATAATATATAATACCTTTAAAATGATTTGCCGAAAACTCAAAGGGCTGTTTTATAAAGCGTGACTCGGCTCTACAGGCCATGGTCCACTTCGAATACAATTTCGCGCAGAAATTTCTGTTTTTTTTTACTCCCAAATGTAAATGATCAGTATTAGCTAGCTCTTTTACTTTCTTAATAGCTGTTAAACCAATTTTAAAACCTATATTGGCATCTTTCAATATCAGAAATAGGTCACGATTTGTTTTAATGAAATCCATATCAACTACTTTAAAGAAATATTGCAGTAATCATAATAGTAAAATTATTGAATAATATCTTAGTTTACCAGAGAAAAACACTTTAAATTGATCTACACAATGAAATCATCAGAAAATTTACGATTCTAAAAGCATTAGAACATTTACTTGACAATACAAATACGTTTGCTCTATCAACTATCAAAAAATAACGTTTTGTCTATACGCTCAACTTTTATTTATCCCATGGCCACTTTGATAGCAGACCGTAGCAGATAAATGTTAGTTTTTCATGTTTACTATACTACAGCAATTATATGGATATTAATGTTAGAGCGAATCCTGTCGATTCTCAATATTTCTAGTTCCAAAACTTTTAAAATGTTAGAAAACATTAACTAAGGTTTGGCAATTATGTTATGTAACAAAAATATTTACTAATTTCAAATTTTACTTAAAGTTTTTTTTATATTTGCAATTTGTTGGCAGCATATTTAAAAAATATCGAAATTCGTGATAAGTTACACTTGTAGCAAAAATTTAACGAATTAGGATACTTATATTCCAAAATTACGATAAGATAATAATTGGACTTTTTTCTAAATATATGTGCAAGTTAAATAGTAAAAATATAAACATAGTTCTGTCCTCTATGTCTCTGATTTTATACTAAACCGTTCCGGTGGGTGGTAACTTTTTTATTCAAAAGGGTTCTTTATTCTTATAGGTAAATTGGGCGGGGGAGTAAATTTTATGGCTAGACCATTTGTGAACTTTTTTTTGTTAGTAAACGATGCAGATAACATCATTATTGTGATTACATGTGAAACAAACATTCGTGTTTTAAGCAGTGCTAATATATATTACATGGACCTAGAGCATTTTCTTATTGCAAAAAGTTCTATTGAGATACATTATATTCTTTAGCGTATTATTATCAAGCAAAACTATCCAATCTTAGAAAACTTGTTTCTCTCTATTAAAACGTAAAAATCTTGAAAAATATCAAGTTTTATTAAGTCCGAATAGAATCTTTGTAGATTTTGAAAATCCTGTTCATACGGCATTACTTTGTATCTGGCCTAGTGTTATCATAAACGGTTGCCAATCATCATCAATCATGGTATATAATTAATTTTTGAATACAAATCGGAAAATGGCTAAATAACATCTGATTTATCTTACTTAAGTCCTAATGATGTGTCAGATTGTTTTGTCTTTAATCTCACATAATACAAACCACAAAACGAACTTGTCGATAAATATTATGTTTAGTTATTTATTATGCTCAAAAAATTAGTCGACACAATAAATTTTTCGTCATTTTTTAAGAGACTCTATCTCGGAAACGCCTTGACTGATTTTTAAAAATTAAATTAAAAATAGATTCTGAAAGGCCATTATTGGTTTAATCAATAGCCTGTAGTAGTTTTTGATGCAACTTTTTTTGTGTTATACAGGGTGTGAAAACATATAATTTAAACATGAAAAATTTTAACTCACTACACTTCTTGTAATTTGTTATTCTAGAACTTTCGTAGTAATCATATTTAGAAGATTTGTTCGATATGCCGGGCAGTATTTGGCGATATTTTACTGTATCTAAGTCTGTATTTTTCAAATCAAAAAATTTAAATATTTCAGGGGTTCGTTTATTTGTTATAGAAATTACATGACTTTGTTATCCCAGTTTCTCTATACCTAGAAGTATAGGGGTTTTGTATTTTTTGTTTAGAAAGAAAGTTACATTAAAGCATGCCCGTTAAAATTACATTAAAAAGCTTACCGCATGATGTTTCGTAACCCATTTTCAGTTAATAAGGATCTCTTAGGACAAATAAACTAAAAAATAAAAATAAAAACGATTGCACCGCTTAATCAAATGACAATTACTGTCATTATGTTGAACTCAGTTTCCATGGTTTTTGTAAATCTGGTTTTTCCACAGTTAACTAAGGAATTTCTAAAAGGGACACCAAATCCACATTTTGCAATTGAATGAGCAAAAATCATGGTACTTCTGTGTACAAAAAAAAATTAGGATAATAAAGCCCTAGAGTTACTCATTAAATGAAAAAGCACCTAGAAACTTGAAATTTTTGTATTTTAAAAAATACAGACCTTTTTGAAAATACTCTGTAACTTTTTTTCTACACAAAAACAATAAAAATCGCCATACTTTTGGGTATAGAGAAACTGGAATAATAAAGTTCCGAAAGTTCTGCATTGATAAAAAAAGCATATGGAAATTTGTAATATTTGTAATATAACAAATCGGTAAATTACTTCCCTCGTTATAAATGACTATTTTTATTAGGAAGAGTGAAGTGTGATCCAAGTTAGTTCAGTACATAGTCACAGTACATGTGTTACTATCTCTTCATTTTTATTGGGCGCCATATTGGATTCCTACTAATATGTTTACCATTTCCTTTCTCTTCTATTCCACACTTGGGCATAAGTTAAGTATCTCATTTCCACATTTAATTTTTCTGCAAAATATAAAATCAATTGAACAAGATTTTTTTACGTTGATTTTAAAAAAATTTATTTGGCCCTCTAGGGATGCCAAATATATGTAAATCCTGAGAGGGAGATTTTCTTAACGATTACAAACGTTTTATTTGGCCGCCATTTTGGTCAGCCATCTTGAATTAGTACCACAATTTTACTAGTTAACCCCTATACCACAATTAGCTATGGCATACAATTTGAAATCAAACCATTAAGCAGTTAAGGGTCCCTGGCAAGTGAAGATCTGAAAAAATCTCGGAGATTAATTTTTTCACAATACTTCCCTTTGAAGAGGAAAAATACAGACTTTTTGAAAATACCCTAAAAATTCTAAATGTCATTAGTTACTTCTAGAATAACTATTGCAAGAGGTGTAAAGAGTTAAAATTTTTCATTTTTACATTATATTTTATCACACCCCGTATAACACAAAAAAAATATTTTTATCAAGGACCATTCCAGAATAACTGATTAAACTAATCGTTTCAGAGTCTTGTTTTTAATGAATTAATGAAAAAAAAAATAGGAATCAGGAAACTTGAAATAAAATCTTGTTAAGCTCAATACAATCAGCGAAATATTGATTTAATGTGAAAAATGTTGTTTTCCTTGTTAACCTAGCCCATAAGGTCCCACATATAAATATATATATATATATATATATATATATATATATATATATATATATATATATATATATATATATATACATATATATATTTATAAAATTTAAACTCCAAGAACTGATGTGCAACATAAAAATAAAAACATCTATACACCTTGATTTGTTAACAAGAAAAAAAGGCGCTCGGTACATTTAGAATGAATTTCTTAAATTAATTGCTTTTTAGAAATATAGCCGAAATTTGATTTTTTCAAAAATTATAAATCGCCTCTCTATTTTATCTTCTTCTCTTATTATGACTTTAAATTGAAACTTATTTACAATAAAACAGTAAATTGATGTTCTTATAATTGTTTTTCTATAGTTATCAATTATTTACCGACAATAATTGCAAACTATTCTAAGATTAAATTCATTTAAATGTATAATTAATGTGATATCTTCAAAAGCTTGCAATAATTCAATAATTTGCCCTTATGATTGTAGCTAATTAGCATATTGATAATGGTGATTTGATTTATATTTCTGTATATTCAAATTTATGCAAGTTTATAAATACCTATTTAATAACATTTTGTTATCTCGATTCTAGGCTTTTTTTAATTTGTTAATTATAGATTTTTGCGGATTTGATCAAATGAATTATTATCTATATTCTTGATGTAGTAATATATTATTTTAAAAAAGCTACGCTACTATATTTATCAATTTTACGAAATATGGCAGCAAATTTTCATAAAAAAAATCGTTTCTTCCAAAAAATATTTTTTTAGGCTTATCTAATCGTCAGAGAATTATGTTATGTAAAAAAAGGCACTACAGGCGCCACCTTATTTTAATTTTTTATTCGCGTTTGGATAATATTCATTTTTGAAATTTTTATATAATGTACAGGGTGTCCGGACTTGGTTGCAAAAGCAGGGTATCTCGCTTATTTTTAAAGATAGAACCTTGCGGTTTTCACGAACCTGAGCTAATTTTTTGTGAAACTCATGAAGCCGTGAACCAAATTTTTATAGCCTTCTTCGTTTATGAGATACAGGGCGAAATAGAAAATTTTGCATTTTAGAACCCCCCTGGTATCTCGGTTATCCTTTAACTCAACGCAAAGGAAAAAATTGATGCTTATGCAGTTTTTTACGCTGGATCCAGTGGCGTAGTCATATTTTTCATTTGAGTTGTTATTTTTTAGATATGACCCAAAGTTGTGTTTTTTTAAATGGGACACCCGGTATATTTCTCCAGAAATTGATTTGTCCTTTTAAAAGCTTCTCAAAAATATATAATAGTATGGGTCTATTTTATTAAACAACAACAAAAATCCTAATTTTTATAATTATCATCCCAAATTTTGCAGTAGGCCATGCAAAACAAAGCTGCCTTTTATTTAAAGTCGTAAACAATATCTACATCCTAACAATAAATCAAAATAAATATGTAATTAAATCTATTTATCAAAATATGTATTGATAATTGCGCACCAAAAAAGTACCACCTACCTAGATTTATGTAACACAAGAACAAAACAGTAATAAATTATTATGTAACAAGCCTTTCAGCAAAAATAAACTGTCGTATAAGAACTACAGTAACCAAGGAAATCAAAAGAACTGTTCAAACTGATTTCCATTTTGTTCTATGCATGCTTCGCACAATTTTCGTATTCGTTTTAGGGAATTAAGCAAAATAACGGGATGATTTTGTAAATAGCGAAAATTTTCTCTTATTGCATTTCCTAAATCTTGGACATTATCATAGTGGTCTTTGTAAATTCTATTTTCCAGATATCCCCATAGAAAGAAATCTAAAATCGACAAATCTGGGGACCTAGGGGCCATCTTATAGGTCCATTTGTTCCGATCCATTGATTGGTAAAATTATTGTCCAGAAATAATCTCGTCATTCCAGAATTGTGTGCAGGAGCACCGTCCTGTTAAAAATAAATTTCGTTAATTTGCGCTAGAGGAACATCGTCAAATAATTCAGGTATAGCTGCCTCTAAAATTTCTATATAGCGATTGGCTGTTAGGTTTCCCTCAAATATATAAAATTCTATGTGTTCCTAATATGAAGCAGGACACATTTAGACCAAACCTGCCCTGCTGTCTTCTGGCAAATATTTGGTGTTGATTTTCCTGGGACCAGAATTACTGAAATGTGCTTCGTTTGACCATATAACCTTCCTTTCAAAATCTCTAACCATATCGCATCTTTCTCGAAACCAATTGCAGAAGACTACCCGACGCTCTGCATCCCCCTGGCTGTAAGTGCTGCACGAGCCTAAATTTGTATGGGTGGTATTTGTGCATTTTTAGAATTTCTTGAACTCTAGTTTTTGGAATCCCTATGCTCTTTTCGCTGGCCCTACAAGAGTTTGTAGGGTAAGCTTCTGCATTAGCCAAAACCATAATTTCCTCAGCCTCCCGATTTTCTTTATTATATGTTTTCGTACGAGGTTTGATAAATGATCCGTGATTAAGTAAATTCTTTTTTATCCGATAAAAAGTGAATATATTAGGTTGCCTCCTTTCTGTATATCTAAATAAAAATTAAGCAATAGTATTTCAACATACCTAAAAATTAACTATTTACCTGTTAAAATACATCTCAGAAGCCGCTTCAACATTTTCATTACTTAATATAAAACAAGCTAACATATCGTACTTTTCATAATGTTCGAAAGTTTGGTTTTCTTCCATAATAATACAAATATATTTTTACACAATAAATAAATACAAAAAACTAGTGCTATATTTTATATACGCGTACAAAATTGGGAAATGTCATTTGCTTCCAAAAAAACAAAAGAAAACGGCATCGTTTTGCATGGCCTACAACAAAATTTGGGATGATAATTATAAAAACTAGGATTTTTTTTGTTGTTTATTAAAATAGACCCAAACTATTATATATTTTTGAGAAGCTTTTAAAAGGACAAATCAATTTCTAGACAAATATACAGGGTATCCCATGTAAAAAACACAACTTTGGGTCATCTAAAAAATAACAACTCAAATGAAAAATATGACTACGCCACTGGATCCATCGTAAAAAACTGCATAAGCAGCAATTTTTCCCTTTGCGTTAAGTTAAAGGGTAACCGAGATACGAGGAGTGTCCCAAAATGCAAAATTTTCTATTTCGCCCTGTATCTCATAAACGAAGAAGGCTATGAAAATTTTGTTTACGGCTTCATGAGTTTCATCTTTAAAAATAAGCGAGATACCCTGCTTTTGCAACCAAATCCGGACACCCTGTACAGGGTGTATAAAAATTAATATAAATAGGTGAATAAAACATCACAGACTTATACTATGTAGAAAGAAATTGCGATGCAGGCAATCTTTGAAGATAAACTTTTTTTTAAGTTAAATGTAAAAATTTATTATACAGGGTGTACAAAAATATAGTAAAGAAAAGACAAAATGATTGAATAATTAAACATATTGTACGGGGTGTATATAAATTATGTGCAATTTTAAAGTAAAATGTAAAGTTTTTATTTTTTTTTTAATAATCAAATATTATACGAGGTGTGTAAAAACAAACGCGAGAAGGTGAATAAAACATCACGGCTTGATATTTCGGAACGGGAACGGATATCAATACGCAATATGCATAAATTGAACCAAAAACCGGGTGGTACTACCTGCACTTGGGGAAAAGAAAGAATTGTGCAATGAAATCAATGTCAAACTATGGAAGTGGCTTTAATTATTGGTGGGTCATCCTGTAGTCCTTTTGCATACCTAATGGGTTGTTATTACTCTATATATCTCTGAAACAGGCTATAAATGGTTAGGGGCTTGATATAAGTTTGTTATTATAAAATATACTTTAAAAATAAAAAACTTTATTAACATTTTAATAAACCATTCTTTCTTCTAGAGTTAATCAAAGAAGCAAACTTTTACAATTTCGATACGAAAGGATTCTTCGAGAAAATCGCGAACATGGAGTCAATATATGGCATAATGAACAAGACCATGATCCACCCGAAAATGAAGAAATTGGTCGAATCAAAACCCAAATTCGACGTCGTCATAATGGAACAGTTACTCAGCGACGCCCATAAGATCTATGGTTACGTATTCAACTGTCCCCTTATCGTCTTCACTGCTATAGGATCAACTGGCTGGACACACAATCCAGTTGGAAATCCAAATCCAGAGGTTTCAGTACCCCATATGGTTTCTCGTGACTTTGCTAATGATCCCTCAATTATCAAAAGAGGAAAGAACTTGATGTATCAATTGGCAGACTTTGTAACTTCCCACTTCTTCATCTTCCCGAAACAAGACGAAATTATGCACCACGCATTTCCAGAAGCTCCGCCCTTTTATGACGTTTACAATAACGTATCTTTTGTCCTAGTTAACTCGCATACTAGCATATTTCCAGCTGGACCGATTCTTCCCAACGTGGCGGAAATAGGGGGATTCGCTGTCGAACCTCCCAAAAAACTACCTAAAGATTTGCAGGATTATTTCGATAGTACCAAAGATGGTGTCGTATACGTCAGCATGGGTTCCAACCTGAAGAGCAAAGATATGTCAGAGGAGAAGAAAAAGATATTCCTCAATGTCTTGGGCAAACTGAAGCAGAAAGTTCTATGGAAGTTTGAGGAGTAATTACCCAATAGACCCTCGAATGTAATGGTCGAAAAATGGCTGCCTCAACCGGATCTTTTAGGTAAATTATCCAATTTTACTATTTAGGTATGTACAGGGTGATCAGTTAAGGGTAGCGAGCGGCCATATCTCATAAGATATTGGTCGTATAGATTTGAGAAAAAAAAATCGTAATAAAAGTCGCCAAGAGAAATTCCTGAAAATTATTTTCGAGTTTGTCAAACGTCCGCTAGAGGGCGTGACAACCAACACCAAGTAGAAAAATGGGGTTTTTGTAGAATTTTGCCTAATGAATATATATCGATGATATCATTTTCATATTTACACTACACTTTTTGTCTAAAATGTTTTGTTCTATATATCAAAATAAAGCGGTGGGGGAAGTTCAATTGTTTTTTCAAACAAACCAAGATGTCTCCCGTTTCTTTGGCCGATTTTAGCAAACTTAGGCTCATATGAAAGAGCATAATTTGCACTACAAAACGCTTATTTGGTTTTGAATTTTTGACTTTTGCTGGCGTCGCTAGATGGAGTTAACTGAATTAGTAGCATATTTTTTTTCAAAAAAAAAAAACAAATGTAATGGTATATTCATTTTTACATATTTTAAAAGGGGATAAATTTCTCTATAATAATGAAAATAATTTATCATCTACATTTTTTTGAACCGTTGATATTGACCAAAATATTATTTTATTTTATTAAAAAATAGCACGCTTTTTGTCAAAATAAAAATCATTTTCGTAATCACCTATTAGTTGCTAACAAAAAGAACCTTTAAAATAAATTTAATATTTTTATAAAATTATTGAACCTATAAAAACAACTAAATACATTCTTCTATTAATAATAGTGCAGTGATAGTTTAATCCAGGCTCGCTTACAGTCCGCCGCACGGATCTTGAGCATCATAAAAACCAAATCACATCACTTTGTGTATGTTGTTGCAATCGATACATTTGCCGGTTTATTCGACTCGTCGGAACCTTTAATATTTGCAATGAATATTTTTTGCACGCATAGTTTCTTAAGCCCACGAATTGTGCGTCCGAGTTTACATTCGGTTACCTGTGTGAGAAACTATTATGATAAAAACAAATGAGAAAAATTGTAAGTCAACCAACAGAGTTGAAATTTGGTATGAAGGTATAACATTAAAAAAACATAAACAGATTATTTTTGGCTAAATCGCTTATTAAAGAAAAATTTTTCAAGAGTTTAAAAAGCTTCTGCATCAAATTACCCAATAAAAATATCTGACTTGCCATAAAGTTAATAACATAAACAATCAGAACATATCTTTGGATGGGTCCTGACTTTTATAACATTTCTATGTTAATATACACGGCCAGTAAATCATTAGAAAGAGTTATTTTATAGTTTTAGAGCGTTCACCAAAATATTGTTAAAATCAATTAGCAAGATTCAAAGAAATTTAAGAAAAATCATTTTTTTTTTATTTTTGACGCTCTCTGAAGGCTAAGCTTTAACTTAACTTAATTTAAATCAGCCTACTTTGACGTCATTAATCTGTCATTAAACAATATAGACGTATTTTCCGGATGCCCTGTATAGATCGATGACGCAGGGAGGACTGAGAGGTCTGTAACAGGATAATTGAACTAAAACGAGCATTATAATATTTAAATGTATGTATTTATTTGAAAATTGTAACAAGCAACCTTGTCATATTACTGAAATTAACTAGGATATAATAAATACAATCAAAGATACTCTATAGGTTTCTTCGTAGATTATGATGTACAATGTTATTAAATATAATTGTTAGTACAAATTAATTAAATATCTCATATGGCCGCTACACTTGTATCTCGAACAACACCAAACTGCAACAAAGTTTGTATCTTCTTCTTCAATACAGATATTTTAACTAACGGGTGGTTTATTTAAATAAAAGATTTGTTTTTTTAAACAACTTAAACATCTATTATCAAAAATAAAAGCTGAGAAATACTGTACAAAAAAGTAATGCTTAAAATTAATAACAAAAAAAATAATTTAAACCTCAATTAACCTAAAAAAAATAAAAATCTTTAAATAAATCATAAACTTATCTCCTGAAAATATGTAAAAATTACTCTTAGAGGTCTCTCATTGGCTGGAACGCGTAGCGTCCTCATAGACGCACCACGATCTTTAATTAATAAATATTTCATAGGTGTCGTCTAGAGTTCTACTTTATGTGAGAATTGTATTACATTTAAATATAATTACCTTTCCGTTTAAATAAGATAAAAGTATCTTCTATATAAATGTTTAAAACTTAAACAGTGTTCTGAGCCCAAAAAAAGAAATGCAAAGAAAAACTCTCTCAGCCAATCTTTTCTGAAGGGAAACCAAATGTAATATTTGATTTAATATTAGTTTTAACTTAAATGAAAGCGGACAAAGAACTCTTCCTAGGAAAAGGGCCATATGATAAACACAAACTTTTAAAGGGGATGTATCGTCGAATGCAACTTGTTAGGTTTACATAAGTCTACACCATCTAAAAGATAGCGTTTGAGATAGTGGTTATTTATTATTTTGTTTAGCTTTTAAAAACTCTCAAAACTAATATTAGATAGCTTTACTTAACTTAAATTTATATACTCGATTCTATTGCTATAGTCTATTCCGCAACAGGTCTAACGGACTTCGAAAATCATAATATTAAACTTCGATGAAAAAATTACCAAAGTAGGTTTTATTTATTAAGAACTGATAAAAATCGATAACTATGGGTAGACCGATATTTTTTAATTTAACTATCGTTATTAAAAATATAGATAACTACCGATATATCGAGAAAAATTCCTATCCTTTGTCATTATTATTTATTTGTAATTTTCGCAAATATCAAAATTACTATTTATGGTACACATATTCCTTATAAGTCAGTAGATTTAGATACCTACCCGGCTTAAAATACCGTTGAGCTAAAAATCAGATGCCTTATGAAGTGTGCTGAACAACATAACAAAAGTCCCCTAACCTCATATTTGCACGTCATGGATTTTTTTAATCCTATTCTTCTAGAAGATATTTCAAGTACTAAATAATTTAAAAATTTTGCTTTTTTACGCTCATATGGAAAAGATTAATCTTTTAAGATAAAAATGTAGCTTCATTTTTTAATAATCAGATATATAGTATGGTGTATAAGAATAAATACAAAAAGGTCAATAAAACATCACAGATCGATACTATCAAAGATCCATTATAGCTTACGCAATAGATAACTCATTTACATAGGACGCCTTTAATCGGTCCTGAGACATCAATGCTCGCTGAAACTATATTGTTTGCGCGGTAACCCTCGACTCGCAACGGGAATGGACGCGGCGTTTCCAGTCTTTAAATATTAGAAGAGATCTTCTAGTCAAAAGAGAAATATTGAACTTGGCTGTTAATCTTTGGGGTTGAAATTTGATACAGGTTAGCTTGAAATAAAGTTTCTAGGAGTAAGAATACGTTTTAATAGAACACAAACTTATTCTCACAAGAACCTGAATAACTAAATAAAAGAAACAACGCTAAATTTTATTTTAATCAAAAAGCAGTTTTAAACCTATTAACTTAAACAGGAAGAGGGACATTTTTTGCTCTTTGAGATACTTGTATGTACGGTGTGAGTTATTATATTATGACACCCACCTACAGGGATATTTATTAACAAAGATAGAGAAAGGTGGAAATACACAAAGTGTAGGGTAAGAAATACGTTTTTTTTAATAGAATACTCTGTATATTGTTTATTTTTATGAAAGGCCATTCTCTACTGACTTCAAAAATATATAATTTGATAATATTGGCGCAAAGCATTTATTAATTATTTTAGTATAACCGCAACATTACTTGCCATAACTCTAAGGTAATATTATATAATGCAAAATTTGTTACAGTTAAACCAAAATGATTGAAAAACAGGTTGCACCAAAATAGTCAAACTATATATTTTTGAAATCAGAAAAACACAGGGTGTTTCATTTTAAAAAACGTATTTCGATATATTTTTAGGGCATATAGAGAGGCAAGCGATAGTCGTTAACGTTAACATATTCGGGCGGTTGAAAAGAAACCCTAATGCTTTTATATTTACACTTTCTCTGTCTTCGTTAGTAAATCCTGAGGGTAGGTGTCAAAATATAATGACTCACCCTGTACATTTTTTCAAGAAGTCAAAAAGTAATTGCCACTTTTTTAAATTAGGTAATCAAAAAGAAGCTAAAAATTTCTCCTTACTAAACATATCGGCGGGATAGTACAAAAGGTTAACATAGCCGCCATAAAAAAACATATACATCGGGGGATAGCTGCAAACTATCTTTGGCAAAAGTCCGCGGTCGCTCCTCTTCTCTGCCGGCTTCCGCCACAAACCTGGCAACATTACGCGCTAATTTCTCAGGTTGGTGGAGGCATATCAAAGCCTACATCCGTTTAGGAGGGCCTGAACGTTGCCGTCTCTTATTCGATTTACTGCGTAGCTAAACAGGGTTATTCACGCAACCCGTTCGTTAAAAGTTTTTGATGATGCCATTTAGATAAAAATTTCAAATTTTGGAATTAAGTTAAGGTCAAGGGGTTCTTCTTTTTTGAAATATTTTCAACTTCCTGTCACTTCCGGTTTAACCGGAAGTTGGTATCAACTTGCTTATTTTAAATGGAACACCCTGTATTTTATGATATTTTTGGATTCTACGGAGAATTTTAATGATATTTTATGTAGCATGTCCTATACCTAGGTTCAAGCGTTCTTTAGATATTTGACCTTGAACCACATTAATCTCATATTTTTGTAAGTTTTGAAGATATAATCTTCATATTTTGTAGACGACCGGTAAATAATCTTAGGTTTCTATTTTTTTATTGAATTTGTCTATTTTTGTACAGGGTGTCCTAAATTCAGCGGCAAACATTCACATTTTCAAAGCCGCTAAAGTCCGTTTTTTTAAATGGGACACCCTATAACTTTATGCACTATGAAATGTAGAATTTCATTTTCTATCGAACTGTATTAAGGTTCCCTATACCTATTCGTAACCATTTTCGAAATAATTGGGTTTTATAAAAATATCGTATGTATTTGCTTAAATGTTTACATGTTCCAATGGTGAGCCATGGAAAAACAATTGAGATCCAATATCCAATATGACAGATGATTAGTATGCGTTATTTATCGAAAGCTGTCAGTGATAAACTAAATCTTCTAAATCGAAATAGAAGAATACTCAAACGCTGATATTCTCAATCTATTTTATATTCATGGAGAATATTATAAAATTTTGGAGAGAACGTGTCCTGTGTTTAATGAACGCCACCCTGATTTGCCGCCAATGAAGAAGTCAAAATTCAAGAGGATTGAAACGAACTTTTTGCGTTTTGGCAAGGTGAAAGTTACAAAAAATGTTCCGAAACCAGTGACAAATGCCGAGGATAACGTAATAAACACATTAGCCTATTTCCACGCAAACCCGCAAAGTTCAATACCGTCTGCAGAAAACGATTTGGGAATTTCTTCTTCATCTGTCCAAAGAATCTTGAGCGAACATCATATGCACCCTTATTCCTTCCAAACCGTGCAAGCCTTGAGACCTGGTGATGACGTCCGACGAGTAGAATTTTGCGAATTCATGTTTTTGAAAATTCAAGAGGACCCTCAATTCCTTTCAAAAATATTTTGGACCGATGAAGCGAAATTTTCTAGAGAAGGAATAACAAATAGAAGAAACGAACATTTCTGGGCAGCAGAAAATCCGCACACTTTACGCGAAACGCGTTCTCAAGAGAGGTTTAGCTTCAATGTTTTCGGTATAGTATTAAATGATCAGGTGTGGTACTGTATTTATGGAGACAATTTAAACAGTGATAAGTATTTGGAAATTCTACGAGGGACGGTTTCTGAATTTATAGAAGAAATTCCTATTGGTGAGCTGCAAAATTATTAGTATTAATTAGATGGGGCACCAGCACATAATTCCGCTGCAGTTTATCTCCAATTATCTCGAATTTTTGAAGATCGCTGGATTGGTCCCAATGGCCCTTGGAGATGGCCCCCGCGATCGCCTGATTTAACACCCCTAGACTTTTATTTATGAAAATTTATCAAAGGTAAAGTCTATGCTTCCCCAGTAAATAACCAACAAGATTTACTGGACAGGATACGAACAGCTTTTGCCGAATTAGAAAACCGACAAATTCAACGGGCCACAGCAACTGTACAAAGAAGAATTGAAATGTGTCTTCAAATGAACGAACAGCATATTATAATTCAATTTTATTATTTTATTTATTTATTGTTGATTGTTAGATTGCTATAATTTTTAAGTTCACTAAAACAAGTTTAGAACAGTCTCGAACTTAGTAGATATGGTTAAAAATAATGTAAACAATTTATTACATTTTTTATAACTTTAACTCTTCTGAAACGAAAAAATTTCGTTTCAATCCTCTTCAATTTTCTCTTGTTCATTGGCGATAAATGAGGATGTTTTTCATTAAAAAAATGACACGTTCTCTCCAATATTTTGTAACATTCTCCGCGAATATAAAATAAATTGAGTATATCAGCTTTTGAGTGTTATTTTATTTTAATTTAAAAGTTTCAAATCAGCTGTCATGTTGAATATAAAAGCACAACAATCGTTTTTCCATGGCTTACTACGGAAAGGTGTAAGCATTTAGCAAATACATCTGATAGTTTAATAAAAACCTGATTATTTCGAAAATGGTTACGAATAGGTATAGGGAACCTTAACACAGTTCGATAGAAAATTAAATTCTACATTTGATAGTGCATAAAGTTATAGGGTGCCCCATTCAAAAAAACGGACTTTAGCGGCTTTGAAAATGTGAATGTTTGTCGCTGAATTTAGGACACCCTGTATAAAAATAGACAAATTCAATAAAAAGAATAGAAACCTAAGATTATTTACCGATCGTCTGCAAAATATGAAGATTATATCTTCAAAACTTACAAAAGTATGAGATTTTAAAATTTGGTACCCCGAAGGCTCATTTTTGGTTCAAGGTCAAGTATCTTAAGAACGCTTGAACCTAGGTATAGGACATGCTACATAAAATAGCATTAAAATTCTCCGTAGAATCCAAAAATATCATAAAATAGAGGGTATTCCATTTAAAATAAGCAAGTTGATACCAACTTCCGGTTAAACCGGAAGTGACAGGAAGTTGAAAATATTTCAAAAAAGAAGTAACCCTTGACCTTACCTTAATTCCAAAATTTGAAATTTTTATCTAAGTGGCATCATCAAAAACTTTTAATGAACGGGTTGCGTGAATAACCCTGTATTGATCTATTATACTATGTAGGCACCATATGAGCATTCTACTTTACGACGGTTAGTCAAGTTTATCTTGAACAATCTCTTCTTTCTTCGTTTTGGCCTATCGCCTCTCATCAAAAAATTTACATCGACGCGACGTCTTTGATTGGTCGCTCAAGCGTAGCCTTGTCTGGCACTTCACTGTTTTTTTGTTTGGTTATGTTTGTTTTATGTACTTTCCATTGTAATGTATAGCCGTTTTAGGTCTGATGATACCCTTTAAAGCGAAACATGTAACCTACTGTTATTTTATAAACTTATTTTTGACTGAGACCTAGACTTTGTGCATATTTTTTATTTTGAACTTATTTTTTATTTTCAGCACATCCTAACCTCAAACTCTTCATAACGCACGGCGGTTATGGAAGCATCACCGAGAGTGTCTACCATGGAGTTCCAATCCTGGTCATCCCTGTATACGGAGACCAACAGCTCAACGCCAATAGAGCTAAAGCAAGGGGTTATGCACTGTCAATTCCCTATAACGATCCGAATTTCAGCGAGGAAACTCTCGGTTCACTGGTCCACGAAATGTTAAATAACTCCAAATATAAAGAAGTGGCGAAAGAAAAATCAAGTCTATTCCACGACAGACCCATGAAACCCATGGACACGGCCATTTACTGGGTGGAATACGTAATTAGACACAAGGGGGCGCCACACTTAAGAGTTGCCGGAGCTGATTTACCCTGGTACCAATATTTTATGGTGGATGTGCTAGGTTCTGCATTATTTGCTTTAGTACTGGTTATGTACTCTGTACAATATGCACTCAAAAGAATCTTCTTTAGCTCTGGCACGTCTAATAAAAAACAAAAGACACAATAATTAGGGAAGAATATATTTAAAAAGACTAGAAGAGTTAGAGTTAGAAAAGCATATATTACCGAATATGTTAATAAAACAATGTATCAGCTTATATTTCTTAACAAAGAAGTTACCATATTTTTAAGTATCGCCCTATTTTGCAAATAAAAACTAAAAATATGTAAGTGTATTTTTTATTTTATTTTTAAAACCACCTTGTAGATATATAGATATATAACAATTTTTTCTCAAAATATTCAAATTTAAAACTGTTTTATTAGTCAGTAAAATAACAATCACATGAATATTATAGTAGAAAATATTAGGTCTATTGAGCAGAGTTAACCGTTACTTAACGGAAATCCATTTTAACTAGGTAAAAAACATTTGTTTCACATTTCCACTTAACTTATTTTACAAAAAACACTTAATAATTGTTATCAGGATTGAAAAGATCTTCTCAGAAATACTCCACTTGATATATTTTTACTGATTAGTTTCTAAAATGTAGGCATTCAAAATAAATAGTACATTATAAGTCATGCACGTACAGGGTTTTCCCGTATATTTTTCCACCCACCTAGAGAGGTTATTTAAATAGATACGGAAATGTAGTAAATACAAAAGTTGTTGGCTTTTTTATAAAGATTTAGAATATTATATCATAAGTGCGAAAATATTATTGGAAATGTCAAATTTTGACAGGTTGTCAATTTTTTTTAATGAAATATCCTGTATATTAAATCATATTCTTTTATCTTTATCAAGATCTTTTTTTTCTAATTTCAAATATATATATATATACTTTTAATGTATTCTGTCAATTAGTTTTGGATATATAAACGTTTAAACACTAAAGAAATGGTAAGGTAATTTGCGCTAAAACATAGTGAGCCATGGTCAAGACAGTTGCAACGAACGACGCCTTTTTGACGTTTACCAGTCAGAAGAGATTATTTACGAGCATTTTTAATATCTAATACGTTGGACGATGGGTTATTCGGAAAAAGAGAAACTCGATATGATAGAACTTGTAGGACAATATTAAACATCGCTAAACAATTGAATGAAAGAAAAACATTTAAGCCAAAAGTTAGAATGAAGGTAATTTTGAAACTTTTGTATTAAAATAATTTATTTATCTTATTTATTTTTGTTTTAGAAAATCCTGAGCGATGCAGCCACCTTTTCCAACAAATCATGGCATAAAATCCACTCAGTTCTAAAACATTATAAATATAAGCCATATAAGTTTTTACCTACTCAAAATAAAATAAACCGTTTACACTTCTGTCAAGAAATAGAAAGACGTGTTATGATGAACCAACTAAATCTGTCAAACATAATTTTCATTGACGAGGCAACATTTACTACTGGAGGCATGTTTAACCTGAAAAATAAGCATTTTTGGTCAAAAGAAAACCCGCGAGCTCTTCAGGCGGTCAAAATTCAGTGAAGAAGATCCCTACATGTTTGGTGTGGCCTTCTTAAGAATCATGTTATTGGACCTATATTTTTAAATGGGAATTTAACCGGAGAAAGGTATCAGGAGTTATTAGAAAACGAAATCGAGGGGCATTTAGAACAACTATCGATTAATTCATATCTTAATTTGATATGGCAACAAGATGGTGCTCCTCCTCATAATGTCCAACCGGTCACCAATTTTTAAAATAACAGGTATCCATTTTGGATTGGAAGACATGGATCATTAACATGGCCAGCAAACAGTCCCGATCTCTCTCCATTGGACATATTTTTGTGGGGTTATCCGAAAAACAAGATATACTATAATAGGCCAAGAACCATCCAAGCTTTAGGGCAAAATATAGTACAAACAATCGACGATTTAAACACGCAATAACCTCATTTTAGCTACGCATCCATACACAGAAAATTTAGAAGAAATATTCAGAAATGTGTTTATAAACCAAGGCGGCTATATAGAAAACCAAAACTTAGTTCTTTAAGCTAATATTATTATTTACCTACTTTATATTATTGATTTTTTATGGTATTGTTTCTTTCCACTATTCTAACTTTTCGCTTAAGTGTTTTTCTTTCATTCAATTGTTTAACGATGTTTAATATTATGCGACGAGTCGGTGTTGGTCTATCTGGAAACCGTCTATGATATTCGTTATGAGCTATCGATGCATTTTTACCATGTAAATAAAATAATTCTATCATGTCGAATTTCTCTTCTTCCGAATAACCCATCATGCAACGTATTAGATATTAAAAATGCTCGTAAATAGATACTTCTGACTGGTAAACGTCAAAAAGGCGTCGTTCATTGCAATTGTCTTGACCATGGCTCACTATGTTTTAGAGCAAATTACCTTACCATTTCTTTAATGTTCAAACGCTTATATATCCAAAACTAATTGCCAGAATTTATTAAAAGTATATATATTTGAAATTAGAAAAAAAAAGATCTTCGAGAATATAATTTAATATAATAATATTAATAATTTAATATTTTCATTTAAAAAAACTGACAACTTGTCAAAATTTGACATTTCCAATAATATTTTCGCACTAATGATATAATATTCTAAATCTTCATAAAAAACCCAACAATTTTTGTATTTACCACATTTCCGTATCTATTCAAATAAAATCTCTAGGTGGGTGGAAAAATGTACGGGAAAACCCTGTACACAAGTCTGGTTGCAGATTCGGACACTACATATTTAACTCTACAAAGTTCTTGTTTATTTAATTTTGTATATTAAAAAATAAAAAAAATTAATAGGAGTACACTTGACACCCGATACAAGAAAATGGAATATCTGTATTTTTTATTGATCTGTGTGCACCGGTGTCCTCCCCAAAACTCAAACCTAACAAGCTGCCACTGGCGCTATTATTTACTTATCTATCTCTAGTGTTGTTCTAAACAAAATGAAATTAACAACAATTATCTAATTATTTTATTCGAACGCGGACTAAAACCTAAAAGCAGCTTATCATCATGATTACATTCCGTTTTTAGCCATGATTACGAGCAAATTCCTAGTAGCTCAGTCAAATTAGGCTTTTGCATTCCAATGGAAATGATTTTATTTCACTTTGGGCATTCCAGACAAGAGTAATAAGTCTACGATGATTTCTGAGACCAGCTAAACTCCTGGGAACCAAACAATGGCGAAATTTCAGCACTTTTTTCAGTTTTTTAACTTAACCCCTAGAGCGTGCAACTCACAAAAAAAATTCATTCTCACCGAACTAAAAGAGCATTAAATTTTGCGTCAAGTGATCTCGTTAAAGTCTGGTTCAGCGATTTGGTTATAGTAAGCAGTCAAAAATAAGCAATCTTTTTCAGCTAAAAAATAAATTACGATCACTTTCAAATGCCTGGGATCCAAAAGCATCTGTTTCGAATGAAAAAGGTAACGCACTAAAGTTCTCGAACATGAAATTCTGCGTTTAAGGAGCACCTATTTTTAAAATTTTGCTGATTCCTACGCATGGATATACGTAAAAAACCTTGTGTTATGACGTTTGAAACCCCAATCAACCACATTCTTCTGAGAAATCGAATTTCTATAAGCCTAAATATAATACTAAATACATTTTATCATTCCTGTACCTCAGTATAGTGCCTAATTACATTAAAAAGTTGAAGTTCAAACTATTACGAAAAGGACTTTTTTTTGAGACAAATGAAAGTACCTATTGATCGTAAAATTAATGGTAAAGGCTTCAGAAACTAGAAAGACATCACCAAAAACGTTTTATTTAATATAGCACAAAGTACTTATTTTGCGTCGATGCTTAGGATTAAGTGCAACTTATAAAAATCTAGTTTTGAGCTATCAGCATTTCCTTGAGAGTTTTTAAGTCACTGACAGGACTTTACTTTTCCTCGTTCAATTTTCTCACACTAGTGATATTTGTTTAATAACATAAAATTGTGTACCATATTTGGGCAAAGACCAATTTTCTGGTTTGTTTTCCTATACAATATGGATAAATTAACAAACCCAGTGACTTTTTTCCCCTTTTTGAGTTCTCCAGACCCACAAATTTCTTTAAGGCAGGTACTCATTACTTAGGGAATACTAGGATGAATGGTGGCGGGACCTCAACAAGTTATTGAAATAATGACCCCTGTAAAAAACAGGATTTTGGCTTTACTGCACAAAACACCTTATTAAACACCGCGGACGAGATTCCTAATAAGGAAAACTTATCTAAGATAATAAAAACTACTGGTGAAGCTGATCCCGAGGCTTTACATGATCGTATAACACACCAAAGATTGCCTAATGAACTGACCAGCCGACGACGTCACTCTCATTTGCAGCAAATGTATTGCGACAGCACACTCAAGCTAAATCAAACATATAGGATAGTCAGAACTCTAGACCACTGTTACCAGTATCGCTTGTGTCAATGGATTTTAGTTCACCTATCGTAACTTAAAGCAATCCCAATAGAGTCAACTCTGGCGCCTCAGAGCTAAACAATTAAAATGATTTAAACAACTGCAGATCGGTCCATTCCGACTTAAAATCTATAGAATACAAAATATTACTTTCATCAGAGCGTTGTATAATTATTAGTAAATTATTCCTAATGTTATATAAGTTTATATTTTAAAAAAATAATGTGTCAGTTGATATAACTACAATAAACGCGAAGGTCCCACACCACCCCGCAATTCTAGCTTTATGAAAATTAATTATTTTTTGGTATAATATATCTACTATAATATATATAATATATATATATATATATATATATATATATATATATATATATATATATATATATATATATATATATATATATATATATATATATATATATATATATATATATATATATATATATATGACTCTTAGTACTTCATGGATGAAAAAATACAATGTGTTTTGATGCCAGGTCGCGTAAATAGAAAAGCTATTTTAATACGTCCCCCTGTCGGCGACCAGCTAGAATAGCGTTTTAAGGCCGTAAACGAATAAAAACGCTGCTTGAATATTGCACTGGATGGTGCCGTATTGGAGTAGGATTGTTCATCTTTTACGCAGACTAAACAATTTGAAATAGTACTTCAATACAGCACGTGTTCTCTTGCGTATAAAAAAACAATAATTATTGCACATGAATTATTTATTTTTTCAACTGTTACAATTGGATATTGTAGACTTATTTAATGTTTTTTGGCACACTGTAAATTATTTTCAATATTGAAGGCTATATTATGGGGTCGCTTTTTGACACATTGAGTTTCTATTTTCGTAGGACGTCCAGCTTGAATTCTTCCTCCTGAAATACCTCTAGCTTTTCTGCGTGAAATGGATGTTGGCTGTACTTTGATCTTCCTTGATCTCCTACCGGCCGTTTTGAGTGTCACAAATGACATAATTTGTGATGGGGTCTGTAAAGATTCTAGTACTGCAGCAAACTTCAGTAAATAAAAACATTCTATATAGTAATTGATAAATAATCAGGTAAAGGTCCTACCTGTAACTGTGGTATATTGCTCGTATTTGCGTCAGTTTGTAGAACCTGACCAAAACGTGCAAACTGATCATTTATTTTGTAGATTATGTTGTCGTAATTTTCAATACCTCTTTGGTCAATAAGCATGTTAAACTGGGATGGTTCTCTTAACGACTCCACTTGCTCAGATGTAGCTTGATCAGATGTGTGTTCACTTGATGATCCTTCCTGTTCGGGTGCATTAATGTCTTGAAAGAACGATAGTGGAACTTCTTTTCCTAGACCTAGATATGCAAGCTGCCGGCAATCATTTTCAGATAGCAGTAAAGAAGATTTAAACATAACACCGCACTTCTTTTCAACTGCTAGTAGGTGTTTGCAAAAGCGACCACCACTGCCGCTTGGACAAGTGCAAAATCCGATTTCACTGTGAACTGAGTAGTACTCTGATGTTCGTTCGCTTTGGACATTAAATGTTTTTTCATCCACCTGTATAACTTCTGTAATATTTTTTAATCTTTCAAAAAATTTTTGATAATCTAGTGTCATTTTTCGGGATCTTGAATTAGCAAAATATATCAATCGTTTTCGGTGATTTATTTCACATGTCTTAAGTACAAAATCTGCCAAAGCACACATACTGAAAGCTTTACATCTCTGCAGAACGATACCTTTGAAGATACGTATAGAAGCCTCGCAATAATTATTTGTATTGTGTCCTCTGTTTATCGTAAGTCGACGAAAAGCTAACGCCCATTCTTCACGTCTATCCCACAGGTCTTTTAAATGCTTCATAACTTTTGGGTTGCTATTTACTGCATCATGATCTTCCATCTTTTTAAAACAATCGTTAGCGTTTTCTTCGGTAATGGAAAACAAAATATCGCGAAACATATTTATAATTAATTTACGATTTTCTTTGGGAACATTGTTGTCTTTTAACCAGAGCCAACGCCATAGTGCCTGAGTTACATGAAAAATACATAATAAAAAAATACTGTTCAGAAATACCACTCTAAGAGCATTTCGCATTGCTGCTGAATCATCTGTCATTATAACTGCAGGTAAAAATAATCCTTCAGTATTTTTTTCCAATGCTTCCTTTAGGGCATTAAATACCAATAAGTAGTTTATTTCATTCTGACTTGTGTGAAAGGCTACTGCAACTGGCGACGCTCCTACTTTCGTAGGAACAAAGAAAAAGGACACACTTGTATTGCTCTGGTTACATGAAGAGCTGGAATCTATAAATAAAATTTCATTCGCAAAACCAGCCAAAAATATTCTTTTCATGATAGGTGTGATAATAACGACAATAGTAGGATTCTCCTTTATATATATTTCTCCTTCCGAAAGTTCTGCCTGCTTTTTCTTTAAAATTTCAGTCGGGCTACTCACATCTCTTTCACCATATCGTTCATTTCGCCATTTTTTATACAAAGAGTTAACCTGTGAATCCATTGGGTTTTTTTGAGCATTCGCCAAGCATTCAACAACACCCGCATCATCATTTTGAGCCTAGTCCATTTCGTGGAATGTTTTGGCTGTAGCAGGGCTCATTCCTGATTCAAAATATGATACAAACAAAGCCTTTACATCGTTATTGCAACGTAAAAGGTTGTAAGCCTGAGCAACGTACAACCTGTGAGTGTGTAGATAATTTATGTCTATTAGAACGTGTAACCCTTCTCTAAGTAATTTAGATTTCTTCAAAGTGTGATGCGTTTATTTCAAAAATTCGATGTTGATATTTGCATGACAGTTGTAGTTACGCTTCTCGCCTTTCTTTTTATTTTTTACCTTGTTTTTTAATGAAAGGTGAAATACCGTTTGCGAAATTCAAATCGCTCTCCTTCACGAATACATTTCTCAACAACCCAATTGCTCGCTATCTTATTGGAAAAGGATTGTATAAATTTATCACATTTTTCATCATAAGTTTCGCCATTTAACTTGCATTGAAAAGACAAAGTGTAGTTTTCACCTGCTTGACCGTTCAGTTTCACGATTCGATAGTCTGTTAATATTGCACTAAGTAATGTTTTAATGTTGTCTTCCATTTTAGCAGTACACTTTTATTCACAAACGACCGAACCTTGCCGCCACGTGTTGATATAAACATAACCTTTCCTACTCGGAAGGAAGCACGCGTTGTACTAAAGTAGCAATTTCAGAATTTATGCCGGCGTGTTAAATAAACAATCCTACTCCAATATGGCACCATCCGGCGCAATATTCAAGTAGGTTTTCTGCAAGTTTACTGGCTAAAAACCCTATTCCATCTGGTCACTGTCGGAGGGACGTATTGACATAGCCTTTCTATATACGCTGCCGGGTCAGTATAGCTGACATTTCGCCAAAATCACATTTGGCATTTTCGAAGCTTTCTTTCTCGCGTTCGAATAGAGACTGAAGTCTTACTGACTGCGACGCTTTCTTTATACCCCCACCCGGGGCCGAAGGTTATATCTGAGGGGCCGTTGGTCGTTATTTATGTTTTTCGGATGATGCTGTTGTTGCGCTAATTGCACTTGATTTTAGATTAGTCTATTATTGTCTTCCACACTGTTGGTAGTTTTAATGATTCGCCCCTTTTATTTAAATCACCTTGTTTTTCAAATTCTATGACTTCTCGGATCATTCTGGTCTTATAATCGTAATTTATTTTGTGGCTGATGATGTAGAAATAGAGCTGAGGTTGTTTGTTTGCTTCTGATGCTGAGTTTATGCTCTTCTATTCTTGCCGATATTCGCTTGTTAGTTTGTTCCAAGTACATCTATTCACAATCCTGGCATGGAATGCTGTATACTCCGTGGTTCTTCAATTTGATTTTGTCTTTTGGGTTTCCAAGTAGTTTACCTGTAGTTGTTTGTGAATTATTTGTATTTTAATTTCGTCACTACATTTTAATGCATAAAAATCCGTAAATCCGGAACTGTAAGTACTGTAACTACTGCTTAGCAAAATCTTCCGCTTCATATTGAGGCAATTCACTAGTCTTCGTGTAGATAGTAGTTTTGTTCAATTAGTAATTTTACTTTCTTCTCCTTTAAATATTTTTTCTTTCCTGTGATCCAGCTCAGGGATTGGCTGATCTATTGTCCAGATTTGGTCAGTTTGATTTTAGTAAAGTGGCACCACTGACGGATTGTCATCCCCCTACTGCTGCCTTGACCTGGTCGCGAGGTAGGTTAAGCTTTTTGTCTCTCTGGAAGGTGAAGGTCAAGTGTGAAAGTTTGTCGGCGAATTGATCCAGTTTTAATCCAGGCCATCTTTTGGGATTTACGTCGGCAACTTAGTTAAAAAGGCTCCTATGTGTATTTAATTACGTTGTACCTTAATATTTTCGGTTGAGGAACCTTTTATTACTCTCTTGTGAGGATTTAACTGCATTTGACCACCTACCATATTTTTTTGATGGGACAAACTTTACGAAATGACTAAGAAGAAACCCTTTACCATCAAATAAGGTTTTTTTTTCTTCTTCTCCCTCCTCTTCTATTTCTTGTTCCTGTTCTCCTAACCAGGGTTCGAACCTGGATGTGTCATTCTAAGTGGAGTAGAAGTCTGTTACCTAGTACTTAAGTGTGTACGTACCCAGTTTTCCTGCTGGAAATGATCTAAGTCACCGATGCTGATAGACACTTAGATAAGTATCTTAATTTTAACATCCCTTGTGGTGAATTGACTTTATTGTTTATTGCTGATCAACTTTATGACTTTTTCTGTTTCTTTTGAGTGTAGAGCAAACTTTTGATATAAAGTTCTAACTACTGCTGCATAAACCATAATTATTGGTGTTGTCAATAAGATTATTTTTACTTTATAACTCATGCTGATAATCAAATATCACATTATAAGTTTAGGACACAATAGTCTATAGGTTTCTGCCAACATTTGATAGTATAATATACTTTAGAATACAGTGTTGTTGTAAAGTGTGATCACATCTTGAAATTTTAACTTATAAGATCTAGTTAGTTTATACAAGGTATATAATAAGTGTTATAGACAGGTAACACTACTGGAATATGTGATGATATTTAAGATTTATTGTATTTACTTGCTTTAGAAAAAGTAATATTGGTGATTGGATTTGAAACTTGGTTATATAAATTTTTCTTGTTATTGGCTTGCTCTTAGATTCACATAATACTCTTTTCTTTTATTCTATTATTGTTAATTGTATTTGAATTAATGAAGTTAATTAATTGCTTGATTATTTTGCATCTTTCACTAGCACCTGTTCAGGTTTTATTGAACATTTAGTTTGTTGTTTTGTGATTCTTTAGCTATTTTCATACAACATTTTACACAGTTGATCTAATATTTGGATAGTGATCTTTATTTGAAAATACTTTAGATTTTTCTTTCAGCATATGAGGTATGAAAACTGATTAACATAGGATCATTACACAGTCAATTGTCATTTTTAAAAAAAAAAACTTCAATTAGGGCCAATTTCTTTCATATGTTATTTGTTGAATATGCTTTTTTTTTACTATTAACTTTAATTAATTTTATCTTAGTGGTCTTGAGGAGTGGTACTCATAACATCTAGAGCGGTTAACTGTCAACTGGTATAGAACTGTTGGCGCCCTTATAAATAGAAATCGAACCAATCTCCCTAAGCAGTCGTTGATTTGCACACTAACTTTACTGCCTCTCTTTCAATCAACCACTTAGTGTAGATTTATATTATCTTAAAACAAATACATACCCTCTGCTATCAAACAGAGAAAGAGTGTGGCAAAGAATTTTTCCGATTCTGTTTGTTGTGCCTTTTACATATGGTAAGACTACTTGTTGCCTTTCTGGTTCATAATTTTTGTTGTTCGTTGTTCGGGAACCCCGTGCATTAATGGCTTTCTCTATAGTACGATTTGTATAGCCATTTTTCTTTAGAGCACTACCTATTATATAAAGTTTGTCTAGTAATATATATTGATCCCGAACAACGAACAACAAAAATTATGAACCAGGAAGGCAAGAAGTAGTCTTACCATATGTAAAACGCCCAACAGATAGCATCGGAAGAATTTTTAGAAAACACACCATACAAATAATGCAAACAAGCTACAAACCCAAAAGACAAAATCAAATGGGAAAACCTCGGAGTGTACAGAATTTCATGCCAGGACTGTGAAAAGATATCTGCAAGAGTAGAAGAGCATGAACTCAGCATCAGAAACAAACACCCTCAGCTCTATTCCTATATCATCAGGAAACCTGCCACAAAATAAATTCCGTTATGTGTAGGTAGATTGCCAATGTAGATTATTATAAGACCAGAATAATCTGAGAAGCCATAGAAATTGAAAAACAAGGTGATTTAAATGAAAGGGACGAATCATTAAAACCACCAACAGTATGCAAGACAATAATAGACAAATCTAAAATTACAAAAAATTAAGCTACATAACTACTAACGGCCGCTTAGATATAACCTTCAGCCCCGGGGTGGGGGTATAAAGAAAGCGTCGCAGTTACTAACACTTCAGTCTTTACTCGCACGCGAGGAAGAAAGCTTCGAAAATGCAAAATGTGACTTTGACGAAACGTCAGCAAAACTGTTCTTTTCAGAACGACAGTAGTAGACGGATGTCCACCCGGAATGAAAACACATTGTATTTTTTGATCCGTGAATGTCTTACAATCAAACACACACATATCAGGTGAATCTATTTAAGTTAATTTTTAATGTACCATAAATGGCGACCAAAATTTGACCAATGTTTGTTTGAATTAGATTCAACTGACAAATTCAGTACACAAGGCAACCACGTAGGTGAAAAGGTACTAATATAAAAGACACGACAGAGATCTACTGAGGCAGACGTCATGTATCTCAAGGCCTGCGCTTAATATTTTTAAATGACATGACGTTATAACGTACATAAGAAAACTTTTATGTCCCAAATGCCTTGCAGCTATCTTTGATCTAAGTGCTGTGATTATAAACAAGCCATAATTTAATTATAGAACGCAGAATGTCATAAACTCTCGGACTAACATTCCCTCCCTGATAGTTACACAATAAATATATAATAACTAGTTATCTTCAATTATATCAATTAGTAAGTTTATGACATTGAAACGATGCGTTTTCAAGCGCCATTTTTATTTATTATAGTAACAATAATATGTGCGGAAAGTGCTCGGATTTTAGGTATTTTTCCGATCGCCAGCGTAAGCCACCACATTTTAACCTCGAAGCTGATGAAGGGTTTGGTTGAGGCTGGTCACGATGTTACCATGGTTAGTCCTTATCCTCAAAAGGAGAAACTCAACGGATCATTAACCAATATTATTTTAGATGGATTCGAAGAAGATTTTGCCAGTAAGTTAAGGGGAATATATGGTTGTCTTACAGGTGTAGCTTGTGACTTTAGAAAGGCATTTGATATCATAAATATTTCACATACCTGAACATATTGGGGTCAGGAGCTTTCTTTGTCACAGTTTTCATCAAACTTGACTTTACGCAGATAGAGTGGTCATATAAATTTTTTCTCAGATTATAAAAGTACTTCGTGTGAAACAGTGCCGGAACTAGGAATTTTGCGCCCGCGGCCTGTGTTAGGGCGGCGCCCCTATTATATACATTTTATAACCAGATGAAAACAGCAAATAACTTTTTCAAATAATTTTTATTATTATAATTTTTTTGTTTTTACAGGTACTCAGGTACAAAAGGGCTAAATTTGGCATTAAAATAAAATATAACATGAAATACAAAAAAAAAACAACTCTGATGTTACGAGATAATATTACACCAACTAAAATACAAAATAACAAAATAAGCGAATAACTAGGTAAAATAACAAAAAAAAAACAGAAATTAAAGCTAAACTTTGGGTATAAAAAAACAAACTAAATTTTAACTTTTCTCGCTTTTGAAGCCGCAAACTCATCAATGACTTCATTAAAATCAATAGAAAAAGATAATTTTCTTTCTATGCTCAAAATGGCCATATTAGTGAGCCTGTCCTGCCCAATTGATGATCTTAAATAATTTTTTATTAGTTTCAATTTACTAAATGATCTTTCACATGAAGCTGTTGTGACTGGCAAGGTAAGAAACACTCTAAGAGCGATATCAATATTTGGATATACAGATTCCCACTCGTTTTTTCTAATAAAATTTAAAATTTCTAAATGGCCTAAAGATTGTAAGTCTTCAATATGAGAAGATGCTTGAAACCTAAAACTATCAATTTCATTAACAAATTCAAATGCATCTAAATCTTGGTCATATTTTAGAGCCAAATCAGCAGCATGTCGTTTCATGTCATCTGCAGAAAACATCTTAAGTGATTTACCAGTTAAAAAATTAAAATCATCTGCAACGCTCTGAAGAGCACAAAACCGTGAATTCAGGTTAGTTAGAATCATACAATTTGCAAGCATAAGATTTTAAATTTGTTAATTTCACTTAAATTGCTTGCATCGTCAGAGCAAGACTCGTCTACCATTTTTTTTACTTTTCTCTTTCTTCTAATTGCAAATTCTGGTTCCATATCTACGGACTCGGAAATTTGATTAGCTTTTTGCAGGACATTTTCAAGCAAATTCTCTCTAAGGGATTGAATTTCCTCAACAAGCCCTTTTATTAAATTAGACCCATCCAATACCGTTACAGATGTTCCCTGCAGAAGTATACTAACTTTATTAATTTTACTTAAAATTGCGTTCCAGAAAACCAGAAGACATACAAATTTATAGTCCAAAAGCAACTTTAAAAATGATTTAGAATCGGCAGTATCAGAATCTGAACTCGAATTAGTACCTCCAACTTGTATTTTATTAAGTAAGTCAATTACTTCTTTAAAGTTAAATACAAGAGCTTTTGTAGCTTCACTTCGGGTACACCACCGGGTATCACTGTGACCCTTAAGCCTAGTTTTTAAGGTGGAAACTAAAATTTCCCAGCGAGTTGTTGACCTTACAAAAAAATTAAACAAATTTTGAACAGTCCCAAAAAAAGTTATTATTTCTGGGGAACTTTTAGCTGCATGATAAGCTACTAAATTTAAACTATGGGCAGAGCATGGGACAAACCGGGCAAACTTATTTAAATTTAATATTTTTGCTTGAACGCCGTTATATTTTCCCGCCATACTGGCACCGTTGTCGTAAGCTTGACCCCTGATGTTGTCAATATTAAGTTCGTCATCAACCAGTTTTGAAGTAATTTGATTTGCCATTGCATCTCCAGTTTTGCCCGTAACCTTTATAAAATCGATGAAGCTCTCTTCTATGGAACATTTGGTTTGGCTGCATCGGACATATCTAATAATTTGTGACATTTGCTCCTGGTGGGATGTGTCTGGTGTGCAATCCAACATTAAACAATAATATTTTGATTCGACTTTATTCGAAATAATTGTTTTTCTTACTTTCTGTCCAATCAAATGTAAAAATTCATTTTGAATCATAGGCGAAAAATATGATATTTGGTTTTTGTTATGAGATTTAATGTGACTTGCAATTGTGGGATCGTAATGACTTAAAAGTTCAATTGTATTTAAAAATTTACACAATTTGGATGTCCAATAATTCTGATGATCCCCTCAATGCATCATTGTTTTTAATGCAATGTAAAATGGCGTCCAATATGACACTAAGAATATGGCGCCATTTTTGTTTTTCTGTCAAAAGTAATTTTTCAGTTTTATCGTCGATTAATGCGCTCATCCTAATACCTCTATCAAATTCCTTCCATTTCAAGTAGTTCTCTTTGTGAGATAGTGAATTTTCATGCCGAGGAATAGCAGGATTTAAATGTTTCCAGTCTGAAAAACCGGTTTCGCAAAAAACACCAAATACCTTTCGGTCAAAAAGTTTACAAGGAAAGCAATATAAGGAATTATTTTTCCTGCAATAAATCAGCCAGGATCTTTGTATTGTCTCTCCATTCACCAGAACTTTATGAAACCATTTTTTGTCAAACTGCCTATTATTTACAACTGGATATACATTCATGTCATCTCCCGGGTCTGGTCCGCGTTCTACACAAACTCTCAAGTTTTCTTTTGTCCAAGTCTGGGGATCATTCAAATCAAGAGTTACTTCTGCACAACTTAAGCTTTCTACTGAATTTAATGGCTTATTATTATTGCTAATAATTAAATCATCTTTTTCTTCGGATTCCCGGTCTACATTGGAATTGCTCTCACAAGAAGAGGACGGAGAAGTAACTGATTCTGTTATTGAATTATCATTAACACTATTGGACCTGGGCCTAGGTATTACAGAAAAAAAGTTTTGTATTGGGGTCACGATCTTTTTAACTTAATCTGTTTTCAACTGCCGCAATTTTTTATATTCAGCCCCAGATGGTTTTTTGGGTGGCATTTTCTTCTTTTATGCTCTAAAAAAATACAGGATGTTACTTAACCATAGAAACGTATTTTGAAAAAAAAATACAAAAATAAATAAATATAGTAAATTATTTTTCTGAGCCTTTTACACCAAGTTTTGCCTAGAGCGCATATAATTTAATGTTTATTAAGAGACTTTTATTTTAAAAAGATAAGGAAATGAGAAATGCTTATTTGGTTCTCACCCACCTCTTCTATGAAATACGGAAACATAACCACACAACCTTAAATAAAATTTGAACGATATTTGTAGAAAGAAAAAAACTCTAAATACAATTATTATTGGCCCTAAACAGTCTCAATATAATTAGTAAATAATGCACTCTTAAAATAATATGAATTTACCTGTAATACAGTCACAACACTTCTTGCACAGTCGCAGTAATAATGAATGATGCACTTGCCGCAAAAAACAAAGAACAGTACTCCATAATTAAAATGTATTGTCATAACTCGCATCGTGTCAAAATTTGGTAGGATAGAAAAATGTAAGTATTTACAGATAAAAGTTAAAAGAAAAGTTTTTCTGTAAACAATATGGACTGATTGATTGTGCTGTTTTTTTAAACAGTAATTTAAAACTACACCTATATTTTTTCCTTTATTAAAATAATTATAATTATTGTCTAAATAAATCTTGTTCTTTTATTTTTTTTTATTATAAAAAGCCATTTTTCTATCGAAGGATTTGGCGCCCCCAAAATCTCGCGCCCGCGGCAAATGCCGCCCTCGCCACGCCCTAGTTCCACAGAAATGATTATTAGGATTTTATTCTGAACTTATTTAAACAAATTACTTATCATTCTCTGTCTCTCTAGTATATTCCACCCTCTTGACTTTCATCACAGTTTCTTTTTTGACTGAAGACAAAGAATTGTGTAACTTGAATTGCATGTAAATAAACGTTGATAAAAAATTGAATATTTTTTAGCACAAGATGTAAGCAAGAACTAAATATAAAATACACTACGCATCAAAATTAACGCACCACTATAAATTACACAGCATTTCAATGTGGATTTTCTTGCGAACCATTGAACGGATTTTGATGATTTTTTTTTAAGTGTAGATTTGCTTATCGCTAAAAACGCCGCGATGTGAGCTTTTATTGAAATTTTGGTTTTGAGCATATACAGGGGCCAACAATGAGAGTAATTTTTTTTCCAGAATATTTGAAACACCCTGTGGATCGTTTCAGCCGTAACAGCGGGTATAGGCTTGTTGCAAATGATAGCCCCATGTTTTCTTAACAATTTGGTTTTTGTTTCATGTCAATATCTCTATTTTTAAATGAAATACAGAGTAAAAGATTAAAGTTCTAACTAGTTCATTTTAACATTTTAACAACTTAAAAAAACCGATAATAACAATATTGGTGGCAAGGACAAAATTAGAAAAAAATTGAGAATATCAATATCGCGTGTTTCCGCCTCTACTCCGAATAACGGCTTCACATCGACGACTCATACTAGACACAAGGCGTCAAATCTGCTCTTTATCAATGTCGTTTCATAAATTTGTGACAAAATTTTGTATGTTGTCAAGAGAGGCTGGTAAGGGCTGATGGTTTCTAAGTTGTCTGTCTATGATGTCCCGCAAATGTTCAATAGGGTTGAGATCTGACTATTTGCAGGCCAGTCCCGTCTCAATACCCACCTCACGTAAATACTCTTGCACTATACGAGCGACGTGGGGTCTTGTATTGTCGTGCATTAACAAGAAATGTTGGCCTATGTAAGGAGCAAAAGGAACAATATGTTCCGATAAGATGTCAGTAATGTACAGGGTGTTCCAGCGAGGACTGAACAGGGACCTATTTTCGACCTTCCTTGTATTTTGGAAAAATTCAAAATAGCCAATCGATGTATTTTTTCTTGTAGAATCCAAAAATGTCATCGAAAAAATATTTGAACCAGAAACAAAAGAGTTACGCTATGCATCAGGTGTTTTTTAAATGGAATGTATCGTTTTTTATACGATTTTTGGAAAGAGTGATTTTTTTTATGTCCGCTCTGATTAAAAGATTTGATTTTGCGATAGCTGTTTATATTACATTTTAATGTTTTACAAACTAAAATTTTAGCTTCACCTGTTTAAAATATACGATAGGTTGGTATAGGTGATCAAGGTAAAATGACATTTGAATGCTTTGTCAATAAAAATTGACATTATTTTAATTATTGTCGAAGTCTTCACCTAAAAATATATATTTGACTCTGATCGAAATAAAATACTCTTTGGACGAGAGACTACAGATTGTTATGCTATTTTACAAGTGCCAAGAAAATGCAAGAGAAGCAAGAAGAAGATTTATTGCAAATTTTCATAGAAATATATCCATCAATACAATTCTAAGGATAAAAAACCTATTAGAGGAAAATAAAACTTTACGTGATAGAAAAAGAAATTCAATAAAAAATAATTATTAAATAATAAAATAAAACTACTAATAACATAAGTTTTCAATGTGACCGCCGTTTTTCTCGAAACAACATCGATAACCCCTTTGTAGCCTTTCTACACAATTTTTCCTTGATCTCTTGAATATTTTCGTTTCGTTGTCTGTATACGACGTTCTTCAAATGGCCCCAAAGAAATGTATCCAAAACTGAGAGGTCGGGGCTATTGGTCGGCCAAGCATATGTTCCATTTCGCCCTATCCATTCGTTATGGCGCCGATTTAAAAATTGAACCACATCATGCACGGCATGAGGAGGCGCCCCATCATGTTGCCAAATTAAATTCTGATATTCTGCCAATGGTAAGTCTTCCAAAAAATTTTCAATTTCGTTTTCTAAAAACTCATAATATCTGTGCCCATTTAAAGTCCCGTTAAAAAATATTGGTCTCAAAATTTTATTGTTTTTTATCCCACACCAAACATGAATAGAATTCCTCCCTTGAAATTTAATAGTCTGGAACTTTTTTGGATTTTCATCGGCCCAGTGGTGACTATTATGTCTGTTGAATACTCCCGATGTTGTGAAAGTAGCTTCGTCGTTACACACAATATTTTTGAATAAATCAGGGTCTTCGTTTTATTGCCGAATTACCATTTGAGAAACAAATTGGAAGCGAAGTTCTTTTTGTGCCGGTGTTAGGTGCTGAAGTGGAAGGATACGAAAAGGCCTAAATTTATGAATTTTCAGAGTCCTGTGAACAGTCCCTCGGGTAACTCTTCTGCGCCTTACACCGCCACCGTACTGAACTTCCCGAACTGCATCCGAAATAGATTTGGTTGGATTAACTTGAAAATAATTTATAATGGCCTGGTCTCGATTTCTTCTTCTTTGTATATTTCTTTTTCTATCATGTAAAGTTTTATTTTCCTCAAATAGGTTTTTTATCCTTAGAATTGTATTGATGGATATATTTCTATGAAAATTTGCAATAAATCTTCTTCTTGCTTCTCTTGCATTTTCTTGGCACTTGTAAAATAGCATAACAATCTGTAGTCTCTCGTCCAAAGAGTATTTCATTTCGATCAGAGTCAAATATATATTTCTTAGGTGAAGACTTCGACAATAATTAAAATAATGTCAATTTTTATTGACAAAGCATTCAAACGTCATTTTACCTTGATCACCTATACCAACCTATCCTATATTTTAAACAGGTGAAGCTAAAATTTTAATTTGTAAAACATTAAAATCTAATATAAACAGCTATCGCAAAATCAAATCTTTTAATCAGAACGGACATAAAAAAAATCACTCTTTCCAAAAATCGTATAAAAAACGATACATTCCATTTAAAAAACACCTGATGCATAGCGTAACTCTTTTGTTTCTGGTTCAAATATTTTTTCGATGATATTTTTGGATTCTACAAGAAAAAATACATCGATTGGCTATTTTGAATTTTTCCAAAATACAAGGAAGGTCGAAAATAGGTCCCTGTTCAGTCCTCGCTGGAACACCCTGTACCGTTCACTGCTCAGTGGTCCACCACGTAAAGAATTAAGTTCTGTTCGGACAGTCAAAGAAATTCCTCCCGAACCATTACAGAACCTCCATTAAATAGCGTGGTTTGATGAATGTTACACTGTGAATAACGCTCATTTGGCCTGCGTAGTACTCGTACGCGTCGATCGGAGCTGTACAAACAAAACCTCGACTCGTCCGTGAACAAGACTCGCTCCCAATCCTCGAGATTCCAGTTTACATGCTGTTTGGCGAATTGCAGTCTCGGTCTACGATAGTTTGCGTTTAACCTCGGCCCTCTTGCTGGAATTCGCACTATAGCACAATCACTGACGGGTAAAATTAATGTAAGGAAAAATCCTTTGACCTATTTTAATAACTTACGTGTGGTGGATACTTTCTTCTTTATACCTACACTTAGTTTTAATGCCATTTGTTTTGTGGTCTCTTATTAATGTTAAATCCAATCCGGTTCACCCAAAAAACCTGGTCCTCCCGCTACCTTAATTATAATTCCAGTCACCCAAAATGTCAAAAAAACTCCGTGATTATAGGATTAGTTGATTGTGAACTAACCCTAACATCACCTACATACCGAGTTGACATTCTAAATAAAGTTAAAAACACTCTCTTAAAAAATAATTTCCCATTAAAACCCATCGAATGAATTATAAAGCGAAGAACCCACAAATTATACAATGGCACAAAACATATTGTAAATAATCGTGACAACAATAAAACCACTACACACATATATTTGCCATACACTGAAGGCCTTTCTGAAAAGATTAAACACATTCTCGGTAAACACGATATAACCGTATGCCACAAATCTAACAATACCCTTAAATCTTTATATACACCACTAAAAAGTCAGACACTAATTAAAAAACAATCAAACGTAGTTTACAGAATTCCCTGCCTAAACTGCTCCAAAAAACATATAGGCATAACTATACAAAAAATGCTTCCACAGCACTACATAAACACGAAAGAGATATGGAACATGAATTTGATTTTTCGGTCTTAACAAAAGAATAAAATTACCATAAACTGACATTCAAAGAAATGGTCGAGATAAAAAAAGAAAAAAATACAGTAAACGATCGGAAAGACATTGACAATCTCAGCCAAATATATCACAGTCTAATTTAATTAATTGTTATAAAGTATTTCCATCAATCATAAATACATACTGTCAGACTCACACAAATACTTTTAAAACAACCCGTATCCACCAATAGTGTCTACAATGTAAATATAATCAAAAAAATTAAATGATATATATAAAAAAAAAACAATAGAATTCTTCAAAATAACATCTTTCTCAAGGTACTATTTTAACTAAATGTTTTAATAATTTTAATGCGTGCCGTTATTAAACCATATTATCAGTCCGTTGGTCTGCAGATATTTTCTAGATATTATGTTTCTAAATGGTTTTCGTAAACGATCCTCTTGTTTTTGTTAGAGTGATATATTATTTGAGGTTAGAATCCAGTAAAAAAAAAGTCTTTTTTTATAATGTCGACGTTTCGCAACTTTATTATTGCATTCTCAGAACACATATAGATATTTTATATCCTGCATGAAACCCATATTATCAGTCTTGACCTACTCCGTTGGTTCGCAGATATTTCCCACATATTAAGTTTCTGAATGGTTTTCGCTAACGATCGTCTTGTTGTTAGAGTGGTGTTTTATTTGGGGTTAGGAAATCTCTGCAGACCAACTGACTAGGTAAAAACTGATAACATGGGTTTCATGTAAAATATAAAATCTGTGTCCTGAGGATGCAACAATAAAGTTGCGAAACGTCGATATTTTAAAAAAGGGCTTTTGTTTTTTTTTGGATCCTATAACGTCACGTTAGTTTCTTAACCTCATCTCAGTGTGTATTTTAACATGTGACGTTATAGTTGTTTGATTTGTTCTTGTGATTTTATTTAATGTCAAAGGTTTGTTTGAATTTTGTATATTTATAGTGATAGTTCTTGATTGTTATATTAATTGTAGGTTTGATGATGCCTGAAAAAGCGAAACACGTGTAACCGCATTATATTTTTTTGACTGAGATCGAGACTTTGTATCTTCTTTATAGTTTAGTCATTTGAAACCAGGTCTCTTAAAGAATATGGATACTTTCTTGCAGTTTGATAATATGGGTTTCAATTTTTTCAATAAAATGACATAAACTGGTATGAATTCAATTAGCAAATGGCGGTATGTGTCAATGTAAAAACTACCTATTAAATTTATTTTATAATGCCCAAAAATCAAGTGTGGCATAGGTAGAAAGAAAATAGTAAAATATTGACAGGAATCCAATGTGATGGAACAAATGAAAATGAAAAGACAGTAAATGTAACAGATATTTACTGTGACTATGTACTGAACTAAATTGGGTCACACGTCGCTATTCCTAACAAACGAAAAAAATCATAACGAGGTAAGTTCCGGGTAAAGAAATGTACCGATTTTTTTAAATACCCTTTCCAAACTAAAGCATTAAGGGGTGTTATAGACATACAACCCCATTAGTTAAAAGGTATCTCTTTTGCTATCCCGTTATGTAATTTTATGTATACAAAGTGACTATGAAATTTGTGCAGCCTCAAAAGCTAGTATTTTACTTGACATTTTCGAAAAATTATCATTCAGTATGAACAAGAAGTTACTAACCGACTACCCTCATTATAATTTTCAATCGACTTCAAAAAAGGAAGAGGTTATCAATTTAATCTTATGTATTTTTTTTATCTTTGTACATCGATTACTCCGCGATGGTTTTACCAATTTAGATCAAATTTTCAGGGGATAATTAGGATATTGCCGGAGTGGTCCTATAGCGATCATATTTAAAAAATGGCGGCCGTTTTGTTTGTAGATCGATTACTCCGTGATGGTTTGATTAATTTAGATAAAATTTTCAGGGGATAATCAGGGCATTGCCGGAGTGGTCCCATAGCACGAATATTAAAAAAATGTAAAAAATGATGGAATGGCGCCATTTTGTTTCTTGCTTCACGATATATTGCAAGTTTTTTAATATTCTACTCTCGCCTCTCGATTTTACGCGTTCACCATTATATCAGGAACAAAATATTATGCAATGTACCATTTGTTAAACCTAATTTTACTACAAAACTTGTATAAAAATGCACTAAAAAGTGAAAATTAATATATTACTCCATCTTGAAAATTTTACTCTGTGAAGTCAGAGCCAAACTAATAAAGACGGTAAAACCTTATACACGTGGTATTAGATATCAAAACACCGAATTGACTGAATACATGATCATATTTTTGTGATTAAATAATTCTTTGTACATCGACTACTTCGCGATGGTTTGACTAATTTGAAAGAAATTTTCCGGGGATATTCAGGATATTCCCGGAGTACCCCCATAGCAAACATATTAAAAAAATGGCGGCCATTTTGTTTGTACATCGATTACTCCGTGATGGTTTGATTAATTTAGATCAAATTTTCAGGGGATAATCAGGATATTGCCGGAGTGGCCCTATAGCAATCATATTTTAAAAATGGCGGCCATTTGATTTGTACATAGATTACTCCGTGATGGTTTGATTAATTTAGATAAAATTTTCAGGGGATAACCAGGGCATTGCCGGAGTGATCCCATAGCACGAATATTAAAAATGGCGCAATGGCGCCATTTTGTTTCTTGCACCAGGATCTATTGCAAGTTTTTTAATATTCTATCAGGAACAAAATATTATGCAATGTACCATTTGTTATTTGGTATTAGACATCAAAACACCGAATTGACTGAATACATGATCATATTTTTGTAATTAAATAATTCAGAATAAGTTTAGAGTCGACTTTTCAAGGTGGAATAAAATTTAATATTTACATTTAGGCTAATAACTCGTGACACAAAGAAGTTATGTCATTTTAAACAGATTTAATGTACCGTAAGTGACGCCCTCTACAAGTGGCATCCGAACTAAAAACAGATTTGAAATTATCGCCCCAAAGAACCTCAGAATTTCTAATTTTGTGGCGTTCTGTCACCAAACAGTAACAAATTACTCGCTCAACAGTAGTAATACTTTATTGAATTAAGTTTTTTTTCATCTCTTTTTTCTCTGTTGTGTCAGCTTAATGTGTTTATTATTATTAGTATTGTTTTAGTATTATTATTACATTACCTCGACTTGTTGTCTCACAGTATTCCTGTGGTTGTATTTTATACTGACGGGATTATATCAAGTCAGTACAAAAAAAAAAATAAAAAAAACAAACAAAAGGAAATGGAAAAAATAAACAACATTTGTGTATTAAGAAATGATCTAACTAAATGTTTTCAAAATGACCGATTTCTGGATGTTCCTGTGAATATCTGTATTAAGTCCTAATTTGCGGTGTAAATAATGTTGGGGTGAGACCTGTTACTGATATGACGAGAGAAACAATGATGACTCTTTCCTGTTTCCACAGCCTTTTTACTTCCATTGCCAAGTCGCGAGTCGGTGTATCTGGCGATCTTCTCACTGTATTTCGCTTGGATGTTCTCGTCGTTGGGAACAGCCATGTCAAATAAGTGATTTTCTCTTTTTTGGATTGAAAGGTGATATTGGGTCTATTTGCGGGCATTGTTTTATCTGTGTGGGTGTCAATGTCCCAGTAGAGCTTGTAGTCTTCGTTTTCAAGTATGTATGTTGGTGTATAATGGTAGTAAGGATCTGTGTTCTCTGTTAGTTTGTATGTTGTGGCTAATACTTGATGAATGACCTTCGCTTGAGTTGTGTCTCGCGATGTATTCAGTGCCATTATTCTACATCCACTCGTTGGTGACATCTCCTGCACCTGTCGTTTTCAATGGTTGTGTCCTTGATGATGTGCTTTCGGTAGTTTCTATTGCTATGACTTTGTCCTGGATGGCAAGCAGGAAGCCTTCTGTTTCGGGGAACAGCTGCCCTTCTTGTAACCACTATATGAAATCTTTTTATGTATGAGGTCTTGCTTTATGTGCCTTTATTGTGTTTTTTCAGACCAAGTGTTCATCTTTTCTAGTCGTGATTGGATGTGACTGTGTGCGTCTGCTGCGAGGTCGAGCGGTGTATAATTCTTGTCTGCCTTCACTATTAACTTGTGGAGGTTAGTTCGTTTGTTGTGGAAAAATTTTCTGAGTTCGTAAATTTGTTTTTTATTTAGCGATTGTATATCTATAATTCCCCTCCCTCCTTCTTTTCTCTCGATGGTGAGTCTTTCCTTGCATGCGTTGGAATGTAACTTCCTGTGTTTAATGAATTCAGAGCGCATGAGAACGTGAATGTTTTTTATATCTGTGTGTGACCATTTAATGATACCAAACGAATACGTAAGAATAGGTATGGCGAAGGTGTTAATAACTTTCGTGAGTTTTTTGGAGTTCAGTTTTGTTTTTAGTAGTTTTGTGAGTCTGGCTTTAAATTCCGTCTTGAGCTCTGATTTGATATGAGTGTGGTTAATTTGGTGCTTTGGTGGAAGCCTAGGTATCTGTATGTTTCTTCTTCGAGCACGTTATCTATGGTTTCATTGTTGATTGTTTCTGTCGTAGGATGGTCTTTTCACTGTCCCTTGTTGATATGAAGTAGCTTGCATTTACTTATTCCAAATTCCATGTTGATGTCCAGGTTAAACGTTTCTGTGATTTTAAGGAGTTCCTTTAGCTGTGCCTTTGTGCTTGCGTATAATTTTATGTCATCCATGTACAAGAGATGGTTTATTTTGTGTAGATTATTATTATGGTGTTTAACTTGGAATCCGAAGTTTGTGTTGTACAAAGTGCTGAGTGAATTTCCCTGGAATATACCTCGTCTGATGTAGATCTCTTCTGTTTCGATGTGTTCTTTTTGTGTTCTCAGGTTGATTTTAGTTTTCCACTTACTCATGATTTGCGAAAAAAATTGCCTGATGTTTTTATTGACTATAATTCTTGCACTCTGGTTAGCCAACTGTGAGGTATCGAATCAAATGTAAACAGTATGAAGGTTTTTATAATTTTTCCTGGTTTGTTCCATGATGACGCTGTCTATAATTAGCTGCTCATTGTATCCTCGATTGTTTTTCCTGCACCCTTTTTGTTCTTCCGTTAGAATGTTTTGTGTGCTAGATGTTGTGCTATTATCCTAGTAAATGTGTCTGTGATGATCTTATATAGAGTTAGAAGACACGTAGTAGGTCGATAATTTGACGGATTCTTATTGTCTGAATTTTTGGGTTTAAGGTATGTTATTCCTTGAGTGAGAAAACTGGGGAGTGTGCTAGGTTTTAAAATAATTTCATTAATTTGGCGAGTGAGAGCTTTATGTGTGGAGATAAACTGTTTGTACCAGAAGTTACGAATGTTATCTATTTCAGTTATGCGTGTATTTGATTGTTTCTGCACTTTTTGTGTTGTCATTGCAAAGTCCTCTTGTTCCTCCAGGCACTTGTCTGTCTTTTATTATTTTTATTATTGTTATTATTATTATTATTATTATTGTGTCCACCTTTCTCTACTCTCCCTTTCTTTTATTCTCTTTTCTTTTCTTATTTTTGTTCTTCAGTTTAATATTTCTGATATTACTGTTTCTTCTATCTGATAACTTGATTTCTTTAAGTGTAGCAATTAATTTCTTAGTGTTTACATTATCTATAACAGCACCTAATGTGAGCATTTTTTTTGCTCATGTGGGGGGCTGAAAACATGCCATTTAACTCTTCTAAAAATTATGTTATTTTTATAATATTGCTATATTATTGTAGATTTTTTTTGGGTTAATAAACATTTAATTATTATTATTATTAAATGAAATGAAAGTTACAACTTTGACATCCTGTATCTCGGTTGTTATATCAAATTTTGGACTGAGGTAAGTTTAGTTAAACCACAGTATTTTACCCAAACAATCGACAGTTTTACTGTGTACCATGAATTAGCGGACAACCTGTATACTAATTTCCTTCTTTACGGATTTAAAAATGAGAGTATAAGAGAAATTTCATTTTTAGGAGCTGCTAAAGAAATGAACTTTTTCGAAATGGGAAAAACAAACTTCCTCAGAGAGCAACTGAACCTGCTAAGCATTTTCAATCACATTACAAACCAGACAATGCAGCATCCAAACATGAAGAAACTCGTGGATTCCAAGCCAAAATTCGATGCAGTCATAATAGAACAATTCCTTAATGATGCCCATAAGATTTATGGACACGTTTTCCAGTGTCCACTCATAGTTTTTAGTTCAGTGGGACCAAACGGTTGGATTAACCCCGCAGTTGGAAATCCTCAGCCAGTGGCTACCGTTCCGTATATGTTTTCGGGGGACCTTGGCGACAACCCTTCCATTTATAGCAGAGGGATAAACTTAATGCTTTATATCGTAGACTTTTTAATTTCGAAATTGCATATATTTCCGAAGCAAGCTGAAATTATGCGTGAAGCCTTTCCAGACGCCCCTCCATTTTACGACCTATACACGAACGTGTCTCTCGTGCTCTTGAATTCGCATACGAGTATATTTCCGGCACAGAATATCGTTCCGAACATGGTAGAAATTGGAGGATTCGCTGTCGATCCCCCTAAGAAACTGCCCAAAGACTTGCAAGAGTATTTTGACAATGCTAAAGATGGTGTGGTGTACTTCAGCATGGGATCGAACCTGAAAAGCAAGGATATGTCTGAAGAGAAGAAGAGAATATTCCTTAGTGTTTTGGGGAAATTAAAGCAGAAAGTTCTTTGGAAGTTCGAGGAAGATCTGCCAGGAAAACCTCCAAATGTTATGATTAAAAAATGGCTGCCCCAGCAAGATATTTTAGGTAAGATATTATGATTTCAATAAGCATCCAGTCTAATTTGATGTAAGTATTTTAAGTTTTTGAAATTAAGAAATGTTTCTTTTTATTGTGTTTTATTGACCAAGTAAACGAAACACTTCTTTAAAATTATCAATTAATTTATTTTATAAAAAATACGACACATGCCAATTGTTTCGTTAACACTATGGCTATTTAGCACTAGTTATAGGTTTGAAAGCAAAAATGGATGACTGATGAAATACTGGGTTTGATGAATGAACGTAGATCTTATAAAAACAAAGACGAGACCAAATACAAAGATACACAAAAAACAATAAGATCAAAAATTCGTATAGCAAAAAATGAATGGCTCGTGGAAATGGAACGCTTACAAAGACAGAATGATTCTCTTGGATTACATAAAAAAACTGAAGCTGACAGCTGGAATACATAGGTCAAGGAATAGGGGCATATTGGTCAATGAGGACAACCAAATGATTTCTGAAAGTGATGAGAAAATACAGGTCTGGGAGAGATATATCGAGAAGCTCTTTGAGGGAAACAGACCGCCACCCGAGTTAAGAGATCCCGACGATGCATCAGGTCCATCCATATCTAAGGAGGAGATACAGAAAGCAATTCAGAGCTCAAAAAACCACAAGTCACCCGGTCCGGATGAAATCCCATAGGAAATACTGAAGCTTTTCGACGATAGAGGCATTAACACCTTACATCATATATTTAATATCATCTACGAGACCGGTCGCTTTCCTCAGCAGTGGTTGGAATCGATTTTTATCCCTCTGCCTAAAGTAAATAGGGCCAAAGCATGCGGCGACTATCGGCTAATAAGTCTCATGACCCACACCCTGAAGATCTTTCTTAAAATAATCCACCAACGAATATATAAAAAATGTGAAAGAGACATGGCTGACTCCCAGTTTGGTTTCAGGCAGGGGATGGGCACAAGAAAAGCAATACCAGCTACACATATACTAGTCCAGAATTGCTACGACCAAAGAAAAGACATATTCTTATGCTTCATTGATTATGAAAAGGCATTTGACCGAGTAGAACACCACAAGCTCATGCAAATACTAAGGACTCTTGACATAGATCAGAAAGATATTACTTGTATTGAAAATTTATACTGGCATCAGACCGCACGTGTTGAATGGGAAAATGGTCTTTCAAACAACATCTGGATCCGCAGAGGAGTAAGACAGGGATGCGTCTTGTCTCCACTGTTATTTAACCTGTACTCGGAAGCCATCTGCCGAGAAGCGCTGGATGATGTCAAGATGGGCATTAAAGTCAATGGAGTATGGATTAACAACATTAGATACGCCGATGACACGGTCTTAATCGCCGATAAGTTGGAAGAATTACAACGACTGGTCAATTTAGTGGGGGAACATAGCGCATCAATGGGCATGAATCTAAATGTAAGAAAGACAAAATTCATGACCATAACGAGAAATCCAGAAGCCGTTGACGATGCAGAACTGACTTTTAACACAATACCTATAGAAAAAGTAAATAGATTCAAGTATTTGGGCACTTGGCTATATGAAGACTGGACATCGGATAACGAAATAAAATGTCGCATAGAACAAGCTAGACAGGCATTTCAAAAACTTAGACACGTGTTCACCTGCTCGGACTTTGACTTGGAATTGCGACTGAGATTCATAAAATGCTATGTGTGGTCGGTATTACTGTATGGGGTGGAGAGTTGGACCTTAAAAGCAAGCGCAATTAACAGATTGGAGGCCTTTGAGATGTGGACATACCGCAGATTATTAAAAATACCTTGGACAGCGAGGGTCACGAATGAGGAGGTTCTAGCTCGAGTTAACAGGGAACGCGAACTGTTTACTGTTATTAAGAAAAGGAAGACCGCATACTTGGGACATATCATGAGAAACGATAAATACCGCCTTTTAGAACTAATAATCGAGGGAAAAATCGAGGGCCGTAGAGGTATTGGCAGAAAAAAAATGTCCAGGCTTCGCAACATACGACAGTGGACTGGATTAACCAACATACAGACCTTGGTACACACTGCAAGGAATAGAGAGGAGATGGAAAATGTGATCGCGAACATCCATTAGTGGATACGCATCCGAAGAAGAAGAAGAATAGGTTTGTTAAGTTTTAGGTGAATTTACTAATTATTTGTTATTTTAATGAAATGACTTACCTTAATTTTTATCCATGTAACGACTATGATAATGTCAAAACTTGTTCTCGAATGATCTGTTAGGCTTAATTCTTTTCACCCTGTAGTATTTAGATTATTCTAGAATTTTCTAGATCATTCCATCATTTTCTAAAGGCTATATAGGCGCGCCGTGAGCCAACATTCTGATTCAGTTTAGTTTGAGAGAGAGTGTAAACAAGCAGACAGTGACAAGTTTTAGGTTACCTTAGTTACGAATGTTAGGTATAAACAGTCTTTACCTGTACTACTCGTAAACTGTGTTTCGAATAAAAGGAGTCCATTCAGAAACGTGTTTGGGTACCGGCCAACCCGGAACAATATCTTTATTTTTAAAAACAACCCCTAAAGCTGACAAAAATTCTGTAATTAGCAATGTTTTAGTTGTGCATGCCCACCTAACCAAGAACCTGGAGGATACCCTCTGTCAATTCCTGATCGTTTTCGAGAAAATGGCGAATGAAACTTTCAAAATTTCGAATAATTCCGTTTTTTGGAAAAACAAATGAAAATAGTTCCAATTTAATACTGTAAATAGTGTTTGTTATGCAACTCATTTCATCTAATGTAACAATTAGGATACTTTCGGTTTATCCGGAAACGTAGTGAAAAATCACTTTTAAACAATATTTTCTCGTTTTATTTTAATGGGACTACCCATAAACCTACTCAACATTTAAGCTTCAAACAATTTTAAATACTTTTGGGTATCATACCCTATACCTATATCAAGTACTTTTCGAGATATTTCTAATTGAACTGTGCAATTGCCTTTTTAAAGCTTAGGCTGATAAATGACAAATATAGTCGAATGCGGTCATATCGTGCGGGTCCAAAGGTCACCAACATTATGAATCAGATCAGAAAACACAGTGAATACCAAAATGTTGTGTGATTCTTTTATCGAGCTATTAAATCTCGATGGGCTATTTACAAATATACAGGGAAAAGAAAATAGTTTTTTTTATTATATTACGCAATATCATTAAGATAGCCACTTAATATTATTTTATATATTAAATGCCGATGGACTAAATAAGAAAATTCGCTAAATATGTATTTAGTTAAAATTTTTTGGTTGGCAAAAACAAAAATACACAAAATGTCAAGCACCTTAATAAAGTCGGAAGGCGGTTCGAATCAGTGTAACAATCAGGATATGTTCTGTTTATACAGCTACTTAATGAAAGTGAGATTTTTTATCAGTCACCAAAAATTATGAGCCCCGCTTGACCTAAAAATCTAACTACTTATACAGTGTTATTTATTTAAATGCGGGCCACCCCTGTGCAAAGAAAACTTGTTTTTTTTGTATTATGATAACAAAAAAGTTTTATTTTGCAAAAACATTATACACTTTTGTTAAAAACACAAGATGTTTAGTTATTACTTCCCTCGTGCGATTTTTTCAGATCTTTACGTTTAAGGGTCCCTAGATGTCCGTCAGTGTGCCTGTTCGCGGCAAAGCTAAAAAACTACTTATCCGATTTCTTCAAATTTCAGTCTAAAATTAAGAGCCATGCATGTGAAACATACATATATATATATATATATATATATATATATATATATATATATATATATATATATATATCTATTTATATTTTTTCATTAACCCCGAGTTTCTGGTAAAGCGATTTTACCGATTTTTATATATCAAATTTTTGTCTTGTAATTAATAAAAAAATTCAGTTATTTTAAACACGCTTTAAAATTGGAACAAGTATTCTATAATTATTTATTTATTGCCTACAAAATTACAAATGTACTAAAAAAGTAAGCAAAAAATTTTTAGATTAAAATTCACTGGCTAATATCCAGGAACCAGTGGCAAAAGCTCTGAGAATCAGTATAAGGAATGTACAGAAACTTGTGCATGAAAACAAAACATAATTTACTTCCGAAGAAGATAAAGAAATGTACACGAAAAAATCCCAAGGCAAAAGACTTACAATGCAAAAATGTATATTCATAACGCAATTTATGATTTATACACGTCAAAAACTAATATAATCCTTCAGAAACTTTTTAATATTATAGACTAAAAAATATCATCACTTAAAAAGTCCTCATCTTATGAGTCGTCATCAAATGGCGCAATGATCATTGGTGCTATTTCGACATCTAGAACTCGTTCTCGATTCCACCAATCCCATATTAACTTCTCCGTATGTTCCACAGATTTCCAGTACTCCGGCGTAATATAATTTAATGAATTTTGCCAAACAATTCGCACTTCATCTGATGTAAGACCATCGTTCACGTGTTTTTCGTAATATGATTCTGCCTCAGCCCATATTAATTATATTGCGTTAAACTGGCAATGGTGTGGCGGCAGTCGTAAAACCTCATGTCCATTTTCTCGTAATATTTCATCTACGGCATATATATTGTTGGTTTTTTAATAGAGTTTGCCATTAAAAGAAGTTCTAGTTTCAGCATATTGGGTAAAGGATTTTGTTTTTGTTTTATTAGTTATTCATAAATATCACTTTTCTTCCAGGATGAAGTAGGCTGTTTATTTAAGATTCTTGAATGATAAGATGCATTGTCCAGAATGAATAAAGATGAAGCATCTAAATTTGGTATCAGTTGTTCTTCTAACCACTTTTCAAACAGTTCTCAGTTCATATTATCATGGTAGTCCATACTTTTGGATGTTGAAGAAAATAATAAACTTGCACCTGGGAGAAATCCTGCATGCAAAATGATGGACCGTTTTCTCGTCCCACATCCCTTTTTTCTCTTGACACTTTTTACAAACTCGTCCTGCCAAGATTTCGAACCAATTCCATTAGAAAATATCCAAGTCTCGTCTAAAAATGCCACTTTTCTAAATTTTGAATTAATATTTTCCGTGTATTTCTTTAAAAACTGGATACGCTGACTTGCTATATGTGGCAACTCGCATAAAAATCTTCGATTACAGTTATTTTTATCGGAAACCCAACATTTTTATTTATTTTGACAATGATTTTAGTCCAATTTCCAATATGCCTCGATTTTTTAAAGCTTCTTTCAAAATTTCAAGGGTTATATTAGTTTTTGATGTGTATAAATCGTAAATTGCATTACGAACATCCATTTTTACATACACTTAAGTCTTCTGTCTTTGGCTTTTTTCGTGTACATTTCTTAATCTTCTTCGGTAGTAAATTATGCTTTTTTTCACGCACAATTTTCTGCAAAGTCCTTTTACCGATTCCCAGAGCTTTCGCTACTGTCTCCTGGATATTGGCCGGTGAGTTTTCATTTTCGTAATATTTTATTAGATTTAATACCATTTTTTTCGCTTGTGGATGCAAAAAACCCCAAAATTGTTTTCTATTACTCATTTTGTCACTGACTTGTCAATCTAACTTTGAAGTGACATCGCTCAAAGATTTTTGCAACTACTGGTATTTATATGTTTATCCTCATTTTTCTTATGAAAATATCATAGGTCTATATAATTCATCTTCCGGATTTTTATGATGATTATTAATGATAAAAATAATAGGTAATAATTTTGTTATTGTGAGATGTAATATTTAAAAATAATTTTGAACCTTATAGTTATCATTGTTAAACATCTTATTTTTTCAATCCAAAACCGTTCGTCTAACGAAAAAAAGTCAAGAGGTTCTTTTTGTTAGCAACTAATAAGTGATTACGAAAATGATTTTTATTTTGACAAAAAGCAGTGGCGTGCCATTTTTTAATAAAATAAAATAATATTTTGGTTAACATCAACGGTTCAAAAAAAGGTAGATGATAAATTATTTTCATTAAATTATAGAGAAATTTATCCCCTTTTAAAATATGTAAAAATGAATATACCATTATATTTGTTTTTTTTGAAAAAAAAACTAAAAAATATGCTACTAATTCAGTTAACGCCATCTAGCAACGCCAGCAAAAGTCAAAAATTCAAAACCAAATAAGCGTTTTGTAGTGCAAATTATGCTCTTTCATATGAGCCAAAGTTTGCTAAAATCGGTCAAAAGAAACGGGAGACATCTTGGTTTGTTTGAAAAAACAATTGAACTTCCCCACCGCTTTATTTTGATATATAGAACAAAACATTTTAGACAAAAAGTGTAGGGAAATGGTCACTAAATATGAAAATGATATCATCGATATATTTTCATTAGGCAAAATTCTATAAAAACCCCATTTTTCTACTTGGTGTTGGTTGTTACGCCCTCTAGCGGACGTTTGACAAACTCGAAAATAATTTTCAGCAATTTCTCTTGGCGACTTTTATTATGATTTTTTTTTTCTCAAATCTATACGACCAATATCTTATGAGATATGGCCGCTCGCTACCCTTAACTGATCACCCTGTACATCTTAGACGTAAATAGACTATTTATAGTGTAATTGCTATAGCTTCTCCAATTATTATATTTATAGGCCGTAAAAATATTTATAGGAGCTACTTGGGTTACCTTGCAGAGCAAATGACACTTCATATTTATCACATGTTCTTTTTTTTTTAGCTCACCCCAATCTAAAACTCTTCATAACGCACGGAGGCTACGGAAGTACTACAGAAACGATTTACCATGGAGTTCCAATTGTAGCCATTCCAGTTTTTGGTGATCAGCATTTTAATGCCGAGCGAGCAGAAGCTAGCGGTTATTGTTTAAAAATTGATTACAGCGATCCGAATTTCAATGAGGAGACTTTCGGTGCACTGATCCACAAAATTTTAAACGATCCAAAATACAGAGAAAAAGCTCAAGAAAAATCAAGACTATTCCACGACAGACCCATGAAACCCATAGACGCAGCCCTTTACTGGGTGGAATACGTAATAAGACACAAGGGGGCGCCACATTTGAGGGTGGCCGGTGTCAATTTACCATGGTACAAATATTTTATGGTAGATGTGCTAGGCTGTATATTATTTGCGTTAGTACTTGTTATGTATTTTGTAAAGTTTATACTTAAAAGACTATTTTGTCATTCTGTGAAGACGAAAAGGAAACAAAAAATTCAATGATTAATTAAGTTAGAAAATACTATCAGTACACAGTGACGTCTCGTGACCTTAGAAACTTCAGCTTTTGGCTGATAAATATAATATATAATTTAACTATTCAAATAACTTTCACAATTCAATTTAAAAAAAAACTGTTCTTGATTGTTGCACACCATATATTAAAATTCGTAATAAACAATATTTCTTCAATTTCTTTTACAAACCAGCGCCAATTTCTGTAGGATGTAAAATGTAGGACATTTGAGAAAAACTAAAAGTGTGAATATAGTAAATGTTTTGGTAGTTTCTCACTGTGCGACAGTTGCACTTTAACAGTTTGCATCTTTCTTTAAAAATAATTACTTACCCACTTAACACTCGCGCAAACTTGCTTGTTTTAAAATGTATTGACATTTCGTGTTTCCGAGTTACATTTGCTTGAAAGTGTACTTAATCAAAGGAATATTTTAAGTAATCTTTCAAATTTCTAGGTGTCGCTGACTTAACTTAAAATGTTAGAAGTGTTAAAGCAACCTTATACATCATATCGACTAAAAACATGTCTACATTGTATAACTGTTGTCTCGTTAGTGCTGTTTGCTCGAAAGTGTTCCAATTTAAAAAAACTCACTTTTCTAAAATTACCCATGTATTTTAAATGCAACTATTTATTATCTAGCGGCACATGTTATATCTTAATAAAACTTTCTTACTTTTTAAGCATGTTCATGTTTGCTCTTTAATAAAATTTAAAAAAAATCAAAAATCTATAAACGAATTGTTCTTTTAGCAAAAAATTTTGAATGCCCCTCGGGATATTGTTTTAGATACTCTGTTTTCCGTTTCTTTTTACCTATAGTATTTCTTATTTTTACTATTCTGAATAAAGGCAATTGACGAATGTAATCTCCAATTATTATCAAACTTTAATAATCAGAAAGCGATAATTAAAATCGGATCGGATCTACATGACTTTCATAAAAATTTAAATAAAGTTATTTTGCGAAAGCTTTTCTTTTCATTCATTTCAGTTTTCAAAATCCCTGTATACAGTGTGGTCAAACAAGTATACAACATATGCGACGTTTTTCAGTAAATTTTGAAGGAAAAATCATTAAATTTTGAATATCCTCATTATTATTGTATTTTTTTCCCAATAAACATCTAAACGATCTGAAAATAGACTATATGAATGTTACTTAGACTATTTTGTTGCAAGGGATTAAATTCAGAACTTCAGAATTATGAATGTATTTTTTATAGAAAGTTTAATGCCTAATCAATCTAGCATGCCTTCAGATAAAATTGACATTCAGTCCAAAATATTAGTATGGTAATGTTTTTATTTCAATGTTTTAAATTTAATAAAAAAGGTTTTCTTTTGGAATAAGCCCAATTAATTCATAAATAAGCATAGGTTTTCATTCCAAACATCTTTTCTCTATAACATATTGCTATATATTAAAGGTACTTCATTTTTGTACAGTTATTTTTTTTTGCCTGCCCTTTATATAGTTCGACTTTTACTAAAACTACCATAAAAGAAAAATAAAAAAGTTTTCTATTTGTTGCACACTTTTTGGGCCACAATGTATATTATATAGAGCGTAATATTTAGGTTTGTGGTATTTTGTTGTATTTACTATTAATAATACGTAATAGTTAACATTGTCTAAAATAAATGAATACTGTTTAATTCGTCCTATATCTAACGTGTCAAATTTTTAATTAATCTAATATTAATTTAATATTTGATGTTCCTAACATTTATTTTATAAAAATTACAAAATACAAAAATGATACTGCTTTTATTTTTTTTAGTTATCTGTATAACAACTGGTAAAAAGTTATTTTAATTACACAAATATAACCAAAGTTATGAATATAAAAGTACAGGGTGGTCGAAATTGGTCTGTTTTAACAGAGAAAACCTATTTCCTGACTAGATAGAGCAAAACTGACTTAGGTGTCATGGGCTCGATTTCTGAGAAATGTTTAATGGCAAAAACCGCCTGCCGATATTTTCACTGCCAACTGAGAGATAGGGCGTTTTTCAATTTTCGGCCATTTTGAAAATTGTCCATAACTTTTTTATTTTGCGGAATATTAACACTCTGCAAAGACATTCTAAAGGCACTTTTTTATGTGCAATCCAGTGGCGTACTCAGATTTTTTCTATAGTTGTCCGTTTTATCATAAATAGGCAAAACTTTTTTTTTTCAAATGGAAATCATAGTTGGCTATAAATTATAAAAAATGCTCGCGTTTAGCCCTTTTCAGTGATATAAAGTTGTAGGTACTTATTTTCAAAAATAACGAAAATATTAGGTGTTTTTGGTTTACATCGAAGTAGGCTTTGATTTGTGATGACAATATCTCAATTATGTATTGTTAAGATTTATAGTTTGTTAGCAACTTAAACACAACTTTAAATAACACTAGCTAACGTTATTTTAATTATTTATTATTAATTTTTTTTATTTTTTTTTGTTTACATAGCAAAGTTGAACAAAATTAACAAACTAAACTACTATTTACAGCTACAAGTGAAAATAAAAAATAATTATGAAAATCTAGGTATTTAGTTAGATAAGTTTCTCATAAATATATTTAGAGAAGTTCTTCAAATTGAGCCCCTCCCTGTTGAATACAAACTAAGCATCTTTTGCGTACCGAGTTGCAACTATTTATTAGTTCAACTGGGCTAATAGATGCAAAAGCTTGCCTAGTGGCCTCTTGCAATTCTTCTTTTGTGTGAAAGGTTCTTCCTTTAAATATCAAGTCCTTCAATCTTCCCCACAAAAAAAAATCTAAGGGAGTTAAGTCACAGGACCTAGCAGGCCAAGGTATGGGGCCCCACGTACCAATCCAATTTTCTCGAAATTCGAAGTTTAAAAGATCAGTTGTGATCCTTGCATTGTGCGGGGGACAACCATCTTGTTGATAGTAGATATTTCTGGCATCAGCTAAAGGTATGTCTTCCAACAAAGGGACAATATATGTGCGCAAAATATTTACATAATCATCTGCAGTTAAATTTCCATCGTAAAAATAAGGTCCCACAAATCTTCCTCGGAATATCCCCACCCATATATTGAATCCACACCGACCTTGCCGGTCTTGTTGCACAACTACGTGTGGATTTTCAGTGGACCAGTGATATGAATTATATCTATTAAATATACCAGAAGTATCTACTCTGGATTCATCACTCCAAATAATATTTAATTCTCCATGAATTTTTGCTCATACCACTGACAAAATCTCAATCTTCTAGCGGCGTCCCCTTCACGGAATTGATGAACTCTTCTCGTTCTGTACGGTTTGAATTTATGTTTTTTGAGTATTTTTAAAACGGTGGTCTTTGGAACATTCGTTATATTAGCCAATGTTCGAGAGGAGGTGCCAGGATGATCTAATACCTCACCAATTATATTTAGCTGCTGGATTTCCTTTTCTTCCTTTAGTTCATAATGTCTTGTTCCTAACTTTTTAAAACTTCCGTAATTTACTAAATTACTTTTTAATGTTTGATAAATTCGGTTATCTGGTTGACGTCGCTCGGGAAATGTATTAAAATATAATTCACTAGCTGCTTCAGGAACTTCGTTAGATAATATGTAACATTTTAACATATCATACTTTTCATAATTCTCAAACATATTTTGTCAGCAACTTAACACAACTTTATAAAGATAACACCAAAACGCAATAATTACACCAGACTACAGTAATCTGACAGCAATATATTCAAAATATTGAACGCGCGTCATTATTCCAAGGCCTACTTCGATGTAAACCAAAAACACCTAATATTTTCGTTATTTTTGAAAATAAGTACCTACAACTTTATATCACTGAAAAGGGCTAAACGCGAGCATTTTTTATAATTTATAGCCAACTATGATTTCCATTTGAAAAAAAAAAGTTTTGCCTATTTATGATAAAACGGACAACTATAGAAAAAATCTGAGTACGCCACTGGATTGCACATAAAAAAGTGCCTTTAGAATGTCTTTGCAGAGTGTTAATATTCCGCAAAATAAAAAAGTTATGGACAATTTTCAAAATGGCCGAAAATTGAAAAACGCCCTATCTCTCAGTTGGCAGTGAAAATATCGGCAGGCGGTTTTTGCCATTAAACATTTCTCAGAAATCGAGCCCATGACACCTAAGTCAGTTTTGCTCTATCTAGTCAGGAAATAGGTTTTCTCTGTTAAAACAGACCAATTTCGACCACCCGGTACATGTCCAACGGCTGCCATAAGTTCCATTGTGTGGCGGAACACACTTTTGTTTTACAATTGCAATATGACATAGCAACGGCCTGTTTGCCAAAACTCCTACCTGGACCAAATTCTCCCTACCTGGAAAAAATCACCAAGATGGTTTTTCAGCGAATATTCCACTCATGTACAGGGTTGTCCAACGAAGGGTAAACACCTTTATAATTTCTTTATTTTACAAGATATTGAAAAATGGTAAAAACAAAAGTTGTAGGGATTTTAGAGAGGAATAAGGATAATTTATGATAAAAACAATTGAACATCAAATAAAAAAATTATGGTTATTTTGCTTATTTTAAATGGAACATCCTGTATATTATTGCATTTTTGGATTCTCCCGAAAATTCTAAACACTTTTTATATAAGATATTACACCTTTAAACCTAATAGTTTCGGAGCTATGAACAGTTGAAAAACAGTATTTTGGCTAATTTGCATTATTGTAAAACCTATCTAATGAAATAGGTACCATGAGTATACGAAAGTTGGTACTTCAGCTTGTACCGTAGTAAGCACCACTATTAATTAAAGTGGCCAAGAGGCCGATTTTTACTTGTTTTTAGCTTAAAAACATATGAATTTAGGAATAACGAAGTGGCAACATATCTGCAATAACTAAACGAGTAGATATTAAATAACGACGGAACAATATTTATTATAAACCAAATCTATAATAACTTAACGAATATGTATTAAATAACGACGGAACAATATGTATTATAAACAAAATCTATAATAACTAAACAAATAGGTATCAAAGAACAAGGAAACAAAACTTATGAGAAAAAAAATCTAGTTTTCAAAAATGCCTCCTTCAGCGGCTAAGCACATTTGCATGCGTTCTATAAAGTTTTCTTGAGTGTTACGTAACATTTCGTTGTTAACGGCTCTAAAGGCCTCTTGTATTCTCTCCTTCATTTCGTTTGGACCTTCACAAGGCGTAGCATTTACAAAATTGTCGACGAATCCCCATAAAAAGTAATCCAAAGGACTGAGGTCCGGAGACCTAGGGGGCCATAGAATCGGTCCTTCGGCTTCATTATTTACGTACCATGGATTCCCCCTATTACCTATCCAATTCGATCCATGACGTTCAGTTAAAAAGTATGTGACATCACGTGTGCCATGCGGTGGGGCCCCATCATGTTGAAACCACATATTGTTTCTAACTTGAATGTTCACATTTTCTAATAAAATCGGCAGTGACTCCCTTAAAAAGTTTAAATATATGTTACCAGTTAAATTACCCTGGAAAAAATATGGTCCAATAACATAATCGTTTACAATGCCACCCCACACGTTCACGGACCATCTTCCTTGTTTCATAATTTCCCCTCTCCAATTAGGATTTTGTTGACTGTAGTACCTTATATTATGTCGGTTCATAGTACGGTCACTCCTAAACGTAGACTCATCTGTGAATAACACATTTCTAAAAAAGTCAGGGTTTTGGTAAGTTTTCTCTATAGCCCAAGAACAAAAATCTACTCTTTTTTCTATATCTCCAGGTAGTAACTTTTGGTGATATGAAATACGATAGGGATGGATGTTGTGATTTTGTAAAATTCTCTTCGCAGATGTGTAAGACATACCAAGTGCTTCGCTCCGAGCATTGGTACTTTGAATTGGATTTTCATAAATGGAAAGCAGAACTCTTAGCTGATTTTCCTCATTGAGAACAGGCTTGTTAACAACGACTCTCTTCTTATAATCCACGTTTCCGGTCTCGCGGAATCTAACTCCTAATTTTTTTAATGTTCCTAAACTTAGTTGTCGTCTATCGGGATATCTGTCTAGATACTCTCGTTTGGACGGTCTTAACTGATAACCATTCCTCGCCAATATATTTAACAAATCTATCCTTTCGGCTTTGGAATAACGTGTGACGTTTCTGTTCATCTTTAACAACCAACAACTTCACTAAAATAATATTCTTTAAAAAGTAAACTACCGAAAGTTTGACAAATCTTTGATTAACTTGTTGCCCGGCAACCAAACGACAGTATTTGCTAGATAACCAAGTTTAAACACGTTAAAGAAATTAGGAGTTAGATTCTGCAGCGAGCCCGGGAATGCGGATTTTAAGAAGAGAGTTGTTAACAAGCCTTTTTTTAATGAGGAAAATCAGCCACGAGTTTTTTTTTGAAACATATATTTTGTTTATAATAAATATTGTTCCGTCGTTATTTAATATCTACTCGTTTAGTTATTGCAGATATGTTGCCACTTCGTTATTCCTAAATTCATATGTTTTTAAGCTAAAAACAAGTAATAATCGGCCTCTTGGCCACTTTAATTAATAGTGGTGCTTACTATGGTACAAGCTGAAGTACCAACTTTCGTATACTCATGGTACCCATTTCATTAGATAGGTTTTACAATAATGCAAATTAGCCAAAATACTGATTTTCAACTGTTCATAGCTCCGAAACTATTAGGTTTAAAGGTGTAATATCTTATATAAAAAGTGTTTAGAATTTTCGGGAGAATCTAAAAATGCAATAATATACAGGGTGTTCCATTTAAAATCAGCAAAATAACCATAATTTTTTCGCGTCATTTTTTTATTTGATGTTCAATTGTTTTTATCATAAATTATCCTTATTCCTCTCTAAAATCCCTACAACTTTTGTTTTTACCATTTTTCAATATCTTGTAAAATAAAGAAATTATAAAGGTGTTTACCCTTCGTTGGACAACCCTGTACAAATTTTCCCGTAAGACTGGGGTGTTTTCAAAAAATTATAGCGGAAATACCACGTCGTCTAGAAACTGATTTTTTTTAAGTATCTTTCAAACATTTTTGAAAAGTTGTCAATATGAATAATCGCTTTGGGCTAGTTCAAGAAGAGGAAATTGATGAAAATATAATTGGAAGCGAACAAAGAAACACCGTTAAATCCAAGAAGAGCATCTGGAGACAGTTTATGTCATTCTGCGCTGAAAAAAACTATACGTTTGACCAAGATACTCCAGTATCCCCACTAGCAATGATTTTGAAAAGCTGGGCCTACAATATGCGAAAAATGAACGGGGAGGAATAAAAAGAAGGCACGATAAAAATTATTTGGAATGTGACGGCGAAATTATTGATGGAAAGGTATTTCAACGAATACAAAATTAAAATAAATCCCTTCGAGCAGATCGAATTCAAATCGGCCCGAGACGCAAAAAATGCCAAAAGGACACATTTGCAAGGTATTGAAGGCAAACGCAGAGAATCGGCCGTTTTTTTAACATACAATGAATTAAAAAAAATAATCGAAGCTTGTGATGAATCAACTCCAGAGGGTTTACAAAAGAAGTGTTTTTCTGTTGTTCTATGAATTAGCCTGGAGAGGAGGAGAAGGTGCAAAAGCCGAAACAACTTTTTTTAAAGAAGAAACTAACAACTTCGGAGGAAAAACAGGTAGAATTCAATACAACCCTGTTTTTTCTAAAACATGTCAAGGTGGTGGCCGAAAATTCGCCGATTCGAAGTGGTTGGTGAAAAACGAAAGTCCAAGCTTTTGCCCAGTAAGAATTTATAAAGAATTACAAGATAAAAGGAAAAGTATCTCCAACACATGACTATTTTTGACGCCAAACCCCCATTGGAAAATTTTCGGAAAATGGTTCAAAAACCGCCCAGTAGGAGAAAACGAGATTTCAACTTGGACAAAAAAACAAGCACAGAAATCAGGCCTCAATACCACAAAAAAATTTACCAACCATTTCCTTAGAGCTACTGCCGTGTCCAAACTGGCCAAAAGCGGAGTGTCGGAGCAAAACTTGATAAAAATTACAGGTCTTTCGAATGCGAAATCCCTATCAGGTTATTTGCAAATGGATCCAGATCACCACAAAAAATTATCGAAAAAATGAGGGAACCTGGAAAAGAACCACCTCAACAGCACGTGCATCCAGCCCCTGTAGCAGCATCACCCAGCACAAGAATATTTAGATTTATATTAAGTACTTTTCAATATTTAGACAAATAATTTTATTAGTATATTATTATTCAATTTGTGTTCAATTTGTTACAAAATTCAAATTTCTGAACTTGAAATAGGTATGTATTTAATATTCAGTTAATGAAGCTTAGTTTCCCTGTATTTAATTCGTGGAATATTCCTCCTAAATACCATTCGTGCTTAAAAATTAACCAGATAATTTTCCACTCATGCGTGTTTTCTCTACAAATTTAAAAATTATAAGAAAACACGCACTCGTATTATCCCCGACAAAATTTTGTTGGGTTAAAGTAAAAAATTGATCTTGGCATTTTGACAAGTGTCACCTAGGTCAAATATCCTTGGTTACCAATTTAATTACCCTATTTATTACAGTACAAACAAATAAAGAGATGCGCTTTTGACAATTATTTCTTTTGATTTCACTGTTTTATTTGATATTATATAATATATATGGTAAGACATTGTTCTTGTGAAATAGTCATGTCGAATATCACGCGAGAAAAAATTTTGAAGGTAATGTATATTCAAGTTTGTTCCTTTTTGGTAATTTCGCTCATGATATTTTTCAAAAATGTCATCTCCGGTTCAACTAACCGCTCTGGTCTCAAATATCTAGCACTGGTCTGTCAGGTAATGACGTCTTGATTGCGTCATGTGTAGAACATGGTGAAAACGTTTGGTTACCGATTTCAAGTAAGAACTAAAATAAATGATTAATTCTGTTATGATTTTGCAAAAAAAAATAGTAACAAATATGGAAAAACAAATAATCATTTATATGCAAAAGTTTATTTTTTAATAGCAATATTGTACATGTTAAAAGCAATTTAACGAATAAAAACATTTTAACACCAACCTTAAAATATGCAAAAACCCTAATATCAAACACAGAACTAGAGACAACAATAAAAGACTATAAAAATCATATATTTAATGATAAAAATAAATAATTTCCCTGTTTCCAATTTGTAAATAAACCGCCATATTTTGTTTCTGGAAACGCGATCGGGACCATATCCCCGACATGGTTGGCAATTTTGGAAGTGGTCTTATCAAACCATTAAACCGGTGACGTCACTATTTGCATCATGAATTCTTGCAGTCAGCGTGAAAACTTCTTATGTTTTATTAATTCCGGTCCGTCTGTCGGTTTGTCTGTCTGTCAGTCCGCGGCACAACTTAAAAATTACTTATCTGATTAACTTCAAATTTTAGTCAAAAATTCAGGTTAAATATTTTGGTAAAAATCCAATATGCCGGAACAAGAGAGTGGCCTAGTGAAACGTACAAAAATTATGACTAAAGAAACTAATAACCAAATTTACATCAAATTGTACAAAAATCAAGTGATACACAGGAACGTACTGGTAACATTTTGGTATGAATATAATATATCAAAACAAAATGGCGTCCTAATAAAATATTGAAAAAATGAGCTTGAAAAAAACTACTTATTAGATTAGTTTCAGATTTTGTGCAAACATTAAGTGTGATATTCAGACAGACTGGTAAAAATGCCGGAATAAAATGGTGGCCAAAAAACTTGTTTAAAAAATCTTATTCAATTGACTTTAAATTTTGCAGAAAAGTTCAATGTATACGAATTCTAAATGACCTAACAAAATGGCAATGTGTCAATGTAAAAACTACTTATTGAATTTCTTACTTTCCTCGTAAAAGGAAAGTATTGTAATCGTGAAAAAATCACTCTCCGAGAGGTCTTGACGTTTCGGAGTCCCTAGATCCGGAAAACAGGTTTTGTCGATTCCGCCGGTCTGTCTGTCTGTCTGTTCGCGGCAGCTAAAAAAATGTTGGTCAAAAATTAAAATTAATAAATGAGGAACCTGGCAACATTTTAATAAAAATTCAATATGGCGAAACAAAATGGCGGCCTAGGGAAATGATAAAAAAATATTACTAAAAAACTGCTTATCCAATTTATCTCAAATTTTGCACAAAAATCAAGTATTAGGTACTAATTAATTAGTAAAATTTTGGTACGAATCCTAGATGGCGAAACAACATCGCGGCTTAATAAATATTTGACAATTCAGCCTGAAAAAACTACTGATTTCAAATTTTGTGTAGGAATTAATTGTGATATAGAGATGAAACGGTAAGATTGTGGTACGAATTCAGGTTGGCTGAACAAAACGAAAACAGTTTCAGATTTTATATATCTTTAGGTTTTGGCGTCCCTATGCCAAAAATGTGTTTTCTCAACTCCATTTGTCTGTCTGTCGATCTGTTTGTCTTTTTGTCTGTCAGCTCGCGGCGTAGTTAAAAAATAATTACCTGATCGACCTCAAATTTTGGACAAAAATTAAGGGTTACATGAGGATAACCTGGTATTGTTTTTGTAAAAATCCAATATGACGGAACAAAATGACAGGTGGAATGTTAAAAACATTATTATTAAAAAACAAATTACCTAATGTACAGGGTTTTCCCGTATATTTTTCCACCCACCTAGAGAGTTTATTTGAATAGATACGGAAATGTAGTAAATACAAAAGTGGTTGGGTTTTTTATGGAGATTTGGATTATTATATCATTAGTGCGAAAATATTATTGAAAATGTCAAATTTTGACAGGTTGTCAGTTTTTTTAAATGAAACACCCTGTATATTAAATCATATTCTTGAAGATCTTTTTTTTCTAATTTCAAATATATATTCTGTCAATTAGTTCTGGATATATAAGCGTTTAAACATTAAAGAAACGGTGAGGTAATTTGCGCTAAAACATAGTGAGCCATGGTCAAGACAATTGCAATGAACAACGCCTTTTTGACGTTTAATATAATAATTTTTAATATGTAATACGTTGGACCATGGGTTATTCGGAAGAAGAGAAACTCGACATGATAGAGTTATTTTATTTACATGGTAAAAATGCATCGACAGCTCGTAACGAATATCATAGACGGTTTCCAAATAGACCAACACCGACTCGTAGCATAATATTAAACATCGTTAAACAATTGAATGAAAGAAAAAGACTTAAGCGAAAAGTTAGAATAGTGGAAAGAAACAATACCATAAAAAATCAATAATATAAAGTAGGTAAATAATAATATTAGCTTAAAGTTTTAATTTTCTATATAGCCTCCTTGGTTTATAATGCATTTCTGAACATTTCTTCTAAATTTTCTGTGTATGGATGCGTAGATAAGGTGATTGGGTGTTTAAATCGTCGATTGTTTGGACTATATTTTGCTCTAAAGCTTGGATGGTTCTTGGCCTATTGTAGTATATCTTGTTTTTCAGACAACCCCACAAAAATATGTCCAATAGAGAGAGATCGGGACTGTTTGCTGGCCATCTTAATGGTCCATGTCATCCAATCCAAAATGGATACCTGTCATTTAAAAAAATGGTGACCGGCTGGACATTATGAGGAGTGGCACCATCTTGTTGCCATATTATTTAATTTTAATTTTAATTATTAAGATATGAATTAATCGGCAGTTGTTCTAAGTACCCCTCGATTTCGTGTTCTAATAACTCCTAATACCTTTGTCCGGTTAAATTCCCATTTAAAAATATAGGTCCAATAACATGATTATTAAGGCCACACCAAACATGTAGGGATCTTCTTCCCTGAATTTTGACCACCTGAAGAGCTGGCGGGTTTTCTTTTGACCAAAAATGCTTATTTTTCAGGTTAAACATGCCTCCAGTGGTAAATGTTGCCTCGTCAGTGAAAATTATGTTTGACAGTTTTAGTTGGTTCATCATAACACGTCTTTCTATCTCTTGGCAGAAGTGTAATCGGTCTATTTTATTTTGATCGGTTAATTCTTGAGTAGGTAAAAACTTATATGGCTTATATTTATAATGTTTTAGAATTGAGTAGATTTTATGCCATGATTTGTTAAAAAAAAGTGGTGTGTTTCATTAAAAAAACTGACAACCTGTCAGAATTTGACATTTCCAATAATATTTTCGCACTTATGATATAATATTCTAAATCTTCTTAAAAAAACCCAACAACTATTGTATTTACGACATTTCAGTATCTATTCAAATAAACTCTCTAGGTGGGTGGAAAAATATAAGGGAAAACCCGGTACTTCAAATTTTGCACAAAAATCAAGGAACCAACCTATAATATTTTGGTATGAAATCCAGAACAAAATAGCGGCCTAATTAATAACTTAAAAATTAGTCTAATGGCATCCATTAAGTGTGATATAGAGATAAACTGGCAATATTTCGAAATGATAATACAAAATGGTGGTATTAAAAAATCAGTGTAAAAAAATTCAATTTATTTTAAATCTTGGCCAAAAAATAAGTGTGGCCTAGCTAGAAACTGGTAAAATATTGATACAATTCCAATATGGTGGAATAAAATGGCATGCAATAAAAATGTTTGAAAAGACAATATACTAAATGACTATGTGTGGAACTAAATTGCTTTATACTTTACTATTTTTGATAAAAGGACAATATTCAAAACGAGAGAAGTTCCAGGTAAAGGAAATTTACCGATTTTTATGTTTTAGCTCATTTTTGAAAAGAATAAAAAAACCTACATTTTAAAAAATAAAACACTGAATTTGGTAGGTTTGCACAAAAACTACAGCCAATTCAATTTTCAATGATTTTCAAGTTATGAATAGTTTTGTAGCTATTAAATTTATTCCAGTTAAATCTTCTACTCAATATAAGATATCTATTTTCTATTATTAACTCTCTGACTAAGAGATGATACTTGCAAAATAATAATATATAACTAGCATTAATTCGGGTTGGCATCAGTTAAAGCATGATAACAAAACGATGCAGTCTAAATCTGTATTTGTAATAGTGATAGTATCACTAGTATGCGCGGAAAGTGCAAGGATATTAGGTATTTTCCCCATTGCGGGAATAAGTCACCACATTTTAACGTCAAAACTGATGAAGGGGCTAGCTGAGGCTGGCCATGACGTCACAATGGTTAGTCCTTATTCGCACAAGGACAAGCTCAAGAATGGAACCTTAACCGATGTTGTTTTAGAGGGATTTGAGGAGGATATGAAAAGTAAGTCTAATCTGGAATGTGCAGGGTGTCTAAAATAAAATCTCCTACCCCTTATGCGAAGAATCATAAAAGAAATTTTTAAAGAAAAATATATCTTCGGTTCTTTTGAAATTTTAATTTATTTGGTTTTTATTTAAACAAGGTGCATTTTTCTTTGGAAGGTATGAACATTTTGTTGTAAATAGGACACCCTATGTATTTAACTATATATATATATATATATATATATATATATATATATATATAATGTGTTTTCATTCCGGGTGTACATCCGTTCACTACTGACGTTCTGAAAAGAACAGTTTTGCTGACGTTTCGCCAAAATCACATTTGGCATTTTCGAAGCACATATTTTATTTTTTTTCTATACTAAACTATAATTTAATCGACGTTTCGCTCATTATATTGAGCTTTCTCAAGATATTTATTTTCTACAATAAAAACATGTATAGTTAGTATTTAAATTGGTTAAAACATTATTGAAAAAACATCACTCAAAAAAACATTACAATTAAAACAAACTATGATCATGAACACACAAATACATTTAAAACAACATTAATATTATACAGAGTACGTACCTTGGAAACATGTCAGTTTTACGAATGTTTTGCGATTGCAATAATTTCGACACGTCTGGAATTCTGGTAGATAAAAACGAGACAATTTTTTTCTTCTAAGTCTAAGTAAATACTAAAAAAAAGTAAAAATTTATCTCGTTTTTATCTACCAGAATTCCAGACGTATCGAAATTATTGCAATCGCAAAACATTCGTAAAACTGACATGTTTCCAAGGTACGTATTCTGTATAATATTAATGTTGTTTTAAATGTATTTTTGTGTTCATGATCATAGTTTGTTTTAAATGTAATGTTTTTTTGGGTGATGTTTTTTCAATAATGTTTTAACCAATTTAAATACTAACTATACATGTTTCTATTGTAGAAAATAAATATCTTGAGAAAACTCAATATAATGAGCGAAACGTCGATTAAATTATAGTTTTACTTCTCAATCAGTTAACCTATACCCAAGAAAATAATTAACAAAATATATTATATATATATATATATATATATATATATATATATATATGGGTATGGGTCTGTAATGCAACGTTTCGGATTTATTGACATTTTTCTTCAGTGTTTTTTCTATTTTCAGATTGACAAATTTAGAATAGTTTATATATTTTTAAATTTATAAAAAAAGGTTCAATCTATTTAGCGTCTAATACCCAATTTTTTAAACTTAAAAAAAATTACCTCCTGTATGTTATATTAGAGTTAAATAGAGTAGTAAACAGCTATTTCAATAATATATAAATTTGCGATTAACTGCATGTCAAAACATTTTAAACTTGTCTTTTGTGGTCATACGTTAATCCACATATTTCGGCTTAACATTAGCCTCACGAGGAAACCATATTAAAAATGTTTTTAGATAAAATTGACAGTTATTAATTACAATTAAAAACTTTATATCAAAATAAACAGCTGTTAAATAATAAATAAACTTACTTAAATTGCTCAAGATCTTTACATTTATTTTTATACTTTTATATTTTAAAGTTCTCATAAAAAAGAATTTTATTTAAGATAACAAGATCGGGGCTCTTCCGAGGTTAAGGATGATTTTTAATAGGCCCAATAAATTTTAGAAAATTGTTGTACAAGTATTGGATAAAACTTCAAGAAATAGCTAGTAAAATACTGCTACCACTAATTTTAATAAAATATAATTCTATTGAATAGAATAGCAATAGAAGATGTGTCAAGGTTTTGTTTATTTTTTGTCAAATAATTATTAAAATAGTCTCTTTAAAAGTAAAAAGAAATTAACGTTTAGTTGAAGAAACTGTTAAGCCTTCTATGAGCCAGTAAAACTCACAGATCTAAAGTTAGTAGAAGCAGTAGGTTAATAAATGACATAATAAAATTGCATGAACATTAGAAGCTTTCTCCAAGGATGTCGGTTAAGATGCAGGGCTTCAAAATTTTAGATTAAATATTTTGTTCCAGCTTTCTTCACAGAAGTAAACTATTTCGAATTCGATAAAATGGGATTCTTCGAGAAGACTTTCCGGATGACCCGAATTATAGACATCATGAACAAGACCATGTTCCACCCCAACATGAAAAGATTGGTCGAGTCCAAGCCCAAATTCGACGTTGTCATAATGGAACAATTCCTCAGCGACGCCCATAAAGTCTATGGTTACGTTTTCAACTGTCCCCTTATCGTTTTCACCTCTCTGGGTCCAACTGGCTGGGTAAACAACGCAATTGGGAATCCACAACCAGTGGCTACCGTACCCCATTTGTTTTCGAGTGATTTTGTGGACAACCCCTCAATTATCAACAGAGGGAAGAACTTATTGTTTCACGTGGTAGATTTTTTAACTTCCCATCTCTTCCTGTTTCCCCAACAGGATCGAATAATGCATGAAGCATTTCCAGATGCTCCGCCTTTTTATGACTTGTACACCAACGTATCTTTCGTCCTAGTTAACTCGCATACGAGTATATTTCCAGCTAGACCGATTGTTCCAAACATGGCGGATATAGGGGGCTATGCTATCGATCCTCCCAAGAAGCTACCCAAAGATTTACAGGATTATTTCGATAGTGCCAAAGACGGTGTCGTATACGTCAGCATGGGTTCCAACCTGAAGAGCAAAGATATGTCAGAGGAGAAGAAGAAGATATTCCTCAGTGTCTTGGGCAAACTGAAGCAGAAAGTTCTTTGGAAGTTTGAGGAGGAATTACCCAACAGACCCTCGAATATGATGATCAAAAAATGGCTGCCTCAACCAGATCTTTTAGGTAAGATACACAAAAAGTATGTTTTTAATTTAATTATATTTACGAAACATACATCTACATTAGATTAATTACAACACTAAATGTGTCATTAATGAAACAACAAAATAGCATTTTATTAGAAATATTTGATCAACAGTAAAAGTTTTGGTCCGAGCGGGGATTGAACCAGCACCTCTGGATCTCTGCTTTCTGCTCTAACTAACTGCGCTGTCATACCACTGATCAGCAATTCGTTAGAACTTGTGTAGGGTTGTTTTTTTCGTTGATATTGTAGGGTATAGGCTGAACAGTAAGAGATACAAAAACTAAGATACGTGTCCAGTTCTCTTTTTTAGTGTTTAGTTTAATGGCGGGGTCGGATCTACGCTAACTGGATTGGTTTAGAAAATACAGGGTGATTCTCATTCGTTTCTTACTTTTTTTTTAAATTTTGAATACAAAAGTTTTATGACTTTTTACGTAGAATCCAGCGGCATACTTAAAAAAAATATAGATGTTTTAATTTTTGAGATATTATCAAAAGTCACATTTTCTTAAGTGGGACACCCTATATCTAAGTATCTAGAAAAATTGAATTTTTTCTTGCGATTGCAACAATATATAATACTTAATATTTTGCTTTGTCCTAAATAGCTAAAATACCAAAAAACATTTATTTTCAGTTGGCCATGGACTGAATTCTCTAAGAGTTTGTTTTTGTTTGTTTACAGGCCATAAAATTAAATAACAATTAAGTATTGATTGTCAAATTCCGTTTTCGATTATATTTTAAAAAAAAGGTGTCAAAAATGAATTTTTTTTCAAAACTACGAAAAGTTAAACATGTTTGAGTGCAATATTCAGAGTAATAAAAATAAAGACGCAGCTTTATTTTGAGCGTAACTCGGAACGACGAAAGCGAGTCAAACAAATATTTCAAAGATTATATGACAATTTGAGTGCGTATAGATCATTCGCAAAACCAAGAGGTAAGGAAAATAAAGAAAGATGAAATAAATATATTAGCATGTGTTGCTGCTGATCCGACAGTATCTAGCCGTTTTATTGTCAAAGACATTGGCATAAGTAAATCTAAAGTGCTAAAAAGGTTAAAAAAAACAAAAGTATAAACCGTATAAAATAAGGAATGTTCATAACTTCCATCCTGGAGATCAAGAACGGCGTTTAGAATTTTGACATTGGCAGGGGCGTGCGGCGAAAGTTTAAGAAAGGGAAGCAATTTTTAGAAACTTACCTATTTGTAATGTAATTCGATTCTTCGATCATTTTTTGCAAATTCGTCAATGACGTCATCATAAAAACGTCGATTCTCCGACATATTTTGGAGAAGTTTATTTTCAATGGACAACAGCGATGTATGCGAAACTCTCTCCTGCCCCGTTGAATTTCTCACGAAATTTTTTATAAGTTCAAGTGTTGATAAATTGCGTTCTACTGATGAACTTGTGGCACGTATTGTCAATACTAATTCACAATTTCGACACTTCGGTGTAGGCATCTTCCAGCTCCTTGTCTTTTAAAAATTGCATTAGTTCCTTAGCGTTATTTTTTGTGCTAATGTCATCAGTTTCGTAAACCACTTTTAGTTCAGATCGCAATAACACTCGGTCGAAGAACTGGCCATAATGAAGAAAGTTTTAAATCTTTAAACGCATCTTCTGGAAAAGTTTTTCCTTTAAATGCATCAAAATTGCAGAGCTCGAGGAATTTAAAATCATTAAAACGTTAAATCTATAGTTTATTTGTTTGATCGATTATTTCATAAAAGAGGCGTCTTTGAGCTACTTTGAGCAATCGTTTGTGGACAATGGAGTCCAAAGCTTGTGTACGTTTTGTTGACTTGAAAAAAAAAGCAGCCATGCCGCTTAAAGTAACGAAAAATACTTTACACTCTTTAATGTGATTGATGGGCTGGGATAAAATAAATTTAATTTATGAGCAAAACAATGGACAAACACAGCACTTGGAAAAGTTTCTCGAACTTTAGCTTGCAGACCCCCTAATTGTCCTGCCATCACTGTAGCTCCATCATAGCTTTGAGCAACTAATTTTTTCTCTCCATTAATTTCTTTAGTACCGTTATAAACTACGGTATATAATGCATCTGCTGTACGATTTTCCGACACATTCTTAAAACCTAAAAGTCGCTCTTGAATACTTCCGTCTGTTTTAACGTAGCGTATTATTATAGATAATTGGCTAAAATTAGTGATATCAGTTGTTTCTTCCAGAACAATAGCAATGAACCGCGCCTCGCCAATCTCCTGCTTAATTCTTTTTAGAAGAATGTTGCAACAGCGGAAATTAAATCATTCTGGATTCGATTCGACGTTCCGCGAAAAAGGCTATACTGCTCTAAATGATTTTTTAAGCAATCATCATATTTAGCCATTAAACTAAGTATATCTCGAAAATTTCCTCTATTTGAAGAAACCCTTGTTTCGTCATGACCTCTAAATCCCAATTCGTGCTGTCCGAGAAAACAAACAACATCGATAAGTCTTCTTAATATTTGCTTATTTTTATCGACTAGTTCATTGTGTTAGCGGTGACTAATTTCCAACTGTTTATTAAGGGCGTGTTCAATTTTGGTTTTGCCGAAAACTTTTTCTTTTACGACGGCCTGCAAACTTTGGACATAATGTGTATTTTTACAGCTTTATAGAAATTGTTTAAATCGGAAAAACCAGTTTTATTCCAGAGACCTTTTTCATTTTCAAAAAATAAACATGGCCAACAAAATAATTTACTTATATTTTCACACCCTGTTAGCCATTTAAATTGTTCGTATTGTTTTTTCGGATAAAAATATCTAATACAGTTTTTCATTTTGGTGATTAAATTTTTCATAGGCGGTTTTGCCCTTCCTTTGAAAATTATTTGAAGCTTATCAGCGAATTTTACTGTTGAAAATCCCTTTATTATTAAGACACACACCACACATTCACACACATTCTTCTTACTAAAGTCTCCAACATTTTCAACGTTATTACCGACAGCCGAAGTTGATGGTATTTGCATATCCACGTCCGTATTATTGTCTTCCATATCGCACCATGCACGACGCGATGTACGTATCACACAACACACGGATAGCCGTTCAAACAAAGAACCTACTCCAACGATAGCTTCCGCCATCATTTAAAGCACGCGACTGAAATGCAAAAATTGCAAACAGCCGGTGACCTCTGGCTCGATTCACAGGAAATCAACTTGGCTGCAGAGAAGCTAGCGGCCCGCATAGGTTCTATTCTATTTTCTATTGTCGCTCGGTCGGAGTCAAGGCCGCATTTATTATGGGATTGATAATTAAGATAATATTTTAGCATTTTTAATACAAACTAAATTAATGGTTTCCTATTTCAAAAATTACATTTTAGAAGATGTTTTGTAATTTTTTTTGGGGAAGCACTGCTTCCCTTGCTTCCATGGACTGCACGCCCCTGGACATTGGTATTTGCAACAGATTAGTCGGAATCCCAATTTTTTTCAAAATATAATATGGACTGACGAAGCTTTTATATCTAGGGAAGGAATGGGCACTATATTAAAATAGAGTCCTTAACTACATGATTTATAATGAAAATTTGTATGCTGAAGGATACATCCAAATTTGAAAGAATATATAATAAACGAGTTGGATAACATGCCATTAGCTGCAAGAAATAATGTTTATCTACAACAAGACGGTGCCCCAGCCTGTAACAGCTATATGGTAAAGCACTTACTAACTGTCAATTTGGGCGAAAATTGGCTTGGTACGTATGGACCAAACAAATGGCCTCCGCGTTTCCCCGACCTGACGACACTAGACTCTTATTTTTGGGGATTTATTAAGAATGAAGTATATAAAACCCGAAGTAATACTTTAGAAGAACTTTTATTAATTGCATTGGAAGAGTGCCGAATATTCATATTTACAACGCCACTCATTCAGTTGCAAGCCGAGTCCAAAAATGCATCGAGCAGAGTGGAAGATAAGTTTAGCATCTTTTGTGATTAAACAACTATGCTATACGTTAAGTATTCAAGATAATTTTTGGGTTGTTATTATAATTTTTTGTAGATGTTTTGGTTTATCAATGTTCTAATATTATTGGTAACTGAGTTTTTAAGATACCTATTATAAAATAAAAGAATAATGATTAATTCCATGGCCAACAAAAAAAAAATGTTTTTTTTGGTATTTTGGCTATTTAGGACAAAGAAAAATACTAAGTATTATATATTGTTCCAATCGCAGATAGATTTTTCTAGATACTTAGATATAAGGTGTTTCATTTAAGAAAACGATACTTTTGGTAATATCTTGGAAATTAAAACATCTATATTTTTTTTAAGTACGCCGCTGGAGTCCACGTAAAAAGTCATAAAACTTTTGCATTTAAAGTTTTTTTTGTCTCCACCAATAACCGAGTAATAAAAGATAATAAGAAACGGGAGATTTTGAGAATCACCCTGTATTTTCTAAACCAATCCAGTTAGCGTAGATCTGACCGCGCCATTAAACTAGACACTAAAGAAGAGAACGGGACACGTTAGTTTTTACCTCTTACCGTTCAGCCTATACCCCACCAGTATTATAACCATTGTTGATCGTGTAAGGTATTCTAACCTTATGGTGAGGCGGCTGGACATCAAAACGTCCAGTAAAAATCATGGTATGAGCGGGGATCGAACCCGCACCTCTGGATCTTTATTCCATTGCTCTAACCAATTGCGCTATCATACCACTAATAAGCAATTCGTTAGAACTTGTACTTATTCGAACCCCCCAGTATCACAATCATTGTTGATTTTGTCAAATATTCTAACCTTATTGCGCGGCGTTCCGAACTGCGCGTCAAATCTGGCATCGCTATTAGGTTCCATTCATATTAGCAAATTTATAATTATACGTTATGCTCGTATAAGCCAAGTTTTAATAGAAGTGTTTTATCAGTTTTTGGGAAATATTTAAATAGGATTGTGTCAGCCGATACTCGGTAGAAATCCATGTAAAATGTAAAAACAAAATTATTTTTCACAGAGACGTCCACTATATTTGTTAACAAGTTTCGCTACTTCGAGTAGCTTCTTCGGACATTGCATCTCGTGCGAATATACTTAAACGTTAATCCACCTAATCGTTTAATAAACAATTTGAGCGTTGGAGCTTATTTATTTCTTGCGACTCCAGTATATTCAATATATGACCCTTATTTTTTGTGTACAAAATTTTAAAAAATTTTTTTCTCTTGATGAAACATTTATAGTGCTCGTTTATTCTTTTACCAAAATATCTGCCTGTTTATGCTATATATGCTTATGCCAAGACTATTTCAAAAAACATGAAATATTCACTTCCTGCATTATTTATTTTAGAAACCATCTGTTTGATGAGAAAACATATAAACATGTTCCCGTTAAGGCCACAACACGTATATCCCAACAGAAACTCTAGGCATGCCATATACCTTCCCATTCCTTCCACAGAGTTAATAAAACAATCAATTATTTACAACGCCATAAAACTATACAATCATCTTCCAGAACATTTCAAAACAATTCCTATGCTTGCTCTCTTTCGAAAAAAAAACAAGGCGTCCTCATTGAAAGACCTTTTTACTCCGTTAATGATTTTTATAATGAATAAGTCTCATTAAATTTTTTTTATTTGCTTGTTTACTTAAATCTTTTTGGGTGTCATGTTCCAGCTGCTAGCATAGCATTTGAAAATATTTTATAGGGAATAAAATGTCTGATAGGCCGTTAACAGTAATTATTTTTGTTACATATTAGATTGAAGTTATACATTTTTTTTCTAATACACTTTAATTGCTATATTAGTTCAGTACACATCAAACAAAATAGAGTTTAAGGTCGCGTAATTTTAATTTCAATATCATCGAAATTATTCACCTCACATATGTATTGCTTATTTCCTTATTGTTTAGGTCACCTGGATTCATTAACCGCTTTACGACAATGTTGTGTCCTAACGAATGTTATGTTTACAATTTCTATACTTGCATTGACCTATCGAAAAATATGATTTTTTTTTTCGATTAATATTTCGTTTTTTCATTGTTTTGTTTTTTTTTTGTTTTAAGGTAAATTTGCACTTTGCTTTGACACTTTGTCCATAAAAGAATTTAAATGCGGTAATAAAGCATACTTTTGTTTGTTTGATTACTGTTTGTAACTGAAAACTAGTATTTAAAAAAATTCAAGTATTAGGAAAACTACTAGGTATAACATTAGTAATAAAACAGTTATAGAATTTTACGCAGAATTAATTTTCCATTTAAAAAATTTTATATTATATTATCTAATAGTGCGGAAAGTAATTTACTTTCCGCATTAGTGCTTGAAAAAGACAAATTTTTTTTCAGCTGTGTCAAAAGTATTAGATTTTTATTTTAAATTATTAAAAAACCCGCTTAACAGAAAGAAGCAATTTCTCATCTAGATTTGTAATTCCTCGATATCCTAAAAAATTCATCCTATCATTTATATTATAATTTTGATATACTTTGTATTATAATTTCAATAATGCCGGTTAGCTTAATGCTAAGTAACCGTAATTACAGTGGTTTCAACAATAGTGTTAATAGACAATTCTCAGTTGTGATCACACCAAAGAATAATAAAAACAATTTTAGGCGTCTGTGTGTGATTTACTTTGCGTAGTTATTTGTAATTTTGTACTTTTAAAAGACGATTTCGCCACTCAACATGCAAGACATAGACGAAGATGTAATTTCTGTATTTTGGAAGAAGCTGCTTACAGGTGCCCGAAAAATCCCGCAATAAGCATCAAAAAGAATACAAAGTTTTACCAATAGTGCGAGAAGAAATAGGTATTTAAAGAAGTATTCCTAGCCTATTTTGACGAAAAAAGAGACTCTACTAATCATCATAATTCCTGATACAAAAACTCATATTTCCAGAACATTTGTAATTGGTGGAGACGCAATTCACCTTCAGCTTTATAGGAAATATATAGCTCTGCGTCCTTCTAACATACCTCATCAACTACAAATGGGGATAATGCACAATACAATGTGTGGGGATTAATTTTAGCTGATTCAGGAGAAAATATAACTAATATCAAGAGGCATGCCGGATGGAAATCCACTACCGTGGCAAAAGCCTATTTGTAAGACTGCAATTGCAAATAAAATTTTTACCGAAAGAGAGTTGAAGGCGAAGCTGTTTCATTTCCATTAACTAGTAGTACAACTTATGATAAACAGAGTTTAGAATTGACATCTCCTCTAAATGTAAACAATCCGACAAACTGTACACTGTGTCCCAGATTGCTTGTAATCACAGGGTTTCTCGGTAACCAGCAGAGATAGAACTTTGCGGTTTTCGCGACTCTGTGTCAATTTTTCGAGAAACTTTGAATGCCGTAAACAGAATTGTGCCAGATTGTTTCGTTCCCGAGATACAAAGTGAAATAGAAATTTTGCGCTTTTGGGGGTGGTATCATATTTCGGACACCCTGTCAGATAAAGAAAAGGTAAAAACTGCTATGGATAGATATTTTTACGTAGAGTCCAGTGCTGTAGTCGAATTTTTTTTTAGACAAACCGTTTTTGAGATATAGCCCAAACTTAGTATTTTTTTAATGGGACACCCTGTATTTTTTGGTTCCAAAAAATTTGCCTTTTTTTTTCTCTTTAAAATGATGTATCACACTATGCACTTTTGACGTAAACTAAGCCTTATAAACGCAATATTAAAAGAAAAACGTAAGTTGGCCATGGAAATATAGCATGGAAACAAAAATCAAAACTATTTGTTTCTTAAATATATCAAATATTGCCGTGTTTATCCTCTTATCATACGAGTTACCAATAATTCTAACAGGTAAATTAATACATATTAAGAAGAAATAAATAATTTTGAAAATAGTCATAAGTATAATATGATGGTTTGTTTTATTGAATGTCATGAAAACAGTGATCAAGCATCTGATTTATATTTTAACAGGTAAGCACCAAGCGCCTAAATTATTATGAACCTCCTTTCAAAATTTTTTTTCAATTCCACTTTGAGTTATGGACTATTTCCAAAAGCCTTTTTTATATCGTAGATATCCAGAAAGGCCTCAGCCACACAAGGCAATTTTTCGCCGAATTAAATTAAATTTAATTAATGATGGATCATTTTCAAAGCACAGGGCTAAAACATATAATAAACGAAATCACGAGAACAATGAGATTGTTGTATTAGCAAGTATTCAGGCCAATCACGCGAGTTCATGTAGGCATATTCAGGAAACAGTGGGGGTGTCAAAATTACAAACGCAAAGGATATTAAGAAAACATAAATATAAGCCTTATAAAGTAAATGTAGTACAACAGTTGCATCCTGGAGATGCAGAAAGGCGTCTAAATTTTTGTAACTGGTATCTTCAAAAAACCCAAAGTGACCCTGACTTCGGTAGCAAGGTTATATGGTCCGACGAAGCCTATATAAGTTGTAGTGGTATTTTTAACAGGCATAATAATAGGCACTGGTATACGGAAAATCAATTTTTAACAAGAGAACCTCAGCAGCAAGGAAGGTTTGGGTTTAGCGTCGCTTGCTTTATATTGGGACCAAAAATTACATTCCATATTTACAATAATAATTTAACAGCAGATAGATATCTAGCAATTTTAAATCAAATACTACCGAATTTATTGGATAACTTGCCGCTAGCAAATCTGCACAATATTTACTTTCAGCAGGACGGTGCTTCTGCCCACAATGCGTAAATTATAAGGCCATTTCTATTTGAAAATTTTCACGATCGCTGGATTGGTACAAATGGACCAGTAAGGTGGCCTGCTAGGTCGCCAGACCTCTCAATATTAGATTTTTTCGTTTGGTCTTACTTAAAAAACAAAATTTACCTGAATCCAGTCAATACGATGGAGCAGCTGCAAAATGCTCCATCCAAAAAACCATTCAGGCATTTAGATCATTGGAAGATATACCTATAATAATGATGAATGCTCTAAGAAGAATTCGCACTGTGTGCCAATTATGTGTTCGTGAGGCGGGCGGCCATTTTGAACAGTTTTTCTAGTTATGTAGAATTTGTTTAGTATTGTGATTAAGTTTATCAAGATTATTAAGTTTATTTATTTCATAGTAAAAAAATGGTTATTAATTTTTTATGTTGTTTAATTTTGCTTCTGGACACTTTTAATATCTACCCATATTTCCATGGCCAACTTACGTTTTTCTTTTAATATAGCGTTTACGTCAAAAGTGCATAGTGTGATACATCATTTTAAAGAGAAAAAAAAAGGCGAATTTTTTGAAATAAAAAAATACAGGGTGTCCCATTTAAAAAATACTAAGTTTGGGCTATATCTCAAAAACGGATTGTCTAAAAATTTGTGCGACTACAACACTGGATTCTACGTAAAAATATCTATCCTTAGCAGTTTTTACTTTTTCTCTATCTGATAGGGTGTCCGAAATATGATACCACCCCCAAAAGCGCAAAATCTCTATTTCACCCTGTATCTCGGGAACGAAACGATGTGGCACAATTCTGTTTGCGGCATTCAAAGTTTCTCGAAAAAGTGACACAGGGTCGCGAAAACCGCAAAGTTATATCTCTGCTGGTTTCCGAGAAACCCTGTGATTACAAGCAATCTGGGACACAGTGTACATTCAATATAAAGGTTATAACCAACAATAAATAATTATTTAATAGAATAATAATTTAAAAATATACTGTTATTTTTATTTATGAATAAATGTAACATGTATGTGCGTATTGTAACAATTTTTGAGAGTTGCTGAAGGTAAATGCTGCTTAGGAATTCACATTTTAAACTTCTAATTTGTGATCAAATCTGATCTGAAGTAATCAGATCTAATAAATTAAAATTTAACATATTTCATTTCACCCTCCTCATTAAACTGCATTTGCTAATACATAGGTATGTAATTTATGCACATTCATAGGGAAAACTATGTACCTAACTCGTGAGTTTTCCGCACCCAACTGCGGAAAAGTATCACTTTCCACACTAGTTAGGTAAATAACTATTTCGTAATTTCCGAAACAAATGATACATGTACAACTTTAACATATATTTTTTCTGGATACATTGTAGAGAATTAATACATGCGGATTTTATTCCCTGCATCGCCGATATTTATCATCAGGGCTGTGGGTAAGAGGATGAGGATTGGGGAATTCAACCCCCCTCTATTGTATAAGAGAAGGTTGAAATAATTTATTGTTTTCTTAACTCATATGCTGCATCATGATTGTTTCTATGCTTTAATGATAGGAATTATAAAAATGCTGATTTTATAGTTCAATATCATCATTAATGTTTTTTTTGCAATATCACGTAGTAAAATGTAAGTCGCCTAAATTAATACGAATCACAACAATGATAATTTATTTAAACAATACTCGACATCAAGATTTTAACGCCTACACGGTGTTTTCGGAAATACTTTTGCAGGAAACAGAAATTCGACATGACTAGGTATGAAATGCAGTTTTATGGAAAAATGTCGTGAGATTTTATTCGAAAGAAGTGCTTATTATTTAATTTGGATAATTTTAAATATAATATAAAAATGATGTGGTAAAATTGTGGTGCTAATTTAAAAATGGCGTAACAAATTGAGCTCCAAATAAAATGTTTATAATCATGAAAAAAAATCACCTTTCTAAGTTTCACATACCTTCACATGTTTTATCAATTCCGTCGGTCTGTCTGTCGGTAGGTTTTTCTATTTCTCGGTTCGCGGCAAAACTAAAAAATACTTACGTGACTGACTTCAAACTTTGGTAAAAAATTAAGGGTCATATAGAGTTGACCTGGCAATATATGGCAGAACTAAATAGCGGCTTAGTCAAATATGTTAAAAAAATCATTATTAAACAACTAACTATTCTATTTACCTCAAATTTTGGACATAGAAATGAGTTGGTAATATTTTGTACCATCACAAGACAGTAAAACAAAATGTCGGATTAATAAAATATTTAAAAAACCAGCATGAAATTATTTCCTAACACTGGAACCTGTGGTGGACGATAGATCAAAATACAAGAGTTCTAACCACACTACACCACAACTTGTTACGTTCTGGACGCCCGTTTCGCTAACCAAGTTAGCATAATCAGCAGATGATATAAACTAAAGTAACTTATCCTGTGGTAAATGTGGTCACACTTGGTTAGAGGGGACTATAGGGAATAGGCCCTCTCTCTTTATTTAGTGCTTTCTTACCACATTTAACTATTTCTATACTCTCAAATGCATCCAATAATCTATTATTAGATACATTTTTAATCAACTTAAAATTATTTATTCCTATTTGGTGATGGCAGCATTTCATTTCTTAACTCACAGATTAGTCAATTTTCCATTAAGTAAAGAACGTTTTAACAATGAAATGAATCGGATTAAAAATATAGCTAAAAGTAATGGATATAATGGTAATTTTGTACATAAATTAGTAAATAGACATAAGCATAAGAAAATGTTAAAAGATGCCACTACTCTTCAAGCACCTGAGGCTCCCAATAAGTTCATAGTAATCCCATATGATCCCAGATATACGAGAGGTCTAGAAAAAGTATTTAAAAACGTAGGTTTTAGAGTAGCCTACAAAACGAAGAACAGTTTAAAAAATCTCCTTGGAAACCCTAAAGACAAAGCCGAATTGAAGGAGAGGAGTGGCATCTATAAAATTAGCTGTAATGACTGCGATCTAAAATATGTTGGGCAAACTAAACGCTCCATAAACATTCGTTTTAAAGAACACATGGCACATTTAAGATACGGAAGAACAGAAAAGTCAAGCGTTGCCCAACATGATTTAGACAACAATCACCAAATAGGAATAGATAATCTCAAGTTGATTAAAAATGTATCTAATAATAGATTATTGGATGCATTGGAGAGTATAGAAATAGTTAAATGTGGTAAGAAAGTACTAAATAAAGACAGAGGGCCTATTCCCTATAGTCCCCTCTATTGTTTACTTGACAACGGTGCAGTCGGGTGCAACCAAGTGTGACCACATTTACCTATAAATAGTCTCGATTAGGATAAGTTACTTTAGTTTATATCATCTGCTGATGATGCTAACTTGGTTAGCGAAACGCCCGTCCAGAACGTAACAAGTTGTGGTGTAGTGTGGTTAGAACTCTTGTATTTTGATGAAATTACTTGTTAAATTTATTTAATGATATAGTAGTAAATTAGCAAAATTGTGGTAAGCACGAGTTCAAGATAATAAAATGGCGGTCAAGCTACTGGGAAAATTTTCTAGGTTTCTCTGAGATGATCAAAAATTTCAAAACATCCATTCATCCTTGACTTTCGTCGCTGTCAGAAGTGTAATTGAATAAACATTTAAGTAAAAATTATTTAATTTTAGAGACTCAAAAAGGATTTCTTTCTTCTTTAAAATGGGCAGCATAAAATTTGAATGTTTTTAAATAGGTAGCTACAATTTTAAGCAAAATACTTTCCCCAATTTTATAAAAATATCTCTAAGAAAATTAGCTGTCATTCTCGATTGCATACATTTCATCGATATTCGTTTAATAAGCCTGCTATTCAGCAGCAATTTTTAGAAACTTACCTATTTCTAATGTAATTCGATTCTTCGATCATTTTTTGCAAATTCGCCAATGACGTCATCATAAAAACGTCGATGCTCCGACATATTTTGAAGTTTATTTTCAATGGACAACAGCGATGTATGCGAAAGTCTCTCCTGCCCCGTTGAATTTCTCACGAAATTTTTTATACGTTTAAGTGTTGAAAAATTGCGTTCTACTGATAAACTTGTGGCAGGTATTGTCAACTCTAATTCACACAATTTCCACACTTCGGTGTAGGCATCTTCCAGGTCTTTGTTGTTTAAAAATTGCATTAGTTCCTTAGCGTTAGTTTTTGCGCTAATCTCATCAGTTTCGTAAATCACTTTTAGTTCAGATCGCAGTAACACTCGCTCGAAAAACTGGCCACAATGGCTACTTTTTTTAGGCAAAAAGCAATATCATGTGTTTTAGTTTGTAATATATTAAAAACATTGTCCGAGAATGGAAATATTTATGAAAATATGTTAAAATTAAAATCTCGTTTCAAACAGTCCAAAAACCCCTTCGAACTATTTATTGCGTCTGAGTACCACGTTTCATTATTTTCTATTATATTCTCAAATAGTTCAATCAGTGATTCACGATTTTCAGATACTGCTAACACAAGTCTTCCATTATAGTTCCACCTAGTAGGAGCTACTTTGGGCAATCGTTTCTGGACAATGGACTCCAAAACTTGTGTACGTTTTGTTGAATTGGAAAAAAAAAGCAGCCATGCCACTTAAAGTAACGAAAAATACTTTACACTCTTTAATGTGATTGATGGATTGGGATAAAACTAAATTTAATTTATGAGCAAAACAATGGACAAACACAGCACTTGGGAAAGTTTCTCGAACTTTAGCTTGCAGACCCCCTAATTGTCCTGCCATCACTGCAGCTCCATCATAGCTTTGAGCAACTAATTTTTTCTCTCTGTTAATTTCTTTAGTAACGTTATAAACTACGGTATATATTGCATCTGCTGTACGATTTTCGGACACATTCTTAAAACCTAAAAATTGCTCTTGAATACTTCCGTCTGTTTTAACGTAGCGTATTACTATAGATAATTGGCTAAAATTAGTGATATCAGTTGTTTTGTCCAGACCAATAGCAATGAACCGCGCCTCGCCAATCTACTGCTTAATTCTTTTTAGAATAATGGTTGCAACAGCGGAAATTAAATCATTCTGGATTCGATTCGACGGTCCGCGAAAAACGCTAGACGCATTAAACTAAGTAAATCTTGAAAATTTCCTCTATTTGAAGAAACCCTTGTTTCGTAATGACCTCTAAATCCAAATTTGTGCTGTCCGAAAAAACAAACAACATCGATAAGTCTTCTTAATATTTGCCTATTTTTATCGACTAGTTCATTGTGTTGGCGGTGACTAATTTCCAACTGTTAATTAAGGGCGAGTTCAATTCTGGTTTTGCCGAAGACTTTTTCTTTTATGACGGCCTGCAAATGCGCTTTGGACATAATGTGTCTTTTTACAGCTTTATGAAAATTGTCTAAATCGGAAAAACCAGTTTTATTTCAGAGACCTTTTTCATTTTTAAAAAGTAAACATGGCCGACAAAATAATTTACTTATATTTTCACACCCTGTTAGCCATTTAAATTGTTCGTATGGTTTTTCCGGATAAAAATGTCTAATACAGTTTTTCATTTTTGTGGTTAAATTTTTCATAGGCGGTTTTGCCCTTCCTTTGGAAATTATTTGAAGCTTATCAGCGAAGTTTAATGTTGAAAATTCCTTTATTATTAAGACACACACCACACATACACACACACTCTTCTTACTAAATTCTCCAACATTTTCAACATTATTACCGACAGCCGAAGTTGACGCTATTTGCATATCCACGTCCGTATTATTGTCTTCCATATCGCACCATGCACGATGCGACGTACGTATCACACAACACACGGATAGCCATTCAAACAAAGAACCTACTCCAACGGTTGCTTCCGCCACCACTTAAAGCACGCGACTGAAATGCAAAAATTGCAAACAGCCGGTGGAAAGTTCAATAACCTCTGGCTCGATTCACAAGAAATCAAGCATACAGGACTTGGCTGCAGAGAAGCTAGCAGCCCGCATAGGTTCTATTCGATATTCTATTGTGGCTGGGTTGGAGTCAAGACCGCATTTATTATGGGCTTGATAATTAAGATAATATTTTAGCATTTTTAATATAAACTAAAGTAATGGTTTCCTGTTTCAAAAAATACATTTTAGAAGATGTTTTGTATTTTTTTTTTTTTGGAGAAGCACTGCTTCCCTTGCTCCCATGGACTGCACACCCCTGCAGTTAGAGCAGCAAAATACTTGCATCTAATTGGATACGGGATAGATGCATTTTTTATTATATAGTCCGGTATGTTTATATATTTTGTGAGGTTTTTTAGTATACGGGCATAAAGTTTCTATTTTTTTTTGCTGGTATATGTTTAGAATAAGAAATGTAATGAAGTTCAGTATTATACTATTCGGAAAAATAGTAAAGTTTATATTATTTTATACAGGGTCAGTAGGAAGGACATTTTTTTAGAAATTGTGTTTTTTTCTTTGTGAAACTTTTCGGTACAAGACATTAATTAAAGCAGTTTGCTTTCGCAGCTGAGATTTTTTCAATTTTCTTTTCTTAACTGGTATTTTTTTTTAAGATATAAACATTGGCATTATAAGTTATAGGTAATAGGTAGGGTTTGATTTATTGATTGAATTTTCAGTAAAGAAGTATAGCATATATTGTTATACAGGGGCAGTAGGACTTTAAAAATTCTACTTTAAAAGCTGTAATTTTTTCCTAGTGAATTACTTTGGTATGGAATATGGATTGAAGAGATTTGGATAATAAATTTAGAAAATTTTGTTTTTGCAGCTATGATTTTTTTCATTTTGTTTTTTTACCTACACTTTTAAAAAGTTTTCGATAATTGACGCGATATTTCTTATTCAAATCAAACAATCTTAACTCGGCAAAATGGCGCTTAATCGCATAACCATAACCATAATATTTACTAGATAGATAACCCATAATAAAACTGTCCTTTTTTGAGATATCTCATTTCTGCGTATTTTTTAACATACAATTATTTTCTTTATTTTTAGCCCATCCTAACCTAAAACTCTTCATAACTCACGGCGGTTATGGAAGCACCACCGAGAGTATCTACCATGGAGTTCCAATTCTGGCTATTCCGGTGTTTGGAGATCAGAGGGTCAACGCTGAGAGAGCTGAGGCCAGCGGTTACGCTCTGTCTATGCCTTATATGGATCCCAATTTCAGCGAGGAAACTTTCGGTGCAATGGTCCATGAAATGTTAAATAATCCCAAATATAAAGAAGTGGCGAAAGAAAAATCAAGTTTATTCCACGACAGACCCATGAAACCCATGGACAAGGCCGTTTACTGGGTGGAATACGTAATAAGACACAAGGGGGCGCCACATTTAAGAGTTGCCGGAGTCGATTTGCCTTGGTACAAGTATTTCTTGATAGACGTGTTAGGCTGTATATTATTTGCTTTAGTACTCGCTATGTATTCCATAAAATATGTACTTAAGAGATTATGCTGTAGCTCTGCCATAGCTATAAAAAAACAAAAGACACAATAGTTAGGTAAAGCCAGTTTAGGAAATGCTAGCGGGATAAAATAATGTATTGTATTCCACTGTTTGTTTATATGTTTTTTTCTCTGAATGACATTCAAACATTTTCGGAGAAGACAAAATTATGTTATTTTTAAATTTAAAATTCTATCTAAAAATCATTTCGTGCTTACGTATTGCCACTGTCAATGATTTGATTTCATTATGATTTACGTTGTTCCTGAACGAATTTTGCATAGCAACAAGTACTGCTTGCCCAGATAAAACCAGACCAGATGCGAAAGAGTGTCAAATTTATCGTTTAGTTTCAATGACCTTGACGCGTCAGATTTAAGCGGTCTGCACCATCACGTCTTTATAGTTATTGCAACGTGTGTTAGAAAATTGTCCGCACCAATGCAGGTCTATTTAAATCCTGTCAAATTTGGAAAATTGTAGGAAAAATAAAACACTCATTTTATAATAAATATGTCGTTTATTGATGATTGAAACAAATAATTTATTATTGATTTAATATTATTCTAGGCAAATAAACTGAAGATTACAACTAAAAACGCAAAAATACAAAATTGAATTTCAAATCTCCCTTTCTACCCCTCAACATTTACGCAAATACGTTTTTAATTTGGAATCTGTATATCCGGGAATCCATAACCCGATTTTTCAACTTCTTAATTTTCATCCCCTTTTCTTTTTTCCCTAACTAACTCTTACTTTCAACAAAAGTATCAAAGAGGGCTTATTATTAAAATCTATATAATCAAAGACCCATGAAAGGACATAATAGACGATCATTTACAAAAAAACCACGTATGGACCACTTCCTGTGTACCAAATATCAACTCGATGGCCCAATTCTTTGGAAACTTATCGCGTAAACTAACAGACCGACGTGACACACAGGTCTTTTTTTTTTCGCCGACATAATGTTTTTTACACGTTTTGATTGCCAAGGTAGTTAAAACTCTGAATTCGCCAGTTATGTTTCGCTTATGTCACTGTCATTTTGTAATTGTGACATTTAGAAAAATAATTTGTTCAATTGGTAGTAATGTCATCTTAAACCTATAACTGTCAAGTTAGACCTGGCAGTAAAACTACACCTTTTGGCCCTGTCAAACGTCAGTAATAAACCGCTTTTAACCTCATTTGGAGAAAAAAAAATGTAATCAGAGACTTACTAGAAAACTTTAAATTCCATTCTTGCTGCTTTTCGCTTTATTTTTGTGAAGACGAAGACTGGGGGTAGACTTTCCCCCCGAAACGTCCGAAAAAACTAGGTTTTAGCAGTTTAGTAAAACTCTTAGTTCGCCTGATACGTTTCGCTTATGTCACTGTCATTCCGTAACTCTGATATATAGAAAAATTATTTCTTCAATTGTTAAAAATGTTATCTTACATCTATAACTGTCAAGTTAGACCTGTTATAAATTTAAACCTCTTTTGTAAATATGGGAGGGTGTGTTTTTGTCCGAGGTTCAAAGCAAATCGGTTCATTTCTCAAATGTAGTTTTAATTTACTTTAGGGAATAATTACTAGGCATATGAAATAAATGTTGACACTTTCTAATTTTATTTAGACTGGAAGAGTAAGAAATAAAATATTTTTCAAGTTCACTACGCTTATAAGTCATACAGGGAGAATATAGGAAATTTTTTGTAATTCTTTAAAAATTCTGGATTGATTGCTGTTATTTATATGATATAAAATATGAGGATTTGATCAATTTAAAAAACAGATACATAGACAGTTGGCAAAATTTTCTTCTACTGAAACCTTTAAAATGTTTAAGTTATCGATTTAATGTTTTTGGTTAAAGATTTTTTTTGACAATTATAATTAAAGAGGTTTAGAATTGGTTCTATAGTAATTTTAAACAATTAAAGGTATTGATTTATGGTATTAGAGAATAAAAAGTATTATTGATATTTTTTTGAAAACTCTAATTTGACAACTGTAAAAATTGGTTCTATTGTAACTTTTGATCGGTTTTCGTTAGTAGATAGGGTACTTGAAAACTGAAAATAAAAAATATAATCTGATAGTAATTTTAGTGCAATTTTAAAGTATGAATTTGGAATTTTATGTGGAAAATAAAATATATGATGTTTTCGGTTAAAAAAACTTGAGAGATACTGTTAAAATTTAAACTTTTGGAATTTATCATTTCCAACATATTATAGTTTTAGTGACTTAGTTAATTTAGATATAATTCATATTCTACCGACTATTGCTTCCATCCCGCTCAATATGTGGGCTGGATATTTATATTTCTGGTTAATATTATTTCGTAATTTGTGTTTGTTATTTTGTACTTATTAAAATAGTTTTACTAGATCCATGCCTTTTCATTTACCTTAAAATCACTGTTTCTCGGAAATAAATCAGAAATTGGAAAAAATATAAGGCTTCAGTAAAAAATCATGACATAGTTACACAAGATATGGTATGGCGCAGGGTAGGCAGAGCAAATATACGCCCCATGACGTAACGTTGCAGGAGCGTGCAGTCCATGTAAACAAGCAAAGCAGTGCCTCCCCTAGAAAAGTTACAAAACATTATCTTCTAAAATGTAATTTTAGAAATAGGAAACAATTAATTCAGTTTATATTAAAAATTCTAAAAAATTATCTTAATTATTATGCCCATAACAAATGCAGCCTTGACTACCAAAGAGCCGCAGTAGAAAATCGAATAGAACCTATGCGGGTCGCTAACTTCTCTGTAGCCAAGTCATATGATGTGCCTGTCCTGTATGCTTGATTTCGTGTACATCGAGAGGTTATTGAACTTTCTACCGGCTGTTGGCAATTGTATTCAGTAGCCGGCTTACATGGAGGGGGAAGCTATCGTTGAAGTAGGTTCTTTATTTGAAGAGCTATCCGCGTGTTGTGTAATACGCGCGTGGTGTCGCGCCTCTTGCGATATGGATGACAATATTTCCACTTAATTTATTTTACAAAAAATAAAACACATGAGAATATTTTCGTCAACAATGTGGCTTCATCACATATTAGATATTCTTTCACTAATACAGGAAACATAACATCAAATGTTGCTAAGTTTTTAAATAAAAGGTGCAACTTTTGTTCTAAACTGTTCTAAATCTTATATTGGACAAACAGGCAGAACGTTTGAAAAAAGAATTAATGAAATCTCTGTAAATTAGCTCTTTGGCTACTTCGCTTAACTGATGAGACCCATAAAGCATAAGCAAGATATTGGGCACTAAAATTAATCAGGATCGTAGACCCTTTTGAATAAGGATTACCCAGTTTAGCAAACGTTTCACTCACAACGATTTGTGCAAAGATTTTGCATTTGTTGATGAGAGTGTTGAAAGTATTCTTTGTTCAATAAAGAACGGTTAAGTTTGTTGCCTGTTTCGACTTCTGTTCATCATGTTCAGTCAGGAAAATACCCTAAAACAGTGGTAAAATTGGAACTAAATTTATATTCATTAATTCTAAGTTGGAGAAACCATAAGAGCTTGAAATACTAAAGGAGGACACACTCGTCCAATCAAAGATTTCGAGCTCATATGGCTTCTCCACCTTAGAATTAATGAATATAAATTTAGTTATAGAAAGCATAAAGATAATTCCAATTACTCTAAATATTTAATTCAGGAAAGTTCTACTTTTGATGCGAACTTTGAAATTTTACATGTAGAACGAAAAAGTAAAAAACTTAATTTACTAAAAAGTATGGAGATAAACAAACATAAAAGTAATGTTCTCGGTAAGGGTTGGTTCCACACGATTGGGTGACGTGTCTACAGTAAAGTTGCCCCCTTAGCCATGGAAGATATATTGGAGCTCATGAGGCTCAGAGGCAGGACAGCCACGTAGGCTTAGGGATGTCCTACAAGCTCTCAGGACATCTTAAAGGCGATGGCCAGTTTGCCCTCGGCTGAGGGCTTGGGTTGGACACTGCTATCCGCGGATAAGTCGAATGGGGGGGGGGCAGCGATAGGGAAATTACCCGCCTAAACGGGGTGAAACTGAGAGATAAATTCCCTTCTAATAATGGGGAAGCAACCAGGGATTTTGTGCCCAAATTTGGAGGGGCGGACACCGGGTTAAACGCAGGCTCTTGATTTTCAGACTTGAATCACCAGCATCGGCCCTCATGAAGGCTGATGACAGGGGAGATTGGAGCAATGTCGGGATCCAACTGCGTTGGTTGTACTGACATTACGATCAAAGCCAGGGGTAGGACATTGACAATTGTTGTTCGGGTTTTCGGTATTGGATCAGGTAGGCTTCAGGCCAAGCCCGGGTAGATGTTTCGATATCGGCTCTCATCTCCTCCTCTGACGTAGGTGTGTCTTCCTCCTCTGGAGAAAATTCGGCACAGGCGACCCGCCGGGAGTACGCATTTTGACGGAGTCGTACGTAAAATATCCCGGGGAAAGTCATCGAAATTGCTCCGGAACGAGACAGCTTTATCGGAGCATCGTGTTTCCTGGGACGACGAACTTGAAGCGTGGAGCTGTTAGTGTAAACGTAAACAAGCAGCCTGTCGTACCCGTTTGGCTTGCCTTTTTGCAGCCTTTGTTTGGGATAAGATGGGGGAGAGTTGCCCCATGTCTTAAGGGACTTCGGACCGATCCATAGCGACTAAAAGCTGAGATTTATATTAAAATAATAGATCAATATTTACAGAGGGGAAACATGAACTAAAAATGTTTCACAATTGGGGCCACTGCCAAAGGAGCGTTAACAGTGTAATGCCCTAATACTATTCAATAATATGGACAACGACGACAAAATAAAGAAACTTAAATAGAAATTTGTCATTTTGACTCTGCCAAGGTCACATGGCGTGAAACTAAAAAAAGTTGTTTAGTCCAAGGGAGCTCATAAAAAAGTAATAAAAAAAAACTAAACCGGAATTCCTATCTTTTTAACAACCTATGTGTCCTAATCCAGGCGGCGCACAGTGATTCGATCCATATATGTTACACGGCAAAAAAGAATTGGTTAATCTAGCAACCTTTGACACGCTCAGCTATTGGTAGGTATCCAATAACAACATAATCATGTTTGTTATTGACATCTGTCAACATTCTCCTCGCGCATTTAGTTATAATGTGAGGAAATAAATTGAGCGATAATTAGATAGTATATATTTTACATTTGTGTTATCTGGATTCATTATATTTCTACGGAGAAACTAAGTTTTGCAAGTTGAAGAAATGGCCAATATTTTTGAAGGTAGGAGCTACTTTTTTGACATTGATTGATAATTATTGATCAATTTATACAGAGTGAAATATAAACATAGTTTTTGCGGATAAAAACATTTACTTACCTAAATTCTCAATTTTATTAACAAATCTAAGTACGAGTATCTCGAGGTACCCCTGTTATTTTTTGATATGTTAAAACTACATTATTTAGCTTTCTTTTGACATAATTCTTAATGTTCGCACGGGCGGCCTTGCATCATACTGAAAACATTTTTTTTCAGAAGATGATTACCGAGTTTCTCGTATGGCTTATTTGGATGTTTGGTGTTCTCATCCAAAAAATGAAAAAAAACAACCGCTTATATCAGTTCCTTTTAGAAGCTTTTAATTTACAAAATATTTCAACGGATATATCAAGTGGTTTAAAAACCCAAATAAAGTTGTTTTCTGCGAAAATTGAGAAAAAATGGAAGTCGGCTGGCTGCAGAAAAGAAAGGTGAACTTATCAAACTTAAATTATTTTTTTCAACTTTCTCACATTTCGTTCCGAAATATTGACATTACTATAGCACACTCCCATCCTAAAAGAAAAAAATCGTTATAATGCAGTGTGTCTAAAAATAATCTGCTTCATACATAAAAAAACAAAATATTCGTTTTTTTAGATTTTTAATCAAATATCAAGATTGGTTGGCAAACTATTTTATTTTCAAAAATATAAATGAAGACAATAATTCTGATGAAAATAATGAACATATTGGTGGCCCAGGGAGACCACAAAAATCATTCGAAAACTGTAGCGAACGGACCAAACGTACCAAGGTGCGCGATCTCGTTGAATCGAGGTCTTTAGCTGAATTAAAATACGCAGCACAAATGTCTGCACGAGCTAATGGCAGTAGAACTTCAGCAGTCCTCCTAAAAACGGCTTCTGAATCCAATAATAAAGCAAAAGAAATTTAAAAACTGATAGAAAAAGCTAAATCATTGCAAACTTATTCTGGCGAAGAAGCACTTGGCTTATATATCAACTTAGGATTAACCCATAATAAATATAAAGTATTAAGAAAAAAAGCTTTAGAAAAAGGACACAATTTGTACCCATTGCTATACTGCCTAAGAAAAATGAAAAGTGAATGTATTCCTTCAAATAATGTAATTGATGTAGATGAAGTTAGCGCCAGTATTAATTTCACAAGCGTTAAAAGGCTTCAACCATTATCTAATCACACTATCTCTAATTTGTAAATGGGGTGGAGACGGTAGCTCTGGCCACAGTACTTATAAACAAAAATTTACCGAAGAGGGTAACACGGACGAATTTTTATTCGTAATTTCTTTTGTTCCGATTCGTTTATTATCATCGAATGGAGAAGTTCTGTGGCAAAATAAGCAACCGTCTTCAACCCGTTTATGTCGCCCAATAAAGTTTATTTTCCATAAAGAAACCGAGGAAATGTCAATGCGCGAATTTGATTTAGTTCGGGATCAAATTAGCAACTTAGAAATATTTGAGATGAGTATGTTCAATAAGATCATTAGAGTTAACTACACTTTTATCTTTACGATGATTGATGGCAAAATTGCAAATTACTTGGCGTCCCAAAAATCAACGCAGTTTTGCTATATTTGTGGTGCCAAACCCAGTGAAATGAACTCCATGCAGCTTAAAACACCTAAGACCGAAGTTTACCAGTATGGTTTATCCACTTTACATGCATGGATAAAAGCGCTTGAATGTTTTTTGCATATATCATATAGATTAGAAGTAAAAAAATAGGCTATCCGGAATGAAAACGACAAATTATCTGTTGCAAACAGGAAAAAAAACATTCAAGCGCGATTCAAAGCTGAAATGGGTCTTATAGTGGATAAGTCCAAACCTGGGTTTGGTACCACAAATGATGGCAATACGGCTAGACGATTTTTCAAACGTGCTGCTCAAAGTGCCGAAATAACCGGTATCGAACAGGGTCTTATTGAGCGTTTTTATGTTGTGTTGCTTGTCCTCGGGATATGACTTAAATTTAGAATTATTCAATATTTTTTTGTTAGAGACTAAGAAAATGTACATAAGTTTATATAATTGGTATTCAATGCCTGTAAGTATTCATAAAATATTGACACATGCAGTAGATGTTATTAGGGAGTGTATTGTGCCAATCGGACAACTGTCTGAGGAAGCCCAAGAGGCTCGCAATAAAGATTGCAGACGTTTTCGATTGGCACATACACGAAAAACATCTAGATTAAATACAAATACAGACCTTTTTAATATGCTACTCATTACTTCTGACCCTTTGATTGGTTCGTACCGTGAACAACCTATTGCGAGTTTAAGAACGTTCCCTGAAAATGTATTGCCCTTTTTAGTAAGACTCCAAGAACGCGGTACGTCACCAATCAGAGAGTCAGAAGTAAATGAAAATTCTTTTGAACCAGACAGCTCTGAAAGCTCAATCGAGGGAAGTGTTGACGATTTTTAATTTTTTAAATAGGTTCCTAGTTATAGATATTTCTGTAGTTTATTCGAATAGTTTATTGTTTTGAACAATAATTGACATTATGAAACGTTTGTTATGTGTATAAAAACATGTGTATATGTGTATGTTCCAAAATCAGACTGTCATTCTTAAATAGCGTATTCTACATCGAAATTACTAGTTTATCATGTAAACATAGGTCCGAAAAAGCTTTGTGTTTGAAATACAGGATGTCAAGGATTTTTTTTATTTTATTTTAATAGCTCCCATAATAGGCCATAATAGGTACTGTCCTCCACAAGATAAAGTCATTACCTATAACATAAAATGTTCACTTTTGTGAAACAACCTCAGATACCGATTCTTGTTCAAAAATCTGGCTTATTATGAGAGTTATTAAAAACACAAATAAAACAATCCTGTTTATATGACAAACTAGTATTTTTTCGATGAAGGATACCCTATTGAAGTATGACAATGTAATTTCGGGACACCCTGTATAGGGTATTTTTGAAAATTATGTATTTTTATTTTTCTGTGTTGTACATTATTGAACAAAATAATAATTAAACGTGTTGATAATTTCGTAGAATTCAAATTAGAAAACATAAACAGGGTGCACCATAAAAACAGCAATTTTGATTTAGTACAGATTTTTTAGACATCCTGTATAAATGAAAATAATTTTAGGTTGTGCAGCTTATGTTGCTGTACAACTTTTCTATTTAATTTTTGTATCTATGACTAGCCGTTATTAACATATCAACCGAGCATACACTATTGGGACACCCTGTATAATCCTATATTCAGTATTTCTTATCAAAATGCTAAATAACGACTTATTAAATACATTATATCTCATATTTAAATAAAAATAATGAATTCAACTTGTAAAATATTTTTCGCCGTCTAGCATGTACAGATCGAATCACTGTGCGGCGTCCCCGGGACAGTGGCGTCTCTGACAGCCATAGCCCGTTGAATTGTCCCTAGCGAACAGTGGCGAACGCAAGTGCACAGTACCGACTAATGTTCCTAACTTTATCACGCTACTGATCACTTGCGTCCTAGATGTTCTGCTGGACACCAGCCACAGGGTCGAGGTCCCGACGATTCCTTCTGACAACCTGTTATCCTGCAGGACTCCTCTGATGGTACTTGGCAAAGAAAACAAGTAAGTATTTGAAATTAGATGTTTTTTATTTTAGTCTTCCTATTTCTATTTGATATTCGTGTCTGCCAATGTTGCAGCATTGAACCTCAGAGAGTGCTTGCCTTGCCGTAAAAACCGTGTATGCGGTCTTTTTATATCATTTCAAAAGGGGCGTGTACCTTAACAGTAACAATACATTATTAAACGATCACCGTGACCTAAGAACCATTTTCAAATCTTTATTAGGCTATAACGGAAAAATCCAGAACATTTTGCCTGTATAAAATCCGCAAAATGGGTTCAGGTATTTAATACCAACAGTTTATGTTACACTTTTAATTTTATTTAAGATCTAACTTCTGATGAAGTCACAATTTTGGCGAAACAATTGTCATGTGTTGATTTTTTTGTAAAATAAATTAAGTGGAAATTTTGAGTTCAATAACAAAATATTAAACTTATATCTATCTAAACGAATCATCAATTATCAAAATATTATAATCAGTCGTGTACACAAAAAAGACTAATCATTCAATTGCATCTTAAACGCGTCTTAATAGTTTTCGATATATAAATAAACATAATAGTGCCTTATCAGTTACTATCTTAGTCAGTAATATCAAAACAACTGCAGTATGCGCGTCAAAACGAGTATTTCGACAATAATATTTTTCGTGATATCATGTACCGAGAGTGCAAATATTGTGGGAATTTTTCCAGGGCCTGGTCTAAGTCATCACATTCTAACATCGCGCTTAATGAAGGGATTGGCTGAGGCTGGGCACGATGTGACGATGGTCAGCCCAGTAACTCACGATTTTGAAATTAGGAATGGAACGTTTACAGATGTTGTTTTGGAGGGATTCCAAGAAGAATGGCAAAGTAAGATCTCAATAGGCTATAATTGTTTAGATGCTCAGAACATTAAAAAACAATGTTTTTTGGTAAACATAACTTCATCGTATATGCTCGTTAACGGCTTTCTCAACCTAAGGTGAACAAAAACTAAAATTCGCGTATTTTACCAGTTCTAAAACAAAAACGAAACAAAATTATATACAAAAACCTATACACATGTGGATTCTTCCAAGGGTTTTTGTTAGTTTTTCGGTTGTTTTTAAAAATTAAAGTGTCGAATCTAGAATATTTATAAAAAAAAACAAAAGAAACTCATTTAATGAAAATAAAACATACAGGGTATATAAAAAATGCAATAAAAGGATGGCCCTGCCTATAGTAAAACATTCCCTTGATACTAATGGAATTTATGGCGAACAAGTACAACAGGTAAATGTTTATATTTTGAGCTTCTTTTGAGATTTTTAAATTTACATACATGGTACATCATGGTCCAATTGCGACCCATTTAACCTTCCCGAACTTTTTATTACGATATCACTGGACATTGTTACAACAAAAATTACAGCAAAACATTAACAACTTGATAGTTTTGCACCAGTAAGGCATTTTTGCATATTCTTAGCTAGTTTGACAGTCATAATACATGTGGAACATTAAAAAAATGATTTAGTTATCTCCTGGTATATAAGGTGTATAAAAAAAAATCGAAAAAACTCTTAACATTTTAACACCCTGGCGCAACTCGTTACTCTGTTTTAATAGAGTTCTGTACCTCGCTAATTATTGGTGATAGAAGAAAAAAGTAAATTGATTATTTATGGAGTTTTTTTACGTAGAATTCTGTGGCTTACTTACATTTTTTTCTAGTTCTTCGAGCTTTTGAGATATAACATAAAGTTATGTTTTTTTTTAATGGGACACCTTGTATATTTTTTCTAGTCGATTGGAAATTAAATTACCTTTCCGACGATACCAAATACTTATATACAAATACATTATATTTTCCATGTAACTGCGGTAAATATAGCAAATGAGTTTTTATCTATAACTTCGGAGGGGATTGATTAAATTTCAGGTTTAATAACTACAAAAACCACTTGATAACATATCTAAAGATAGTATAAACAATTTTACAATACCTTGGATAAATAATTGAATAAATCGAAAAAAAAACTAACTTAACTCAATTTTTTGGACTTTTAATTTTTACCTGCCCTCCTTATTTCTATTTGATTTTCCCCAGAACCTATTTGAATTAATTTGAATAATAATAAGTGTCATTCCTGCAACAAAATGGCAATTTTAAAAAATAAACGTAAATAAATGTAAAATAAACATGTTGAACATGTTTGACTTAGAATGGAATTGAACTTATTTGTATAGAATAGGCTTTGGAAGCAATTATTTCACATCTTTTCCAATATTTTGACAGTTACAAGTTTAAGTTACACATATTCCGATAAAATCCGCGAACATGGCATACCAAAATATGCAAAAAATCAACATGATAGAGTGTAACATTGAGTCCGGTAAAGACAGCATTGCTGTGTCGGAACTATATTTTAGAAAGTGCCCAAAAAAGACATGCTAATATTTTTAAAAGATTGGAGAAAAATCTTCAACTGCATAGGTAATTACAGAAGTCAAGGCCATATAGCAAGGAAAATAATGAAATAGAATAAATCAACACAATCGCATATGTTGTAGCGAATCCAACTTCATCTTCGAGGCAGATTAGAGACGAAATAGACGTCAACAGGAAAAAATTAAAAAGATATTGAAGAAGCACACATTTCATCAGTTTTGCTATATTAAGGTTTAAACTCTACATCCAGGAGACGCAGCATGTAGACGGCAATTTTGCTTATCATGTTTTCAAAATGACCTGGATTTCTGGATGTTCCTGTGAATGTCTTAATTAAGTCCTAATTGAGCCAAATGCCGTGTAAATGTTGTTGGGGTGAGACCTCTTATTGATATGACGAGAGGGACAATGATGACTCTTTTCTGTTTCCACAGTCTTTTTATTTCCATTGTCAAGTCGGTCTATTTGACTGTATTTCGCTTGGATGTTCTCGTCGCTGGGGACAGCCATGTCAATTAAATAAGCGGTCTTCTCTTTTTTGGATTGATATCAATGTCCCAGTAGAGCTTCTAGTCTTCGTTTTCAAGTGTGGATGTTGGTGTATAATGGTAGTAAGGGTCTGTGTTCGTTGTTAGTTTGTATTTTGATCTATTACTCTCTGTTCTGTCATGAGTGATTTGTATTCTGGATAGTGTGCTATGAACAGTGTATGCAGTTTATGTCTGTATCCTGATGAAATTGTCTCAAGTTTGGTAGCGGTGTAGTAGGAATGCATCATCGTTCGTTTCATTTCATCTATCCATTTTAACCTCTTCCTTGGTTTACCTGCCTTGGTAGTTGCAGGTAGTCGTTGCGTTATATTCGCTGTTGTAATGGGTTCAAGTTGTTGTGTTTGGTTAGCATCTGTGTCTGTTATTTGTGTATCCATTTGGGCAGCGCATGATCGGTTTGCTCGATTCTGTAATGCGGCTCATGCGTTGCCCTGCCTTTCCCGCATTGGTGGGTGCCAGCTTAGCCGGCAAAGCACTTTCGGTGGGTCCATTTTCCTTTGCCTGGTCGTAATCGTTTCGCTGCTCGCCTGATGCTTTGTTGTTTGGATTGATGTTTTGTGGTGTTATAGAAGCTCAAAGTGTCCCGACATTGGATCGCTTGTTAGTAGAAGGTAGATCATTTTAATGTGTGTTTATTTGCCTATTATTTGTTGGTCTTTCTTTAATGCACATCTGTTTTGTTCTTGATGTGCTTGGTTGTGAGAAAATATGGAAGATGTGCTTCTGGGTCTCCGAGAGAGCAAATATTTCTAGGCTCGTTCTGTATGTAGTGGTTTTGCTCATGAACTTATAATAGTTGTCGAAGTCCTTCATGTCGTCGTCGTGAAATAACGAAAATATCTGAAGTTCCGACTAGTTTTGTCGTAGTTATTTTAATGCGACTTCTCGAAGTGATGATTGATTGAATAATTGTTTTGATGGCCGTATATGTACAAGCTGACTGATCGGAACAGACAACTTCCGGCTCCAACAATGTCGGCTTATTATTATTATTATTATTATAAATCTGATAGCGAATATCCGAAGGCATGAATAACTAGTACTGTTACTTCCAGCAAAAGGGCGCTCCAAGTCATAAAACCCGAAGAGTAGCTGAGTTTCTAGATCGACATTTTCCCGATAAGTGGTGGGGTACGAATGGGACTGTAAGGTAGCCACCTAGGTCGCCTGACCTTATCCCATTAGATTTTTTCTGATTTTTTTTAAAGAATATAATTTACAAAAATTAAAGCAATACTATTCAAGAATTAAAAACCCATTTCAGACGTAGTTTGGGGGAAGGGATGGGATTACATATATACAGTGCTTTTAGGGGCGTTGAGAAGCCCTGCGTAGAGTCCTTGGCGAATAATGTTTTTTGATTCGAAAATAGAAGATAAGTTGATATGTTAAACTTTTTTGTTAGGTACTAGAATTATTATAGATTTTATTGTTATTTATGCTTGTGTCTAATGTTATGTTGTTATTAGTTTTGTGTAAATATTTGAGGTTCAATAGAGAATGACATCCAAAGCGCTAAACACATTTACTTTGTTCTTTTATTTATTATTTAAAACGCACTTATAAAAAATATTTAAATAAAAAATGAGTGTTTTGCTAAAACTCAGACACTAACTCCCGTATTCACTCAAAAGGTGTAAGAGTTAGACCAGGTCTAGTTGCCTTGGTACTTAAAACTCTTAGTTCGCCGGCTATGTTTCGCTTATGTCACTGTCATTTTGTAATTGTAACATTTAAAAAAATATTTTTTCAATTGTTAAAAATGTTATCTTAAACCTATAACTGTCAAGTTAGAGCTGGTCTAAATTAAAAAAAAAAACGTAATTGAATTTCTAATCGATTAAGGAAAAAATATACACAGAATGACACAGAAGACCCTATAAAAAGGCTAATTTTCAAAAACACCCCGTATAATTCAATAACGAATCAAGGTAGCCAAGATGAATAAGCATGCTTAAAGTTCATTTGTAAATCGAACTCGAAAATGTTCAATCAGTTTTGTGTAGCATCTACAGTTTTGCCAGAACCCCAAAAATTATCCAAAATGCGCCACCCTGTAGAAACCGAAGCGTTTTCAGACCCCTATGTTTATAACTTTTTTATAATTTTCAGAGATAAATCACCTCCCAAAGTTTTGGACATGAATTTAACCCTTTATACTAGATTAATAAAACTTATAGTAAAAGTGACTGGACGAAGTTAACAACTCGAAACACGAGAAATTATTTTTAAAAAATCAATTTTATTTCATAAGCGTACAAAGAGAACTGACTACAAAATGCATTTTAGTTATATTTATAAGTTCAGTGATGCTTATGTTGCATGAGAACGAAAAGATAAAAGTCTAAGAATTGCAAGTGCATAAATGCAGAATTGCATTTCTCACGGGAACGTAACTCCTCCCCTCTTAGTTGAAAGCACGTTCTTAAAGACGTGTTTTCAAAAATTTCCAAAAAGGTTTAAGGATTATTAATATTTTAGAAAATTCTATTATTTTCTTCAATATCTAAAGTATTAGAGTTTGCATTTAATTGTTTTTTCTTAGACTTTTTTACAAGTTTTTTGTATATGAAAAATATAAAAATTATTGAAATGAATATGTAAAGTAAAATTGTCCAAAAACTGGTCTTCTTTACATAAATCGTTGTGGTCATTTCTTCTAGGGCCTTCTTTTGGTTTTCCAATTTGGCTTCGATTTCTTTAGTAGTTTTTAGGTTTACGTAGTTTAAGTCCATACTAGGAGGGCTGTAGAATGAATCTCGGTTTTCCTTAATTAGACTTAAATTAAGGGTAGGTAGATTAATTCCATTAAATGTTAATTGACTTGATTTATATGTTTCAAGCGTAATTGACTTTATCCGTACTTTACATCCTGGGGATGACTCAAGAAGATAGGAACCATATAAGGGTATGTTATCTTCGGATTTTTGACAATTTATGACGGCGATTACTTGTATTGGTACTGTTATCAGCCATTTGTCGTCGATTATTTTTGTTGTCTGGATCTCGTGCAGTTGAGTTTCGAATGGGTGGCAAAATGTAATATTTGTGTGATGTTTGATAAGTTGAACAGCACAGGAGGGGCTGTCTTCGACAAACGTGCTGTGGGCTTCTTTACACAAATATTTTTGTGGTTGGATTTCGTGACATCTTTGGTCCATATGGGCATATTTTGTATTGCCTAATGCTAGGTAGGGTTTATAAGGAATATTTACAAGAAATGATCGATTATTGGGAATTGGTAAAGGGAATAACTTAAAATATTGATATATCTCCGATTCCACAAGAGGAAGTTCAAATATAAATACAATATTAAAGTTTTTTAAGAAACTTTTAATTTCTATAATTTTTTCGAAATTAAGTATATTTTTATAAGTTACTTCTAAAGGGAGTTTATCTGAGCCTAGATGATCGTGTAAGTTCTTTATTTCTATAAATAGTTCATTTGGTTCTATTATTGAATTATAAAGTACATTAATTTTTGCAAAAGTGATACCTATTTCAATCTTATTCAGAATATCGTAGATTGATTGATAAATTGTTGTTATTTGATTGATTATTGTATATATCAAATAAAATTCGTGATTACTTATTTGTTCCATTTGAACTTTATTAATTATTTTTTCTATTTGTAAAATGCGTGACTTTAGTACCATTTGGTTATGTGTGATATTAGATATAATTGTTTTAAATTTATTAATAGTGGATTCTAAAAGTGTAATTTGATTGATAGCGTCAATTTTCAATTTATTTTGATTTTCTTGTAATTTCGTGATTTTGGCATCAATTTGCTCTGCGTCATTTTGATCTAAGTTTCCAGTTATACTTTTTATGAATGAACCTAAGGGGTTAAAAAGACCTCTTTTACTACGATAATTTTCTTGATTTGGGACAATTTGTTCTAATAGAGTTTCTATTCTTTTTTCAAGTGTACATAATGTATTAAAAGAATTAAAATATTCCTTATGGTATTCGCTGTTATTTTGAATGTTTATGTATATTGATTTTGCTTGTTTTTGAATATTTTGAAATTGGTTAATTAAAGGGGTTAGGTTAATATTTTGAACGAATGTCCAGTGATTGGATTTAAGTTTAGCGGTTCCCATGTTGAATGGTAGTATTCCTGGATGTTTATTTAAATCATGGAATTTTACGTAGCCGCCGACGATGGTCCAGCATCTGGAACAAGGGGTATTATTTTAGTTTCGTTAACATGTATGATTTCTTTGTATTTATTTTTGGGATTTTCTATTTGTATTTTATTATTTTCTAATATAGCCGTTAGTATGAATGGGCCTAAATATCTCTTTTTTATTTTTCCAGATCGATTATCTGATTTTTTATAAATTTGTGAGCCTATTATTAAATTGGTCGGGGTTTTATCCTTGTTTGCCCTATCTATAATTTTTTGTTTTAGTTCTCGTGATTCCTTTGTAATTTTGTCGTACAAAATTTGTGTGTTATTTTTATGATTATTGACATACTCGGTATATACATGAGCGGGTATTAAATCCATAGGATCTCTAGAGTCTGTGTGTCCGAAGACAAGTTCGTATGGGGTAAAATTCGTACTAGAATGGATCGTGTTATTATAGGCAATAATTGCGTACGGCATAAGTTTGGTAACTTCTGCATTGGGGTCCGATTCTCGAAGTAATCGAATGTGTTCGATTAATGTGGAATGCAGCCTTTCAACAGGGGAGTTTGATTCATGGTGGTAGGGGGTAGTGAAGTGTATTTTAATATTATGTGTATTTAATAAGCCTTTAACGACTTCGTTCTGAAATTCAGATCCGTTGTCTGAAACTATTTGTTTTGGAATACGTAAAAAGGAAAAGAAATTAATTAACTGTTCACAGCACGACACTGCATTTCCAGTATAAGGCAAGGCTTGTGCGTATTTGGAGAATTTATCTATAATAGTTAAGAATTTTTGTTTACCTATGATGAAAGTGTCGATATGAACAATTTCGAAAGGTTTGCTTGGCGTTTCGGTTAATATCAAAGGTTGATCTGGTGGTTTTCGATTATATTTTGATCGTTGACAGATTTCACAATTATTGATGTATTTTGTTACATCTGCCTTAAGTGATTTCCAATAATAATTTGCTTTTAAAAATTTGCAAGTTTCTTCGATTCCTCTATGATTTGTTTTGCCTTCATGACGATATTTAATTAGTAATTCTCGTTCGTCAGGTTGAGCATTATTTATTAATTTTGAACATTCTATAAGTTTTAAATTTTTAAAATGGTTATTTATTGTTTGTTGAAAATAGGTTCTTAGTTCTTTGGAAAAGAAATAAACATATGTTGTTTTATTTGTTAAATATTCTTTCAAGAAGTTAGTAATTACTATAATATTAGTGGGTAATGTTGCGTGAATAATTTGATGTCCTTCGAAATTTTCACGTTTGGTTTTAACATATTTGTCATAAGGTGCTTTTTTAATAATAAGTTGATGAGCTTTATTATTAATAATTTCATCTAATATAGTCATATTGGAATGATTTTCGTTAGCATTTGTACTATGTATTGTTTCCGTTACGGGTGGTTTTATTGGAATATTAGAATGGGTTAGTTGTGTTATAGGTGGAGTTATTAGAATGTCAGAAATAATATTAATTTTGGGTGTTGTTTCAGGTTCGTGTTCTAGTCTTTCTATTGTTTGTGACACTACTTCAGAGTCAAGGATATCTGGGTTAAATTGGTCGTTTAGGAATTGCGTTACGTCGGTGTCTATATCGCCTGGGTAATTTATTAATGATTCGGATTCGATTGCGTTTAATTGAATTCGGCTAAGGGCGTCAGCGTTAGTGTTTTGTTTCCCTTTTTTGTAGATTATTTCATAATCATACTCTTCAAGTTTTAGCCTCCAACGTACTAATTTCGAATTTGGTTCTTTGAGGTTAAATAACCATACTAATGGACGATGGTCAGTATATATTTTAAATTTTTTGCCATAAAGGTAAGGTCTAAAGTATTTACATGCCCAAACGATTCCTAAAAGTTCTTTTTCAATCGTTGAGTATTTTTGTTCTGTTTCATTTAGAGTGCGCGACGCGAATGCTACAGGGTTGTCATTTGGCGGGTTGCCTTGAGAGAGAACAGCGCCTAGGGCTACATTTGAGGCATCTGTCGTAAGGACAAAGGGTTTTTCAAAATCAGGATATTTTAGTATTGGAGCATTAATAAGCAATTCTTTTAAATGGTTAAAGGATTGAATAAAGGCTGGTGAGTGTTCAACTTTCGCTCCTTTTTTGAGACATAGTGTAAGGGGTTTTGTGATTTTTGCGAAGTCTTTGATGAATCTACGATAATATCCGGCTAGTCCTAAAAATGACTTAATGTCTTTTTGGGTTTTTGGTATGGGGAAATTTTTAACTGCGGTGACTTTATCAGGATTAGGTTTTACACCTTCGCTTGTAATTTTGTGACCTAAATAAGCAACTTCTTTGTGTAAAAATTCTGATTTGTCTAGCTGCACTTTTAAATTGGATTCTCTAAGTCTATCAAAAACGGATTTTAATCTATCGATGTGCTCTTGAAGTGACGTAGAGAAAATTATTATGTCATCAAGATATACAGAACAGATTTCATTTTGAAGTCCCCGAAGGACGTTGTTCATGACTCGCTGAAATGTAGAGGGCGCATTTTTTAAGCCAAAAGGCATGCGTCTAAATTCATAATGACCTGTATCGGTTGAGAAGGCTGTTTTAGGGATATCATTCGGTTCCATTTCTATTTGATGGAACCCGGTTGCTAGATCCAATGTGCTGAAATATTGAGATTTTCCAAGTTTATCGAGAATATCCGATATATTTGGTAAAGGAAATTTATCATCAATACTGCGTTCATTGATTTTACGGAAATCGCAAACGATACGCCATTTACGTTTACCGGACGCGTCCATCTTTTTTGGGACAATCCAAATTGGACTACTCCACGGTGACGTTGAGTTTTGAATGATACCGTTCTCTAACATTTTGTTAATTTGGGTTTTAACCTCTTTTTTATGAATTTCGGGATATCGATAAGTTTTTGTATATATAGGAGTGTCATCGGTTAGGTTTATTTTATGTTTAATTTGATTAGTAAATGTAAGTGGGATGCCCTCACAATAAAATATGTCACGATATTCGTAACACAAGTTTCGAATAGCTCTGTATTCTTCCTGATTACAATGTGACAGTCTTAAATTTTTTAAGTTTTGTTTTTGTGTATTATCCATATATTCATTTATTTCTGTATCGGTTTCCATTTTTTCTATGAAGTTGTTTTCTACTTCATTTATGGTTTCGATATCTATGGGATTAAATATTTTTATTTTAACTGGGTTTTCGCGACTATTCGTAATTATAGTTGTTGCGTAGGAGTCAATGACTTGTACTAAAGCTTCTGGCATCTCTGTGCAACCAAAATCTGTATATTTTAAAATACCTAAACCATTCGATTGATTTACAGGCAGTTTGATTCTTTGACATGTACGTGGGGGAATTATTATTTCGATAGTTTCAAAATTATGTAAATTTGATATATTATTTTGATAATATAAAGGCAATGTTACAAATTGAGTATCTAAAGAACAATGTTTTAAATTTATATTAGCTCCAATATGTGTTAAAAAATCAATTCCTAAAAGTCCGTCAAATTTAGGTGAAAAATCAAAAAGATAAAACTTATGATTACCTGTATGATTAAAAGAAGGAAATATTGGTATATTAATTACTTCATTGTGAATGGACGTAGCGTGGGCTGTCCTTACTGAGAAAGGTTCCGAAAAAATGAAATTTGAATAAATTTTGTATGCTAAATTAGGCTTTATAAAACTTGTGCCACTACCTGTATCAATTAAAAATTTTGCTTTGATTTCGGGTATGAAAATTACTGGTAAATCTGAATTTGTATAATTATTTAAAAGTATTATGTTTGGTTGTTGGAAATTTGGTTCTCCTGAAAATTTTCTTCATTAAAATCAATTTGATTTTCATAAGGGTTATTTTCTAGACAAGAAAATTCGGTATTGGAGTCATTATACGAATATTGCGAGTTATCGGTGTATTCCGGGTAATAATATTGAAATTCAGCATTGCTAGTTTGAAAATTTTCATTTTGATCATTATCGGCATTTATCGATTCGACTGATTGATTATATAGTTCTTCTACAACAATATTACGTTGTGAAGAATGTGGTTGTTGGTTTCTTCTAAGGGTTGTGTTCCCTGAAGAAGTATCCATCGGCTCAGGCTTTTGTTGGCGTGATATTCCAGAAGGAGTTGGGCGTTGATTTTGGGGGTTGAAAGATGGTCTTGGGGTAAAAGTGTTTCTTTGCATAAAATTTTGATTTGGGAAATTCGATTGTCTAAAATTATTTGCGGGTTGCCTAAATTGTCCAAAGCCCATAAATTGATTATTTCCATTATTAAAATTTGGGATAGGTTGTTTATAAGAAGGCATAAAATTTGAAAATTGCTGAACGGGGTAATTCGAAAATATTGGTCTCACATTAGCAGGATAATGTGCTTGTGTATGCAAATTTATTTTTGGTTTTTGTGAATTAAAATTTGGGTTTTTTGGTAATATGTTACTACGGTTCTTATAATACATAAAATTTTCTTCTTCCAAGGCACAGCTCATTGCCTCTTCTAAAGTAACTGGATTTTTTTAATCTAACCACAAGTTGCATATGGTAGTTTAGACCGTTTATGAAGGTTTTTAATACTAAATTTCCATATTCATTAATTTTTAAAAGTTTTAGAGCTTGCGTTTCATTGCTTAAATTTACTTTGGAAAATAACAAACTGCGAGCGTCTTGCAAACGCAGGCCAAATTGTTGCGGTGTTTCATTTTTTTCCGGTTTGGACGTTATTATATCTTGAATAATACAATCAATCGATCTATGATCTGAAAAAGTCGAAATTATTGCAGCTTTTACTGCGGGCCATGTATTTAATTCTATTCTAGAACAAATAATATCGGCTGCCCTACCTACAAGTTTACTTAATATAGTATCGTGTAAACATACATTTATAGGTGCATTATTGTCAGTTTTATTTCTATGATTATTATAAAAATTATCACAAGCATTAATAAATCTGTTTATTTGTTTTGGATTCCCATCGAATAAGGGAATATTGTCTGCCTGATATCTGACTAGTTGTAAATTAGGTTCAGTAGTCATTATTTTACTTATTTGAATTAAATTAGAAAAAGGTGTTAGATTTCCTTCACAATTTAAATTTCCAAAAGCTGATGTTAAATCTTCCAGTTTGCGGAATTACAAGAGACGTAAATATCAATATTTAAGATAGGATAAAAATAAAATGAAATAAGGAAAATTGAAAGGAAGCACTTACAGCAATGTACTGAAGATAATTCCAATTCTCATTCTTAAACTAGGGTCCAATAGGAGAGGCGATGTGGTCCTTTCCCTGGTTAGCAGCTATGAGGGTGGGACGATGTGTGTTCCCAAACTCTCACCAATAGGACGCTGGACGATGCTGTTCCAAATCCCTGGTCAATTTTTGAGTTTCTTAGTACACCCTGAAGATTTTTTAATTGTCCGATTTTTGCCACGAATCGTTGAGACGAAACCAGAAAATACGCACGATGCGCGACTGTTGGCAATAATCCTACCGACTGCGCCAGTTAACAACTCGAAACACGAGAAATTATTTTTAAAAAATCAATTTTATTTCATAAGCGTACAAAGAGAACTGACTACAAAATGCATTTTAGTTATATTTATAAGTTCAGTAATGCTTATGTTGCATGAGAACGAAAAGATAAAAGTCTAAGAATTGCAAGTGCATAAATGCAGAATTGCATTTCTCACGGGAACGTAACTACGATTGTGTTTTTAGGTTATTTTAATCAAATGGATCTATTCAGCTCTGACCGAATAGGAGTATTTAACCTTCAGCAAAGAATGGCAGTCTTCCTTAGTTTCTTGAACAAGACAATTTACCACCCGAACATGAAGAAACTAATGGATTCGAATCCAAAATTTGACGCTGTTATAATCGAACTTTTCTTCAGCGATGCCCACAAAGTGTTCGGCTACGTGTTCGGATGTCCGCTTATCGGTTTCAGTGTGATAGGGCCGAGCATTTTGGTAAATTACGCCGTTGGAAATCCTCAACCAGTGGCCACTGTGCCCCACTTTTTTTCGAGTGACTTTACAGACAACCCCTCTATAAAAACTTGATGCTTTATGTGATAGATTATTTGATCTCGCAATGGTTCATGCTACCGAAACATGATCAAATAATGCGCGAGGCATTTCCCGATGCTCCTCCATTTGACGACGTGTACACCAACCTGTCACTAGTTCTAGTGAACTCGCATCCGAGTATTTATGCGGCGGTGCCAATTGTTCCCAACATGATAGAAATTGGAGGTTTCGCTGTAGATCCACCGAAGAAATTGCCTAAGGACTTACAAGATTACTTCGACAGTGCAAAGGACGGTGTTGTCTATTTTAGCATGGGATCCGTGTTGAAAAGCAAGCACTTGCCTGAAGAGAGAAAAAGAATATTCCTTAATGTCTTGGGGAAACTGAAACAGAAAGTTATCTGGAAGTTTGAGGAGGATCTCCCCGACAAACCTCCAAATGTAATGATTCACAAGTGGCTGCCCCAGCCGGATGTTCTAGGTAAGTTAAAGTAAATAAAAAGGAGTTGGTACACTCTGTCACTTCTGTGTACGGAGTTCTGGTACAGCACTATAGCTCTTGGACTATGTGTTTTGCCAACTTTGTATATGTTGTCCTAAATATCATTTCTTTAAAATATTTTAAATACACACATAGAAAAAAGTTAGGGATAATGAAAAAAAAGGTCGTTTTTGCAAACAAACTGTATTATTTATACTTGGAATAATTGAAAATTTGCCTTTATAGTCTACAATTAAATTATTTTGAAAATGATTTCATGATAATAATGCAAAATAAAATTGACTACTGAATAAGACACAGGGTAAAGTCAAGGCATATGTTTTTCAGCGAATTTTTGAAACACCCTGTAGCATAACCTGCCTGCAATTTTTAAATTTTATATCGGTAGCTTTGAAGCCTGATTCTTTAAAAACATTTTGATATTTGGATGATCAACGGATCTTTCTTTTTAAAGAAAATACAGCAATATTAGTATGGTGATATTTCTCTTACCCACCCATAAAAATGTGAATATTAAAAATTCCATTCGAAATAGGGTTACTGACTTTCTTTTCAAAATGGTAAAAACATCATTTAGCACCGATTACACAGGGTAACAAAATGAAAACAAAAATTTGGTGCCGGAAATCTAACATCTGATTTTAGATGTTTTTAATGTGCTGATTCCAAAAATGCCACCAGATTTTTTCTATCAGCCCTAGTTTTTGAGATACAGGTTACAGGTTAATTGATATTTTTTTCTGATAAAGGACAACAAATAAAGAGATAAATATGTATTTAATCGTCAAAATAGAAATTTCCCAGAATCTAATTAACCAAATGGATACCTGGAATTGTCCCTGACCCAATGTTCCTATACCAGGAACTACTCAATACACTGCTCTTAATTACTTTTATGCCTGTAATTGCCTATGACCCGATCCTTCTATACCCGCTCCGCTGTACTCGATTTAGTATATTACTGAGTTTTTCCAAGTAAAGTTGTGCTATCATTTTGTGTAACTTTTGGTCTTTTTGTAGTATCAAGACATTAAACTGATTTGATTTGCATTTTTTGAACATTTTTCTTAACCTAAAAGTGCAAAAATGTTTCTGCGAAAACTTGTTACTTTCATTTTTCGAGGAAATTTCTATACTTTCGAATATCGGAAAACAGTTGTAGGGAGATTTTGCCTTGTTTGCCATTTCAAACTACTTTGTGTCTATGTTGATTCAAACTCCCAAATAAAAAAAAGCAGGTGTTTATTATTGCTAAACATTGATTTTATAATGACTAAACTAGAAATAAGACACTCGGTCTCAGTCAAAAAGAGTATAATGCGGTTACACGTGTTTCGCCTTTTCAGGCATCATCAGACCTACAATTAATATAACAATCAAAAACTATCACCATAAATATACAAAATTCAAACAATCCTTCGACATTAAATAAAATCACAAGAACAAATCAAACAACTATAACGTCACATGTTAAAATACACACTGAGATGAGGTTAAGAAACTAAGGTATTGACACGCGCAGATAAAAGTTGAATCAGAAAAAAGACAAAAAAATATATAAATAAAAAATATAAAGAAGGGTTATTGATATACCTAGGAATCGAACCCCATCCTCCGGCGTGACACGCCGAAATACTAACCACCACTATACCAGCAGGTCCAACGAAAAGTCTATACATATTTTCCTGCCGATTAATTATTAGTACCAAGATTATTAAAAATTAGTTGAGATTTGAAATTGAAGACATCATTAACACAATGTAAAACTGGGCTTCTCTTAGCCCTTGTAATTTCCATCTTCTCTAACAAATCCAGTTTTTTACTCTTTGGACACTCGTGTAGTATCTTAACATTGTTTGGTATAGAAAAATGATGTCCAGTTGTTAGCAATTGGTTAGCAAAAGCCGACTTTGTCTCGGTGATATCAGTGTTTTTATATTTATCGAAAAGGCTAAAATGTTCCCGGACCCTAGTGGAAATCCTTCTCCCTGATTGTCCGACATATACAGCAGAACAATCTCCACAGCCTAATGAGTACACCCCTGATTTTGAGAGATGTTCAGTCTTATTTTTTGTCATTACTAGATGTCTCTTAAGTGAGTTCACTGTTTTAAAAGCAACTGAGACATCTAAATGTTTGAAAAACCTCGCCACCTGCATTGAAATATTACCAAAAAATGTTAAACCTTTGAAGCATTTTTAAGTGTTGGCTTAGAGTGAATAATATTAAAGGAAAGTTTGTATTTATCGAAAAACTTAAAATAAAGTCTATTGATGGAGTGGATAGGAAAACCGTTGTTGAAAGCAATTTGTTTTATAATCTGCAATTCCTGTTTGAAAGCTTCCCTGGAAAGAGGTATTTTGAACAATCGGTAGAAAAATGAGTTGAGCTGCAAACTTGTGTGAGTGAGGAGAAATGGAATTACATTGAATAACGTTATCTGTAGACGATGGTTTTCTGTATATTTCAAATTCTATTTTGGTATTGTTCCTGATTAACATTAAATCTAAGAAAGGTAATCTATCCTCATTCTCCATCTCTAGAGTAAAATCTACTTTGTTATGAAGGAAGTTAACAAAATTTAAAAAATCGGTCAACTCCTGATTGTTTCCTTTCCACACGATACATGTATGATCTACGTACCTCTTGTAAGCTAATATATGGTTGGCAAAACTGCTTTTCATAATCTTTGTCTCCAAATCACTCATAAAAATCCCACTAAGAAAAGGGGAAAGGCAGGAACCCATCGCTAGACCCGTTAACTGTCTAAAAAATAAGCCATTAAATTTGAAAAAATTTTGGTCCAGTACGGTGGGGAGCAGAGAAACGAGATTCTCCTTTACTACTGCTGGTAGAGCAGTTACAATCTATCGCATGATATAGATTTGAGAACAAAAGAGACACTTGCGGTTGAGGCTAAGAACATCAATCAGAGTACTGACATAGCTAACAAGAATATTCTAAGAGCGAAACTTATTATTTTTTTAAATTCCGGCTTCTCTAACAAAAAACAGTGTAGTTTTAGAAAAACTGATCTTGATTCATTGAAGAATAAAAAAAATTCCACGACCTGATCGTCACCAAAGCAGATAAAGGCTCTTGTTTGGTGGTTATGAAAAGGGCTGATTACGCGAAGAAGGTTGTAGACTTCCTGGACTCTGGTGAGTTCCAGAGTATCAATAGTGACCCCACAAATTCATTCTTTGTGAAGGTTAAAGGTGTTCTTGATCAAACGTTGGTAACTTTGGAATATTTTAAAACCTCGAAATATAATTTGTAGCCTATGAATCCTAGAGCGCCTTTGCTTTACGGTTTACCTGTTACCGTTTGTCTTCGTGACTAAATAAAGTTTTGAGAGAGGTTACGGGTTTTCAGAATACTTACTCCACAAAAAATTCGGTAGATTTGGCGCAGTACCTCAAAAATGTTGACATTCCGCATGATGCAATATTAATTTCCTTAGACGTAAAAAATTTGTTCCCCAGCATACCCCCCAACGAATGCATTAAGTTGGTAAAGAGTTTATTAGACAAAACTGCTCTACCAGCACTAGTAAAGGAGAATCTCGTTTATCTGCTCTCCACCGTACTGGACCAAAATTTTTTCAAATTTAATGGCTTATTTTTTAGACGGTTAACGGGTCTAGCGATGGGTTCCTGCTTTTCCCCTTTTCTTAGTGAGATTTTTATGAGTGATTTGGAGACAAAGATTATGAAAAGCCGTTTTGCCAACCATCTATTAGCTTACAAGAGGTACGTATATGATATATGTATCGTGTGGAAAGGAAACAATTGGGAGTTGACCGATTTTTTAAATTTTGTTAACTCCCTTCATAACAAAATAGATTTTACTCTAGAGATGGAGAATGAGGGTAGATTACCTTTCTTAGATTTAATGTTAATCAGAAACAATACCAAAATAGAATTTGAAATATACAGAAAAACCATCGTCTACAGATAACGTTATTCAATTTAGTTCCATTTCTCCTCACTCACACAAGTTTGCAGCCTTCAACTCATTTTTCTACCGGTTGTTCAAAATACCTCTTTCCAGGGAAGCTTTCAAACAGGAATTGCAGATTATAAAACAAATTGCTTTTAACAACGGTTTTCCTATCCACTCTATCAATAGACTTTATTTTAAGTTTTTCAATAAATACAAACTTTCCTTTAATATTATTCACTCTAAACCAACACTTAAAAAATGCTTCAAAGGTTTGACATTTTTAGGTAATATTTCAATGCAGGTGGCGAAGTTTTTCAAACATTTAGATATCTCAATTGCTTTTAAAACAGTGAACTCACTTAAAAGACATCTAGTAATGACCAAAGATAAGACCGAACATCTCTCAAAATCGGGGGTGTACTCATAAGGCTGTGGAGATTGTTCTGCTGTATATGTCGGACAATCAGGGAGAAGGATTTCCACTAGGGTCCGGGAACATTTTAGCCTTTTCGATAAATATAAAAACACAAATATCACCGAGACAAAGACTGCTTTTGCTAACCACTTGCTAACAACTGGACATCATTTTTCTATACCAAACAATGTTAAGATACTACACGAGTGTCCAAAGAGTAAAAAACTGGATTTGTTAGAGAAGATGGAAATTACAAGGGCCAAGAGACGCCCAGTTTTACATTGTGTTAATGATGTCTTCAATTTCGAACCTCAACTAATTTTTAATAATCTTGGTACTAATAATTAATCGGCAGGAAGATATGTATAGACTTTTCATTGGACCTGCTGGTATAGTGGTGGTCAGTATCTCAGTGTGTCACGCCGGCCGGAGGCTGGGGTTCGATTCCTAGGTATATCAATAACCTTTTTTTATATTTTTTATTTATATATTTTTTTGTCTTTTATCTGATTCAATTTTTATCTGCGCGTGTCAATACCTTAGTTTCTTAACCTCATCTCAGTGTGTATTTTAACATATGACGTTATAGTTGTTTGATTTGTTCTTGTGATTTTATTTAATGTCGAAGGTTTGTTTGAATTTTGTATATTTATGGTGATAGTTTTTGATTGTTATATTAATTGTAGGTCTGACGATGCTCGAAAAGGCGAAACACGTGTAACCGCATTATGCTCTTTTTGACTGAGACCGAGACTTTGTGTCTTATTTCTAGTTTAGTCATTTGAAACTCGGTCTCTTAGAGAATATGGACGCTTTCTTGCAGTTTGATTTTATAAGGCATAATAGGCGAGCCATTAGACAATTACCTTTTACATATGTTTTACTATTTTGTTGAAAATGATAGCGGGATTCTAGCAAATGTATGTTCTTAAATCATTTTGCTAACTATCAGCGTATCAATATATTTTTAAATTATCAGGAAGTATACTTCAAACAAATAGGAGATTTTTTTCCGCACTAATGCGGAAAAGTAGCTCTTTCCAAACTAAAATGAGTGCGGAAAAGTGAAGTTTTCCGCAGGCTTGTAGAAAAAACTATTATCTAAATCAACATTTAGTTTGTGAAGGAGCAAAGATTAAAGTCATTTTCTCGAAGGCCTCCATATTCGCTACCACTGGAAATAGCGGGGATCCAATGGCGGCGCCCGAGGAATGCTTATAAAAGGTCCATTAAAAAACAATTAAGAGTGGATTTACATAAAAACCTTAAATCAATAATTCCGGTTCTGAATACTCTAAAAGTAATCAAGTTTAGCACCTTTAGAAATTATATCCACTCATTTACTGTCATCTTGCATACTCAGTTTTTTGAAAATTTTATTTACTGAACAAATATTAATATTATTAATTTTTTTATTTCCAGCCCATCCTAACTTAAAACTTTTTATAACCCATGGAGGTTATGGAAGTACCACGGAGAGTGTGTACCATGGCGTTCCACTCTTGGCTATTCCAGTTGCTGCCGACCAACACATGAACGCCCAACGAGCAGAAGCGGGCGGCTACGCTCTGACTTTACCCTTCCATGATCCGAATTTTAGTGAAGAAACATTAAGCGCACTTGTCCATGAAATGTTAAATAACCCAAAATATAAAGAAAAGGCTCAAGAAAAATCGAGATTGTTCCACGATAGACCCATGAAACCCATGGAAACTGCCGTTTACTGGGTGGAATATGTAATTAGGCACAAGGGGGCGCCACATTTGCGAGTAGCCGGTGTCGACATGCCTTGGTACAAGTATTTTATGGTTGATGTATTAGGATGTATAGTGCTTGTTTTTATGCTAGTTATATATGCTGTAAAATTCGTTTTTAAAAGAGTGTGCTGCGGTTCAGCTAAAACAAAAATAAAACAAAAGACAAATTAGTTATAAGTAAACATATTTTTAAAAATGTCTAGCAATATTATTGAATCCCGGTCATTTTATTTCCTGCATTGGTGAATAGAGCACACTAGTCTTATTTTATTAACTAACGTGAACTTACCAAAACTGACATATATCTCTTCTTGTCGATTATCATACTCCTTCTTCTTAATAAACATTGTTATAAACAGCAAATAAATATAAGTAGGCTGCAAGTACAGGTAGGTATTAATATAAGTGCGGGACACGAAAGAAAACCGTGCGGAGTCAATTGGTTTAGGAAGGTCGGCCAAGAAATCTCTTTAAACGACGGGACACCACTGTCCCGTCGTTCTTTAAATAATATGCCACTCCTTTTTGACTATACGCACTTCAGATAATTAAAAGATGTAACTATGCTTAATGAACCTTTATCTATATTTGTCTGTTTTCTTTTGTGTACCGCACTACTATATCTCCTTTGTGTTGCAAAAACGGCGAAATTTCGAATTTTAAAATGATTTAATTTTGATTTTTCTTGATCGATTTACCTATATATATTTTTTCTTGAGTTCTGTCATTAACGGTTCCCGGGCTACTGCCTACGTCCACTATTATTGGACCAGCCAGTAAAGTGATACACGATTTACAAGTCCAGATTTTACAAGAGCAGCCAGCATCAGATCCGAAAACGAGATTTATCAAAATTTTAATTTATACAGTTCGACTTTGGGCTACTCGGGTATGCCAAAAGTGGCCGTCTGTCTCCGTTTGTCATACTACTCTATACAGGGGCCGTCATTATGAAGTACTATATAGGGCGTTTCCTAATTGCGTGCTGATGTTAAAGGGGGTATTTTTATGTCCTAAAAGTCCTAAATTTTGAAATACAGGATGGTAAAGTTTAAAAAGAAAACATTTTCTTTATCCCAATTCTGATGCTATTATAGATAACTGCATGAAATTTGATACACCCAGTTTAATTACATATGCACCCCACTGGTAGAAATTTCGGAAATTAAAAAATGTCCTTTTATGCATAAAAGACGTGTATCAAATTTCACACTTTTATTTATCTATAATAGCATCAGAATTAGAATTTAAAAAAAATGTTTTTTTAAAACTCTGTATCTCCAAACTTAAGACTTTTAGGTTCATATTAACTTTTTTCTTAAAAAGGTACAAGAATCAACCCCCTTTAACATTAGCACGCAATTAGGAAACGCCCTGTATAGTACTTCACAATGACGTATCCTGTACAAAGTAATCTGACAGACGAAGACAAACGGTCACTTTTGTTATATCCGAATAGACCAAAGTCGAACTGCATAAGTTAAAATTTTGATAAATCTTGTTCACTGGAATCCGTGCTGGCTCCTCTACTATAACTACATTGATGTATTAATTTTGGAAAAATATGAGTCTGTAGTTTTTCAAATTTTAATTGCAATATTAGATATTTTTTGACACCCGATATTGAACAGAAAATTAATTATTTTGAAGCAGTTAATTGACAGCTACTTTATAAATAATTTTACAAAATATATGAAAAAAAAGCCATTTTTGAGGCTGACGGCTGTGATTCTAATGGTTCGATTCCTTCTAAATCGTTGTCTTCCCCTGAAAATGATGAGGTTTCGTCGTCACTACCTGAAGATCTCAGTATGATACCTAAATCATCAATAACCGATTAAAATCTTTAATTGAAAGTTCACCGGTGTTGCGCTCTCGAATATATTTTTTTACTCCTGCCCATGCAAGTTCAATAGGGTTGAGGTCGCACATATATGGAGGCAGCCTTACAGGTGTATGACCGAGGTTACGTAAAAGACCGTCAATTTTATACTTTTTTTCTCTAGGCTTGTTGGCTGATATTACTTCATATAATTGATATTTTCTCCATGTTGGATCACATACAAGATTGTTCGATTTAAGCCACGATATCATATGAGCTATTGTAGAGTATTTAGTTGGCACTTTATCTTCTACGTGAGAATGATAAGACGCATTATCCATTACCACGACTGATTTGGGAGGAATGTTAGGTAGAAGCTTCTCGAGCAACCACTTTTCAAAATTATCTATATTCATCTGTCCATGATAGTCTCCAGTTGTTGGTCCCGAGCGAAAAACTAAAGCAGCACCTGGAACAAATCCGGCTTCTGAACCAGCAGGAACTATAATAAAGCGACTACTAGAGCGGATTCCCTGAACAACACCTGTAACACTTTCACTTTGCCAGCATTTGTTCACTGTCATATCATTATCTACCCAGGTTTCGACTAGATTCACAATATTGCGTCCTTCTTGCCTATATTGCCTTAGAGTTGATAGATATGTCACCCGCCAGTGAAAAATATTTGGTATCTCAATGAGCAATTTTCGTTTATTTTGGCACTTGCGCCAAACAAACCCATTTGATGGTAAAAGCCGATTTAAGGTTTTGTACCCGTACGGAAAATCTACTTTGTTCTTTACAGCACGAAGTAGGGGTTTGCAGGTCCGAACCTTCTTCAAGTTTATATAAAAATCCTCTATTGTTCGTCGAATTACTTGAAAATCAGCATTATCAATTTTATCTTTGTGTGATAATCGGGGTCTTTTTTTACCAGCAGATTTTAAAGGTGAAGTAGAACATGAGCGATCATTATGTTCTCTTTGAATTTCTCTTACACTACTTTCCGAAACACCAGTGTAAAATGCAGCGCGTTCTGTTCGATTTTGAATTGGAATAGTCAAACTATTATTTTCAGCTTCTCTAATACAGGCCTCTATAACGCTCGCAATAACTTCACGTGCACCGGTTCGAATTGTTTTTCCTCTTTTGCTCGCCATCGTTACTTCGAAATAATAAGTCAAATTCAACGCACTGGAAATAGCTTTAACCTTCTAGCGGCAAGTGCCTGGAGACTCTAGGCACATCCCAATTATAAGTGGACCAGTGCAAAATTTACTAAATCCTCGATTAATTTTCCGTACCGCTTAGCTGGCGCACTTTATATTACAACACATAAAATAACATAAAATTTATTTGCGTACACAAATTTTACTTTTCCGCTTGCTTAAGACTATAAACCTTTATTTTAAGGACCACCCGGTTTTCTTTCGCGTCCCTTACTTTATGCTATTGTTGCTATTTTAATTACAGTAATTGACTATAATATATCCGCATCATAAAAACTGAAAACGAAATTTAATCATTTACCGTCACCATTATGTCAAGTATATTTTAAAGAGCTGTATCTCTGATTATTCTCTCTTTGTTTAGGAATTTGGAAACGTTATTTAGTGAGTTTCCTACTTTCTACAATAAAATTTTATTACTTTGATGAGTTATGAAACTCATCTGAGTAAAAACTGTGCATTACATGTTAAAACATGATTTACACATAAAAAATCTAACTTTTATGATACGGATTGCCAATTGCTAATTTAAGCAAAAATGATAGCCAATTTTGGAAGTAATGGACAATGTGAGGTAGCAGAGTAGCCAATTACTTCAGGCTCCAGGCTCAAATAATACAAAATTGGAGATCCAAAACTACATGGCGGCATATGATATATTTTGAAGAATGATATAAAAAATTCAAATTCAAATGATATATTACCAGTGAATACATTATGTAATATAGGGTCATTAATAAATGGTATATATAAATAAAACAAAAAATATTTACAAAAAACATAGAAAAGAAATTAAAAAGAACAACTAACAGTTCTAGTATTTGTTAACATAAAAATGGTAGAAAACACAAAAAATACAAACTACGTACTAAAATTTAAAATAACAACATATTGTGGAGATAGCAAATAAAGGATTCAGAATTGTAGCTAAAAAAGAATGCGAACAGTCGCTAATCAACACCCTTGGTCGATAAAATTGGTGTGGGATATTTAGCAATGTTGTTATTCGACCTCATTTTGTCGATGGTAATCTTAATGGACAGCGATACTGCGATTTCCTTTGAAATGACTTGCAAAGATTGATGCCAAATATTCCAGAGCTACAACGTGAAGCAATTTGGTTCCAACAAGACGACGCACCACCACATTACTGTCGAGAAGCACGTGCTCTATTGAATGACACTTACTCTAACAGATGGATTGGACGTGGGGGACCAGTAAATTGGCCTGCAAGATCGCCAGACTTAACCCCCCTTGATTTTCTCTTGTGGGGTTTTGTAAAAGAAAGTCATGGTGACTGCTCTAACTACAGCCGAAGACATGAGAGAAAGGATTACTCGTGCAGTTCGTGAAATCACCCCAGATATGTTATTGAGAGTGCGGAATTCTTTTCGAATGAGAGTTGATAAATGTTTAGAACAAAATGGCCGTCATTTTGAACATTTGATAAAATAAAATCATGTACCTAATATCAGTTTTTTCTCCTGTTGATTTTCTTTTTAATTTTGCTGAATTTAGCGTAGTGACATTGACATTGACATTAAATTATTCACTGATTATAACGTAGTTTTTTCTGGAGATTACAATATGTACAAAAAACAAAGAAAAGAAATTAAAAAGAACAACTAACAATTCTAGTATTTGTTAACATAAAAATGGTAGAAAACACAAAAAATACAAACTACGTACTAAAATTTAAAATAACAACATATTGTGGAGATAGCAAATAAAGGATTCAGAATTGTAGCTAAAAAAAAGGAAATAAAAAACACGAAAATAATACTAGCACTAAATAAATTTTTTAAATATTTTTAATTCTATGAGGTAGATGTTAAATATCTCATCTGTATTACATTATTGTATGCCTCATTCGTGGAAAAGGGCCCCCTGTTTCGCATCATATACTTACTTACTTACACAAATGTTAAGGCCTACTCCAATCTACTTTTGACATACGCATTAAAAAACATAATAAGTATTCTTTGACTGACAGTATATCTTAAATTATATAAAGCATAATGGGAACTTTTTAGTCTGCTAGATACTCAATATGAAATTTCCAAGTTAGGTGATTATCGATATTTAAGCCTAGAAACTTAATTTTTTTAATAACTAGAAGTAATTTATTTTATTTATTCTCAATTCGTTTGTTATGAGTAGTTCCATACTCCATCATGGGTAATTTACCCGCGTTTAGGACTAGTCCATTTTTAGTAAACCATAGATTCATTAACTCAGCGCAGCATGACTGCAGAATCGAACAAAGCTACTTTCACTCAAAGTCTGAATCAACATGGGCGTATCATCCGCATATTGAATTACACTTCCATGACATCCAGCATTTTCATTAGAAAAATTCACAAAATCGTTGCTAAATATTGAATACAGAGGAGGAGATAAAACGCCTCCTTGAGGGACGCCATGTGATAACAATATTTTTTAATCTAAGTTTCTGAAAGGGATCTTTTAGAAGTTTCAAAGGTATTCATAAAGGGAAGAAACGGTTACATTTTGGTAAAAATCCAATATGGTGGAACCAAATGTCGGCCTGTTGAAATATAAAAATACTAAAAAACAACACATCCAACTTACTTGAATTTTTGCACAAAAATTAAGTATTAGGTACCCAAGTAACCCAAGATGGCAAAACAAAATGGTGGCTTAAAAAAATCAGCATGAAAAACTACTTATGAGATTTTGAACAAAAATTAAGCGTGATACAGAGATGAACTGGCAAAATTGTGGTACGAATTCAAGATGGTGGAACAAAATGGTGGCCAAATAAAATGTTTATTAGCGTGAAAAAAATCCCCTCAAAGATTTTACATAAGTTCAAGTTTCTAGATTGCCAAAAACATGTTCTCAAGCAGTTTTCCCCAATTTGACAGTGCGAGATTTTTTTAATTGCACTCGGACTACAGTAAAAAAAATACTGTTATTACAACATATTACAAATTGGTATTATGAGATAAGTGTAGTAAACAAACTTCTATAATCTTATCTTTAATAAAAAGAAGGTCGCGTATCACATAAAAATATATTTAAAAAAAAAGTTTATCGGTCGATAAGTGCGATATGATTATATTTAGAAATAAAATTACCTATCCACGCATAAAAAATATATTCCGCCATTGTTGAGTATGTATTTTATAGTCTTTTTTCGTTATCCATTTTTACTTCTCACGTAACAAGAAGGTATTTTAATCGTGAAAAATTCACCCTTCGATCTTGCAGATCTGTGGGTTTTGGAGGAGGCTCTAGATCAGGGGTGCTCAAACGGTCGATCGCGACTGCTTTTTGAGTAGATCTCGAGAAGAAAAAATTTTTTTAATAAGTAGGTACTTAACTAAACTACAAAAATTTATTACGTAATAAAATAACACTCTGCTAGCGGCAAAAGACGGCTTTATCAAAGGAACGTGCGGTACTTGTCAAAGAAAAGCCGCGTTTTTTATTCTTGCCGCTTTTCTAGAAATTTCGGGCGGCGCGTTTGACGAGAACATTCGAGACTTTCGTTCACGCCGATATAAATGTTGCGCAGGAATTGGAGTCATTCTGAATTGCAACTTGAAGGCAATACTACTTCGATACAAAGTTTATTATTAAATAGTACAAAATGAGTGCAGCGAAGAAATCTAAAACGTATCATTTTAATAACGATTGGGAGGAAGAATTTTTGTTTTGTATGGTGAAGGATAAGTGCATTTGTCTTATTTGTCGTGCGTCAGTTGCAATACCTAAGCGTGGTAACTTAGAGAGGCATCATAAAACGGTTCATAAAAACTATGGAAAGGATTTTCCGCCACAGAGTGAATTAAGAAAATGAAAAGTACGTGATTTGATATCTTGTTTGAAAAAAGAACAAACCATGTTCACAAGACCAGCCAAACAATCAAAAGCTGCTACGGTCGCGTCATTTAAAATATCTCATATATTGGCGAAACACAAGAAACCATTCGAAGATGGATCGGTTGTGAAGGAAGCATTTATTGAAGTGGGTGAGACTTTATTTGGAGATTTTAAAAATAAAACAGAAATCATGTCTGCTATTAGAGAACTTCAGTTATCTCGTCCGACTGTCACAAGGCGTATTGAAGTCATGAGTCAGGACACTGTCCAGCTGTGTATTTTTATTCGGATGGTATTCAATGATATGTTGGCTAAGGAAGAATTTTTGACAATCATTCCTCTGAAGGGGAAGACCCGTGGCGAAGATATATATGACGTTTTCTTCAATTTTGTAAAAAACTACAAGCTACCAATATATAAATTAGTGTGCATTACAACCGACGGAGCACCAGCAATGACTGGAAACAAAAACGGTTTCGTGGCATTGTGTCGAGCTAATGAAAATTTCTCTTCATTTTTTTCAATCCATTGCGTTATACATCAACAAGTTTTGTGTTCAAAAGTTTTAAACACGGAGGAAATTATGGGCATTGCAACAAAAATTGTAAATTCCATCCGTGCACGTAGCTTGCAACGGCGGCTCTTTAAGTTTCAGTTGGAAGATAGGGAGTCAGCTGAACACACTGATGTTCTTCACACGGACTTCAGGTGGTTGAGTCGCGGAAAATTCCTAGAAAGGTTTCAAGAATTATTGGCCGAAATAACAGCTTTTCTAGACGAAAGAGGTGATGACACTCAGATGTTGAAAAACGAAAAATGGCTGACTGATTTGGCATTTTTGACTGACATCACAATGCACTTAAACACCATTAACTTGGAGCTTCAAGGTAAAGGAAAAACTGTTATTGAGATAATTAGCGCAGTAAACGCATTCAAAAGTAAATTACAACTTATGATAGATCAACTGAAAAGAAAGGATCTGAAACATTTTCCGTCTTTGAAAGCAAGGATTCCTCAGTTGAATTATGATACGTATGAGGCTGAATTATCAAATATTTTGGGACAATTCGAAATGCGTTTTTATGATTGTAGTAAATTGGCAAATGCAGCATCATTAATGAGTTAACTTTTTTCATGTAAAAACGTTGAGGAATTAGCTACTGAAATAGCAAGTCAGTTTAATATGAACTCATGTTCTGTTGAAAATGAGTTGGTGCAGATTATATCAGATATACATCTTAAAGCTACAGCATCTGATAAAAATTTCTGGTGTTTTATATCTGAAGATAAATATCCGAATCTAAGGCAAATCGCCCTTCAACTGACAGCAATGTTTGGGTCAACTTACTTGTGCGAGTCTGCATTTTCTGAAATGAAGATAATTAAGTCAAAATATCGCAATCGACTAACTAACGATCATATGTCATCATGCTTGCGATTAGCACTCAGTGGTTACAAAATAGCAGCCTTGTTTTAAAAAATCAAGATTATAAATTAGGTTATCAAAAGAACCTGAAATACTGCCCAAAAATTAAACGTTAAGTAGGGATAAACTGGTAAAATTATGATGTGAAGTTACTATGGTGAAAAAATAGAATTAAAGAAATCACTCCGCAAAACTGAAAACCAATTAAAAATAAATTTTGTAATGAAATACCTGATATTTTTTAATTCCTATTTCCCCTCAAGATTCTGATCCTGTTTCATCTAATATGTCTTAAACCGAACAATTATTTTCCAGATATTAACATTCTATAATCTGAGACATCAATCTGGAAATTCCAAATGGTTTAACTAGAGGTAAAATGAACTAAACGTTTTTATTTTAGTTTTTCATTATCACTATTATAACACAAATTTCGCTTTTAAAGAATGTAAAAGTTTTATAAATTCCAAAAAAATTCAAATTCAAATTAAGAACTTAATAGATATCAAGTTATGAATATTTTACGAAATTTCATCCGCTTTTGGTTTTGTGGGAAAAATGGAAAAAAGTATCAGGTGCCTTTTTTTCACATAATGTGAAACTTAACTCAATGACTATGTCTGCAAATTGTAATAAATATAGGTAATCAGCCCTTGGACTATAAAAAATCTGTCCATCTACTTTAGTCTGTGTTTAAATATATATATAGTCTCTATATCTCAAATTAAAGAATTCAGTAAACACTACGCGTTAAAAACAATGCGGTTTGTAACGATTCTAATGAATTTTTTACCAATTATCTCAATAATTAGATATGGGGAAAGTGCGAAGATTTTAGGCATTTTTCCACTTTCCGGCTTAAGTCACCACATTTTAACGTCAAAATTGATGACAGGCTTGGCTGAAGCTGGTCACGAGGTTACCATGGTTAGTCCCTTTCCCGTCAGGGATCTACCTAAAAATGGACGTTTTACGGATATTATTTTAGATGGAATTACAGAAGATTCGCAAAGTAAGTTTAATAATAAAAGATATGGTTAATGATTTATAAAGCTTCTTTTTTTATATTTAATATAGAAAATTAAAATCAAAATCATGATTATTTTCAACTTAAGCAACCCAAATTTCTTTTTATAGGATATTTAGTTACAAACAACAACATATATATATATATATATATATATATATATATATATATATATATATATATATTCGTAGTTCTGCACGGATAGAAAAATATGATGTGTTTTCATTCGAACAAAGGGAAAACAAACACACGAATATCAGCAAGAGTAGAAGAACATAAACTCAACATCAGAAATAAATAAACAACATCTGCCTTATTTTTACATCATCAGGAAACAGGCCACAAAATAAACTTCGAAGGGTGTAAGGAGATTGCCAATACACAGCACTATCGGACCAGAATAATCCGAGAAGCCATAGAAATATAAAAACAAGGTGATTTAGATAAAAGGGACGAATCATTAAAGTTACCAGAAGTATGGAAGACAATCATATACAAACCAAAAGCTACAGAAAATCATGCGTCATTAGTCCAACAACTTCCCGAAAATATAAACAATGACGCACGACCGTTTAGATATAACCTTCGGCCGAGGGTGGGGGTATAAAAGAAAGCTTCGCTATCACTAACATTTTCAATCTTCAATAGGAGGCGAAACAGAAAGCTTCGAAAATGCCAACTGCGATTTTGGCGAAACTTTAGCAAAATTGTTCTTTTGTCGTTGGGGGACATTTTTTGACGGAGTAAATAATGTTTTAACCCTTTCCACTATTTAGAGGTGGGGGGTAACTTTTAAATGTTAAATGGAAAGGTGCAGTTTTTTTCCAGATTTTTAAACTCCAGAAAAAACTACATTATAATCAACGAATAATTTAATGTCAAAAATTAAAAAGACATTCAACAAAAGAAAAAACTTATATTAGGTACATAATTTTAATATAATAGGTGTTCGAAATGACAACTATTTTGTTCAGAAGCATTGTCTTTGTTTTTTCTACCTCCTCCGAGAATTATCATGTCAACTGGGTAAAAAAATACGGTATTTTGGTTAGATTATGTAGTTAATTATTTTTTTCCTGATTTTTTTTGGGATCTCTGCGGCACTGAAGCGATGATTCACCAGCCGCCACTATTGCAGTTATCATGACAACGAACGACTTGACATGTTATGATATTGCCAGTAATTTTCTTAAATTATCTTCGAGTTTAAAGTCTTTAGTTTAAGCGTCTTGTTAAAATAATATTGTTCATTATTGTGTTCGTTTATTGTTTTTTTTTTAAGTTCTGTTCGTTTATTATTTTGCTGTGTTATTTCTGTTCGTATTTAATGATCTTAGTTGAGATTTTAACTACGTATCCTTAAAATGAATGAATTCGACGGCCAAGTTGACATGTTATTAATTGTCGGAGAATGTAGAAAAAACTATCGCAATGCTTCTGAACTTTGGGCGGTAAGATTTCCTCACTTACCACCAAAATCTCACATGGCGTTCAAACGATTAGAGACTAGGAGTCGCCAGACCGGCCAACTCTCATCCAGAAAACGCAGCAGGAGGAAAACCAAAACGAACGAAGACATGGCGGTAGGAGTTTTGGGAACAGTAGCTCTCATATTGGTTCCCGAGAACTATCCAAAGACGCCGAGATGTGTAAAACATCCGTTCTTAGAATTTTGCACAATTTTAAATTTCAGAATTCGGGTGCAATTTTGTCGGTGGTTTCGACTATGGATCAATGAAAACAACTCACTGGAAAACATAATATTTTCTGACGAAGCAACATTCACAAACCATGGTCAAGTCAATCGTCACAATATGCATTAGTGGGCTGAAGAAAATCCACACTGGAAGCGAACAGTCGCTAATCAACACCCTTGGTCGATAAATACTTGGTGTGGGATATTTGGCAATGTTGTTATTCGACCTCATTTGGTCGATGGTAATCTTAATGGACAGCGATACTGCGATTTCCTTCGAAATGACTTGCAAAGATTGATGCCAAATATTCCAGAGCAACAACGTGAAGCAATTTGGTTCCAACAAGACGACGCACCACCACATTACTATCGAGAAGCACGTGCTCTATTGAATGACACTTACTCACAGATGAATTGGACGTGGGGGACCAGTAAATTGGCCTGCAAGATCGCCAGACTTAACCCCCTTGATTTTCTCTTGTGGGGTTTTGTCAAAGAAAGTCATGGTGACTGCTCCAACTACAGCCAAAGATATGAGAGAAAGGATTACTCGTGCAGTTCGTGAAATCACCCCAGATATGTTATTGAGAGTGCGGAATTCTTTTCGAAAGAGAGTTGATAAATGTTTAGAACAAAATGGCCGACATTTTGAACATTTGATAAAATAAAATCATGTACCTAATATCAGTTTTTTCTCCTGATGATTTTCTTTTTAATTTTGCTGAATTTAGCGTAGTGACATTGACATTGACATTAAATTATTCATTGATTATAACGTAGTTTTTTCTGGAGATTAGGAATCTGGAAAAAAAACTACACCTTTCCATTTAACATTTAAAAGTTATCCCCCACCCCTAAACAGTGGAAAGGGTTAAAATATTACTTACTCCGTCAAAAAATGTCCCCCAACGGCCCATTGCATCCCTAGAAATTTCATTTATTTTCAATCAGCCGTTTTCTCAATATCGCTTTGTAACACTTTAAATGGACCACCCTGTAAATATATATAATATATACTGGGTGATTCACGACCCACTGTACATACTTATGTGGTGTATAGGGTATCCCTAGGGTATATCGAAATGGATATTTAAATTGATTAATTCGGCTTTATTACCAAGATACGGGGTGATTTTCGTATTTTGGTAAAAATTTGTTCACCCTGTATCTCCTAAACTGCTTAATAGATTTTTTTAAAATTTTGTACACAAACACTCTTGGTATATCATAACTTTTTGACGTTTGAAAAGTAGCAAAGTTCCAGGGCCGTATCCAGCCAATTCACACAGGGGAGGGGGGTTAGTTTTGAGACACCCTGTACATCGGAATTCGGTATTTTTGAATTTTTTTTTACATTCATTTGTGAACAAAAATATGCCACCATCTTGAATGGCACACTAAAGGTTATGTACGAAATTTAAATCTTTAGATAGTACATACCCCTTTTTTTAGCGGTATCTGTATTAAAGCTTTTAACTAAGTATAAAATTATTTCAATGATTGACTTTAAAAAAAATTTAAACTATCTTTACTAATAAAACACAGCCTTGTCGAATTAATTCTTATTTTCAGTAGCCCAAAAAAAACTAAAATCTAAAAAACACAATAACGTCTTAAAAGCTACAAAATGTTTTCAAAATGCATACCACCGGTGTCTCTACATTTTTGTGCACGCTTCTGTAGGTTTGCAATTGAGCGGTGAATCATTTGAGGGTTTTGTCTAACCTCGTCGCAATAAAAATGTATCCTATTTATTAATTGATCGCTAGTTTCGATTGGAACACTGTAAACTTTTTGTTTTAGATGCCCCCACAAAAAGTAGTCGGCTGGATTAAAGTCTGGCGACCTAGCTGGCCAAGGATGTGGTCCTCCGCGTCCAATCCACCGATCAGCAAATTGTTGATTGAGATAATTTCGAACATCAATTCCAAAATGTGCAGGTGCCCCATCGTGTTGAAACCATATGCCTCTTAAATTTACATTTTCTAATAAGCCCGGTAAAATGTTTTGTAGAAAGTCCAAATACACAACAGCCGTTAGTCGTTGAGGGAAAATATGTGGTCCAATTAAATGATTATTTATTAAGCCGCACCAAACATTCACTGAAAACTTTCGTTGAGAATTGGCCAATCGCAACGAATGAGGGTTTTCATCTGCCCATACATGAGAGTTTCTAGAATTAAAGACTCCGTCCCTTGTAAATTGGGCTTCATCAGTGAATAGTGCTCTAAAAATAGTTCTTCGATGATTTATTACCCACCTAGCAAATGCTAATCTAGGCAAGTAGTCGCCTTCTTCTAATCTTTTTACCTCTTGTACATGGAAAGGGTATAAGTTTTCATTTTTTATAGTTCTCCATACTCTTGTCTGCGGTATCGCTAATTGAGCGGAAATTCGCCTAGTGCTTGTGGTTGGATCTTCCCTCACAAGGTTGAGAATATTCTCTTCTTGGACCACGTTATTAGCACCCACTCTTTCAACATGAAGATCGGTTGAGGGAAACTTACCCTTTTCACGCAATGTATTAAAGGTTGCGGCAAACGTTTGGTGATTTGGAATTCTCCGATCCGGAAATCGTCTTCTGTATTCTTCTGTAGCAGCCCTTCCGTTACCATTACAAAATCCGTACACAAATACGATGTCTGCGTACTCAGCATTTGTAAATAACGGCATTTTTACAATTATTGAAACGTACAAACTTTTTGCAAAGAGAAAATTCAAATAAAAAATCTCTAATTAACAATGTCAAACACAAATTATTGAATTGTATGTACGTAATGTCATTTTTAAAATATCTGTCTAAATTCCAAGGCTTACTTTATTATTTTTAGGTATTAAAATTTATTGAATTTGTATTTTTTGTAGGTTTTAAGGTTACGAAAAAAGTAAAGGTAAATAAAAAAATTAAAAAAAAAAACAAGCTCTTACACGTAATTTGTATACAATAACAAAAATAAAAAAAGATAAATTTTTACGGTAGCCGATAAATGATCACGATCTCGAGCATTAGATAAGAGATGAGGCGAAAAAGACTCAAACAGAAATTAACTGGTTTATTAGTAGACATAGTTTAATTTTTTTAAAAGTCAAGCATTTAGACAAAAACCTCAAATGTAAATGATTCAACGCTCAATTGCAATTCACAAAAGCGTGCACAAAAATGTAGAGATACCGTTAGACAGGCGTTATTGTGTTAGGGTAGATTTTGGTATTTTTGGGCCACTAAAAATAAAAAATAATTCGACAAGGCTGTGTTTTATTAGTAGAGATAGTTTAATTTTTTTTTAAAGTCAATCATTGAAATAATTTTATACTTAGTTAAAAGCTTTAATACAGATACCGCTAAAAAAAGGGGTATGTACTATCTAAAGATTTAAATTTCGTACATAACCTTTAGTGTGCCATTCAAGATGGTGGCATATTATTGTTCACAAATGAATGTAGTTTAAGAAAAAATTCAAAAATACCAAATTCCGATGTACAGGGTGTCTCAAAACTAGCCCCTCTCCCCTGTGTGAATTGGCTGGATACGGCCTTGGAACTTTGATACTTTTCAAACATCAAAAAGTTATGATATACCAAGAGTGTTTGGGTACAAAATTTAAAAAAAATGGATTAAGCCGTTTAGGAGATACAGGGTGAACAAATTTTTACCAAAATACGAATATCACCCTGTATCTTAGTAATAAAGCCGAATTAATCAATTTAAATATCCATTTCGATATACCCTAGGGATACCCTATACACCACATAAGTATGTACAGTGGGTCGTGAATCACCCAGTATATATATATATATATATATATATATATATATATATATATATATATATATATATATATATATATATGGCGGCGGGTGCCTGGCGACTGACTATGAATAAGAGTATATAGTATCTCAAACTAAAGCCTACTTTACTTTAAAATATACTAGTTCAATTAGTATAGAAATACTGATTTAATAGAACAATAATTCCCAATCCCAATTTCTTCACTAAACCATGATCGTTTTACAGGATCTTCTGACCAGATGAACAAGTCTTTGTTGAGGGGATTGGCATCTTTCAAAATGAGCCAAATGGCACAGAGATTCATAGAAATTGTTAACAGGACCCTGCACCATCCGAAAATGAAGAAACTGGTTGAATCTGAGCCAAAATTCGATGCTGTCATAACAGAACAATTCGTTAACGACGCTCACAAGGTATACTCCTACGTTTTTGGATGTCCCTTGATCATCTTCAGTGCCTCTGGACCTAACTCGTTAATTAATCCCGCAGTGGGAAATCCGCAACCTGTGGCCACTGTGCCGCATCAGCTTTCAAGTGACTTTTCAGACAATCCGTCGATTTACAACAGAGGGATGAACATGCTTTTTTACCTAATGAACTATTTATTTTTCCATTTCTACGTTTTACCGATACAGGATCAAATGATGCATCAAGTTTTTCCAGACGCTCCGCCATTTTTTGACGTCTACACTAACGTTTCGCTCGTTCTAGTGAACTCACATACGAGTATATTTCCGGCAATGCCAATGGTACCTAATATGGTGGAAATAGGAGGATTTGCAGTAGACCCGCCTAAGGAATTACCGAAACATCTGCAAGATTTTTTGGACAGTGCGAAAGAAGGTGTAGTATATTTCAGCATGGGGTCAATTCTTAAAAGTAAAGATGTACCAGAGGAGAGAAAAAGAATATTCCTTAGTGTCTTGGGAAAACTGAAACAAAAAGTTCTATGGAAATTCGAGGAAGACCTTCCCGATAGACCCCTAAACGTAATGATCCAGAAATGGCTGCCACAACCAGATATTCTCGGTAAGTTACTGAAAAAGTAATTTTGAAATTTAATAAAATTAAATAAAAAACCAGCTAATCCCGTGTATCCATTAATATAAACCGACTTTAAATAATTACTTCTGTACGAGTAGGATTTAAGACTAGAATTTAACCTTTTCTTGCTATTATTACGAAGCTTATCATATATATATATATATATATATATATATATATATATATATATATATATATATATATATATATATATATATATATATATATATATATATATATATATATATATATATATATATATATATATATATATATATATATATATATATATATATATATATATATATATATATATATATATATATATATATATATATATATATATATATATATATATATATATATATATATATATATATATATATATACAGTGTGTCCGAAATTGGTTATGACAGTATTGGGATCTCGGAAACCGTGATAGTTACAAAAACGTTTAAATAGAGAAAGTTTTAGAGAATTATGTTTTTGAGATATTTTGAAAAAACCAAAAAACTGCATTTTCGAAAAAGTCCTATAATTTATTTATTTATGAAAATTTTCAAAATCTGTAAGAACATCATTAAGGCAACTTTTTACGTAGAGTGCACCTATTAAGTAAGATTTTACATACGACGTTTCGATTTTCTAGAACCATCATCAATTTTGTTTTTTCTTATGGCCGCTGTGTTCTATTTTAACAGTTTTGAAAAGAGTATTTCTTTAGCTTTTCAACGGTGTATCACACTTTGTAATTAGGTTATTACTAAAAGTGCAAAAAGTGCGTAGAAAAAATATTTAAACGTTTTTTGGAATTATCAAAGTAAAAAATCCAGTTCTACAAAAAATTAGTAAAAACTACTCAATAACATTGCACAATATTCACAAATGTTCAAATGACCAGCCGCAGATAACACTAACATCTTTGCTCAAGTAGGCTTTGGTTTTGAAATAATAGAATGCTTTTAATCTGTCAAAAATGCAACGTTTAAGTTTTATTTAACATTCATCGCTGTTTTAATAAGGATTACAATGGCGTTAAACTTTTCTAATGAAGAAATGTTTGATATGTTAGTGTGTTATATTAAAAATTAAAGAAATGCAAACAGGGCCATGGATGTGTATTTTGACACGTACCCCGAAAGACGGCAGCCTGGCAGAACTTATTTTCAAACGCTGCTGGTTAGAAACTTGCTTGAGTTTGGCAGTTTTAATAAGATTCGCACAATGAAGTATGCAAAAGACAACGAGCAACGCAATAGGCAAATCCTAGAATATTTTAATGAAAATCCGACTTCATCTACAAGAAGAAGCGAAACAGAACTTCAAATTCCAAAATCTACCGTTCATGGCGTCTTAAAAGTAACTAAATATCGTCCTTACAAGCCAACAATTGTGCAAGGACTTCAAGCAGGTGATTTCGAAAGAAGAATTGTTTTTTGTAATTGGTATATCAATAGATGTCGAGAAAATCCGCTTTTTACAATAAAGTCATTTGGTCAGATGAGACTCATTTTACAAACTGTGGCATTTTTAATAAAAAAAATCACCATTATTGGGCTATTGAAAATCCGCAACTACGCGATCCACGCAGGCTGCAAGAGCGATTTGGTTTTAATGTGTGGTGCGGGATGCTTGGTAAGATAAACATAGTCTAATTGAATTGCTTATAATTCAATATTTTCCATTACTTTTTAGGAAATCGTCTCATTGGTCCCTTTATTTTTGATCAGACACTGACAGGCCCAAGATACCTTGCCATGTTACAGAATCAAATAGTTCCTGCCATTCGAGAAGCTGTGCCATATGATCAGTTTAATAGCTTGTGGTTTCAGCAAGACGGTTGTCCTGCACATAACAGCAGGGATGTACAAACCTTTTTAACAACAACTTTTGGTGAAAACGTAATATCCAACAGTGGTCCTGTCCGCTGGCCAGCTAGATCCCCGGATATCACGCCGTTGGATTTTTATTTATGGGGATGTGCGAAAAATGAAATATACGAATTTGACCCCCAGAAAATAGGCAAGTTCTTGAGCAGCGAACCCGAAATATTCTAGAAAATATAAATAGAAATACCATTCAACGGGTAATCAGAACAGTTGAAAGGAAATGCGGACACTGCCTAGAAAAAAACGGTCAACATTTTTAATCCTAGTATTATGTAGCATTTTTTTATTAATTTTATTGAGTAGGTAGTTCATACTGATTTTCTGTTAATGCTTGTAAGGTTAGTACTTTTAAATCGCCATGAACGGTTGACTTCAGAATGTGAAGTTCTGTTTCAATTCTTCTTATGGAAAAAACCAGATTTTCATTAAAATATTCTAATATTTGCCTATTCCATTCCTTGTCATACTTGCATACTTTCTGTTGCGATTCTTAAAATTGACTAACCCTAGCAAGCTTCTAATCAGTGCAGCGCTTGAAAAGAAGTTCTGTCGACAGTCGTTCTTCGGGGTACATTATGTGTAGTGCACATAGTATTAATGTTACTGAGTAGAACTTACTGATTTTATGCAGAATTTAGTGTCCAATTTAAAAATATTGCTATTTGAAACTATTAAATTTTAATTTATATCGATAATTCGAAAACATGTTTAAACAGTCTTATTTCAAACGCAAAGCCTACTTGGGCAAAGATGTTAGTGTTATATGCGGGTGGTAGTGTGAACATTGTGCACGAATCAATTATGTTATTAAGTAGTTTTTACTGATTTTTTGTAGAACTGGATGTTAAATTACAATATATTGCTATTTAACACTATTAATTTTTAACTTTTTACTTTGATAATTCCAAAAAACGTTTAAATATTTCCTCTACGCAGTTTTTGCACCTTTAGTAATAACCTAATTACAAAGTGTGATACACCGTTGAAAAGCTAAAGAAATACTCTTTTCAAAACTGTTAAAATCGAACACAGCGGCCATAAGAAAAAACAAAATTGATGATGGTTCTAGAAAATCGAAACGTTGTATGTAAAATCTGACTTAATAGGTGCACTCTACGTAAAAAGTTGCCTTAATAATGTCCTTACGGATTTTGAAAATTTTCATAAATAAATAAATTATAGGACTGTTTCGAAAATGCAGTTTTTTGGTTTTTTCAAAATATCTCAAAAACTAAAAAAGATAGAATCGCGAGCAAAACGGCGTTAAATTACAAACATAATTGTCTAAAACTTTCTCTATTTAAACGTTTTTGTAACTATCACGGTTTCCGAGATCCCAATACTGTCATAACCAATTTCGGACACACTGTATATATATATATATATATATATATATATATATATATATATATATATATATATATATATATATATATATATATATATATATATATATATATATATGTATATAAAACGTGCTAAATCTAGTGGGGCTGTAATCAAAGAGAGGACCTTAGATTAAAACACTTTGTTGCTTTGCCAAGCTTTCGGCAACTGTTTATTGCCTTCCTCAAGACAGCCTAAAAATTGTTATTATTTTGTATTAACATTTATTTTAAAGAAAAAGTTGTTGTGGACTTACTAATTGGTTTTACTCTTGAAGAAACAACACTGAAAAATTCCCAACATTGCTAAAGACCTATATACATATTATTTACACCTTTTTATCACTAGTTTTGACTTGGATGTTGTTATATTGACACATTTTAAAATTCTTAAAGATTTGGTTTATTCCAACGTGCAGACACTGTCGGCCATTTTTCGTATTTAAAAGGCAAATTATTATTGTAAAATGGAGAACGTGTTTTTTTTTATATTTTTGATCTCCTTCCCTTTCTTCACACTAGGTGGTTTACGCGTTTTTTGTTTTTCAAATAATTGCCGACTGAGCACGAATCGGTAACGACGGTTTCCCAAATGTATAGTTGGAAAAGAAAAATGTAGATGCCGCATTAGTAAACAGTACTCTGCAAAGCTGGTAACCCAATCAGCACAAATCTTACAAGTTCTGTAATTGTTGGTTAAACGATGAAAACATTTTATATTCTGTAGTACACTGTGCAGCTGATAGAGGGACATGTTCCACCATCGTGCTGTATGCTATATATATATATATATATATATATATATATATATATATATATATATATATATATATATATATATATGAAAACATTGGGGCAAAAAATGTTTTTCAATAGATTCTCTAAATTTTCGTTTATAAAATTTTGGAACCGATGCTAGAAACTTGGTTTATTTTATATTTTTAATATGGCCAGTGGTATGTTCAATTCATGTTCCTTAAGTCTAGTTGATATTGAGCGGCCTGTTTCTCCCACATACACTTCTCCATAGAAGCAAAAATTTTAAATACTACTTCTGTCTGAAAAGTTACACTATCTTTCGGGGACCACAAGCATAGTCCAATCTTCTTATGTGTATTGAAGATTGTACGTATGTTGGACCGCCCAAGTAATCATCCTATTTTGTCTGTAGTGCCTTGTATGTAGGGAAGAACAACACTACATAACGGTGTATAATTTCAGAGCAATTTTCGATGTTAAAGAATCTTTATCAGAAATGGAAACTGCTCTAATTATTATTGTGTCATCTACATATCTAATCCAATGTTTTGTTTTTAGTGGACCGGATGTTAGAGCAACATCCTCAAAGGCTTCCATAAAGATATTCGCTCCTACAGGTGATAGAGGAGATCCCTTAGCTGCCCCTAAAGTTTTTTCATAGAAAGCTTCTTGAAAAATGTAACAAGTAGATATAAGACAAGGTTCCACTAGTCTTTTAAGTTTTTATCAAAATTAGTATGAGTCAATATGTCTGATATAATGAAAATTGGGTCGTTGATAGGAACATTTATGTATAGTGATGCTACATCGAAATTGACCAACATATCTTCCGGATGTAAGTTTTAACTTTTTCCACTAAATGTACAGAGTTTTTTTTTAAATAATCTGTTTTTTCAGTAAATGGACTAAGGAAATTTAAAAGATATTTACCTAGTTTGTATGTGGGCAAGTCTATTGTACTGACGATCGGTCTGAAGGTGCCTCATGCAATCGAAGGCAAAACGTCCGATAGCAATTCTAATTTGATAGGGTCTAATCCCAAGAATCCTGATTTCTTAATTGACCAAAGTATAAAAATCACACTTATTAAGACATTAGCTGTCTTGTATAGTTAATAGAGAGTTAAACCAGCTAATATTATAATTAACTGATTTAGGTACATGCCAAGGTTGATCTTGATCGATAATGCGGATGTGGCTAAAAAAAATCAATACAAATCGACCGCCATTTTAAATTTCTAAATGCTTAGCAAAAATTCTTAATCTACAATCTTAACAAATAGAAATATCCATCTTCAGTTGAGTCGGGCCACTAATAACAATTTTTATTAGCCATTTTAGAGGAGCCATCTTAAATTTGTATTATATATGATCGTGAAAAATTGTACTGTCACGCAAACTATGAACATATACCAAATTTAGCTCAATAGAACAACAGAAACCAAGATATTTAGCACTCCTAAATACGAATCGATTCTCATGCGACGACACTTAACATTAGGTCTATGTATGGTGACTTCGTTGCACCCATGTACAAATCGAGGAAAAAAGTAGAGAAATGAAGAACATGTAAATGCCAATAACTAATATAACCGAAATAAATCTGATCAAGTCAATTTCTTCCTAATTGTAGTTATTATTTGGAATTATGGAAATCTAAAAAATCATCAAAGAAATTTTGTACAAAAGCTGGCAAAAGTAATACTTGTATATCAGCAATAAAAACTGATCACTCCAATAAAAAGATTCACTAATTAAATCCAGTTTAATATAAAAAATTAAGTTGGGATCATATACACTTTTTCTAAGAAAATGTTACAAATGTTACACAAAATTATAAAAGTTTGTTTATTGATACAATAAATGATTAGCGAATCTATAACCACGAAAACCTTTCATTGGGCTGTTAAATGTGTTTATATAGTGATTTATATAATAATTGGACACTCCAATTTGTTGGTGCAGAATACACAATAAAAAATTCACAGGATTTAGATAATCAAGCTATCGTATCAACTTACCGAAAAAAGGGACTAATTATTTTTCTAAGGTTACATTAAAAAAAACAAGAACGACAATTTTTAATCGGCTCGAGAAAACTAATTTTAATTTAAAAATAATATATAAAAATGTGTTGAGATGTTCATAATCGATTATCAACTGTAATTTATATAGACTTTCTAGAAAGGCAAAACCTTATTTTAAACAAGATACAAACTTCAAAATATTATTCTTTCTCATTCTCTCGTAGAAAAGTTTATTACAATTAATTCATTATCGCATATTAAAATGTATTATTTAATTAAAATAGATTTTACTATTTTTTTTTAAAAGTACCTCTTATTTTACTACTATTGATTATGCTCGTCTTGTAAAAGAAATAATATAACACATTTTCTGGGTTTAAATGAAAGAACAACAAATTAAAACAATTATTCTTTCACATTTAAGCGTACAAAAGTATATTACAATTACTTCATTGTTGCATATTAAAATTTATTATTTAATTAAAATAGATTTTACTGTTTTTTTAAGAAGTTTAAAAGTACCTCTTATTTTAAAAAATCGCTAGGGATTAAATCAGTTGAACTTGCAGGCCATCTCAAACAATTCACATATTCTAATAATAGTGATGTACGAAAGTTGAGATTATTTAAAATAATGCTTCTTTGTGTGATATATTTTTGTTTTGCCCCTTTGGTGTCAAAATGCAAAAAATATTTCTCTTACTAACTCTATGATAGACAACATAAAATTGATCATGCTTGTCCTGTAAAAGAAATAATATAATAGATTTTCTGGGTTTAAATAAAAGAACAACCAATTAAGATAATTATTCTTTCGCATTTAGGCGTACAAAAGTTTATGACAATTACCTCATTGTTGCATATTAAAATTTATTATTTAATTTAAATCGATTTTACTGTTTTTTAAGAAGTTTAAATCTCTTATTTTAAAAAATCAGTAAGGGGTAAATCAGGTGAACTTGCAGGCCATCTCAAAAAATTCACATATTGTAATAATAGAAATGTGCGAAAGTTGACATTATTTAAAATAATGCTTCTTTATGTGATATATTTTCAGTTTGGCCCTTTGGTGTCAAAATTCCAAAAATATTTCTCTGGCTAACTATATGATAGACAACATAAAATTGATCATATCCTGTAAAAGAAATAATATAATAGATTTTCTGGGTTTACATAAAAGAACAACAAATTAAGGCAATTATTTTTTCACATTTAGGCGTACAAAAGTGTATTACAATCACTTCATTTTTGCATATTAAAATTTATTATTTAATTAAAATAGATTTTATTGTTTTTTAAGAAGTTTAGAAATATTCCTTATTTTAAAAAATCGGTAAGGATCAAGTCAGTTGAACGTGCAGGCCATCTCAAACAATTCACATATTGTAATAATAGAGATGTGTGAAAGTCGACATTATTTAAAATAATATTTCTTTTGTGTGATATATTTTTAGTTTGCCCCTTTGGTGTCAAAATTCAAAAAAATTGTTTCTCTGTCTAACTCTATGATAGACAACATAAAATTGACCATGTTCGTCCTGTAAAAGAAATAATATAATAGATTTTCTGGTTTTAAATAAAAGAACAAAAAATTAAGGCAATTATTCTTTCACATTCAGGCGCACAAAAGTTTATTACAATTACTTCATTGTTACATATTAAAATTTATTATTTAATTAAAATTGATTTTATTGTTTTTTTGAAAAGTTTAAAAGTACATCTTATTTTAAAAATCGGTAGGGATTAGATCAGGTGAACTTGCAGGCCATCTCAAAAAATTCACATATTGTAATAATAGAGATGTGTGAAAGTTGAGATTATTTAAAATAATGGTTCTTGGTATTATATATTTTCAGTTTGCCCCTTTGGTGTCAAAATACAAAAAATATTTCTCTCGTTAACTCTATGATAGACAACATGAAATTGACCATGCTAGTCCAGTAAAAGAAATATTATAATAGATTTTCTGGTATAAATAAAAAACAGCAAATTAAAGCAATAATATTTGTCAATATTATATTTAACGTTATTGTTTTTCATGAAAAAAATAATAATCAACCGAATATAACTGAAAATAATATTGCACAATATCTGTAATAGTCAATTGTTGCACCACATTTCAGAACAAAAATATACTTTTTTTATATTTAGATTGTATGATTAGCATTTATTTATGACAATAAAAATTAGTTCAATTTAATTGAAATTTGCTAGCAAATTTAATAATACCATTTATAAAAAGTGTTTGCGTAAAACTATAAAATCAACAATTTAAATTTTGTTGGTTTTCAGCTCATCCCAACGTTAAACTCTTCATAACTCACGGAGGTTTTGGAAGTACCACGGAAACCACCTACCATGGTGTCCCAATTCTGGCCATTCCAGTTTTTGGGGATCAGCATATGAATGCTAAAAGAGCAGAAGCAAGTGGTTATGGTTTGACATTGGCTTACAACGATCCAACTTTCAGTGAGGAGACTTTTGGTGCATTGCTTCATGAAATGTTAAACAATCAAAAATATAGAAAAAAAGCTCAAGAAAAATCAAGGTTATTTCACGACAGACCCATGAGACCCATGGAAACGGCAGTTTACTGGGTGGAATACGTGATAAGACACAAGGGAGCACCACATTTAAGGGTGGCTGGAGCCAGTTTACCATGGTACAAATATTTTATGGTAGATGTATTAGTGGTTATATTATTTACTCCTGCATTAATTATGTGTTCCTTAAAATATGCTCTGAAAAGATTGTTTTGTAGTTTATCAAAGATTATTGAGAAACAAAAGATTCAATAATAAAGTATTTTAGAGCTTTTTCTAACTCTTCATTACCTGGATCCAAAGTATAGATCAACAATTTACTGTACGAAATAAACTCCCCTGCTAAAAAAATCACTACCCTAAATTTTTGGCTTAGTTTGATCGTTTACTACTTTTTTATTCTTAATTCGATTTTTTTATGTTTTTACCACTTTGTGTATAAATATGTTTTAACACTGTAACCTGTGGTGGAAGATAGATCAAAATACAAGAGTTCTAACCACACTAAACCACAACTTGTTAGGTTCTGAAAGCGCGTTTTGCTAACCAAGTTAGCATCATCAGCAGATGATATAAACTCAGTATTTTGATATAAATATATTGACATTATACTGTTTTCCTTTAACAATAATAATTCTGTACTTAAATAACGCTATGCTGGGGTGAAGCAATTTATTGTTTTTTTGTCGTAGAATCAAAACACCCTAAGGAAAAAGACGACTTCTAAATTTGGCTGATAAATGTTTTATTACAAACTATCATGTATTCCTAACATTTTGTTTTTTGAATTATCTTATTATTCCATTTTTTGTATGAGCTACACACTTTTAAATAAAACTCTGGTTTTTAAACTTTTTTTATTTAATAATTAACAAAAATTGATCAGATAAACTAACAGACGTTTTTAGCAAGTTTCAGTAGCGTGTGTGTCCACGACTAGCTACAATTACATCGTGTAGTCTTCTCGGCATCTGATATTTCTAACTCAGTGACTGAAACTCTTCTAAATATCTTGGTTGAGCAAGTCGACGACGAACAGCTCTTTTTAGTTGATCCCAGAAAGGTTCAATGAGGTTTAGATCAGGGCTACATGCAGACCATTCTAATGTTCTAACTCCAATTTCCACTAAATATATAGTTAGCGAATTTTGCAGTATGTGGCCTGGTATTATCCTGCATTAATATAAACTCAAATTCAAATTCAAAATAAGCTATATTGTCAGAAGAATATACAATTCTATTTTACAAAGGATTAAGTCTAATAAATACTATATGTAATAAAATGCAAAGCAATAAAATAAAACAAAAAATCATAAATGTCAAAGGTCCAACAAAATATAGATAAATAACTAGTCACCAAAAATTTTTTTTCGTGGACATGATGTAAAAAAAATAGATTTATAATTCGGAAATCTGTATGCTCTCATAAATGAGCGAATTCTTTGTAAGTGTCGTCCTCGGAATCGGAAGGGGAACATCATTATTCCTCAAACTGCACGCTCAATGGTTCAAGTTTTGATTTTTACATTTTTTATGAACAAGAGCGTAAGGATTTTTTTTCGAATAAAAAGCGAGTTACAGTGTGCTCTCATACCCACCTTGCAGACGTGGCGCAAGGACCTGTTTTGCAAAACAAATACAGACGATAGTAGCTGTTGACTACAGTATCCCCAAAAGGCAATACGTCGAATGTGTGTCGCATAGCAGCCAGAAGCTAGTATTTTATTCAACAGCGTGATATGTTTCACGAATTTTAAATCCCTATCAATATGTAGACCTAGAAATTTGGCTACCGAGCTATTCTGAACCAGATTGCAGTCAAATTGCAGATTTTTCATGCTAAATTAAAATGGTAGGATATTGGACTTCTCAGCACTAAATGTTAAATAGTTTCCATTCTTTTACCCCAGCCAAATCACACCTGTTGTGTTCATTAAAATACCCTTGTCTCTTCCCCGCCAGAGCAAAGTGGTGTCGTCTGCAAATATTGTGAAGCTTCCCTGAATGCTGTCAAGTCGTTTAAATAAAATAAAACAAAAGTGGGCCCAAAACAGACCCCGGGAGTACCCCGTGCTTGATCCCAACCCCGCTCCATTTTCGATTTGCGATTTTACGACTTGGCTTCTATCACATAAATATGAACTAAGCCACTTCAATGTCATCCCCCTAAATCTATAGTATTCCAATTTTTTTAAAAGTATTTCATGATTTACGCAGTCGAAGGCCTTTGAAAAGTCGCAAAAACTGCAGCAGAGAATTTGCCTTCATTCAAACAAACATTTTCCAAAAATGCAAAGATAGCATCGTGTGTCGACTTTCCACATTGGAAACCAAACTGTGCATTGAACACACACAACACCATGGCGATCCAAAAACGAAAGATCCTCTTATTAACAAGTTTTTCTATTATTTTTTCAAGAGTTGAAAGCAAGGAGATGGGTCGAAAGTTGTGTACAAATGTATTGACATTATACTGTTTTCCTTTAACAAAAATAATTCTGTATTTAAATAACGTTATACCGGGGTAAACCAATATATTGTTTTCCACCCTGTGGAAAAAAGTAACTTCTTAATCTGGCTGAATACCATGGCGATCCAGAAACGAAAGTATGCTCTTCTTAACAAGTTTTTCTATTATTTTTCCAAGCGTTGAAAGCAAGCAGATAGGGCGAAATTTGGAAGGATCCTCAGGATCTCCACCCTTTAATATAGGAACGACCACCGCATTTTTAATTCAGAAAGAAATGTTCAGGTATTAAATAGACCCAAATGTAAACTCTCTGCCGACCGTCCGGGGACCGCAGGCAAACCCTTGACTCATCAGTAGATAGCACATTACCCCACTGTTGAATAGTCCAATTCATATGCAATCTTGTAAATCGAAACCGCTCCTGTCGATGCCGAGGAAGTAGTTCTGGTGCTATGGCTGGCCTATGTGAATGAAGCGCAGCTTCTTTCCATTGTTGTTGTTTAGTTTTTTCACTTACATTAACTGCACGTACCATTTGTACGTCATGCTCATGACAAACAGCAGTAGATCTTCGATATCTTAAATATCTAAGGATTACAAAACGGTCATCAACTGCGCTGGTGAATCTCTTTCTGCCGGATCCTTGTCGCCTGGTAAAAGTTTCCGTCTCTAACTGCCTGTTCCAAGCATCCCTGATTGTGGACCGAGAAATTCTGCAAGAGTGCGACCAACATATCACAGAGGATATCACAAATTATAGACCTATTTCACTTTTGAATATATTTGGTAAGGTTTTCGAATCCATACTAACTAAAGAAATATTCTTTTGGAGTAAAGAAATAATAACTAATTCACAGCACGGTTTTTGTAGAAAAAGATCTACCTTATCCAACTTGACTCCCTTTGTACAGGATACATTGGAAGTGATTGAGAGCGGAGAATCTGTAAGCGCCGTGTACGCCGACTTTTCGAAGGCGTTACTATTCAGTATAATTATAAATGATGTTACTCCTTGCTTTGAACAACAATTTCTCTCATTATTATAACGTAAATCGATTGTTTCTTAATATTAATAAATGTTTTGTTATGCTGTTTTCTAGAAAAACAAGTCCCCATGCATGCTCTTTTTCTGAACAATGCTGAGTTGCAACTTAAGAATGAGATCAGGGATCTGGGTGTAATTTTGGACAACAAACTTAATTTTGAAAACAGTATATGCCAGAGAGCGCTCCGGATCCTTGGTTTTGTTCTTAGGGCAACTAGAGACTTTCGAAATCCTCAATCTATTATGTTATTATATAACTCTCTTGTAAGATCTGTGCTCGAATACGCTTCTACAGTGTGGAACCCTTATTTATGAAAAATATATTCATAATCTCGAAGCTGTTCAGAAGAAATTGGTTAGTAACGTGAATTTTCGATTCCACAGGCATAGACACTTTAATACATATGAAAGCAATCTATCTTTTTATAAAATGAATGTTTATATGTACGTAGGAAAATATTTGATAGTGTTTTTGTTTTTAAAATCCTAAATAATTTAGTTGACTCTCCATATTGTTTAAATTATATTAGTATAAATTGTAACGCGTAACGTACGTAACGCGCCATAGGAATCCCTTGCAAACAACTACTAACTACTTTTATAATTCTCCGTTAATAAGATGCATGAGCACAGTCAATAATATGTGTGCTGAAAACCCAGATATTGACATTTTTCATAATGGTCTATCTAAACTTAAAAAATCCATATTCTTCAAGTTCAGAATATAATATTGTACAATATATAAATTTTCCTATATATATTATCAGTCAACAGCAGTAATCTGAACTTGTGTTTGTAATTTTGATGCATTGGCTTCTCGCATCATTTTATGGCGACTTGTCGAAATCTCAATTTGCCAGATAAACGGTCTTTTATGCTCGTAATAAAATGGAATAATAAGATAATTTAAAAAACAGAATGTTAGCCATACATGATAGTGTGTAACAAAACATTTATCAGCCAAATTAAAGAGTCACCTTTTTCCACATGGTATTTTGAAAGGATCAAACTAAGCCAAAAATTTGAGGTGGCGTTTTTTTTCCGCCGGCGAGTTTATAAACTTGGTATTTTATCTAAAAAATGGTTTAATAAAAGTATAGCAGTTTAATAAAACTCGGAGAATCTGACAACACCGCTAATACACTCATTAAATACATCAAGATAAATTACCTTCCTCTTTGAAATGTTTTAGCAGCGAATAACAATTAGCCATATTTTTTTCAAAAAAAAAATTACGTCAAAAATGACGAAACACGAGTCATCTCGCGCCCACGTTGCACAACTCTTGCATTGCTAGTTAAGGTAATTTTTTAATACAGTTTTATTGAGTTTTGCCTGTAGCGAATGTATTATAAAATACATAATAAAATTAAAAACCCGTCATATTTTAGGCAGAGTTTTGTAAAACTCTATAGTGCTTCTGATTGAGCTGTGAGAGGACACAATGAAAGCGAAGCAACTAAAATTCAAGGATTATTTGAATACTTATTAATTTTACGGCACAATTATGTAATACATTACAAGAACTCTTACATGCCGCAACCGTTTTTAAAGGGACTGCTGGTATTCAAAAGGATGTTGTACAAATGTGTAGGGAAGAAATTTCAAAGCAACTTCACACGGCAATCATAAAATACCCACTAAAAATGAGTATTTAGTCTGTTATTTAAATAAAACAAGTTTCAAAATTTGTCTTAACTGATTTAAAAAATAAAACGATACAAAAATTATATAAAACCTGTATTATCTCACTTTGACCTTGCTAATTAAAAAAAAAACCAAAATATTAAAATTATAGTTAAAAAAAACTAGAACACACGCTTTTGTTAGAAATGCACTAAAAAACACAAAATAATGTAATTTACCTAAATATATTGTTACGTATATGCATTCCATCCCTGGGTAATCGAAAGAAATATAAGCAAACGAAGTTAATACTGGTAAACTTGGCAAGATTGTCAATATCATTATAATATAACAAATTTAGAGCGTTAGGTACAGCAATAATTTTTGAAATATTTGACCGTTCCGGTTCTTTTCAAAACTCTCTGTATATGTATACAGTTCTAACTGAAATTGAGCAAGCTGTGCTTGACAATTACTTTGCTCAAATCGGCTTGAGGTTAGCAGCGGGACGTAGTAGGACGTTTATGTTATCAGAAAGAGCTTTCTTTCTAATTATTAGGTTATTTGAGTAACACAACTAATGGTTTATTATGTACTGATTTATTGGAAGATTAATATTCTATTTATATGATTATTAGTTAAATAACATGTGAGCAAACAGCAAATTCAATTTAATACGTAAAAGATTGTAATATCAGATCACTATTATTTATTACATGCAAGGTTAGCTGTTCGTGTTTTGAGAAGGTCAGTGTTTTGACGAAACATGTCTTCAAGGAGCATACATGAAGTTACCAAATTATTGTTCTATTTAAAATTTAGATAATTTATGTATAATTATTTTCGGGAATTATTGAAAGACAACTTGTGTATAATTATATATTTTCTAAAAAGAATATACTTGAGGAGGAAGGGCACGTGTATTAAATTCAGTGCGTTATTTATAACAAATAATTTTCAAACAATTACTTAATGGCTGTATATCGTCAGATGAGGCAACTGAGGCGCTGCCTCAGTCAGATTTTTCTATAAAATTGCATATTTATCTTTTTAATTTAATATTCCATAGTCAAAATAATAATTTTGTGAATTAGTATGAAAAAATCACCTTTAAATCCTGATAACATACATCTCTTAACAAAGTCTCCGAGCGCTCCTATTCACTATTCCTTTTCTAACTACCCAGAATAAATAATATGTTTGACATTAATTTTGACAATCCCTGTAACCAGTGTTCAGGCTGAGATTTCTCACGCTTAAAACGAATCAAGACCTATTTGCGAAATACTATATCCCAGGACAGACTCTCAACCCTATCAATAATGTAAATAATAAAAAAATTATTAGTATCTCTTTCTGAAAGTACTGGTGAGTTTTATGAGAAAAAATCAGGTTAAAGGATTTGGTGACTTGAGAATAATCTTTTGATTACTCTAACCTCAAGTGATAGGTGGACTATATCATTAGTTACATAATTAAATACTGAATTTAAAATTATATAGCACAATATACAGCCCGTTACCCATCTAAAATCTTTCAAACCTATTAGCCTAACTTCATTTCTTATGAAGACTCTGGAAAGGCTCTGTGACAGACAGATTAGGGATGAACATCTGCCTGCGATGGAAATACACCCTAACCAACATGCTGCTAACAGGAAAATTCGAAAACGTCCTGTGTGAAACAATCCAGACTGCGTTAAGACTGGTGGAAGGATGGTGCGTAGATAACGCACTGTCTGTGAATTCAACAAAAACCGAGATGGTACTCTTCACTAGGAAAAGAAAGCTGGCCAACTTAAGACCACCTTCTCTTTTCGGTAAACAGCTTGGTCTATCTAGAGAGGTTAAGTATCTGGGAGTCATCCTGGATAGCACCCTCAACTGGAATAAGCACCTTAGCGAAAAATCAAAGAAAGTCTGGGGTCTGTCCCCCAAGATTGTACTCTGGCTCTACACGGCCGTCATTCGACCTATGTTCGTTTATGGTGCCTTTGTGTAGTGGACCAAAGCCAAGCAAGTTGTTGCACAAAACAAAAAGCGTGCCTGACGGTTACAGGCGCAATGAGATCCACACCTACGATAGCAATGCAGGTGTTGCTGTGCCTACCGCCTCTAGATGTATTTCTAAAAGGCGAGGCAGAGAGAACGGCAGTCAGACTGCACGCTGTTGACCTGGGACATGCACGAGTGTTCCTAGAGGCTGTCACACGACAACCTCTTGTAAAACACCAAGTGGATGCCCTGATCCCCCTCTTCATTTTCAATAAATACTTCGAAATTGACATCAGCGGTTCAATAGAACCAGGAAAGGAGGCTGACATACACATCTACACGGACGGCTCTCAGAACCAATATGGGACTGGCTTTGGAGTGTATGTACCAGAACTGGGAGCAAGAAGAAATCAGCAAGGCTCTCGGTAAAGGAGTGTCCGTCTTCCAAGCGGAACTACTCGGAATTCTGCATGGCGCCATACAAATAGAGAAAGAAAGAATAACAGGTAAAAAAGTTATTATTCTCACAGATAGCAAACAAGTTTTCCAAACCTTAAAAAAGAATAAAATTACATCCAAACTGATTCTTGAGTGTCACCCGATGCTGGCGATGGTTTCCAAGGGGAATACTGTCACAGTGTCATGGATTAAGGGACATAGCGGAATCGAAGGAAATGAAAAAGCGGATAGGTTGGCGCGTAACGGAGCAAAGACCAAACCATACGGACCTGAACCCTTCGCGCCGCTATCCTCTAGGGCGATCAATCTAAAGATAAACGAACAGGCAATAGGGATTCTAAGAGAGAGATGGGAGAGACAAAACTTCAGACACTCAGGTGTCGCAATCTGCGGCCCTGAGGTCGCTCGGACTGAGTACCTCCGTGGACTCTCTCGAGGAAATCCTAAAAAACTGGTAGGAATGCTAACAGGACACTGTAAGCTAAACAAACACCTTCACACCTTGGGCGTTCTTCCAAATCCAAGTTGTAGAGGGTGCAACGAGGATAACGAGACTGCAGAACATATTCTTTGTTACTGTCCAGCTCTTGTAAATACCAGAGAATCCCTTATGGGGGAAAGATGGCCAGAAATGGCCACAATCGGAGGATGTTCGGCCGCTACGGTGTTAAATTACATTAATGCTGTTGGCTGACTTGACGAGTAAACCTCCGAAGTAGGCTACAATGGGCCCACCTACGCGGCTTACGTAAATGGTTGGCACAAGTCAACCCTCCATATTCTCTATCTATCTATCTATACAGCGTTGGCTTTCAAATACAAGCCAAAACAATAAAAATGAGATGGTTCCCAAAACTGCAAGCAATGCGGTTTAAATATATTGCAGTATTAGACCTGTTTATTAAATTTAAAGCGAATTTAGAAAAAATATTTTAGTAAATACGGAACAAGTGATAACAAAACGAAAGTGTATACAAGTAGCACAAGAATTTAACGTATCCACCACGAAATCCTATTCGTCACGAAACTGCTGTCACTGTAATTAAACAAAGGACAGTGCACTGAAAAAAACCATTAAATAACAATATAGGTAAAAATCAACGAAACCTTAGTGAAGGAAAAATAAATACATTTGTTTATATTAGAGCTCCAGCCACTATATCGGTTTTAATGACGTGTTTAGAAACGGGAGAAGCCAACTATAGTTGTGGCCAAGGAAGAAGAAGGCATACAAACCAATGTCAAAACTAGCTAGTGAAATTAATGGTTCAGAGTAAAACTTTAATAAACACAAGTCAAATAAGAAGTAGGTTATGTAATGCAGACTAAGTTTTCAGACCATAAGGAGAAGACTTCATGAAGCTAACTTAAGCGCACAAAGGCGTGTAAGTTGTTCCCCCCTTTAACCACCTCACAGAGGCACGGCAAACTTGTATTTTTGCTGACTAGTCGCGGTTCAAATTTTATAGTAGCATTTGGTGGAGGAGGGAGACATATATTCGAGAGCGCAACAACACATTAATGGTAGAAAAAGTAAATTATTTTAGGAAGAACTATAAATGCTGCGAATTATAGAAATCTCTACAGACGTTCTCCCATTTGCCGAAAATGTTGGTGCAAACCTCATTTACGTTGATGCAATAGAAATTGGAGTTATTGCTGAACACGATATTGAAACAACGAATTGGCAAGCTCGATCTCCAGATTGTAACCCTCTAGAAAATATTTGGATTCGACTCAGTAGACAAATTTCATTAAGAGAAGCAAAATAATCCGAGACTGGAAAGATATGTTTTCCCTAACTTGATTTAAATCGCAAAAATAATAAATTGGTTATGACTTAATAATACTGGAATCCCAAAAAAGCAAAAGCTCAAAAATCATTAATTTAAATTTGTGGGCGGCTTAAATTTTATGATATTTGCCACCTCTTGATTATTCGCCTTGTATATTGTAATGAAAAACAACCTATACTAATAAGAGTATAATTGTCATTCAGTATACTATCTATCGAAACATTTTTATTGGGCGCCATTTTGGATTCGTACCAATATTTTACAACTTTCTACCTACGCCACACTTAATTTTTGGGCATGATTTAAGATAAATTGAATAAATAGTTTTTACACTGATTTTTTTAAGCCCGCCATTTTGTGCCGTCATTTTGAATTCTTACCAGTCAATCCCTATAAAGTGCGGGACACGAAAGAAAACCGGGCGGAGTCAATCGGTTTAGGAAGGTCGGCCAAAATATCTCTTTAAACCAGTGGTGTCCCGTTAATAATATGGCACTCCTTTTTGACTATACGCACTTCAGATAATTAAAAAATGTAACTAAGCTTAATATAAATATATTTTTTCTTGAGTAATTAACGGTTCCCGGGCTACTGCCTACGTCCACTATTATTGGACCACCCAGTATAGTGATACACGATTTACAAGTCCAGATTTTACAAAGGCAGCCAACATCAGATCCAGTGAACGAAATTTATCAAAATTTTAATTTATGAAGTTCGACTTTGGCCTACTCAGATGCCAAAAGTGGCCGTCTGTCTCCGTTTGTCATATTACTTTATACAGGGGCAGTCATTGTGAAGTACTATATAGGGCGTTTCCTAATTGCATGCTGATATTAAAGGGGGTGTTTTTATGTCCTAAAAGTCTCAAATTTTGAAATACAGGATGGTAAAGTTTAAAAAGAAAACATTTTTTTTCATCCCAATTCTGATGCTATTGCACATAACTGCATGAAATTTGATACACGTCTTCTATGTATTAAGAAACATACGGATTTACCCAGGTTAATTACATATGCACGCCACTGGTAGAAATTTCAAAAATTCATGTTAATAAAAAATGCCCTTTTATGCATAAAAGACGTGTATCAAATTTTACACAGTTATTTATCTATAAGAGCATCAGAACTAGGATTTAAAAAAAAATGTTTTTTTAAGTATAGTACTTCACAATGACGCCCCCTGTACAAAGTAATGTAACACATGGAGACAAACGGTCACTTTTGGCATACCCGAATAGCCCAAAGTCGAACTGCATAAGTTAAAATTTTGATAAATCTTGTTCACTGGAATCAGTGCTAGCTTCCCTAGTATAACTACATTAACGTTAAGAAATCATGGTTCTAGTCTTCCGATCTCGTGAAGTAAAGATCCCTGAAGATGCCTCGTGCAATCGAAGGCGAAATGTCGGAAAGTGATTTCATTTTGACACGGTCTAATCCCAAGAACCATGATTTCTTAATTGACCACAGCCGTGAAAGCTTTCGTTCTACATTGATGTGTTAATTTTGGAAAAATATGGGTTCTGTAATTTTTCAAATATTAATTGCAATATTAGATATTTTTTGACAGAAAATTAATTATTTTGAAGCAGTTTATTGACAGCTACTTGAACAATTTTACTAAATATATGAAAAAAACTAAGCTATTTTTGAGGTTGACGGCTGTGGTTCTAATGGTGCGATTCCTTCTAAATCGTTGTCTTCCTCTGAAAATGATGAGGTTTCGTCGTCACTACTTGAAGATCCCAGTGTGATAACCAGATCATCCATAACCGATTCAATTTTGCCATTTACTTCCCAGTATTTATCTTCAATAGAACGAACATGTTTAACATACGATTTCAAATTTTCAGCCGATATTGAGTCAATCACTTCTAATGTTATTTTATTTAAATCTTTAATTGAAAGTTCCCGGTGTTGCGCTCTCGAATATATTTTTTTACTCCTGCCCATGCAAGTTCAATAGGGTTGAGGTCGCACATGTATGCAACCTTAAAGGTGTATGACCGAGGTTACGTAAAAGACCGTCAATTTTATACTTTTTTTCTCTAGGCTTGTTGGCCGATATTACTTCATATAATTGATATTTTCTCCATGTTGAATCTTTGTAGCTTTTGTAGAGTATTTAGTTGGCACTTTATCTTCTACGTGAGAATGATAAGACGCATTCATTACCACGACTGATTTGGGAGGAATGATAGGTAGAAGCTTCTCGACCAACCACTTTTCAAAATTATCTCTATTCATCTGTCCATGATAGTCTCCAGGTGTTAGTCCCGAACGAAAAACTAAAGCAGCACCTGGAACAAATCCGACTTCTGAACCAGCACGAACTATAACAATGCTACTACTAGAGCGGATACCCTCAACACCTGTAACATTTTCACTTTGCCAGCATTTGTTCACTGTCATATCATTATCTACCCAGTTTTTCGTCTAGATACATAATATTGCGTCCTTCTCGCCTATATTGCCTTACAGTTAATAGATATTTCATCCGCCAGTGAAAAATATTTGGTCTCTCAATGAGCAATTTCCGTTTATTTTGGCACTTGCGCCAAACAAAACCATTTGATCGTAAAAGCCGATTTAAGGTTTTGTACCCGTACGGAAAATCTGTTTTGTTCTTTACAGCACGAAGTAGGGGTCTGCAGGTCGGAACCTTCTTCAAGTTCGAATTACTTGAAAATCATCATCGCCAATTTTATCTTTGTATGATAATTGGGGTCTTTTTTTACCAGGAGATTTTAAAGGTGAAGTAGAACATGGGCGATCATTATGTTCTCTTTGAATTTTTCTTACACTACTTTCCGAAACACCAGTGTAAAATGCAGAGCGTTCTGTTCGATTTTGAATTGGAATAGTCAAACTATTATTTTCAGCTTCTCTAGTACAGGTTTCTATAACGCTCGCAATAACTTCACGTGCACCGCTTCGAATTGTTTTTCCTCTTTTGCTCGCCATCGTTACTTCGAAATAATAATTCAAATTCAACGGAACGCATTTATATAGAAATGAAAACAAATGCTCGAAATGCTGCGCCACTGGAAATAGCTAGAACCTTCTAGCGGCAAGTGCATGGAGATAATAAGCACATCCCAGTTACAAGTGGACCAGTGCGAAATTTACTAAATCCTGAATTAATTTTCCGTACCGCTTAGCTGGCGCACTTTATAGGTGAAGCGGCAAACTATTACAAGAAATAAAATAACATAAAATTTCCGTACACAAATTTTACTTTTCCGTTTGCTTAAGACTATGAACCTTTATTTTAAGGATCGCCTGGTTTTCTTTCGTGTCCCGCACTTTATCACATTTAAGTTTGCTGTAAGATTAGAAGACAAATGAATAATAATAAATGTACCGCTATCTTGAATTCTTACTACAATATTACCAGTTTGTCTTTATACCACACTTCATATTTGCCCAAAATTTTAAATTAACCTAAGTAGATTTTCAGGCTGATTTTTTAAATATTCCGCCATTTTGTTATGGTGTCTTGAATTCGTACCAAAATATTACAGTTCCGCCATATTGCATTTTTACAAAAATATTACCAGGTGATCCCCACTCTGATTCAAATCAATCGGGTAAGTGGTTTTTAGCTACGCCGCGAAGTGATATACAGACAGGCAGACAGACAGACCAATGGAATTAAGAAAACATGTTTTTGGCATCTAGAGACGCTAAAACGTAAAAATATGTAAAACCTAGGATTTTTTCACGTTTATAAACATTTCATTTGACCGCCATTTTGAATTCGTACCACAGATTCACTATTTGATCTCTATACCACACTTATTTTCTACACAAAATTTGAAATCAATTTATTAAGTGGTTTTTTCAGGCTGAATTTTTAAATATTTTATTAAGCCGCCATTTTGCTTCATATTCTTGGATTCGTACCAAAATTTTACCAGTTCATTACTACGTAATACTTGATTTTTTGGGCAAAATTTGAGGTAAATTGGATAGGTAGTTTTGTTAACATTTGACTAGGCCGCCATTTTGTTCCACCCCTTTGGATTTTTACCAAAATGTCACCAGATTATCCCTATATGACTGAATATTTGACCAAAAATTGAAATCAATCGGGTAAGTAGGTTTTTAGCTATGCCGCGAACAGACCGACGGACCGACGGACTCTGAATCGTAAAGATCTGAAAAAATCTCGGAATGTGATTTTTTCACAATGACAATACTTGCCTTTTACGAGGAAAGTAAAAATTATAGATCGGATATATTTTATTCAAGTTATATAATTTTGAATTTTTGGTTAAAAAATGGGTGCCTCAATTTTTATGATCTGTTTATCTTTATTGTAGCAGGGTTATCGAGCAGTTATTTATTATATTTAAAATTATTTATTTATTTTATTTATTTATTTAAAGCTCAGCGGGCAACCCTGTCACGATACTGAAATTAACTAATATATGATAAGTAAAATCAAAGGTACTCTGTAGGCTTCTCCGTGAATAATAATTTATAGTATTACGAAATATAATTGTTAGTACAAATTGAATTAGACATCTTATCTCACCAATTCTGCGGCCTTATAAACTTGAACAACAGCAAACTGCAACAACGATGGTAACCCCATAAACCACCACAAAAGAAGAATTTAAGGTCAACTATAAGAAACAAAAACTCTGACACAGACTGACTTTTAGACTGCCCGTAAAATACAAAGTTAGCTCAGCTGTTACCAGATCCACCCCCTAGACCAATCCCCTCTTTGATTTTATCAGTCAGGACGAAACGAATAAAGCTGTGAATCGTGAAGCTTAAGTCCCTACTCTAAACTTTAAGTTCGGAACTTCGTCTTAGAAATACGAGGTGTCATCCATGACAATAAAAATTGAATAAATAGATTAGAATGATATTCCCTTCAATTCTTAGTCCTAAGATTATATATATAATTTAATATATAAGCCCATACTAACTTATCCACATTATGGGTTCTAAAATTCATGGCGAAAAAAAGGCACGAAAACCCTTTCAGTTTATCTTTTCTGAAGGGAAAATTATGCCCCAAAAACATGGCTTTTCGGTAATGTTCCTATTACAAACTACTCTATTGTATTTTCAACTTAGTAAATTGACCATTTATTATCATTGCATCGAACCAAATAAAATGTTTCAATTAATATTTGCAACAAGTTAAATTAAACAGACCAAAGAAAGATTACCATGAAACAGGGAACATATGGGATCATAAACCCTCGAAAAGGAAGGCATAAATTGTAACCTTTTAAGAAAGCCTGTCCATAAATCTGTCTATACTCTAAAATATAGCATTTGGGATATATTATACATTATTTAGGGTTTAAAATTCTCGAAACTAATATTAGACAAATTTACTTATAATTCTTGTGAAATAATCAAGCCTGTTTAAGCGTGAACATGAGAACCAACAGTTTTAGTAAAATATTGCTTGAATTATTTTTAGAATATATAAAAATATATACTCTATACCGTTGTTATAGTCTATTCTGTTACATTATTATCAATTTAAGTCTGGATTTAAATTCATTTATTGTCACATTTCACAACATACATTCAGATTAAATCATCAGGCCCTGGACTAGAAGATTCGTTTTAATCAAAATAGAACATATTTATAAGGACTGTTCCTCTCAAATCGAAGAGATAAGTTTCATACATTAAAAACGATGCGGTTTGCCACGAGTTTTTTTCTAATTTTCGCAGCATGCAGTGTGGAAAGCGCAAAGATTTTAGGTGTTTTTTCTATGGCAGGTATAAGCCATCACATTTTGACATCGAAGCTGATGAAGGGATTAGCTGAAGCTGGTCACGATGTTACGGTAGTCAGTCCCTTGTCCGTCAAGAATCTCCCTAAGAATGGAAGTTACACAGAGGTCATATTAGAAGGGTTCGCAGAAGAGATGCAAAGTAAGTGTACAAGGATATTGTCTAAATAGAAATCCCTCTAACTTTTTAATTATTTGTAACTTTGTTATGAAATTATAGGAAATCGTGTGAATTATGATCACAACCAAAAAAACGTTGATATGACTTATATGACTTTTTCCGCACAAATCAGTGCCATTTTCAGAATAAATATACGGGGTCAGGTCAAAAAGTTATCTTACCCTACTTAGTTTTTGAATTTTGATAATATGGGTGAATTTTGGCAATTTGAGAGGCTGTAAGATCTAAACCTACAAATTATGTTACCTATCACTGCCTTAATAAATAGGTTTTATTACCACCGAAGTTCAATGTACCATTTTTTTGCTCTGAAATGATTTAATTTTTACCTCCTGCTAGATAAGAGCTTTTTGTTTAAAATGTCCCGTATTTTCATGAATTAAAATATTTGTCATTTTTCTTTCACCCTGTATATCTAAATTTATCATATTTGTGAAATGGATTGTAAAATAATTTTATATCAGTTAAAAAACCACATGTCATTTTAAAACAAAGAAAATATATTGCTGGATTACTTACTACAATAAAAAATAAATAATGTGTATTTATAAATAATTTTAACAATAATAATGGGTGAGGATTTTAAAGTATTGCAAGGCGATATCGGAAAATGGTTTGGAATTTTTGTATAAAAATGTGATAAGTTAAGAGTGCGGCAGAGACACATATTTTAACTTCGTTCATTAATAACTAGATACAGCATCATCCCCGAATTAGGGCAAAATGTGTGTCTGCAAAGTAAGAATTTGCTGCGATATTTTTTACTTACTGATTAAAAGAGCGTTTTGGATAATCCATTTAGTCGTATTACTCTAAAATACTACTCACGAATAGTCACTGTATCAAACAGGGTCTCTAAAAACTTCACAAACAAGTGAAGCAATAGGAAACACATGTAAATGTAAATATAAATACAAAAAAATAACGGCGATAGACGAAGGAAAGGAACCGCTAAATACTGCACTATTACACTCATTGATGGTGTTGCAAAACCTCTTCAAATAGCCATAATTAACGAATATTATCAACATAATGGAATAAACCCGATTGGTAGGCGGTTCAGGCACGATCTCCGGGTAAAAATATTATTTAAAACGTTAAGAGTAGGCTAAAATGCACATTTAAAAATCAACCACAAATCATCCCAGATCTAATACGTGCAGAGAAAATGAAAAAGTATTCCACATAAATTTATTATCTCTAGTATGTCAGGCCGCTACAAGAAATTGTTGATAGTTCGGGGTAAACATATTAGCTTTTATTTTTCCTAGCTTGTACATTTGTAACCATCGTTTTATAAATTATTTTCAATTTTTTTACTGTCTCAATTTTCGCATGATAATATATTTTTCTTTTTGATATTTCCTGTATACATCGAGGTATACATCCTGTAAATGTTTACCCCATGACCCGTTCTAGGAATAGCCTTTATAAATAAATAAATTATAACTTTTTCTTCCAGAGTCAGTTTTTATTTTAACGAATAGTTTTTACACAACCTGTACAAACACCCCAAAAATATTAAGCTACAAAAATATGGGTTTTTTCTTTTCTTTGATTAAAAAAATATACTTTATTGAATTTAACTCTGTCTACCTTAAAGTATGAACCAACTGAAAACTAAAAAAAATGGTACCCTTTGTATTAACTTAACGGTAACTGAACTTCATTAACGTCTATAGTAACTTAGAAAACACGATCATATTTCTCAAAATAGAGTATATTTGTCGTACATATCGTAATAGTTATAATACAGAGTTCATGGCCCTGAAAAAGAGAACTTTACTCTTCAAAAGAATACATATCTTGTCACCCTAGCTAGACTATAATTTCCTCAAGAAGCTCCGCAGCTATTTTATTTTTGTTTAACTTCCCTAAATTTTAGAAATTATAAAATAGGTTATTAGAAAATTAAATTATAATTTGAGCCACCACCTTAATAGGTAACAAAAGAATTCCTTCTATATTTTGTTTTTTAAATTAAATCATGATGATCGTACATAGTTTAGGTTTTTCCTTTCCACCAGTTGATCTTGTTTCTAATAGAAATAATGTTAATTGCACATAAGTGTTTGTAACGGAAAACTGAAAGCACCTCTGAATGATTAATCACTTCCGCCAGAACTAGTTTATAAAAGCAAATCTAATTTAATTTAGTACTTAACAGTGTTCTGTGATCTAAGATCTAATTGACAACAGATTTAAAACTAAAACACTAAAATATAATTATTCTCTGTACTCTACACGGTCGAACAACACAAGAGCGTTACATGCGTTGTCGATGCCAATCGTGTAAACTCGGAGCTCTTACAAATCTGTTCCCCAGACTCTTGTCAGTGGGATGGTCTAATACGTGAGGTAGTCGATCGGGGCTGTCAAATCTAATTAAAACTCTTGTCACTTATGTAATCTGATCTGAGGCTTTATGTATTTAACTTGTATTTTACCAATATTGCAATAAAAGTAATTTCTTTACACTGCTTAGAAACTTTATTGCATCATGTTTAAACATATTCACCGTAATATAAATTGGTATAATAACCAAAATGTATCGATATATGAGTTGCTGTCGCCTATCGATAAATCTATTATCGCCCATTCCTAACTTCCACTTAATTTTCTTTGTAGGAACCCTCAAAGAGATGAATATGTTATCGGGGGACATTAATTCCCTCAAAATGCTAAAGGGGGTATTTGGAATGTTCGACATTGTTAACAAGACAATGTACCACCCGAATATGAAGAAACTCATGGAATCGAAGCCGAAATTCGACGCCGTCATCACAGAACAGTTCCACAACGATGCCCATAAGGTATACTCGTGGGTTTTTGGCTGTCCTCTTATAGTTTTCAGTGCCATGGGACCAAACGGCTGGATAAACTCCGCAGTCGGAAATCCCCAGCCTGTGGCAACAGTACCGCACATGTTTTTGAATGATTTTTCAGACAATCTCTCAGTGTACAACAGAGGAAAGAATCTCATGTTTTACGTCTTTGAATATTTGCTTAGGCGTTTATACGTATTCAAAAAACAAGACGAAATATTGCACGGAGCTTTCCCGAATGCACCGCCATTCGACGAAGTGTACACCAATGTGTCACTTGTTCTAGTCAACTCGCACACGAGTATCTTCCCACCTACGCCAATGGTTCCAAACATCGTAGAAATAGGTGGATTCGCCATTGATTCACCAAAAAAGTTACCTAAGGATCTGCAAGATTATTTGGACAGTGCCAAAGATGGTGTGGTATATTTTAGCTTGGGATCGAATCTAAACAGCAAAGATCTGCCAGAGGAGAGAAAAAGAATATTTCTTAATGTCTTGGGAAAACTGAAACAGAAAGTTCTATGGAAATTCGAGGAAGATTTACCAGATAGACCACCAAATGTAATGATTCAAAAATGGCTGCCTCAACCCGATATTCTAGGTAAGTTTACAAAGTTTATTTTAATAACAATCTGTCAATCATAGTAGTTTCCTGATTATTTACAGGGTGTCCAAAATCGGTATCACCAAACCCCTATTCATATCTCTGAGAGGTTAAGAACTATCAGATACCTTAAATTACACAAATTGCTAAAATCTATTAAGCGTGTATTTACAGAATTGCCAAAAAAAACGTCTAAAACAACGCACATTATCGCATTCGAAGTGACATATTTTCATACTATCGAGCAAAACAGAAGTTATAAAATAAAATAAAAAATTCAGGTCTGAATATAAAAAATGAAGATTATAGCGATAACAAATAATATTAAATAAAAGTTGATGGGAAAAGCATAATATACTAATTTTGTTCAAAAATCAAAATCAGTCAAAATCTCTCCATTCGGATCTTCGAAATAGTATTTCTTAGTAACCAATATCTTCAGTTTGAGTAAAAATCTCAACTCAGTTCACCACTATCTCCAATCATGCGAGCCTCATATTCTCTTTCTAACAGAGACCAAACTAAGCCGTAAAATGCAACTAATAACCTTCGCTTTCCTGGCTATGAACTTCTTCCATTATTTCTCCTGAACGGTGACGTTTGCATTCGATTCAAGATTTCCGATCTTAAAAGGAACGGATCCGATCCTGTGTTACAAACTAGTTTTATAGAACATCCACTTAATTTATTTGTTGTATCTCCCGCTCTTCCTCAGAAAATCCTTTCAATGAGCTCTTCGACATTCTGTTTGCAAAAGTGAGTTTACTAAGCTCTGAAATTTCTTCCTCTGAAATTATTATCACTGGAGACTTTAACGTTCATAATAAAAAATGGTGTGGGTCTACTACAACGGAACCCCAAGATAGAGCCGGAAAGCTCTTTGCAATCTCTTACTCTAAATACAGACAATCTACCTACTTCCTGCGCATCCAGCAATCCTTTTGGTCGCTTGACAAAAATATTGATCAAAATTTCTGCAAAAGCTCCTTTCCATCCGTCCTATGACAGAAGCATTTTCCTAAAATCTGGAAATCCATTCATATACAGCTTGTTCCCAAAAAGCGATCTAAAACTCTCCCTTTTAACTATATACCAATATCCGTATTTACAATGAAGAAACATGTCAATACTGATGTTTTAAATTACCTTGAAGGGTATAAACTTATCGATGATTGGCAATATGACTTCCGCCACCAAAAGTTTACAGCAGATCTTCTTACCTCCCTAACCCACAACTGCAAAAAGTCCATCGAATGCCACAGGGATACCCAAATTATTGACCTCGGCATAATCAAAGCATTTCAAGTCTGGTATGACGCACTTCTTAATAAATTTCATGCCTACATTTTTCCTCCAAAACTTTGTAATTATATTGCCAGTTTTCTTTCTAACAGAAGTACTTCTGTAGTGGTTGATGGTCATTCATCTGATACTCAACAGAGTCCAATTGTAGCACCTACCTTTTTTTCTCCAGCATAACAATTATCTGCTTTCTTCTACCCATAGAGAATCGTACAATGGGGAGCAAAGAACCTTATCCAGATTAGCACCAGTAAGATACAATCATGTTTAATGCCTTACAAATTATCTCCCAGTACCACCACCATTCAAAGAAGTAATCAAATGCTTGAAGATAAAGATTCCTTTAGCCTAGTTGGTATCACTTTTCAGAAAGATCTTCGCTGGAATGATCACATCACCTCAACTGCCACAGCAGACTCAAATAAATTTTCTTCTGCCGACTTATATACCTAGCCTTCTATATCTAAAGCAGCTTATCAGTGGCGGCTCTTCCATAGGGTCATTTGGTCAATGATCCCCCAAGAATATTTCAGAAAATAAATTATTCGTTTGACCGTCCCTCCTAATAGTTGTAATAAAACGCGATTCTACTAAGCTAGGCTAGCAGTCCGAATTGCCCTGATTACCTTAAAGCTTGACGAAAGTACCCGAAGATTTCACAGCTACCGAGCGGCAGCCGAACGTGATAGCAAATGGAATATGAAATCACGATTTCGGTCATCAGCCGGTTTCTTTTCATAATTCGATCGATCGGTCGAGGCATCACGTCGGCATGCGGAAGTTTAATAGTTCAGAGGTCGCGCGGTCGATATTCTAACTCGATATTGTTTCGGACGTTTTTAATCGATGAAAATTGATTTATATACTGTTTATTGTAATATATATTTTTTTATTTTTATGATCCACGTGTGAGTTGGAAATATACAGGAAATAAAATGTTGGTCGTGACTAGTGCAAAAAAATAAACAACTAAAAAGTGCTTACGAACTTTTTGCAATAATAACCAATTTCAAGGTGATCTATGTTTGAGTTGTGAATGTGGATAAAATAAAATGTCGGTAGTGCAAAAAATTAAACAACCAAATAGTACTAACGAACTTAATTTTGAGAAAATAACCGAATTCAAAGTAAGTGGTTGCAATTTGCCAAAACTTAGTATACGACAAACTAGTAAAGACAAAAAATAAAGAGATACATCGAAAGTTTCGCAAAAGTATGTACGATTGAGCTTACTGCATATGTTGTGAAGTCTCTAAATCATTTTATTGTTTTCTAAGGACTCGTCGGACTTATTATAGTGCAAAACCGGTGTTAAAGACTTAAAACACTTCAAAGAAAAATTAAAAAACATGCGTTTTCTGCAAATCACATGAAATGTTCGGTGAACTATGCTACGGTCGGAAATGTTGATATTCGCACTCAGCTAGACACAGCTTATAGAAAATCCGTTAGAGATTGTAATGAAAATGTATCAAAAAATCGTTATATTTTAAACAAAATCATATATTGTGTAAAATTTTGTGGGTCATTCGAGATGGCGCTACGTGGCCATGATGAAACGGTTTTGTCTGAAAATCAGGAGTTTATCGAGGGTTTAAGGGTAAGGGATGTTAAGTATCGAGAAATCGTTTATAAAAGGAATGTGCGTGCTATTTTAACGTACGTGTCATTCAGCATTTTTCCAATTCTAAAAAACGAAGAGTAGACATGATCTTCAAGAGGATTTAAAGATCAATTTAAAGATAAGATATTTATTTTTATTTTAAGTATGCCTATTTTTACATTTGTTATTGACCTCACAGTATAATTCACCACGTGCCGCCACTGCAGCTTATCTTTCAATCCTTGACTCTGCTAAAGAAGATGTACTCCCCCTAATTAATGATCAAAACATCACAATGAAGCTTGCGTCTCTAGAGCATGGTCGAATAGCGTAGTCGCAGAATGTCTCTGGTACCATCCATTCTTTAGCCCGCCTTGCCAGGGAGACACAAGAATCTCCCACATGTAACCCTTCACCATCTAATCGCAAAGACCAATAACTTCCCACTTTGTTCGCTATTTTATTCCCAAAAGCCTTTCCCTCTTCTCCTAAGCTGCAAATTCAAAGTAGTGATAATACCTATTTTGGACATCCTTTGAATATTAGAGAAATCACTGTGATAACATAACCTGACACCCCACAAAAAATTGTAGAATTTCCTGTTTACTATTACACTGGCCGACAAGATTTTTCTAACACAGGCCAGCTCATTATTTTCACAGTGGAAATACCCCCCCAATAATAAAAAATATTGGGAAAGCCCTAATACGTACCATTTTTTAATAGCCTAATTAAAACCTTTTATATTGGCGGGAAAACAATTTTATTGTGGGGCGGCTAAAATGGGTCCATTTTACACCGGAAAAAATACCAAGACTGGGTTGTTTACAATAAGCGTTAAACATCACTCTTCTGTTGAGTTTTGAATTGAGTCATTCTCTGCGTATCGATAAGCAAGTGTATGTGAAGACGAGAATGCCGAAGTTGCAAAATTTCTCCTGACAAATTTTGTTATATTTGTGGAGAATTTCTGGTGAAATCACAAGCCAGGCCCTTTTCCGAAAATGTAAAAAAAGCCTACTTTAAATATTTTGGTGTGTTAATTGAGGATCAGGATAAGCGGTGGGCTCCCCATGTGTGCTGTGTTAGTTGTAGTGTATCATTGGTGCAGTGGATGAAGGAAAAGAGAAAAAGTATGCCTTGCAGTTCCAATGGTATAGCGAGAATCCACCAATCATTCTGACGATTGTTATTTTTGCCTGACAAAGACTGAAGGTTATTCCAAAAAGGGAAAGCACAATATAGAATATCCAAATTTGCAATCTGCCATACGACCTGTTCCTCATAATGCAAATTTGCCAGTGCCGATTGCGCCTTTAAATTGGCAAGCTATTGATTTGGGAGATAATGGAGATAACGCATCATCAGGCAGCTCAGAAGAACAGTGCACCGATCCCCCACAGGTCCCAGTTCCGGCAAGCCACATTTGATTGTTCAAAGTGAATTAAATGATTTAGTACGTGATTTGGGGTTATCCAAGCAACAGTCAGAACTTCTGGTCGTCTTAAGGAATGGAACTTATTGGTCAAAGAAACAAAAATTATGAATTTTAGAAAAACAAATGCTATGTTTTCTGAATTCTACAGTATGGAAAATTCGTTATGCGCGTGTACGTATATAGACAGTTTAATGCAGGAACTTGATATTGAACATTCTCCCCGTGAGTGGCGCTTATTCATAGACTCATCTAAATATAGCTTAAAAGCTGTGTTATTGCATAATGGAAATTTAAAACCCTCTATACCAATTGTCCATTCAGTTGCAATGAAAGAAAATTATGAAAATATGCGCGTGTACTGATATAGACAGTTTAATGCAGGAACTTGATATTTGGCGCTTATTCATAGACTCATCTAAATATAGCTTAAAAGCTGTGTTATTGCATAATGGAAATTTAAAACCCTCTATACCAATTGTCCATTCAGTTGCAATGAAAGAAAATTATGAAAATATGCGCACGATTTTGGATAAAATAAACTACAATAGGTATAAATGGCAGATATGTGGGGACTTGAAAGTTATAGCGATTTTAGTGGGATTTCAGGGGGGATTTACAAAATATTGCTGTTTTCTTTGTTTATGGGATAGTCGTGCAATAAATCAGCATTATGTAACAAAAATTGGCCAGAAAGAAGCGAATTTCAACCGAGATCTCAAAATGTTAAATTTATACCTCTTGTTGATCCCAAAAATGTCCTTTTGCCACCTCTTCACATTAAACTTGGGCTGATGAACAACTTTGTGAAGGCTTTGAATGAAGATGGTGATGATTTTTAAGGAACAATATGGATGAAAATTATGAACAATTAGTTAATGAACTTTAGATGCCTACCAAGATATCAGAACAATGGAAATTCGGTACCAAGGACGATGGGATCCAGCCATAATGGGTAACTATTGTTGGTTTTTGAAGAGAGAAGATAGGACACCTCATAAACGGAAAAAATAAAGTTTAATTAGTGTTTTAAGTTAATATTTTTCTCGTTTGCTTTTCTCTTAGATGTATGCTATGTTTAATAGGCGAAAACTCTAAACATAGTCAATAAACAAGGTTAAAAATTTTCTGAAATCATTTTTTCTATAGAAATTAAGTATCGTAACATTCGATATGGTTCTACAACTCTAACAAAAAAACCCTACGTGCTACAACTATTTGTCATTTTCCTATTTGGATAGGTCCATTCTATTAGATTATGCTCTTCTGATTTGTGTTACAACAAAAAATTTTTTTTTGTCGGGGAGTGTTATTAAACCTGTACCGAAAAAGATAACCGAAAAAGATAAATTAATACTGCTCTCGTACTTTTCATTCTTTGTGTTATTTACGCTATTATTTTTTTTACTCAAATACACGATTAAAATCACACGTTTTAGATAAAAGAATTTAAGGGTTAACAAAAAACACTAATCTTATCCATCTGTGTGACTCATTATTGCCAAGAATAACATTAATAATCTATGAGAGTAATGTAGAAAAACATAGTAATATGTTTTTTTTTTACTTCTAATAAAAATACGACTGATTGTATATTGAAGTATATCGAATATATATTGAAAAGACCACTTAGATCTTTAGGAGTAAAGATTTGAATTGATCTTCTATTTAAAATTATAATAGATCATCAATAGGCCTTATCCTTGTAGACATCTGATACTCAAATACCATTTTGACCCTTAATCTGCACTTACCAAATTCGATAAAATATATTAAATTTATAACGCTAAGTTTAAATTATAGATTAAATTAACAGAAAAAGCAATATGTATTTAAATTAGCTATATATCTCCGTTATTCTTAAATATAAGAAAAAACTTTGAATAGAAAAGTAAGGGAATTTTTGTAATGATTTTAAGATTTTTTTATTTCATCTTGAAAATGTAATTTTTTAAGTCGGTGCAAACTTAAATTACTATGTACAGCACATAAAAGGCTTTTATAGGTTTAAAGGTCAGTCAATAACTTCTGTTATGTTGTCAAAAGCCAGAAGAATCTATCAAAAAGAGAGATGATTGAGGGGACGAATTTTTAAAAAGAAAGGAAAATAAATCGTGGGCATTCCGCGGAATGAAGTAATAAAACATTATATAGCTGTTATAGTAAAGTAAAGGAAGTAAAAATTGTATAAATAGTGTTATATTATACTATATTTAGACAATTTAATAAATCGCGATTGTTATTACATATTTTAAAATCGACCATTGATTTCTGTTCATTTGCAGCCCATCCAAACGTGAAACTCTTCATAACCCATGGAGGATTTGGAAGCATTGTGGAAACAATCTCCCACGGAGTCCCAATTTTGGCTATTCCTGTCTTTGGAGACCAGCACGTAAACGCAGAAAGGGCACAATCTGCTGGCTATGGTTTGACCCTAGCTTACACTGATCCAGATTTTAGTGAAGAGACTTTAGGCTCACAACTAAATGAGCTGCTAAATAATCCAAAATACAGAGAAACGGCCCAAGAAAAATCAAAATTATTCCACGACAGACCCATGAAACCCATGGACGCAGCCGTTTACTGGGTGGAATATGTTATAAGACACAAGGGGGCTCCCCATTTAAGGGTGGCGGGAGTTAATTTGCCCTGGTACAAGTATTTTATGGTAGATGTTTTAGGAATTATATTATTTGTGTTTATATTGGTCATATATTTGGTAACATATGCATTCAAAAGACTTTTCTGTCGTTTTTCAAAGAAAACTAGAAAACAAAAGACCCAATAAATTATTTTAGAAAATATTTGCATTATTATTAAATGTAACATAACCTGATATCTGAAGACCGCTGCCTCATTCTTGCGTCACAATACCTTATGAAGAACCTCTAAAATGATATAAACAAACTGGTTTAATATAATAAAATATGTGTCAAAAAAATCAAAAGTAAAGAAATACTTAAAATACGCTCAGAAAACAGCCACTGTCGCAGATTTTTGGAGGAAGGAAACAAAAACAAAAACTTTAGAAATAAGCTTCAAATATAGAATTTTAAACGATATTAAAATCTCATATAAAAACATTTAAATTTGCATTTTCAAAATTGAATGAGAGGTATGAAGAGGTACAACATTTGCATAATTTTCAATACCAAATTTTTACCAAATTCGTTCAGCCTATGAAAAATGTGTATAAGTAAAATCTATTGGTTTTTGTCATCTAGATATATCCACATCTCGAAAAAGTGACAGTTTCCTTTAAAAATGAAAAATGTGTGAATTTTTTTCAAACTTGATTTTACCTAATTTCTTGACCTAGGACAAAAAATGTTAGACTATAGAAGTTTTGACCTGAAGAAACATAAAAGCTTTTTCGGCGTATATTGCTTATATATGCTTATATATATTGCTTATGCTTATATATATGCTTAATCTGTATACTATATTATTAAATGATATTTAGAATAATCTCAGTGCAATGAGCTTTTCTGTTTGCTACCTATTACAGTGAATTATATTTTTTTGTTGGACAAAATGGCGTACTCCGTCTGCTGTTTTGTTTTTTGATAAGCACCCCTAGCTAAGAACACTTACGAGAAACAGGTGAATTTTTTAATGTCACCAGGCGTTAGGCCTGTAGGTGGTAAAAAAATGATGAATACATACTTACATACATGATTTTTAAACACATTACCCTCCTTTGCATGCGTAATAGGGTACAGTATATGTTATAACAAGTTTGGAATATGGCGCATTCCGTACGAGCGAGTGAAGTCTGATGATTCACGAGTGCCGAATATGCTATTTCAAACGTGTTTTACACTATACATTTTCTACGATTCTAAAAATTTAGTGATTGCCAATAGATGTCGCTACTAGTACATATTCCATCACTTGTTATTCTATGATTTAAACTGTAACAAGTGGTGAAATGGAGCTGATTCAGTATTTAAAACCACAATGGAATATTCCGTAACAGACGTAGAAGAAAAGTTGATCCACAACAGATTTATGCATGCATTTGAGGTAGTTCACTTTGATTAATAGTGTTTATTATAACATTCAGGAGATATCCTTAATAATCAGCAACCTTCAATGCGCAAGGAGTAGCCTAGGACGCCAATGAAGGAGGAACAAATGAATGTATGCTACAATATACCGGGTGCCACAAATAAACAACTCACGCCATAAAACTTTACAATCATCTTCCAGAATGTTTAAAAACAATCCCTATGTTTACACTCTTCAGAAAAGAAACCAAAGCGTACTTCATTGAATTGATATGACTTTTTTATCATACTTTAATTTAAGGTTATAAAAGATATAGAACAGTCAAAAAAAATTTAGTTCCGTATTTAAATTAAAAAAGTTGATAATGGGCGCCCGCGTCCGAAATGTCAGATTGAAAAACTAACCTCGCCAATTTGTAGAGGAGAAAAAGTGGCAATGATGAAGTGAAAATTATTTTCATCTGTCATTTCAACTAAGCCTACAATTTTAGAGAAACCAGAAAAGTTATTTTTTGTTTTTTTTTTAATTTTTCTAAAATTGTAGGCTTGGTTGAAATGGCAGATGAAAATAATTTTCACTTCATCATCGTCACGTTTTCTCGTCTACAAACTGGTGAGGTTAGTTTTTCAATCTGACGTTTCGAACTCGAGCGACCACCATCAGGTTTTTAATTTAAATACAAACCTGTTCGATACCTTTATAACCTTAAATTAAATTATGACAAAAAAGTAATATAATACATAAATTGTTACAGAAATGACCGATAAAAATAAAGTCAGTTTTATTAAGATCCAATCAAACTATAGGAGAGTCGCAACACAAGTTATCGACAGGAAATTAATTGTTATATTTGTTCGTATTAATAACTTGTGTTGCGACTCTCCTATAGATTGAATGTATTTTGATAAAACTGACCTTATTTTTATCGGGCCCTTTCTGTAAACTTTGCTTTTTTATTTTAACTCTTAAAAATATTTCAATTATTTAGTTTTAACTGATATTGTGACCCATAAATATGTATTTCTTTTATGCCATTTTAGTGACCTCAGGATGCAACAATAAAGCTGCGAAACGTGGACAATAAAAAAGACTTTTGTTTTTTTAAATACACAATTTTAACATAAAAACAAAAAGCTCGTTAACGAAAACCATTTATAAATAATTATTCTCGGGCTATATTTAAAAAAAGGTATTTTTAAGTGTATTGCAACACAATTCGAGATATTGACAGGCGATTGCTGCGAAAAACAGCATGTATATTAAATTAATTCAATATTATGTAATAACACAAAGATAACTAAACTCTTGTTATTTTTCAGTTTTACAGCATAAAGTTGCACAAAACTTGTAAATTAAAATTGTCTTTAGCTTTTGGACTAAAGCATACATTGTGATTATTGTCTGTCTGTAATTGAGTCAATGAACTTGACACAGTAAATTGAATTACGTAATTTTACACATTTAACAATATTTCCTATCTCCTAAAATTAAACCACATTACAGCACATTATCAAGTCTTGTAGGATATTAATAGGCCATTCCTACGAAGAACAGCATGCACCATTAATTTTATTAAAAATTATGTAATAACCCACAAGAATAATTAGTCTTGTTATTTTTAAGTACCACTATCAAAAGTAGAAATCAAAGAAAGGAGACAATGGGAAAGGGCGGATAAAATTAAGGAGAGATGGAGTTACACTCCGATTTAAAGAGAGTTGGTCGCGTCAGCCGACTCTACAAGTCAATCGCGGTGTGGAGTAGGGATCGCAGTCAGCTGTTGGCAGAGTCGGTATAAATATTTTCAAGAAGTAAACAAGCTCTAAGGAGACCATTCTGGAGACACTCGATTTTATAAAGTGATAATATTATAGTGTTTATTATTCCAAAAAATATTTACAAAGAGAGGATAATAGTACATTTTAAAGAAGAAAATTATTATGGGTATTTCGCCACAATATATAGAAGAAAAAACTATCTCTACACTCCTAACGATTGTTTCGAGTTCTGGAAAGTTTTGAATTAAATCATATTCAAAATTACCTGTTTTAATGGATAGTCATTAAGGAAATTTTTGGTATCTATGAGACGATCAACATTTAAACGATTGTCGTACCATATTTAAGAAAGGAGACCCCTGTCTAGTAGAAAACTATAGACTTATTTTTCTACTGAACTGCTTCTCTATAATTTTAGAAAAACTCGTTTATAACAGATTGTATTCTTTTTTGGTTAAATATAACATTTTTTTAGATCGTCAGCATGGCTTTCGTCGGGCAAGCGCTGACCTTGTTCAATATGTAACAGATAAGAGTGATAATAGAGAAACTGTAATTTCCTTCTCTTTTGATCTTACTCGCGCTTTTGACACTGTTGATAAAGATTTTGTGGCCTTATAATTAAAGAGTTTTGGGATAAGGGGTAACTTGAACGACTGGCTCAGTTCTTTTTTAACTAACAGGACAATTTCGGATAGGGTTGACGGTTGAAAGTCTGATCTTTTTGATCGAAATATTCAAATTAATATAGGGTAGTATCTTGAAACCGCTAATTTTTCTTCTTTTTGTTAATGATTTACCTGAACATATTTCCCAGGGTAGAGTATTCTTGTATGCTACCACAGTTATTGTGTCGGATTCAGATGTGGCTGCATTGAGGAGTAAAGCCAATTTTATTCTGAAGGAATTTTTTTTTTGGTATAGGAACAACAAACTTATGGTTAATCAGGCGAAAACTGTCTGTATGGAAATAAAAACCGTACGCAAAACATCATGTGGTCTCATTTTTGATCTAGCTAATTTTAATAACATTCTTATTGTCCACTCAATTTATTTACTAAAGTTATTTATAAGAACAAACATCTTTGTCGGCTAAATAGTTCTTATCATAATTACCATAATACAGACCAACAACTTACATTCTTAGACATAGTTTTTAAAAAATATATAATATTGAAAGAAAAGTATACAGAAAATGTACACACACTACCAGATACTTATATTTTAACTCATCCAATCAAGGTTAAAAAGGAACTTGTAAAAAGCAAGAATAATTTGTAAAAATCAAAATTGTATACGGTTTATAAAAGATATTTTAAATCAAAATAGTTATCCTCGTGAATTCATTCAAATTATATTTTTATGAATTTTAGAATCCAAAAGTCAAACAAAACCATTATAGACCAATTACAACTCTCTATATAACTAACTTATCAGATAAATAAAACTAGTAGAAAGATGTTTTAACATAAGAACGATCTTTAGAACACAAAACACTGTTAGAAGTAAATTTACAAAAACAAAACCTAATAATGATTAAGATAATATGAAAAAAATGTATTTATAAATATATTTTGTAACTATTTTACACCTGATAATATATTCTCTTCATATGGAGTTTTTAATTAAGACAGGAAAAAACGACAGTATATACCAATGACGCCAAAAAGAAATAGACCCCGCATTTCATTCACAAAAATAAAATAAATAGAATCGAACATCAATTTGTTGTTGTGTATGAGTGGAAAAAAGACGGACTGATCGCATAAAGAATAGTTTGCGGTAAAAATTGCAACGCTATCAGATATCTTCGCGAGGCTTACCAGTGGCGTAGCTATTTTTGAGATAATGTATTATTTGCTATATTTTTTTGAGCCCTAATATTAGTATGGTTGATACGATAGTTTTTTTGTTCTAAGATGAACAGGAACGACTTCACATAACAAAAGTGAGAGTTTTAATAATAACAAGGAATATAACTAATTTCTAACTTTGAAAACAATTAAAAAATTTAGATATTTTTTTTATGTCAAATTAAAATTTGTTGATGCGGTGAAAGACTTGGGAGTAATTTTGGACTCCAAATTGTTGTTTGAGATTCATATAGAAACTATTGTTCAAACAAAGAAATTTTTTTATTATAAATTTCGGTCTTTGAATAATTTGAAAAACCTTACTCATCTACAGTTTGATAAAACTAAATATATTGTTTGTCGAAAAAATTTAAAAAATAGTTTTCACGTAATATTTATTACAACTAGAATTCGAAGGAAATATTTTGATGTTTGGTTTTTATATAAAGATAATACAGTGCTATATTTTCTTTAAAAATTCTTATGTACTTCGCAAAATATTAAAATGTTTCATTCTAAGATGTACAAACTTATAATTATGTTTCTCAAAGTTAGAACAATCTTGATATATGTGCTAGTAACTTGAGACTTTTTAAGAGATTGGTTAGGAAAAACTGTTGCTGAACATTGCTTTCGTGCTTATTTGTAATTTTTTTTGTATAGTGTTTTAGTGTTAACTCGTTTTAAAAATCGTAAATAAAGGTTTAGTATTAGTTATGTAAAAACAATTAATTTAGATATTATATCTGGAAAAGGAAAGATTTAAATAGAAAAATGTTTTTTTGCTCTCTGACCTTAAATATCTCCATAACTATAATATAAAACATTTTCCTCAGTTTATATTTACGATTTTTTATGGCCCTTAAAACTACCGTCACAAAAAAAATATTTTTTTGAAATTGTTAGTGATATCCTCTTTTTTGAACATCCTCATCTAAAGTTTATTACTATCAAAAATATTTTTTTTGAACCACCAACTTTTATCAAGAAATCAATAATAAAAAAGGTAAATAAATGCATTAAAATGCAAGATGTTTAAAAATAAAATCATCGAAACTTTTTGGTGATTCTGAAGCACCCTGTAAATATTAGGTTTCAAATAATATTTTACACTATATTTGAAACTTAATTTTTTTTATAAAAATTTAAATAACAAGGTTGAAAGTGGTGCTGCACTTTATAAATTTTCACCCGGACACGTGGTTTATAAAAATAAAACAAAGTTTAAAAGTTTGGTATAATTTATTTATAAACGGTTTGATAGAATAACAAACAACTATTAGTATCAACAAAACAAAAGTAACAGCATATTAATTTAATATTTCATTATTTATATAATAATTAAACCCGTCTATTACATAGAACGGAAGCTTTCACGGCTTTGGTCAATTAAGAAATCATGGTTCTTGGAATTAGACCGTGTCAAATGGGAATTACTCTCCGACGTTTCGCCTTCGATTGCACAAGGCATCTTCAGGGATCTTTACTCCACGAGATCTGAACACTGAATGAGCTTGAAGAGATTCAGGCGGGCTTTTATACCCGACTTATGCTCGCCGAACAGTGACCCTGTGTTAAGATCGGTTTTTACGTGTGATGTAGACCGTAACCCGTATCTCTATTGAACATTTTTGTATGTTTAAATATTCAATAGATTCTCTAACTTTTCGTTTATAAAAATCCGAAACCAATGCTAGAACCTTGGTTTCCTTTGCATTTTCTTACATTTGACGGGTTTTTTAACAAGCCCAAGTTTACACTGTTAGACATTCTGCGATGGCAAAGAAATTTCGCAAATATGTAAATGTAAAAAATTAAGAAAGGCTACTCTAAACAAAGACGCACCTAATGATTTTTTCGTAAGTACGACAGTTTCTAACATAAATCGATAGGAAAATAAATTTCATTTTTCTTCCACAAAAATCTCCTGTCATAAGCAAAATTGCGAATGCGTGCAGAGACCAAATTTATGATAATTCCAACAAAAATTATTATTATTAAAATTAGAATATATGGTAGCTGCTGAAAATTTCTCTTCATGGTCCATTTTCACGCAATTGAAGTTCTTATCTTTACGTATACAAAACACGATTTAAGGAATAAGAAAATTATTGAATTTACCTTTGGGGATTGAAAAAAATTACCTCCAAAAAATATTCGATTTTAACAGTGAGGAATATTTAGAATTCTCAAAAAAAGAAAAACTTTTAAGCAAACGCTCATTAAAAGTAGTTTTAGAATGTCGAGAAAGTACTAAAAAGAAAGATGAATACATTTATGATTAAAGAAATCCAGATTTTTAATGTAGCAATATGGTTTCAGACTCTCTATGGAAGAAAATACCACATTAACCTCGATATTAACAAAGTGACTAAGCACTTATTTATTAAAATACTATTAAATATATAAAACCTAAAAATATTAAGCAAATATCGCCAACGTCCTATTTGCTCAAGATATACCTATAATTTTATACATTTTCATAATTGCTCTACCTGCAATGTTTCAATAGATATTGGCAAATAACTAGCTTTTTGCAACTTTTTTTCATATTTTGTTGCACTTGCAGGGGGACTAGCAACAAGTGAAAAAAAGCATTCTTCTTAATAATTTTTTTGTCATTGAATTGGTTTTGACAGGGTTGGATCCCCCTAGAACTGACATCCTGGCTACGTGCCTCCAAAGACATATTTATGTAATGGTTCATGTGGCAATATTTATTATAAGCATTAAGCTTAGTCATTAAAGAACAAGCATTTCTATGACAAAATACAACCAATAACAAGGTGAGTTCTTATTACTATTGTTACTAAAGATGAAGATAAAACTAAATTTTGTTACATGTTTTAATGTCTATATCAAGAGTATAATGCTTATTTAATACCTTTCTTTATCAGCTTATCACCGACTTCATAGGAAATATGTAATAAAATATAATTTATCACTCTTTAATGCAACCTGTTTTTTGAAATCGGGTTTGTTTTTCAAAACATTTTGATTTCACTTTTTTTCCAACACATTTTAGTTCTATTTACGCGAAGTTAGGTAAAAATTCGGGTCCACTAATTTTAAAAGTTTGCCAGGCCCGCGGCAACTAATATTATATAAAAATGCACCACCTTTACATGTATTGGATCTATTTATATTTACAGAAAATCAGCAATAAACACGGCCCAATATTAATATGAATACAAAATTGAACTTCGTGTCCCTAAAAACCGTAAAAACCATATTATGAAAAACAATATCTTTACAGTATTTATCCCTCAATTTTCCCCCTTTTTTCCCACCATCCACCTTCCCCGCTATACATTTTACTTATTGACAATATAAATATTTTGTGCCAAGATGTTTAATATTTTTAACATTCATTATAATATATTATATTATTATTTATATTACCGAAATCACCTGATAAAAACAGATTCTCCCTAGTTGGGATAATGCACCATAGGATGGTATTTATTTACTTTTTTGATTACTTATTTTTAAAAACCAAATTTTTAGGCTATAAATTAAAGCATTTCAAATTCATTAAAGAAAATCTATAGTAAATGAAAAATTGAAAAGTAACGCTATTGCGCTATTTTCATTTTTTGTATATGCTTGCTATATGAGAACTCCGACACTACCCTAAATATTCCTTGAAAATTTCATCCAAAATGCATACCATCCCGGAGTAATTAATGACAACATAAAATAGTGGGTCTCTAGCTTACTCAATTAAAATTTAGTACCTATGCTTTACCAAATAGTATATTTATGTTGTTTATTAACCCCTCAAAAAAGGTGGTTTGATAAATTTTAGAGGAATATTTGAGACTTTTCATAAATATATAAATTAGCAAAACGCTGTACTCCGTTTATCATCAGTGTCTTCGACTTTATAGATAAGTTGAAGTTACAAAAAATTAATTTAAGCCCAACGGAAATGTGCAATACAAAAACAATACTTCATTTGCAAATATAAGAACGCTATTAGACAATGATTTTACCCTTCAACTACAGCACTGGTATGACATAACCTTACTTACCTTCGAAAACAAACTTCTGGGTTTAAATCGTTTCTTTTTCTGCAAATAAAGCAAGTTCGCACCATTTTCTTAAAGTTTTTTAAACAGATTCTCGAAAATAGCCACACAAAACACTTGGATTTCTGAAAAAAACTTATTTCACCAACTAGAACAATTACAACGCCGCGCAACAAATAGGTCGAAATAATGAATGACTACGACCGTCTTCGGCGTCTTCCGAATGATCCCGAAAGAAATCTGTAGTAAACTCGAAAAAGGTAGAATTCCGACGTTGACTTTATTTCTTGAAATTTCTGGGCTTTATTTCTTGAAATAAGGAATAATAATTACAGAAGATTTAAATTACATTTAAAACAGATTCGGTTTGAGTTATTTATAATAAGCTATTTAATTATCAATTTTAAAATATTCTATATGGAAATTTATACTGGGAATTTCTGGAATTCCTTGTTTATTTAGGTAATAGTATAAATGATGAAATCCGTTATAATCTGGCCACAGTAACGGTTTGGCAAACCAGGGTTAATGTTGGATTCTTACAAAATGTAAACAACTGGGTCTATGTTATTTCCATGTCGTTGGTATATACAGTGTGTCTGGTAAATATGGAGTATCCTGAAGGCAGTTTCTTGAAAGGCTATATACAATTATTATTTTTAAAATTATTTAGATTCTAGAAATTTCAGGGTTTATTTCTTTACAATATTTATAGAAAAAATCTGTAAATAAGTGATAATATTTGAAGTTTCAAAAAATATTGCTAATATGAATGGACAAATATAAAAATGTCATTTATAGAGTGTATAAGTATTGCGTTTATGTTACAAGTTAGTGTGCTCGTTCCCTTACTAAAACAAACTCTCTATAGAATTTTTGTCATTTTTAGCGGATGTTTTTTAAGATAAAGATATCATACCTGGTATATTTATAATCAGCAATAAGAGGTCCATTTAATGAAATGTTGTCATATTTAAAATAAGAAAGTCAATACTAATTATTTTTTACTTTTTAATTGACACTTATTTCACTTATAACAAATCCTAGCGGTTTGAATGAAACCTTAAAAGTTTTATAATTAACATTTCTGCTGTCTCGTAAAATAAAGCTTGTAGATCCCGTTCAAAACATAAATAGAGACCATGTACATTTTTTTATTTCACTAGGTACTCATATTAGTACGTTTTTATACTAATACTTGTATCCAAAAAATCTGACTTATAATTAAGAAACCCCAAAAAAAGAACGAATTCCATCGGCTGTCCTATGTTTACCAATGTTTAATATTTGCCACTACTCAAAAATAAACAAGCAAACATCTAACTATATTTATTATATATCTCTTAAAATTTAAGTTTTTACATTCATTTATTCACCTAATTGGCAAAAAATAAACTGTACATCTCGAATAAATATTTTGCTTGATCGTTGGCGGCAAGTCTTTTTAAAACTTTCAATCGAACTTTATTATAACAACTATGACAGTGGCGCAAACCGCTTCGACTTTGCTGGAGTTGCTATGTTTAGTTTACGATTTTGCTACTACGTTGCCATGACAACGCGTTCGCGATGACGTCGACCGCATGGAAGATTAATGTTAACCAGCGTCATTCAACGCTCTCGGTGAATTGCTAACGCAGTACACTACACCCACGTGTCGTTCAGTTTGCGGTGGTTGTTTACTTTTATTTTCGCGGATTTCGCTGGAACCGGTTAGTTCCTTTGCAACTGCACTTGACTGTTTTGTGTTATATTTATTTATGGTGTTGTTACAACTTTATTTGGTGTCGGATTTATTAATTTACATTATTGATAAATCCGATCAGGGATGTGGTTTGCATTTTGTTGAAAACTCCATTTAATCGATGGAAGGAACAAGATCAGAGTTTTAATCGTCATCCTGGTTTTCGGCGTACAAATGGTTATGCAGTAGTCAAATATTACAAAAATTGTTTTGCTGGCGTTGTTCACGAGTTTCCAATAAATATTCAGTGTGGAATAAGGAAGGATTTGCCGGTATGTTAAATATATGAAGGTCTTTACATAAACATGAAGACTCGGCGGAGCATTTAAAATGCGAGTTAATGCTAAAAACATTAGTAAAAAATCAAAGCACTATAGCTGACACTTTAAAAGAAAATGCTAAACTCTATAAAATACATTTTAACGAAAACGTCCGATTAAATAGACTATTTGTGTACTTGGTAAATGACGCAGTTTTGTACCTTGTAAAACAAGGGTTAGTCTTTCGCGGCCATGATGAGAGCAGCGAGTCAATAAATAAGGAGATTTTTATAAAGCTTTTAGGTTTATTAATATCGAGAAGTTCCCAAGAAGTAAAAGATCATCACAAAAAAATTAAAAATGTTTTTACTGGTGACTCGAAAACTATTCAAAACAAAATAATTAATTATTAACTGAATTTAATTGAATGCATTTCTGATTATTTAAATAATCATGTAAAAAATGAAATAATGAACACACAGTTGTTTTTCTGTGCAAGTGGATGAAACCATTGATATTACGCAAACCTCCAGTGATCCATAATTTTAAGATACGTTAATTCAGAAGGTTCAGTAGTCGAGAGATTCTTAGGATTTTATAATGTCAGCTCCGATAGAACGTCGGAGAATTTATATTTTCTATTGGATCAAATTTTGGACCAATTTGACTATAAACATAAATTAATAGGAAGATGTTACGATGGCGCAAGTGTAATGTCTGAACATATAAATGGCCTTCAAAAATAAAAAAGAAAAAGCGCCGCAGGCTGTGTTTGTCCTGATGCATTAAAGTTTAAAAATATTTCTAAATTTCGAATTTTTTTGCAAGCCTTAGTGGTATTCCCTCATTTTTTCATCACTCAGCCAAACGAACGTATGCTCTTACCTCTGCATCTACGAGACGTGTACTAACAATTACAGAAACTCGTTTGTCTTCAAATTCGAAGATAGTAAATGTGATTGTTCAAGTTGCGTTCTTCAAAAAAAATCGTTTGACATTCATTTTTACATATCCAATATAAAACGCTGTCGTGAGGCGCTCTGCAAAAAAAGAAATGAACATTTTTTTTAATACCATGTTTGATAAAGCAAATTCTATTACAGAAATAAATCATTACAAACGTGAGCTTGCTAAGCTCTCACCTGAAGAAATTAGGGCTAAGTATAGAACCTTTTTTTATGAAATATTACATTACATTTTTATGTTTGGCAGATTCTGCTAAATTTTCCGAATATAGTTTAAATATTCCGACTGGCCCGTTTGAAAATTTGTTACAGTTATATGGGGAAATCTTTTCAAAAAGTCAACGACTTAAAAATGAGCTTGGTCTTATTTTTGCCAATGACAATAATTAGAATACATCGCTGCAACAGCAAGTGAAAAAAATTAATGAAAATAAAAATATTTTAACCAAAGCATATAAAGCGTTTTCCCTTATTTTGACAATACCGTCGACAAGTGCTTCAGTGGGCAGAAGTTTTTCTTACCTCAAACGTGTAAAAACTTATTTAAGAAATACAATATTTCAAAAAAGACTTACTTCTCTAGGCAATATTTCAATTCAAAAGGAATGTCTGGAGGAGATTAGGGCAACTCATCCATTTTATGAGGATGTTATAAAAAAATTTGCTGCTACGAAGGATAGGATAGTTGATTTAGTATACAAAATTTAGGTAAGTCGTAAAAAAATATTCTGTCTCTTCCACATATAAAAAAAAAATTCTGGAAAAATTAATTATTAAATTATTGCGATATTTTCTTGCCTTTTTTGCTCTTCACTTTTTCACCCGCGAGCCGCCACTGCCACTACCTTCAGTTTTACAGCATTACATAATAATGCTAATAATGAGCACTTGGGCTAAAGCATAAACTGCGATAAGATATCATTATTAGATATATTTATAAGTATTGTCTGTCCGTTGTGGAGAATATCAATGGGCTTGACACAGTAAAAATGATAAAGCTTATAGAAACGAGATTTTTAGTAATAATTGCAGCATTAGCATGTGTGGAAAGCGCAAATATTTTAGGTATCTTTCCTTTAGCAGGAGTAAGCCACCACATTTTGACCTCCAAGCTGATGAAGGGTTTGGCTGAGGCTGGGCACGATGTTACGGTGGTCAGTCCTTTTCCTGTCAAAAATCCCCCTCAAAATGGGAGTTATACAGATGTTATTTTAGACGGATTTGTAGAAGACATGCAAAGTAAGTCAACCCCAGATATTTTTCTTGCATGGTGAAAATACAAAGTTAGAGTTTAACGCCTTATTTTGTTCTAACTGTTGTTATTTGAAATTTTTATGTAAATATTGTAAGATATACAGCCCACAAAACGTAGTTTTAACTATTTACTTCAAGTTTATTATCATTTTTTAGTGTTTTATAATTTCATCAGATTGTAAAAGATCGACCGCCTAAGGTCATACGTTCGTTGTTTGTCAGATTAATAATTAGTTTGTAATTACAAATATCAATACATTTTTAACTCATAGGCTAAAGAAAAACGTCTGTTAACTCTAGAACGGAAAAGAATAGCTAAATATGGGCAAAAAATCATCAATCATAAAAGGAAAAAATATAATAATTGACTAGTTTAGGAACATGACTGTAGACTGGTTTTGGGATTTTCTTTGATCGATCGACCCGTTGTCATTTTTTAAGGGTTTTAAATTATTAACCTTTCAAAATTTTGAGTGGCAATAGTAAAATGTTGCTAAATATTGGACAATGCTTGCGATCCCCTAAAGATATTGAACCTTTTCAGACAGGAGTATATAAAATTCTTTGCTCCAATGAAGAAGTGTATTTGGGAGAAACAGAACGTTCAATATCAACTAGACTTAAGGAACATGAACGATATATTAAAAAGAAACAAATTGTTTCATCTGCTGTAGCTGAACAACAGCATAACACCGACCATATTATACATGTAAAGGAAGCCAAGGTTCCAGCATGGGTTCCAGGACTTTATAACCGAAAAATTAGAGAATCTATTGAAATTTTTAAAGGTACAAAAAATTTCAATAGAGATACGGGTTACGGTCTAAATTAAAATTTTGTGGGTGAAAAAGTCAAAAAAGGTGTTCATATGCGTCAACGGGCGAGTTCGAAAATACGCTGGGTGCACAGCCTTAGAGGTTCGCCGCTTGGAATTTTTAGTCCGAAATTTAAAACCACGTGTTCTGCGTGAAATTTCGTCTCAATAGAAAAAGCATAGCATAATTAGTTTTTACATTATACCGAATAATTTACCAACACCAAGTTTATCTTTTTAAATATCATAATAGTAAACTATAAATTATAACAAATCAATTGTATTTCGGTACTTTTGTTTCTGTATATTAAAAAATCGTCCCCATTTTTCGTATTACGTTTTATTAACTTTATTTTTTAAATAACATAATATTAAATTTTTTACTTAATACCTACTTCAAAATAAGTTCACTGCAATAAAAAATTTTACTAAACAAATATCTATTAAGTCAAAACAAATTAGTAAAATATAAACGGCACCTTAAAATATACACAAATTATACTGAATCATAAACATCAGATTCTGAATCTGAAGCTTCACTAGTATTTATTATGAGTAGTTCAACTTCAATGTCAATTATAAACTGTTCTCTTTCACATCAGTTCTTAATTAGTTTTTCAGTGTCTCACACAGTTTGCCCATACTTCTGCCGTACATTGTCCCAATGCTTCGTCCCACATACCAAGAACTTTTTTATCGCCATAACCATCTCTGCCAATATGTTTATTGTAATATGACTTAGCATGGCCCATATCAGTTCAATGGCATTAAAGTCACAATGGTATGATGGAAGTCATAAAACTTCATGACGATGTTGTGTTACTAATTAGTCAAATGCATAAACATTATCTCTTCTATTCATGTTTGCTAATTGTAATCGAGTTTCAAAAGATTCGTATCAAATGTGATGTACTTTTTTAACCAATTTATTATGTCTACTTCTGTAGTGGCAGATGAAGGTTGTTTCTCTATAAGAACACTATGATATAGCGCATTGTCCATTACTATTAAAGATAGATCTTTTGAAGATCCAGCATGAAGAATGGTAAAACGCTTACCATCATCCCGTCTGGCCTTCGTACCCTTTTTATGTTTTGATCTTGCCATGACATTGTTTTATTTCCTTTGGCATCAATCCATGTTTCGTCTAGGAAAATCAATAGTCGCTGATATACACTAGAAATATAATTCATATATTTACGTAAAAAACAAGCTCTAAGAGAAGAAATATAGTTTTTTTCAATTAACGCCCTTCTGTTAATGATCCTTTCTAAATTTAAAGCCTAAATGGCTCAGCATACTACGCAGAGAGGTATCACCAATGTGTACAATTTCTTTAATTTTTAGCTCTCCGTTTAGGCCCTTAATAGTTACATGATTTCCTAAGAAGAAAAGAATGTGTTACGAATATCGTTTAAATAAAAATCATATTTGATAAAAAATTCATTATCAGCACCTTCATTTAAATTGCGTTGGTTGGGAGAAATATGAATCACTGTCAAATATTACGGTCTTTGTACATGATATATAATGTATTTCGAACATCCATTTTGGTGCTTTCGGGTAAATTAGTTGTCTTGACTCTTAGGTAACATTTGCTTTTAGACTTTCGAAGTGAAAAACGAACTGGATTTTTTTTTCTCTACGAATGGAATAAACAGTCTTGCGAGAATTTTTTAAAGCAGCTGCGACCCTCTAAAATTCAATAATTTATTAACAAAAACATTACGTCTTTTGTACCTTGAACAAGTTATTTACCTCTTGAACAGATTTTACAAGTTTGAAATTTCCTCCATTGCTTTTCAAAATATTCACATAAGTGAAGCACCAATTGCAAGGTATGCCTATGCAGAAGTTTTCCAGGCATTTTCTACAAAATTAACATAATAAAGTAGATCTTGGCTTTTAATAACCATTCCCTTAATGGTTGCTTGGATATTTTTTACAATAAAATGGAATCTCTTTTAAGAAAATATCTAACAACGTATTATAAATATTTTCCGATTTTTTATTTCCGGGCTACAATAAGAGCTGTGAAGGAAAAAAATTAAATTTATAAAAAGTGGCGTAAATTCAAAATTGTTAATGATTATAATTTATTTAAAACGTTAAGGGCAAGGTGCAAAACCTTAATTAAAATCGGCTTTAATAAATATACCAGGTCATTAGAAGATGATTTAATCAAAAAAGATTTTAGAACTATGCTTCTTCTAAAAAACAGTTTGCTAGTAAGATACCCAGCGAGATGCATTGGGGTGACAAGTATTCTAGAGGTGGCTCCGATATAGCCGATTTATTCGGGACATACTTTGAGAGTGTTTTCGGGCCTGAGAGGTATCAATTTATTCAAATCCCTAATAATTTAAATAATTTAAATTTGCAAACTGTTGTCTTAACAGAAAATAAAATTTTACAGGCATTGCACGCACTTGACTCTAAAAAAGGCGGTGGCCAAGATAAGTTGCCCGCAATTTTTATAAATAATTAATTATTAATTAAAAATACAGGATATGATAAGGTTTCATTATATTGCATTGCTTGCAGGTTAGAAAATAATTGGTTAAATAAAAACCGTTATTAATAAAAAGAATACTTACCGATGTTTCTAAATTTCAGAAGAGTAACTTTAAAAAAATTGGTTAAATTATAATAAATATAAGGCAGAAAACTCAAAAAAGTTCGATAGCAAAAAATACAAATTCAAGTCAACATTGACAATCGCACTAGTCAAGCAAATGCTTTTATTGGATACACATTCAGTTACAGAGTTACAGCTGTTTAATACTTGTAATAAACAAAGATGAACTCAATAAGGCATGTGTGTGCTGCTTTAGGTAAATGATGACGCTCGGGTAATCTCAAAACGCGACAACTGAAAGTTTGCTAAAGATGACATAATTATCTGCATACTTATTTAGCTATAACAATACAGATTTGAGAAAAACATTAATTTTAACAACCTGTACGCAATATTTTTATTTGTAGAAGTCATGGAAGAGATGAACATGTTCTCGACGGGACGATCAAGCACTATCAAAATGGCAACGCTGTTCCTGGACATTGTTAACAATACCATGCACCACGCCAACATGAAAAAGCTGGTGGAATCCAAGCCAAAATTCGATGCTGTTATAATAGAACAGTTTTTCAGCGATGCGCATAAGGTGTACGGACACGTTTTCGACTGCCCCCTGATAGTTTTCAGCGCAGTGGGACCGAGTTCCTGGATAAGCTCCGCAGTGGGAAATCCGCAACCAGTTGCCACGGTACCGAGTGCATTTGCAAGTGACTTTGCGGATAATCCTTCTATTTACAACAGAGGGAAGAACTTGATGCTGAACATAGTAGCGTTTTTATTCCAACATTTCTGGACATTTCCGAAACACGATAAAATTATGCACGAGGCTTTTCCGAATGCCCCACCATTCGATGAAGTAAATATCAACGTCTCTCTCGCTCTAGTGAATTCTCACCCGAGCATATTTCCGGCGAGGCCACTGGTTCCTAACATTGTCGAAATAGGAGGTTTCGCCATCGATCCGCCTAAAAAACTGCCCACAGATTTGCAGGTAAAAATGTAAAATAAGTTATTTTAAAAATTACATGACGTGAAATATAGTCTTTAAATATCAATCACATCTGTGAATCAAGTAAACTGGTCAATAAAATAATTTTTTCGGATTTGCTTTATTAAAGTTGCATTGCTAAAAATTGAGTTTAGGATTGCTTCTAATATTCAGTGTTTTTTAGAAAATGATATGTCCTGCTTATATTTTTTGATGATATTAAATTTAAATATTGGTTCTGGGCCCTTAAATGTTTTTAGTTATTAATGTTTTAACAATACGATGTACAGAACTTTTGTTTATAATCTCAACGAGGTCTACAAGCATTATTTTAAAAGATAAAAAAAATGTTAAAAACACAAATTTTATAGTTTTATCTACGCCGTCGGGACTTGCTAAAAAAATAAACAAATAACTATTGAAAAGAAATCAAAAGTATAGCCTGTTCTACATAAAGTACTCACTATACTATTTGGAAGTCCGTAAAAGATAAGAAAAAAACTTTCACGCAAAAGTGTCTTTGAATTTGAAATTATTTTAAGGGAGAACTGCCCGCAAAAAGTAAAAAACTAGCGACAAGGTCTAGTCAAGTTCAAAGTAAGATGAAAAGGTACCTACAAAAAAATGTGTTATGTATAGGCAATTTATTAGTTTAAAAATTTTGCAGTTACGATTTAGCATTTCAAATTTTGACAAAGGATCAATGCAAGGCGGTAAAAAGCCATTTTGTGGAAAAAAAATTATATGCGACGGCATTTGCGTCAAAAAGTGGTCGAAAAATGGTCGAAAATGGACAAATCTACTTCTATTTTATAATTCTAGATTAGATTTTTTCATAAAAAATAGCATTTAGCTCCCAACTATACATATTTTCCTATTAAAATCACATTGAAGCTAATATATATCTCTTATAGTTTTAACGTAATATTGCAGAGGCGGAAGGCTTGCAAATGATCCATAATACTGCATTTCCCCCTTAAAATGTACACAGGGTAACAAAATGAAAACAAAAATTTGGTGCCGGAAATCTAACATCTGATTTTAAATTTTTTTAAGGTGCTAAAAACCCTAGTTTTTGAGATACAGGTTACAGGTTAATGGATATTTTTTTCTGATAAAGGACAACAAATAAAGAGTTAAATATGTAGTTAATCGTCAAAATAGAAATTTCCCAGAATCTAATTAACCAAAGGATACCTGAAATTGTCTTTGGCCCAATGTTCCTATACTAGAAACTACTCAATACACTGCTCTTGATTACTTTTATACTTGTAATTGCCTATGACCCGATCCTTCTATACCTGCTTGGCTGTACTCGATTTAGTATATTACTGAGTTTTCCCAAGTAAAGTTATCATTTTGTGTAAATTTTGGTCGTTTTGTAGTATCAAAACACTAAACTGAAACAATGGCATCCACAAGCAGACGTACCTGTGTAAATCATCCCGATGTTTTTTGTTATGTGTGTGGTGAATACACTTTGAAAGAGAGCAGAAAAACGATTTCTGACTTTGTGAAAAGAGCCTATCTTGCCTATTTTGGCGTTCATTTAGGAGATCAAGATAAACTTTGAGCCCCACATTTTATATGTATGTTGAACATTTGCGACAGTGGACAACTGGAAAGAGGAAGTGCCTAAAGTTTGATGTACCAATGGTTTGGAGAGAACCACGAAACCATCATGACGACCGCTATTTTTGTCTCGTTAATATTAAAGGCATAAATAGAAACAATATAACAACACACAAATGGTCATATCCTGATCTAGATTCTGCAAGAAGGCCTGTAGCGCATTCTGAAGAAATACCCGTTCTATCATTCAGCAGTCTACCCGAACTGACAGAAGATGATACAGAAACATCAACGTCTGACGAAGTTCAAAGAATTCAATCAGAAAACGAGAGCGAATTTGAAGCAGATTTAGCAACTCCGCAGTGTTTCAATCAAGAACTAAACAATCTTACAAGAGACCTGAATCTCTCAAAGGAATCCGCTGAATTACTTGCATTCAGATTAAAAGAAAAAATCTACTCTGTCCAGGTAAGGATCTGCTGCCTTTTTTCGCTCAGGAAAATGACTTGGTATTCTGTAACAATATAAAAGGGCTCTTAGAAAAAATGGGTTTGCCTGAATACACTCCAGAGGATTGGCGCCTTTTTATTGACAGTTCAAAACGTAGTTTAAAATGTGTTCTTTTACATAACGATAACAAATATGGCTCAATTTCTATTGGTCATTCTACTACCATGAAGGAAGAATGTGAAATAATTGCATTAGTTTTGAGAAAAATTAAATACGAAGAACATCAGTGGGCAATTTGTGTTGATTAAAAAATGGTTAACTTTCTCCTTGGACAGCATAGTGGTTATACAAAATATCCTTTGGGACAGCAGAGCTAAAAATGAGCACTGAGTTAACAAAAATTGGCCTTCAAGAAATGTCATGATTCAAGGAAAACAAAACGTGATCAACGAACCTTTGGTTTCAAGAGAAAAAATCTTACTTCCGCCCTTGCATATCAAGCTAGGCCTAATGAAGCAATTTGTGAAGGCTTTAAATCGAGATGGAAATTGTTTTGGGTATTTGTCACGTAAATTTCCTGGCATTAGCACGAAAAAACTAAAATCTGGTATATTTGATGGTCCTCAAATAAAGCAACTTAAAGATCCACAATTCACCACATCAATGAACGAGACTGAATCTAACGGTTGGTGTTCATTTGTTCAAGTAGTACAAAATTTTCTTGGCAATCATAAAGCAGAGAATTAAGTAGAATTAGTGGAAACTATGCTTTCAAATTTTAATATTCTCGGCTGTAACATGATTATAAAAGTTCACTACCGCCACAGCCACCTAGATCGTTTTTCAGAAAACTTAGGTGATTGTAGTTAAGAACAGGGGGAAAGATTCAATCAGGATATTAAAACTATGGAAGATCGTTATCAAGGACGGTAGGATAGCTACATGATGGCGGACTACTGCTGGAGCCTTCAGAGAGACTGCCCTAGTAAACTCCATTCTAGAAAGTCGTATAAAAGAAAATTTTTATGTGATTAGTGACTAATGTAATTATGCAAATTAAGTTTTTGCAATAAATACTTAAATCCATGTGTCTTTGTTTTTTTAACTGGCAATAGTAATATTATATCTATAACAGTTATAACGTAAAATATATACAACAAAATATATAAATTAAAAAAAAAACTAGATCTGATAGACAAAATCTGAGAACTTTTTTACATTCTGCATCCAAAAATTACCCAGGAACAATTAAAAAATAGCAGGCACCAAAATCTGTGTTGGCCTGTGTAATTTTTCCATGTATACAGTGTGTACCAAATTTGCTGGGACATCAACTATAAAATTTTAAATGGGACATCCTGTATTTTTGCCCATAATTTGATTCCTTATCAAAAATCAAAATAAGTAGTAAGTTCACCAGTTTAAACTATATTCGATTTCTACGTATTATTCAGGTTATATGTGATTTTTTGAGAACTATTTTTCAAATCTCTATAAAAAATTGCAAAAATTTTAAATTACACCTTTGGGTGGTAATTTCTAGTTTATAAAGCATCAATACATATACGGAATATACATTTTTTCCACACCTTTACAGGGTGGACATACTACGAACTCAATCTTGCACCTTTTTAAGTCGGTTTTTTTATATAAAACAGCCACTGTTTTTTATTTATGCAATTGATCCTATATATCTATATATATATATATATATATATATATATATATATATATATATATATATATATATATATCACAATATATATATTATAATTTCATTCTGGGTGTACATACGTTCAATACTGTCGTTTCGAAAAGAACAGTTTTGCTGACGTTTCGCCAAAATCACATTTGGCATTTTCGAAGCTTTCTTTCTCGCGACCAAATAGAGACTGAAGTGTTGGTGACTGCGACGTTTCCTTTTATACCTCCACCCGGGGACGAAAGTTATATCTGCGCGATCGCTTGTCGTTATTTATGTTTTCCAGATAGTGCTGTTGTTGTTGCGCTAATTGAGCTTGAATTTTTGCGATTTTGGACTTGTCGATTATTGTCTTCCATACTGTTGGTAGTTATAATGATTCGTCTCTCTTATTCAGATCACCTTGTTTTTCAATTTCCATGGCGGATTTTTTTGGTCTTATAATATTCTATATTGGCAATTTCCCTACACCATTCGAATTAAGAGATGCATAAAAAGATTTGAATTTCCCCATGACCAGCATTCATTGAGTATTAAAAGAAAACAAAATATCCTCATATAAGCTTCTTCCAGTTCAATTTTTAAGTGAAGCTGATTATCAGACGAGACTGGATTTTTGTATGCAAATGATGAACCTGCATTTTGAGAGAGGGATTTTAATTAAAATCCTTTGGACAGATGAAGCGATGTTTTCCACTGCGGGAACGCATAACAAAAAAATACTCACTACTATTCTGTGACAAATAAATATTTGGTAAATCAAATTAAATGACAAGGACATCAAATTGTTGAAGTGTGGTGTGTTATTATAAATTACCGCATAATAGGACCTGTATTTTTTGACCACTATCTGAATGGACAATCATTTTTAAACCTGTTAAGAAATCAAATTATGGAAAAACTTGGTACTCCATGCCAAGGGCATTTTTAAACGAGCAATTTAATTTAAGTATATACAGTAACGGTGAGATTCCATGGCCGCAGCGAATTCCCGATTTGACACCTTCAGATTATTTTTTATGTTTACTTAATGATAGAGTGTATGTATGAAAACCGAAATGTATGTGGATTAAAATAAAAAATTCGTAAAGAAATTATTAGTCTTAATAACAGTGATGCAGTGCGAAATGCTGTTGCAAACATTCAAGTGTGATATACTGTGTATAGCAGAAAACGGCAGTAGGTGAAAAATCAATTATATAGTCATTTGTTTTAAATTTTTCCTGTTTTTCTGTTTCGATCTAATCTGTTGCTATGTGTTGTTTAGGTTGATAGCTATGTTACTAAGAAGTTTGTTTCTAATATTAATTTTCAATAATGGTTTTAAATTTAAAATTTAGCAATAAAAAAATATAGAATAAAATTAGGACTATAGTTACACAAATAGAAATATTATCCATTCCGTGGCCTATATATATATATATATATATATATATATATATATATATATATATATATATATATATATATATATATATATATATATATATATATATATATATATATATATATATATATATATATATATATATATATATATATATATATATATATATATATACATACAGGGTGAGTGGCAAATACCCAAACTCCAGGAGTGTGTTCTATGAAAGATACTGATTTAAAAAAACTCACATGTTCTTATTCGATTCTCATTTGTTTTCAACTTACAGCATAAATTAGAATATAAACAAGATCTAACAAATTAACGTTTCAATCATTAGATTTCATCATATTAAATGTTCAAAAATGCCCCCATTGAGCTCTAAACATTTTCGGCTTCGTCTACGTAGGGCACCTGTTGCTCTTCTAATTGCCTCATGTCTTTCTTTAATTTCATCTGCAATATTTCTGATACGCTGAATAAGTGCTTCTCGAGTGTCCACTCTCACTTTGTACACTTCATTTTTTAACCAGCCCCATAAACAGAAATCGAGTGGAGTGAGGTCAGGAGATCTTGGAGGCCAAATAATAGTACCACCGCGACCAATCCAACGCCTTGGAAACCTCCCAAACTAAGTGTTGCCTGACTTGATGTGCGAAATGTGCTGGAGCTCCATCATGCTGGAAGTACATTTGCCTGATGTTTAGGGGAACATCCTCCAGTAGTCCTTGTAATTCATTTTCGAGAAATTCACAATAGTAGTCCCCTGTGAGGCGATTTTCCAAAATAAAAGGGCCAATGACATAACTATCTATCATACCACACCATACGTTTACCGAGAACCTATGTTGAAAGTTGCTCTCGACTGTTGCATGCGGATTTTCCTCTGACCAGACATGGCAATTGCGACTATTATTAATACCGTCACGAGTAAATGTTGCTTCGTCCGTGAAAAGTATGCGCGATATAAGATGACGATTATTGTCTATCCACCGACAAAACTCCATACGTTTGGCAAAATCTTCTGGCTGTAGGTGTTGGATTTTTTGTAAGTGGTATATATATATATATATATATATATATATATATATATATCACTCTTATATATATGGAATGTCCAACTGAGCAGCCATTCTGCGTGAACTGATGGTTGCATCTTCTTCTACTAGGTCCAGAATATTTTCTACTTCTTCTAAAGTTTGTTGAGTAGCTCTTTCAGAAGTAGTGTTGGCACTGGAAAGTGTTCCGCTTTCGCATAGTTTGTTGAAAACTCTCATAAATACTTCCTTATCAGGATGACGTTGAAATGGGAATCGTTGACGGTATTCTTCAGCAGCAGCTGTAGCATTCCCATTGCAAAAACCATAAACAAATATCATATTCGCATACTCTAAGTGTGAAAAAAAATTCGGCATTTTGGAATATGTTCAACAGCTCGAATTCAAAAATGACACTGACAGGTACGAATTCAAAAATGACACTGACAAGTATAGTACCAGTAAATGGAACATTAACTTATTTTGATTTCTAAGCACCAAAATAATTATTATGTTGTATGTATGGAATTATGCTTGAAATCTTATTTTTGTTGTAAGTTGAATCAGTATCTTTCATAGAACACACTCCTGGAGTTTTGTGTCCTCCCGACTCACCCTGTATATATATATATATATATATATATATACATATATAACATATATGAAAAAGTAGCTAGTTTTATTATCATTTGTATAAATAAAAAACATAGTGGGTGTTCTATTTACAGAAATCTACTTTTTGCGGTATTTTAATTTATGCATATCAGTAAAATAGTAATAACTAGAATGTACAGGGTCATCAACATCACTTTTTTAAACAAAACATCCTGTATTTTATTGCATTTTTGGATTCTAATGAAAATTCTAGATATGTTTCATGTATGGTGTCCTATACCTATCTTCAAGTGTTTGCGAAATATTGGTACTTAAATATTGTCAATTTTAGCATAATAAAGTTTTTATGTTGGTAATTAAATATCTTGAAAAAATGAAATGGTGAAGGCCCAGCGATAGATCCCCCTTAAACATTTTGAAAAGCACACTGGCCATTTTAAATGCAAAAATTTCGAAGACAGGAGCTCGGAACGATATTTAAAAGGTGGAAATTAAGAAACACGAGAAATGTTATATTTTAATAAAAATATAAATACAGTAAGGCACAAAAAATTTACGCTTACTTTTTGTAGCCGAAGTACTGTAGAAAACGCCCTCTACAATCTATAACAAATTTAAACCAAAACTCACAATCTCTAAATTTCATGCAAAAATATTGCTTAGAAAATAAATTAATTAGGAAAATCGAAAATGAAAATCACTTGGACACCCTGTATCTCGGTTATAAATTAATAACTTTTCAACTAAGCTAAGTTAGGCCAATTCTCAATATTCTGATCCAAGGAATCTGCAGTTCTGTTTTGTACCTTTAATTTTGGGTACACCCTCTATATTCTTCTTATACGAGCGTATTATTCATTTTCCTCCCAAGTTTTCAATAAAAGTTCAAAATAAACAATGGGTATGTTCAAATCCAGAAAGGGCTTAAGGGTACTTGAAAAAATCTTAAAAAAAAACAGTTATTATTTTTATATTTATACACAAATAATAATTTGTTTGTGATGCTCATAAAGATATAAGACAAAAATAATTTTTTTTTTGCTGTAGGTTTTTTGAATCTTGATATAAAATACATCGCAACTGAATAAATGAATCGTCAGATTGCTTTTTGTTGCGTTACAATATTTCACTTGCGGTATAATAAATATAAAAACATAACAATTAATTGATAAATAAACATTGCATCCACTGGTTTTGGTTGAATACTAACTCTCGCGGCTAAACCCCATGGAGTTCGTTAATTTGCGATCGTGTAAATTCGACCAAACGGGATCAGTTGTAGCCTCAGCTTACTAGCAGCGAGTGTATGTCCACCCTGTATTGTGTGGACAAAAATGTTGTATTCCGTATATGCATTGATGCCTTATAAACTAGATACTACCACCCGAACGCCCAATTTTTGATTTTTGCTATTTTTCATAGAGATTTGAAAAATAGCTCCAGTTTTCAAAAATTCACACATAACTTTAATTATCTCGCAAACTACGCAGAAATCGACTATAGTTTAAATTGGTATCTTATATTTATTTTTGACAAGGAATCAAATAATGGACAAAAATATAGGGTGTCACATTTAAAATTTTATAGCGGATCTCGTCCCAGTAAAATTGGAACGCCCTGTATACATGGACACATTATATTTTGAAATAACTTCAATTTGAAAGAAACTTTTGTATGAAACTTCTATTATGGATTTTCCAGATAGTATAAAGGGTATTGTTATGTGGAACATACGAAAGCGTAGAAGGGCCACAATTTTTTTATTTTTATTTTTGTAACAAATTCCGACTTCTATCTCGGAATTCTAACTTCTATCTCGGAATTCCGATTTCTAACTCGGAATCTAAAACTTTCCTATCTCGGAATTCCGACTTCTATCTCGGAATTCCGACTTCTATCTCGGAATTGCAATTCTATCTCGGAATTCCAAATTTGGGACACATTCGGAATATATATATATATATATATATATATATATATATATATATGAAAAAGTAGGTATTTGTATGAATCGATTTCTAACTAAAAAAATTGGGTGTTCTATCTCGGAATTCCGACTTTATCTCGGAATTAATTTATGCATATCAGTCGGAATTCCGATTTCTAACTCGGAATTCCGACTTCTATCTCGGAATTCCGACTTCTATCTCGGAATTGCGAATGAAAATTCTAGAATTCCGACTTCTAACTCGGAATTCCGACTATACTCGGTAATACCTATATCTTCAACTGTTTGTGAAATATTGATAATTAAATATTGTCGGAATTTTAGCATAATAAATTTTTATCTTGGTAATTAAATTCTATGAAAAATTGAAATGGTGAAGGCCCAGCGATAGATCGGAATTAAACATTTTGAAAAGCAATTGGCCATTTTAAATGCGGAATTTCGACAGGAGCTCGGAATTCCGATATTTAAAAGGTGGAATTCCGACACGAGAAATGTTATATTTTAATAAAAATATAAATACTTAAGGCGCGGAAAAAATTTACGCTTCGGACTTTTTCTATCTCGGAAGTACTCGGAATTTCTATCTGCGTTATAATTAAAACACCACTGCTTATAAGCGCAATCACTTTTTTATATCATATTAACGTCAAATGAAGCGTTCCTTCTAAATGAAATTAATATTTTAATTATAGGGATCAAGATGAAGCAAAGTAAAACTACAAGAAATTCATTAACTGTGCATAAAATCCAAATTAAAAAATAATGACTGGGTCGGTTGCGATGGCTTGAATATAGTTGACATGAAAAATAAAATCTTGTACTTTGCTTTATCTATTGCTATATTTATAGTTAATAAAACGCCATTTAGTAAAGTACAAAATGATCCATGTTATGTTAAAAAAATACAATAGCATGGAGGGGGTGCACGCATTTTCAGATATATATATATATTTTTTTTCAGATTTTAATATATGCACTGTAGTATGAGGGATATGTCTCCTCGCTCTTCATCAAGGCTAATCGTCATTTACTCCCAAGTATTGTTCTTTTCTTTTCCCAATTTACCAACTATTTACTATTATACATAAAATTTAAATATAATTATTATTGTTCTTTTATATCTTTTTTTTTTTGAGTAAATAACTAGCACCTATGAAAGGTTTATGCATAAATATAAAAAGTAACTTATATTTCGTTAAACGATTATTCATTAATCTTTATTTTTCAATTCCGTTGTTATTCATTCAGATTAAATTTTATCAAAGTATAAAAGATTTTAGCTTGACTTTTTCAAGTAAGGACAGGAACATAACTAATCAGTTACATTCTATGGATGATGAAATATAATAACTAAAACAAAGCCAGAAAAACCAAATTTCCCTGATACCTGTTAATTAAAATATTATTTGAGTAAATTTACTTGTTTTAAAACGCTTTTCACACATCATTTGATTTTCACTCACTTTATAACGCCAGATTCAATCGATTATTGCAATGATTTATATTTATTTTTGTCCAATTATCCTGAACAGGATCATCAGGTTCAAAAAAATTTCAACTCGGATAGGAAAATTGGAAATGGCTACCATATAAAAGGAAGGCAGCAAGCGCGCAAATTACCCTTTTTCGGCACGGGGAGGTAGCGAAGAAAAATAAATTATAGTTTGACAAAACTAAAAAACACGCTCTAATAGTAAACGGAACTAAAAAGAAAAAAAAATTATAGTTTAAAAAACTAAAAAACACGCTTTAATAGTAAATTGAACTAAAAATAAAAAAAACTTTTGTAAAAAAATAAGGGTGCCTTTATGCCATATATTCATACTGACTTTACTTTCAGAAATTATACCGATAAAATATTTATAACTGATATCAGACTCACGCTGTTTTCGCAATGACATTAATTTTCTTGTTAATCACTTTATTCTCGTCCAAAGGGTTTTTTTTTAGTTCAGTTTACTATTACAGCGTGTTTTTCAGTTTTTTAAACTATAATTTATTAGAATTCCTCCACAAATGAAGACATTGATATTTTATGAAGTTTGAAAACAAAAATCTGTAACATGATTTCAGCAAAAAAAAATTGTTAGCAAATCACATCCTCATAAATAAAGTTTCCGTTGTAGTTCTTATTTCTAACTTTGTGGAAGGACATCAATCTATCAAAACAGATAAGGGAACACAGCGAAAAGTTAATTATAATTTTGATTGTTTCTTCAAGCACCTTATTTTCTTTCTTTTAGCTTTATCTATTCGGTAAACCTCTTTACAAATAAAGAACATTCTACTTTTCTTTTTATTTATCCAAAATATCAAAATGGGTACCTTGATATACGTGGTTTGCTGACATAATATCTAATACAGTAAACTATATTACTGATTATACACTCTTTGACTAATATTCCCAGTCATTTACGTTTTCTATTTATTAAGTTTCATTGCCCGTTTTGGATCTTCTTCTATTTGTCGTAACAGTTTGTAATAGACAGATCATTAATATATTGGAATTACTCGGCAGGCCGGGGTCTTCTACCCTTAAGGACCTCACTGCCACTTTTATGCATACTATATATTATTATTAGACCTTTGACAACAATTTCCAATTAATATTTTGACTACCTAGTTTTGTCCGGGATGGGACATAATATGAAAATATTACTTTTCTCATTCAATAAAATTTGTTTCAGTTTTCTAATCCTGTCAGTTTTATTCATAGAGTTGTTATTTCTAGACACATTGGTAATTAAATTAATTGAATTTTTCCTTCTTTACTAAATTTAATTTGAATTTTCTAGCCTTTCCAAAACCTGCTGCTACATTAATTCATAATATATATTATATCCAGACATCGGGGTAACAGCCCACTATCAATATTTTGGCTTGCACTACGATCCGAGGGAGTCTACTTAGGGTAAAATATACTTCTTTTCTTATTTATTAAAATCTATTTAAGTTATCTACTCTTTAGAGATTCGCTGCACTTTTTATTTATACTTGATATTGATTATAGATATGTTGGTAAAAGCATTCTATAAATAGTTTGGCTTGTATTGCCGTCCATGGTGTCGCTACAAGGGATAAAATTTAATAATTTATTTATATTTTCCTCATTTATTAAAATTTCTTTGTCTTCTACACCTTCAGGGATTAGATTTCATCATACTAGATACTATTTCTAGAAATTTTCAGCAATTATTATTTTACACAAGTCATAAATGTCTTTATCACAATGATAATTATTAAATGTGCAGTCACTGGACAACGCATCCAAAGCAAAAATTGGAAAATTTATGTGAAAACACTACTACAAGTCGAAATTCCGAGTTAGAAGTCGGAATTCCGAGATAGAAGTCGGAATTCCGAGTTACAAGTCGGAAAGTAGAAGGCGGAATTCCGAGTCGGAATAAAAGTCGAAATTTGTTACAAAAATAAAAATAAAAAAATTTTGGCCCTTCCGCGCTTTCGTACGCTGTGTAAGTTCACATCGACCTATAATTGTAAAATTTCTCAATGTGAGTATTAAAATATTATGCCGATGTAAACTTACAGACGCATACTTTTTGATCCATAATCATAGATTTAACCAAACCTAATGAAAATTACATGACAAAATGACTACTATGACCATCATATCATTTATTTGCAGAAGTATTTGGACGATGCTAAAGATGGCGTGGTATATTTCAGCATGGGGTCGACTTTGAAGAGCAAAGATATGCCAGAGGAGAAAAAGAGGATATTTCTTAATGTCTTGGGAAAGCTGAAACAAAAAGTTCTCTGGAAATTTGAGGAAGATTTACCGAATAAACCTCCAAACGTAATGATCCAGAAATGGTTGCCACAACCGGATATTCTAGGTAAGTGTTATAATGAACTTAATTTTTAACCTAACACAGTCTAATTTAATCTATTTTTTCTACTTTTGATTTATTTTCATTACTAAAGCACCGGAGCTAGAATTAAATAGAAGCAGTTGAACCTCTCCCGTTAAAAAAGACTAAAAAATTATAAACATTTTAACATCATGTATCTCGAAAACAAAGCGTTTAAAAACATCTGAAGCTGGACTTTGTAAACATAACATAGAGCAATAAAGACAAACAATCTCTATTTCGACATTCTCTTTTCTTACATTTTTATACAGGCCCTGATTACATTCCCTTTGGGGGAATCAAAATCTCGAAAATGAGCCGTTTAATCAAAAAACGTTTCAAAGAAAGAGTATATAGATATCTTTTATGTGCATGTTAAAAAAAATAGTTTCAAGAGTAGAGATAAAAGTTACATTTTTTTAAATGGCACTTTTAGTCTACTTCTTGATGTATTTTATAATTCTATAGAAAATTGTAGCCTAACTTCATGTAACATGTGCTATACGTAAACCTACTAGTTTAAAAGATGTAACATAATTGTTATTAACACAAGTACCTGTAAATAACAAATACAAAATTTAAGATAATTTAAGAATTAAACTTAACTAAACTTATTTAATGACATTTTAAAAATAACCCCCTTGAACGTTTTGACAATGTCCCAAATCGTAATAAAATGTATTTGTTACATTCTGAAGCATATCCGGAGTTATAACAGGGTTCTGAGCAATTTTGAATTATCAAATTCCCTGACTTTTCCAGGTTTTCCCTGACAATTTCACGGAAATTTCAAGTTATATTTTGAGAATTTATATTTCTTACATAATGAAACTAAACTTAAATGTAATTGTATAAGAAATATACACTGGCGGCTCTTCCATATAGTAATTAGGTTAATGACCTAAATATTTCAGGAATATGAAATCGCGATTTGGGTCATCAGCCGGTCTCTTCTCATAATTCAATCGATCGGTCGCGGCATCACGTCGGCATGCGGAAGTTCAGTTGTTCAGAGGCCGCGCGGTCGATATTCTAACTCGATATTGTTTCGGATGTTTTATAATATATTTTTTTATTTTTATGATGCATGTGTGATTTGCAAATATACAGGAAATAAAATGTTGATAGTGACTAGCGCAAAAAAATAAACAACTAAAAAGTGCTTATGAACTTAATTTTGAGAAAATAACCGAATTCAAGGTAAGTGGTCGCAATTTGTCAGAACTTAGTATACGACATACTAGTAGAGACAAAAATAAAGAGGTTTATCGAAACTTTTGCAAAAATGTGTATGATTTAGCTAATTTGATATGTGGTTGTGGAGTCTCTAACTCATTTTACTGTTATGTTTGTTTGTTGTTTTCTCGACTCGTCGGACTCATTATAGTGCAAAACCGGTGTTAAAGACTTAAAACACTTAAAATAAAAAACATTTGCTGCAGATCACACGAAATGTACGGTGAACTATGTTCAGGGTTGGGTAGGTAGAAAATTTTGAATATTCTACCATATTTTCTAAACGTAGAAAATTAATTTTTTACACCAACTAATTTTCTACATTTTCTACATGCTCAAATGTATAATTTTTTTTTTGTATATTAAAAGCCGATTTTTGTGTTTATATTTATTTTAAATAGGTGAAAAAAGGCTATTAGAATAAGCTAAGAAATAAACTACTAACAGTATCTCTAATTATTGTAATTTATTTTTAAAAAAATAGATAATAATGTCATAAAAGCTAGAAAAATAATATGTTTTAGGTTTCATCAGAAACAGTTTATAAAAGTAAGACGCAGAACAAAAAAAATAACCCCTAAACCAAACAATAATAATAAAGGTAAGAACTACGAAATTCAAATTCAAATTCAAATTGAAATTCAAAACTATTTATTTGCTAAAGAAATATAAATTATTTTACAAAATTTGAAATATTAAAATATCAAAATTACATCTTAGCAAAATGGACCACCTTTCGATTATTAAACCGTTCACATTGCAGCCTTTACGGTAAAGGTACATATGCAAGGCGACCCTTGGAAAAAAATATATAGTCATCGAAATTAACATGAATGAAAAAAATGTACAGGGTGTGCCAGCGAGGACTGAACAGGGACCTATTTTCGACCTTCCTTGTATTTTGGAAAAATTCAAAATAGCCAATCGATGTATTTTTTCTTGTAGAATCCAAAAATGTCATCGAAAAAATATTTGAACCAGAAACAAAAGAGTTACGCTATGCATCAGGTGTTTTTTAAATGGAATGTATCGTTTTTTATACGATTTTTGGAAAGAGTGATTTTTTTTTATGTCCGTTCTGATTAAAAGATTTGATTTTGCGATAGCATTATTATTATATTACATTTTAATATTTTACAAACTAAAATTTTAGCTTCACCTGTTTAAAATATACGATAGGTTGGTATAGGTGATCAAGGTAAAATGACGTTTGAATGCTTTGTCAATAAAAATTGACATTATTTTAATTATTGTCGAAGTCTTCACCTAAAAAATATATATTTGACTCTGATCGAAATGAAATACTCTTTGGACGAGAGAGTGCCAAGAAAATGCAAGAGAAGCAAGAAAAGATTTATTGCAAATTTTCATAGAAATATATCCATCAATACCATCTATTTGTTGAAATTCCAAATTAAATTCTGATATTCTGCCAATGGTAAGTCAATATGATTTTCCTGGTTAAGGCGGTTTAAAAATTTTCAATTTCGTTTTCTGTATAAAAATTTCGCCCTATCCATTCGTTATGGCGCCTCATAATATCTGTGCCCTATCCATTCCCATTTAAAGTGCCAAATTAAATTCTGATATTCTGCCAATGGTAAGTCTTCCAAAAAATTTTCAATTTCGTTTTCTAAAAAAAATATTGCCCATTTAAAGTCCCATTAAAAAATATTGGTCCCAAAATTTTATTGTTTTTTATCCCACACCAAACATGAATAGAATTCCTCCCTTGAAATTTAATAGTCTGGGACTTTTTTGGATTTTCAACGGCCCAGTGGTGACTATTATGTCTGTTGAATACTCCCGATGTTGTGAAAGTAGCTTCGTCGGTCCACACAATATTTTTGAATAAATCAGGGTCTTCGTTTTCTTGCCGAATTACCATTTGAGAAACAAATTGGAAGCGAAGTTCTTTTTGTGCCGGTGTTAGGTGCTGAAGTGGAAGGATACGAAAAGGCCTAAATTTATGAATTTTCAGAGTCCTGTGAACAGTCCCTCGGGTAACTCTTCTGCGCCTTACACCGCCACCGTACTGAACTTCCCGAACTGCATCCGAAATAGATTTGGTTGGATTAACTTGAAAATAATTTATAATGGCCTGGTCTCGATTTCTTCTTCTTTGTATATTTCTTTTTCTATCATGTAAAGTTTTATTTTCCTCAAATAGGTTTTTTATCCTTAGAATTGTATTGATGGATATATTTCTACGAAAATTTGCAATAAATCTTCTTCTTGCTTCTCTTGCATTTTCTTGGCACTTGTAAAATAGCATAACAATCTGTAGTCTCTCGTCCAAAGAGTATTTCATTTCGATCAGAGTCAAATATATATTTTTTAGGTGAAGACTTCGACAATAATTAAAATAATGTCAATTTTTATTGACAAAACATTCAAACGTCATTTTACCTTGATCACCTATACCAACCTATCGTATATTTTAAACAGGTGAAGCTAAAATTTTAGTTTGTAAAATATTAAAATGTAATATAAACAGCTATCGCAAAATCAAATCTTTTAATCAGAACGGACATAAAAAAAATCACTCTTTCCAAAAATCGTATAAAAAACGATACATTCCATTTAAAAAACACCTGATGCATAGCGTAACTGTTTTGTTTCTGGTTCAAATATTTTTTCGATGACATTTTTGGATTCTACAAGAAAAAATACATCGATTGGCTATTTTGAATTTTTCCAAAATACAAGGAAGGTCGAAAATAGGTCCCTGTTCAGTCCTCGCTGGAACACCCTGTACATACTATTTTAATTTAAAAAAAAGATATATAATATATGTGATCAGATCGATTGATACAGGGAACTGCATAGAAGCGAAAAGTAGGGCAGGACAGCGACGAGGAGAGCGAGGGGCGGCAGGGCGCAAGCGGACGAGGCGGTAGCTCAAACGGACGGCACAGGCGGCTGCGGGCCAAACCAAACTACATATACCAAAATATTAAATACATCTACATTGAAAAAAAAAATATATCACAATAAACACTGCTTTTGCAACAATTTCGCCTTAACATGTTTGGCAAAACTGTAAGGGGGTAGGTCCTTGACCTCCGCCGAGAGACCATTCCACATTTGAGTGGCTACAAATGTAAAAGAGCGCTGAAATGTCGCCGTTCTCGGAAGGGGGGTGACAAAATTTTGGTTGTTTCTGGTTTCGTGAACGTGTCCGAATCTGGAAAATCTACTACTCAAATAACGTGGCCTATCTCTTTTAATTACCCGGTAGATAAAAGTGTACATATGGTATCTTCTCCGATTTTGCATATTCAAAATGTTTAAGTCGTTCAAATATGGAGTATTGTGGTTCCTGTAGGGGATATTAAATGCAAATCTCATGCAGCTATTTTGTACTTTTTGTATCATTCTTTTCGTAAGCCATGACAAAGATTCTCCATATACGCTATCAGCATAGTCAAATAATGAAAGTATTAATGTCTCGCACAAAAAAAAAATAAAAAATTTTTTTTGTAAAGATTTCTGAGGCGAAGGTAAGCTGCTTTTAATTTAGTTTTTACATGAGATTCGAAAGATAATAAACTATCAAAAATAACACCTAGATTTTTTGCTTCATGTACAATGGGAATTATATTATTATTAATATGAATTTGGAGTTCATTCTCTAAATTATTTCTTAGCTTATTTCTTCCCAGAACCAGAATTTTTGATTTCGCTGCATTAAGTTTTAAATTATGATTTTTTGCAAATGATTCAACATTCCTTAAATCGGAAATAAGCTGTGACTGGGCAATATCTATGTTTTGATTGTTAATAGGGATATACAGTTGCGAATCATCGGCATACTGTTGAAGTTTAGAATATTTTATATCCTTGCACATGTCAGAAATGTAAATTGCGAATAATAAAGGCGAGAGCACACAGCCTTGGGGAACACCCTGAGAAATTGGTAGAAAATTCGATGTAGAGGCATTTGACTCCTCAGAGACCACAACCCGGCCCTGACGGTAGCTTAGATAACTACTGAAAAGAGTTAAAGAATTTTCAGATAAGCCAAAGTACTTCAATTTTGCCAATAACATCTTGTGGTTAAAGTGTCGTAGGCCTTGCTAAAATCCAATAAAGCCAAACAAGTACAGTTCTTTTCCTCTTCATTAAGACGAACGTCATTTAGTATATTTATAAGGCACGTGCAAGTGCTAAAATCCTTTCGGAAGCCTGACTGGCATGCTGGAATTATACTTTGACTCTCTGCAAAAAATGATAGTTGAAAAATGCTTTTCAAATATTTTAGACATGGCCGGGAGTATACTTATAGGTCTAAGGTCATTAAGCTGGGTGGGTTTCAAAACTTTAGCAATTGGCTTAATAATTGATTTTTTCCATATTGCGGGATAAGTTTTCTCCAAAATACAAGTATTAATAATATTAATTAGTGGATTTGTACAAAAGGGTAGACAAAGTTTTAAATCTTTAATGGAGATTCCATCTTCACCAATCGCATTTGATGTTATGGTTGACATAATTTTATTCAACATTACTTCGTCAATGAGATAAAATTCCAATGATCTATCAGTGTCTCTATTATTTTTATAAAAGTTTAATAGTTCGGATGAGGTAGAGTCTGGAAAATCATTCGAAGATTGAAAAAAATCGTGAATATCTGAAGCATTAGTTAAATGTTCTGACATTTTACTGTGTTTTTTTTGTCGCGTTAAGTTAAGTTTATCTGCTGTAGACCAAAAGTCCTTTCCTTTTTTTAGTGCTAATTGATTAAAATAAGTTATCTTTTCTCTTATTATAGCATGTTTCGTATAATTCCTAAGTTGTCTGTAGTATTGTAGGTGTCCTGCTGTTTTAGACTTTAGATATTTACGGTGAGCTTTATCTCTTAATTTAATTAGCGATTTTATGTTGCTAGTAATCCATGGGGTAAAAGGCCGTTCTGAAATAATTTTGGTTTTTACGGGAGCGTGCTTATTTATATGATTTAAGATATTCTGATTAAAAATACTTATTTTATTAACGATATTGTTTTCATAATATATTTGATCCCATCGGATAAGCAATCCTTCGCTAATAAACTTATTTTATATTGTTATAATCTTTGTATGTTATACATATTTTAGAATTAGTTATTGAGGGCTCCTGAAAAACAGAAAAGATAAGATTATGATCTGATAGATATTCTGAAATGCCCAGTGATCCAGACTCCAATGAAACAACGTTTTTAGTAGCAATTATCACGTCAATGAGGCTGTAATTATTTGTGTGAATATTTATTCGAGTAGGCTCAGAAATACGTTGTGGCATGTTAAATGTATATAATATATTTTTTAGTCTATTTGAATATGCAGTTTGACTTAAAAAATCTATATTTAAATCTCCTGCCAGAACTATGTAATCATAACTCGAAGTGATAATTGAGGGCATATCTTAAAAAATAAATTCAAAATCATTAAATGTAATGTTTAAATTGACTACAGAAAATTTCAAGTTTCTTTTAATATATAGTGCGACTCCGTCACCACGGCCCTCCCTGTCTTTTCTTAAAAATTTATACCCTTCTATATTAAAACAATTACTATCATATGATGAATTTAACCAGGTCTCTGTAATGCAAAATATATCGAAATTATATTGAGACATATAATTTGTAAACTCGTCAAAACCTGTGTTGATTGAACGAATATTCAAATGACCTAGCAAAAAATTGTTTCGATTATGAATACCATTATTATTATAGTTATTGTGATTGTCGAGTCCTACCACCTACAATAATTATTAATTATTACATGTATATAGTCTACAAAGCTTCTTTGGCAAAAATTACAAAAAAAAATCAAAACTTATACTATAAAAATCAAACATTTTTTCTACAGCCTTCGAAAAAAAATATTTTAATAGCCCTCAGATTGATTACTGTCTCTTATCTTCAAATGATAATTAATATAAGTTAGCATTTTCGAATTTTCCCCAGTGAGCCGGTTTCGGATAGCAGAGTGAACAAACGACCAATTAGAAAAGAGTCTTTCTACTTGAGCTGAAGATGCCAGAATTGTGTTTAGCTTAATCGCCAGTCTGGATAGAAAAGGATAATGATTATCTGCTAACTCCCAAAAAGTTCGAACTTTTGTAATGCTTTTTTTATTTAGTTTCCGAAATATATTTCGATTGTTTTTAAAATCTTAAAGACCATCCAGTCCTTCCGTGTCCAAATTGTCTATTAAAAAATCATTAACTTCTTTAATTTGTGTTTCATTTAACATTTTGCCTCGGTAAACAGAGTGCAAGTAATTAGCGGCTAGTGAAAACAAATTCAAAGCCATCTTTTGCCATTTTTTAAGGCATGGTGTATATTCATCAAAACCTTCAGGAAGGCTTAATAGCATCCATTCTTCTGCTGCATCCGCGATTGAGGCTTCAGTACATGGTAATTTGTTAATAAGTTTACAAACTGGATCAAACAATGTCACACTATCTTCAAGTTGCTTCGTCAAATACTAGTTTTGTTATGCTTTGTTTAAAAGTAGGCGCTTCAGCAATTATTCTTCGCATTGGCTTCAAGTTCTCTAGATAATTTACAAATGAGTCTCTAAAAGAACACCACTAAGTTTCACAAGCTAAAATTACTGGAGCAATTTTTTCGGATACTAATTCTTTTTCTAGTAAATTCGCTGTATGACTATTACAATTTGTATACCATAAATTTATTTGAGATCCCATCTTTTTCATATTGCTTGCATTGTCCGAACAGACCGCATATATATTAGTGTTATAAACTTCTTTTGCTATAACTACACATTTTTCAACAATTTCTTGCAGTTTGTCCCCAGTTTCTTTCTCACCTGTTAAATTAAATAATTCCAAAAATGCTATGTCACCATCAACATTGTGAATTAGACAAACAACGTTTTTTGAGTTACTTGATGAGTTTTTCCATCCATCAATAAGTATAACAGATTCTTGATCAAAATTTTTAATAGATTTTTTACAATTATCGTAGCACTTTGAAAGCAAAGTTGATGTTAATGTTTTTCTCGTGGGCAACTTATACGATGGGCGCAAAAGTTTAACAAATTTTTTAAAATGGTCACATTGAATAACCGAGAAAGGTATATTACATCTGAACATAAACTCACATAGAGCCATATTCAAATTTTCTTGCTCCATAGATGTCATTGTATCACAAAATCCTACGAGCGCAGTCGGCATATTGGCAGATTTTTTTGCCCTTTTCTTAGAAGGCCCTATGATGCTAGCTTTAATGGGGCCCGCTTCTAGCGTAATCTCAAAACAATAATATATTGTTTTATAAGAAGTCAATGTGCTATTGTCAAAGAAAGGCCAACCACAGTTACCACAAAAATCAATAGTGGCTGCTTTACCATCATAAGGGCAATTGGCAAATGAGCACTCCGTCATCCCTTTCCTACGCGCAAACGGAAGGTGGATCTAAAAGTTTCTAATAAAACTAACTGAATATAATAATAACTTATATAATAATACAAATAAACAGTTTTAGCGAGAATTTTAGATTCTCCAATACCATATTTTTCTTACTCTAGGCGCCACTGAAAATCACTTGGGCTGCTAATAAAACATCTACCTACCTTATTTTGCATCGAGCTCACAGAAGAGGTAGATGCCAATGATGTTGATTCCCGGTTCAAAAACGAATCAAGTGCAGAAGGAATAGCGGAACTCTCACCCTGGGTATTAGGTGTTTGTTGATCATTGCAATCAAAGTGAGTTGCAAAAGATGTATTATTTCTCTTTTCTGAGATTGGGGAAATTGTATTTGTCCTATTTCCAAGCCTTGCAAGTTTACTTAAGGGAATATTATCCGCACCGTCACTATCTGCATCTACGTTTGACTCCTCTGAAGAAATTGGAAGTATATCTTCCCTTGATTTTATTGGCGTCTTGCAAACATTTCTGTGTGCAAAAAGTCTTTGTTTTGCAGTATTTTTCAATGTTTTCTTACAGTAATTGCAGAAACAAGCGTTTTTTCTTTTTACTTTTATTTCTTGGAATTCGTATTCTGCCCAAAAATCATGTTTTGGTCGCCCAGCCATTGTTTGATATTATAACGATTAATCAATCAATTTTTAGTTACACAGAACAACAAAACGACAGTAATTCTTAAAATAACTTTCTGTGAAGTCCAGAAGTTGCTGAGGATGGATCAATTGACGACTAACGTACGCCGGCGACATCAGTGTATTTTGCCGTCTGTCAAGGAATAGGGCGTTTGCGCCGGCCGTTCGCCGTTACAGAATAGAGAGTTGGCGCGCGCAAATTAACGTCCGATTTTATTTCGGAAGTCAGTGTGCGTGCAGTCTTACAGTTTAAACACTTATGATAATTAATAAAAGTATCCAGAAAGAAAGTTTTAATGCGATAAAACATATTATAATAAACTAAAATAATTTTCTACTTAATATTCTACATATTCTACATTTTCTTTCGTGTATGTAGAAACACGAAGAAAATTCATTTTCTACGTGTCGTTACCCAACCCTGACTATGTTACGGTCGAAAGTGTTGATATTCGCACTCAGCTAGACACAGCTTATAGAAAATCCTTTAGAGATTTTAATAAAAATGTATCCAAAAATCGTTATATTTTAAACAAAATTATAGATTGTGTAAAATTTTGTGGGGCATTCGAGCTGGCACTACGAGGCCATGATGAAACGGCTTTGTCTGAAAATCCAGGGGTTTTTCGAGGACTTATACATTTTGTTCAGGAGTTGGGCCAAGATAGACTATCCGTTTTAGCGATGTTAAGTATCGAGAAATCGTTTATAAAAGGAATGTGCGTGCAATTTTAACGAACGTGTCATTTAGCATTTTTCCAATTCTAAAGAACGAAGAGTAGACCTGAACTCCCAATATAATTCACCACGAGCCGCCACTGGAAATATAAAATATTAAAGGAAATTATATAGTAATAACTGAAAGAGTTATACATTTTTAAAAGGATATTCTGTTCTATTTAAAATTAAGTAAAAAAAAATGCCGTTTTACAAAGCATTTACAAACACAAAATAATATATACTTTAGACATGTTATTAAAAATTAAATTTAAAAGGATTATAAAAAAATTGAAAATAATATTTGAAATTTTTCCGATATTTCCAGTTCCATGGATGCTGCTTCCTTTTCTATTTTTTTTTTATTTTCTAAATGATAAAGTTCACTTTCGGCTCTGTTTTTTTCGAGATCAATTTCTTTTTCTTTCTCTTTTCGGCGATTTTGGTTGTCAAGGGCATATTTATACGTTTTGTATTAGGTCAGAAATATTAACATTTAATACACCACCTATTTAATAAATTGCGTTATATACTTGTCTTTCCCAGATAGTGGACTCCTCCAACAGATTTTCAACTAAAATATTTTTATTTATGGAAAACCCCGACTCAACGGCGATGTTTTCATGAGAAAGGATCAAAATTAACTTAATAACATGCCACAATTTTAAAGTAATCATTTTATCCCAAGAAATTGTAAAAAAATGTATACAATCGAGTAGTTTGATTATATTTTTTGCAAAAATTTATAAATACTGTATCTATTAGATGCTGGCTATACCGTTGACCACTTTTTTCTGCAATTTCTGCCGAAATTATTTCTTTTTTGTACAAAAAGTCCTTGATCAAGCATGATGTTTGGTTTTAGGTATGTTACGTATTTAATAAACTTATATTTAAGACAACAACGTTCTATTAACTTCTTTATTTGATTTTGAACATTTAGATCTTATAATACTTTTTAGTGGCAAAACCAAAATCAGTTTTATTAGTTGGTAAAAGAATATCTTTATTATCAAAATTTAATTTTAAAATTTGTTGGAGACCTTTATCCATAACTTGTATTATTAAGATTTATTTGTTTGATTCGTTTAGTATTTGTAGTAGATCATCAGAAAAAAAAAGGAACTATAGGTTTATCGCTGTGATTTTTTTCTAAAATAGCGGACATTGGTGAAAAAATATGAGTCTTGGTTTTAAAAACGTATCTTTTAAAGCCTTTTTTTGTCTTAGTCTAGGAGCGGGGGGGGGCAAGCGAAATTAAGGGCGGCCTTGACCCGGATTAATCAGCTATATATTCCATCCCTCAAGATGGGTAACCACAGTACTATTTAGGGGCCATGTGACATCGTAGTGTGTCACAAGATAACAAATCGTAAAATATATTACGAATCCCATACATAATAAATATACGAATATCAAAAAAAAAATTAATACATATACGTAATACAAATCCTACGTGTGTAAACTAAAAATTATAGCGCCAAACGTCTCGTTTTTACGGACTTGAGAGAATCGATAACTTCATCGAAATTAAGTTGTTGTACCTTCTCAGCTTCAATGCTTAATAATGCCAAGTTACTTGTTCTGGTTTGGCTGCTGGAACATCTATGATAGTTATTGATCCTCGCAAGTCTACTAAAACAGCGTTCAACACCAGAGCTATTAGCGACTATTGTAAAAAAAAATTCTAAAAAGGTTACACAAAGATGGGTATGATGGTTCTAAATTATTGGAAATTAAGAAAGACAGATGTTCTTGGTATTTTATGGCTTGCTCTTCCTTTACTTTACATATTAGAGCAGAAAAATGTTTATATTCATCGACTATAGATGTCCCGATGTAATTATTATAAAATATTTGTAGATCCATAAGACTTTTTTGATTTTCATCATTATCCTCCAAATTAGTTACACAACTAAACTTTTGAGATAATTTTATAAAATCTTCAAAACGGCGGTCCAACGTCTGAATAAAAACGTCTAAAGTTAAATACTGACACATTAAATTTGTCTTCAGGACTTTCATGTACATAATCGTGCTGAACCTCATCAAAAAACTTTTTGGACCTTCTAATACCTTTATTAGCAAATGTGGTTGATGTACCACATTTTTCTGCAAGAGTAGTTGCATCTTTTTGAAATCTTGTAAAATTCTCATTATTTCTAATACTCATTAGATCATTTTTTCTAGATACAATCATTGCTGCCGCTGCACATATATGCATATCAGCTGATTGCATATAATTTGATAATTTTCTGTAAAAGAGTTCTTTAAAAAGACAACAGAAATTTAAATTCGAAAGTTTCTATAATATTTAATATTCCCGATGCATCTGCTGTTTATTGAGCAGTAGCGTTTTTTATTTCGCCGGTTAGAATTTTCTTACAAGTTTCTTTAATGATATGAATATTAACATAGAATGAGTTAACTACTTTAGAATGACTTGCCCACATAGTGCTTGAAAGTTTTTTCAAAGATAATTTGGCCTCCAAAGTTTCTACGTGTTGTTCTTGGGATTTTCTGAAAAGATTTATGCGAGGAAAACTTTCTGTAAAAAAAACGTAAACTTTTTCTAATATACCGAAGAACAACTTAACCTCAGTATTAGAACTTAGTGCATCTATGAGAACGAGATTAAGTTTATGCGCACAAGAGTGTATATAGACAGCTTCTGGAACAATATTCTTAATTTTAGACTGAAGCCCATTTAAATGTCCAGACATTACACTAGCTCCGTCATATCCCTGACCACGAGAAAGTTTTATGTTAATATTAAGGTTCTTCAGTCACTGTAAGGAAATAAGTTTCAGCAGATCCATCAGGAATATCAATAAATTTAAAAAACCTTTCTTCTGGTATACCAAATTTATTGACAAATCGGCAGGATAAAGATAATTGTTCCTTTTTATTATAGTCAAGCGTTGAATCTACGATAATATAAAGATATTTTGCCTGTTTAATATCATTTGCAATGTCAATTAGAACCCCAAGAGCCAGATGATCCAATCCTCATTTTGTATTCGATTACTGGTATGTTTCGAGACTTTGGATGCATTTTCCAAGTGCCTTGCGAGCATAACATCATATTTTTTCAAAGAAATTCCCCTTATTTTTACTTGTATCTGACTCATCGTGGCCTTCGCAAGATACAATATTATATCTATCAACCGTTTTAAAGCTTCTCTATTCTTCAGAATTTCACTTTTTTCTCCTTTCAATTGCTCTCGAATTACGGTAGAGTTTTAAAGTAAACGCAGTTTCGTCACAAAAAAACTTGTTAATAAGGGATCTATGTAATTCGCCTTCTTCCTGTTGCTTTATCTTTTCGGGTCCTTTTTTGAAATTTTTAAATCCTCGATGTGCATCTGCCCAGACCGATTTATTAGAATCACTTAAAAGCCAGCAATAATGGCAAAAGAGACAATTTGCTCTAGGAGAATAAATAAGCCATGGTCGAATGTTTCTATTATGGCACAAAAATTTTCACTTACCGGATATTTATTTAATGATCAATAAAGTATACTGAATTTCGAATTCATCAAGGCGTTGGAGACCCTAAGAGTTGGAACAAGCTGGGGAGAATAATAGTAGAGGCCGGCAGCAACAGTGGAGAAGGGCTGGGTTAAGATCTAAATATTTTGCGCCACGTAATTAATTATTACTCTACTTTATCAAATAAATTAATGAAGTACTAGGCCGATAATAATTACGAATTATCGCCCAGTGTTGCACAACTCTAGCGATTCCAAGCAACGAAAAACCAAAATATTATCTTATACCAATGAGCTTACCTTCACAGAATACCAAATAATTAATTAAGATATGAGGGTCTCACTTGTAGGTAGGTAGCAGCAGTAAAACGCAAAATTTTGTTTGAAATCATATACTAATATCAAATAAGTTGTTCTTTTTGTTTTTTTTTTTCAAGAGTTATTTCAAGTACAATAATAGTATATGTAGGTATGGTCCAAACGCGGGCCAACAGCGATACAGCTATAATATGTACTAAGCTTCTAATCTTAATTATTAAAATTACCTGCAGCTTAAGAGAAATCGATATTGTACACAAGAAAATGAATAATAAAAAAAATATAAATATGACAATGGTCAACAGTATGCAGGAATATATAAAAATATAGTACCACGGTCGATATTATGACGCCATAAATCGTGAGTGCAAAATCAAATACAAGTCAGTGAAATACATCAAAAATTATAAATAGAATCAAAACAAGTTATTAAAGGCCACTCGATAAGCCAGTCAGCTCAATAATAAGGTAAAAAGTTTAGTTTAAAATTAGTAAATAGATTTTGATTTTTAGTGAGAAAAATTAATTTAAATTTGAATTTGTAAATATGAAGAACAAATTAATAAATTGGCTAATTGACTGTATCGAGGAATTTAGCTTGCAAAAGATATAATAGTTGAAATTTTAATTATTTGCTACGGTTACTTATCTGGACGTCCTCCAATAGCTGTGGCCGTTAGCTGTTCAGACCTTCAGGCGAAGAAATGTCACCTGGACTCAGGCGTATACAGGTGGGAGCAGCACCAGCTCCGATGCTGAAAGTGAGTCTCTTGCCTGGTCAGGCAAGTTGGCAATCCCAATAACTGATCCAAAGAAAAATCCAAATTCCAGGACTTGATCGTCGTCGTGACGAAAATCCCTTGGAATAATATTAAAGAGAAAACATCCCTTAGCAAACATTAAACCATATCCAAATATAGCCCAAAATGTAAACAAAAATTAAAGAAAATATGCAAATAAAATAATATTACCTCCTTCTGAGGGTTTTCTAACCAAAATGGAGTCTAGCAGTTGCCTAATGCTAAAAACGGAATCAACGAGTGGTTGTCGATGGTCTGGACAAGTGCAGTGGGCTTCTTACGAAGTCTTGACTCTAAATTTAAAGAAATAAAATGTCAACCCAGACCGAAGATGTTCAACAAAATGGCGTATGGTCATGGAAATGGCCACTAAGAACCATACACGGGCATTATCATATTATTAAATAATCAAATATACAAAAACTCACCGGAATCTGCTATTCCAGGTGCCAATATGGCAAGTAGGAGGATATCCTCTAAAGATGGTGGAACGAGGATTTTAGAGTGTGGCGGCCATTTTCACAATTCCCCCTCGTGGGTGCGAACTTCCTCTGTCCAAAAAAAACCCCAAAGTGCCCGAATAACAACTTTAAAACTTTCAAATCCAAACAGGAACTATTTCGCAAAAGATGCTCATCAATAAATCTCGTAAATACGATCAAGCCAGGCTCTACTTGAAAATTATGATGAAGGCATCAGAAAATGGACCGCGCACCACACTGCTGACTTGAGACTCACCAAGCAGGAACAAATTTTTGGAGCAACAGGTCCAAAATGTCTCGCCATGTTGCCACGATTCCACTCATAAAATCCTAGTTAAGACTTCAATTCTTTATCAATAAGCAACCAGTCATACTTAACACCAAAGGCACAGCAAATATCCGTCAATTAAATATCCAAAGGTCAAATCCGAGAAATAGAAACAATATATAAAATTCATTGTTTCAGAGCCACAGTCAGGTAAAATGTCACATCCGATATAAAAATTCTGCAGTCACGGGATCGGAAACTTATTCATGATCCGGCAACTACGGTCACAGATTGCTGTTGTAACCACAGGAACCGGTCGATAAAACTAGAAATGACTAGAAATACGTCGGCATCACGGAGGGCAATATTACCGGAAAACTTATCATAAAAAATCACTCACAAAACTATACTTGGGCATTCCAAAAGAACCCCAAATTACACCATTGTAAGCCCTCGAAAATAATAACAAAATCTAGACCTGCCATAATGCATCCGACTCATCTGAATAATTCTTTCCCAAAATTGACAATGTAGCGCCCTCTTTTGTAGGAACCTACGATACGACCAAATGCGCCTGATAGAATACTGCGATGTGTGCAGGAGACCGAGGAAACTGCCCCGACCGTCCACTTCCACCGCGGTACCTTTCCAAAATTAACGACAGAAAAATCGATAATCGAACCGTAAGCCAGGCTATTGATAAACGAGACCTGGAGATGTCGTGACACATCGATCAGTTGCGCGGACCTATACAGTGTAATTCTAATATACTTGTTTTATTTCAGTTCGCACTAACTGAATCCAAAATTCTGTTCTCTAAAAATCGAAACGGCAGAATCGTACAAGAATAATCATTAACATATTAAATCCATAGTGCATTAAAAGAAGTTTTCGTAGTTTTAAAAGACAAACGTGATAGGAAAGCAAAATTGTAAATTCAAAAATGATTAATATTTAGTAGTATTATTATCTAAAAATTTGTTTATTATATAATTATTTAAATAGTTTAATATTATTATTAGCATGCTATAAGTCCGAAATTATCACGTTACACTATCCAATTTATATCAAGTAATTTGAAATCGGCGATTGTCAATTGTCGGAAACAATGTAAACCCATCGTTAAGACCTGGTTGACAGGGGCCTATAGACACCAGTTTTCGAATTAACTCAATACTCAAAACCACATCTTTAAACAAGTATGGATTACTCTGATACTTATATTCTGACTCCAAAGATTTATTTTCTTTTGTATTTAAAGGCGAAAGGGGATCTAAAATAAAAAAAAGTACTAACTTTGACATTCGTACCTGCGAAATTTATGTACCTACAACTGGGTATAGGTAAGTACTGTAGACTGTAGAATAGTTAAATACCACTATTTAAAAACAATACATTAACTCATTTTTGTTTAGCGTGTCTTTAAAAAATCTGTAGAAAATGTTGGCAAATATTCCCTCAATTTAAAAATCGACAATTCCTTAAATACCAAGTGTTTCTTATTTTTAATGACTTTTTGTAAATATTCTTCTTAATAATGATTGTAGAACGAATTGCACAACATTTGTTACGAACTTGAGGATTTTGTAGTATTCGTCAATTCTTGACTGATTTTGTTTAAAAAATATGAACTTTGTACTTTCTAACTTGAACTCTAAAGATCTTCACATTTTAAATTTGAGAATTCGTGCTAAGTAGCGTTTTGTACAAACTCCTGAATTTCGAAAAATAGATAGGTATCACATAATGTCAAACTACTCGAAAACAAAAATTATTCTACATCATAAAATATTCTACTATTTCAATATACAAAAATATACCCTCACCAGGATAGGCACTACTGCTAGTACTACTCGTACTGGTGTTATCATCACTAGCAATTTCCTCCATCTCTATTTCTACATCACTACTAACGCTATACGCCGAACTACCCTCCACTTTATTACTACTGTTTCCTATTTCCATATTTACAATTAAATCAGTATTCGAAGAACAACTTGAATCTTGCTCTCGATTTGTGGGTGTTGGTCTAGACAAAACCAAAACATTTAAATAAAATGTTTCACGTTATTGCATTCAAATAAAAGATTTTAAAATATCGTCCCGCCCCACAGTGTGGTAAATCGGCCATGTAGTACGACATAATTATTCAAGCATTGTTTTAACGTTTTTTAAATTTCATATAATACTTTTTTAGGATAGGTAACAAAATGTTTTGCAAAAAAAAATGTAAACAAGATGCGGGTTACTAAAATGGCTTCAGTTTTTAATAAAAATGTAATGTTTTGTGTAACTTAAAAACACAATTGATGTCAAAATGCATGAATCATTGCTTTAAACTTATTATTAACTAATAGCTATATGACGCATATAAAATTAAGATAGAATACAAGGTGTCTTGTCAAATATTGCTTTATTTAGGTTATGTAGAATTGTGAGTACAAAATATCATTGAGTTTCTATTCTATTCATTACATAAACAATAGAAGAACTTTTAGACTAAACAATATGTAACAGATAATGTTTTAGAAAAGCCCACTACGTATGCACCTGCACCCAAGCACTCCTTAATTTTTTTGATATTGGTAATAAAACATTCAAATAAAAATTAATTAGTTAGGTATACTTTTCGTGATAAATAAATTGTTTTTGTTATTTGCCATATACAATGAAGTCGATATTTTTTAGATATTGCACTTAATATATTTTTATATTTATTTTTGTATTTATTTTATATTTTATATATTGCACTTTATATATTTTTATATTTTTATGATATTATCTTTACAAAAATGCCAATTGCTGGCACTGAACTGGTAGCTTAGGAGATATCTTCGTTTAAGATTTATTTTTGTAAAGGTAGAGAAGTCGTTAAAATTTACCTACCTAATTGATTAGTATTTTATTTGAAATTTTCATTTCTAATATTAAAAGAATTGAAGGGAGTGTGGTTTTATAAAATTATATCTTAGTTATTTACCGAATTTTAAAAGTGTTATCATTTTGCTTGGAAATAATGTGGCATTATAACTGTTAATTTAGTTTTAACACGATGTGGCATGTAAAACTTCTACCGAGGGATAAAATATCCATATTTTTAAAATGGGTTCGCCATCTTGAACTTTAAAAAGATGACAGCTGTAATACAAAATTCCGAAATTTTGTACCTTAGTCTTTGCAAAATGTTTACCGTTATTACACTCGGACGATTATTTGCAAAGTTCTGGTCATATAAACATCGTGCAGTTTTTTTTGGTGCAGTCAGTAGTAATTAAGGAGCCATAGTTAAAGCTATATAAATCCCGAATGGGCATCTATGAGCAGCTAATTTTTTGGTTTTTGGTTAAAAGGGATCCTTTTTCTTATTTTTTATATAAAAATTAAACTAAACTTCAACAAACTTTTTTTTTCATGCTCTACAAGTTAAAAAAAAACTACCTAAATATAGTAATACCTAAACAGACCCAAATTTTCTGAGGTAAGGGCTTTAATATTTAAAAAGTTTTGATACCGTAGAAAACTTTAATTATAAACAGTAGTCATGTAAGAAATTAGAAAAACATTTGCTATGTTTAGTATCATATTTTCTGTTTTGAAAATGATGTATAGAAACATGTTAATTTCAGATTTAAAATATTTACTAACTTTAAGTCTTCCCCTCCGAGAACTGTAATTATAATTTTGTTTCTCAATTGCATTTTTCTATTATTAACACTATCTTAAATATAGATTTTTAGAATATGTTAAGAATAATGCAAAATTACATTTGGGACTTATGTCGTGCTAGACGGCCGATTTAACTCACTGTGCGCCCGGGCCCCGGCCACAGTTGAGCAATGTTGCCGCGTGTTTTTTTATTTCGTAGATGAAGGGCGCCGGTCGTCTAAGGGCGGAGGGGGCATTCGCCCCCTCAGGCCCCCTACACGGCACGCCACTGTATACGAGGGATGTTAAATACATTTCTTATGTAAGAGCCGCAAAATAATTTTAAGCAATACAAGGAATGTTATATAAATTATAGTTCTATAATATATAAGTTAAATATAATTATAGTTATATAAACGCGACGAAATAATTTTGGGTAAATACAATGAAGCAACGCTGATTAATTTTATTATTTTTCCAGGTTTAGTATAAAATCCCCTGACTTTCTATTATTTTTTGTATATTCTCCGATTTTTAGTAAGATTTCTGAATTACCTGACTTTGCCAGGTCGCTAAGAACCCTGTATATGTTGACGTTATGTCTTAATTCTGTCATAAACATAAACTTTATTTTTCAAATACCCCCAGAGAAAGTAATCAAGGGGCGTGAGGTCAGGGCTTCTGGTTGGCCATTCAATTTCACTCCTTCTGCCAATCCACCGATTAAGAAAAGTAGTGTCGTCTAAGTATCTCCTTAAGTTTTCGACAAGAAATTGCCTGTGTTTCTCACGCAAAATATGAGCAATTATGTGGGTTAACTGTGCCGTTTAGCATAAAAGTAGATTCTCAGGAAAAAATGATTTTAAAAAATTTAAATAGAACGGAAGCTTTCACGGCTTTGATTAATTAAGAAATCATGGGTCTTGGGATTAGACCGTGTCAAATTGGAATTACTATCAGACGTTTCACCTTCGATTGCACGAGGCATCTTCAAGGACCTTTACTCCACGAGATCTGAACACTGAATGAGCTCGAATTCAGGCGGGTTTTTATACCCGACTTGTGCTCGCCGAACCGTGACCCTGTAAGATCGGTTTCCACGTGTGATGTAGACCGTAACCCGTGTCTCTATTGAAATTCTTGCAATTTCCGTTCTATGTTAGCTAACCTCTATGGGGACCAAGAAGGATGCCAAAACTTTTGGCGATCTCCGGAACAGCAAGAAGAAGTTACTCTGCCAGTTGGCCTTTCTCCTTAGATGCCGAGATGAAGATGTTTTACCGAAATCGCTACAGGTGAGACATCGCATTACTTCTAGAACTGGTAAGAATATTTATAAGAATGCTAGCAATGCATTAGTTAGAGAAAGGATTAAGGCAACACGTCGTGATTTAGATACAAATGCCCGGAAACTATTAGAAATTCATCTGAAATTAGCTTCTAGACTAGAAAGAACTACATTTACAACTTTGGACAACATTACCAACGCACAAGCAGAAAAATTCCATCAAGAAGTTACACTTAAGCAACAAAAGAAGTTTGAAGCCCTCCTGAACATAAAAAAAATCCAGTGAAACTTCTGCAGAACACAGGTATCAACCTGTCATCGAAGCCGTTATCCGAAGCAGAACTTTCCGTTCTTTCCAAGGGCCAAAACTTCGCAATAGCACCGAGTAGCATTCCCGTAGAAGACATAGTATCTTCTGTTGAAGCAGCAATCAGAAGATTACCAGTAGAACAAGCCGATGAAGTCAGATATGAGACAGCGAAGATCATTAAAAACTCAAAACCACCGAAGTCGAACCTCTCCGCAGCCGAAAAAACAGCAATGAAGACCTTAAACGAAAACACAAACATTCTGGTACTTCCAGCAGATAAAGGCAACGCCACAGTCGTCATGGACAGAACAGAATATGTGGAAAAGGTTACTCAACTTTTGGACAACAACACCTATAAGGTTATGAAGGCAGACCCCACAAGCAGAATAGAAAGACGCATTACTAATTTGATCAACACATCCAGTCTACCACCAGCGAAGAAAAAATCATTAAAACCAAGCAACTCCAAGATTCCCAGGTTCTACGGTCTTCCGAAGATACACAAAGACAACGTACCACTTCGATCGATCGTCAGTGCAATAGACGCGCCCACATACAAACTAGGTAAATATCTTTCAAATTTTCTTAATCCATTTACTGGAAAAACAGATTCTTTTATTAAAAACTCTGCACATTTCGTGGAAAAACTTAATACAATCCAGTTGGATCCCGAAGATATTTTGGTTAGTTTCGATGTAGAGCCACTTTATACAAATGTTCCTGTCAACGACTCAATTTCCGTTATATCAGAGATACTGGATAATAATAATCTTGATAAGAACTTAATAGAGCTAGTGGAAGCTTGTCTTACATCTACTTATTTCATTTTTCAAGGAACTTTTTATGAATAAACTTCAGGGGCAGCTATGGGATCTCCTCTATCACCTGTGGTAGAGAATATTTTTATCTAAGCCTTTGAGGATATTGCTCTAACATCGGCTCCACTAAAACAGAAGCACTGGTTTAGATATGTAGATGATACTTTTGTTGTTTGGCCTCATGGACAGGATAATCTCCTCATATTTCTGGGCCACCTTAATCAGCAACATCATAATATCAAGTTCACGATGGAAATTGAATCTAATGGAACAATACCCTTTCTAGATGTATGTGTTCAAAGGAAGGAAAATGGTACATTAGGACATTCTGTGTATAGAAAACCGACGCATACAAATAGATACTTAAATGCAAATTCTCATCACCATCCAGCACAAAAGAAATCGGTTATTAACTCATTAGTATTCAGAGCTATTTCGATTTCTGATCAAGATTCTTTAACATTGGAACATCGAAACTGACCGAAGCTCTCAAAGGGAATGGCTATTGCACTGAAGGTATTATGCGTTCAATTAAAAAATATAGTAAACCAACTCCGCCAAAGGAGAATGATAAAGAGCCAACATTAGGTAGTGTTGTTCTTCCCTACATACATAGCACTACAGACAAAATAGGACGATTACTTCGGCGGTCCAACATACGTACAATCTTCAATACAAATAAGAAGATTGGACAATACTTGCGATCCCCGAAAGATCTTGTACCTTTCCAAACAGAAGGAGTATATAAAATTCCTTGCTCCTGTGGAGAAGTGTATGTGGGAAAAACAGGACGCTCAATATCAACTAGACTTAAGGAACATAAACGATGTATTAAAAAGAAACAAATTGTTCAATCTGTTGTAGCTGAACACCAGCTGGCCATTTCATAAATGTAAAGGAAACCAAGGTTTTAGCTTCGACTCGGTTTTTATAAACGAAAAGAGAGAATCTATTGAATATTTAAACATACAAAACATTTCAATAGAGACACGGGTTACGGTCTACATCACACGTGGAAACCGATCTTAACACAGGGTTACAGTTCGGCGACCACAAGTCGGGTATAAAAGCCCTCCCGAATCTCTTCGAGCTCATTCAGTGTTCAGATCTCGTGGAGTAAAGATCCCTGAAGATGCCTCCTGCAATCGAAGGCGAAACGTCGGATAGTAATTCCAATTTGGCACGGTCTAATCCCAAGAACCATGATTTCTTGATAAATTTGAATGTTCTACAAAATGCTGCAATATTTCTAAACTTTTCTCTGACCGTTAAGAATCTTTGCAATTTCCAGTTTAATGGAACCTCTGAATTGTGTTTATCATTGTAGATTTCGAAATAGGAAGGCGTTCTTGAAGAGCTATATAAAAAATATGTTGAGTCTTCTTATAAGATCGTTGCCGATCTCGGAATCATATATTCATAAGAATAGTAACCCGCTCTTTTTTCAGAAAGTGACATACTTAATTTTAAATAGTACTTAATATTGGATTTGTAAATGTCAAAAAATACCAGCTCCAAAATGTTGGTGCTTCCTGAAAATGACAAAAAGGTTTAATAGTGAATGACGTAGTGATTACACAATACTTTTCAAAATCGTTACATCTTTTAAACTAGTAGGTTTAGGTATAGCACATGTTACATGAAGTTGGGCTATAATTTTGTTTATTCTTAGAAAATACATGAAGACTTTTTAAGCACACTGTATATTTTTTTTAATTTTAGCTCATCCAAACGTAAAACTCTTTATAACCCACGGAGGTTTTGGAGGTACCACGGAAGCCGTCTACCATGGAGTACCAATTCTGTCCTTTCCAGTCTTTGGCGATCAGTTCGTGAACGCTGAGAGAGCCGAACACGATAGTTACGGTTTGATGTTACCTTTCAGTGATCCGAACTTTACAGAAGAAGCTTTAGCTACACGATTAGATGAGCTTTTGAATAATTCAAAATACATAAAAAAAGCTAAAGAAAAATCGAGACTATTCCACGACAGACCTATGAAACCCATGGACACGGCCGTTTACTGGGTAGAATATGTAATAAGACACAAGGGGGCGCCACATTTAAGGGTGGCTGGGATAAATTTGCCTTGGTACAAATATTTTATGGTAGATGTATTGGCTTCTATAATAGTGGCTTTTACACTGGTTATATTTGTTATAAAATATGTTCTTAAAAGACTGTTTTGTAAGTCTGTAAAAGCTACAAAAAAACGAAAGACTCAATAGTGTTAAGAAATTTGGTTTAGTGTTAATATTTTTATATGTAAATATAAATGTATTACAATATTATTTCTTATCAAGATACTTGCAGTATTAATATTTGGGTTTCTATATTATATCTAGTTGGTCATAATCATACTCATAGTATTTATTTGATGGTCTTGACATTTGACAATAGGAGTATTGCAAATTAATAGTAAAACGAAAAGACAAAATAAAATAAATACAATGCTACGAGACATAATGTATAATGAAAATTGTTGAAAACTGTTGAAATTTTTTCTAAATTTGTCATTTTTAGTAATTAGCGTTATATCGTCTGGCAAAATGTGATTCAACCTTCAACCACTATAAATTGAAGATTTTTCGTTAAAGAATGCTTCGTAAGGCAAATCATTCACCTGCGAAGACTACAAAAAAAAACAAAACACTCACTATTGATAAGACATTTTGTAATATATCAGTGTTAAGATTTTTTATTTGTAAATATAAATCCAAAACAATAAGATTTGTTATTTATTATAAACAAATTTCTATAAATATCCTTGGTCATACTGGTCGTCATGATATTTATTAGTATTATAGTTATATGTCCATACAAATAAGACAGACGGTTAAATATGCACAGATTATTTCTAATGTTATCAGTGTCAGTATCAAAATATAGTAACAGCGTCTGATACATATATGTATATTCACGTAAACTGTAAAAACTATTTTTTTAACAAAAAACTCTGAATAACTACTATCCTTGTAAAAGAGAAATATTGTAATCGTCCTCCGAGATTTTTTCAGATCTCTACGTTTCAGGGTCCCTAGATGTCGACAAACGTGTTTTCTCAATTCCATTGACTTGATTGATTGACCTAAAATTTTGATCAAAATTTAATGGGTATACGGGAATGATCTGCTAATATTTTGGTAAAAAATTATTACTGAATAACTAATAATCCAATTTACCTTAAATTTTACACAAAAATCAATTGTTATGTAGGAATAAACTGACTCAATTAGATCTGTGACTTCTCTTACTAACTCAATTGTACTTGAACCTGTCTCTGTGGACCAAGTAATAAAAGTAATTTCGAATTTGAAGAACACAAATGCTGCTGGTTCTGATGATATAAATGTAAAACTTGTTAAGGCCACCAGCGATTACATTAGTTATAAACTTACATATTTAATAAATGTAGGTTTACTCAAAGGATTTTTCCCAAAGATCCCAAAAACTGCAAATGTGATACCACTACACAAAAAAAATATTTTCTAAAATTTTAGAGAAAATAATTTATGAGAAAATATTTAATTTTATTAAGGAAAACAATATTTTAAGTGAGTGTCAGCATGGTTTTTTACCTAATAAGTCAGTCGAAACAGCCTCCTATCGTTTTTTAAACTACGTCTATTCTAGGTCCTAACACTGGAACCTGTGGTGGAAGATATATCAAAATACAAGAGTTCTAACCACACTACACCACAACTTGTTACGTTCTGGACGCGCGTTTCGCTAACCAAGTTAGCATCATCAGCAGATGATATAAACGAAAGTAACTTATCCTAACCGCGACTATTTATAGGTAAATGTGGTCACACTTGGTTGCACCCGACTGCACCGTTGTCAAGTAAACAATAGAGGGGACTATAGGGAATAGGCCCTCTATCTTTATTTAGTGCTTTCTTACCACATTTAACTATTTCTATTCTCTCAAATGCATCCAATAATCTATTATTAGATACATTTTTAATCAACTTAAGATTATTTATTTCTATTCGGTGATTGTTTTCCAAAGCATGTTGGGCAACGCTTGACTTTTCTGTTCTTCCGTATCTTTAATTGAGAAAAACCTGTTATCAAAAATAATAACAGAAGTAAAAAGTACTTTAAAACAGTGTAAAAACCTTGTGTCCGATAAACTAAAATTCAAATTAACACATAGGAACCCACAGTTATCTAAACTGTATTGTCTTCCCAAAATCGATAAACCTGGGAAGTCCATGAGACCTATTGTTTCAGCTGTTGGATCACCAACGTACAATATTTCAAAATGGTTAGTAGAAGAATTCAGCAAATTAAATATCTCGTATGATAACTTTGAGGTTACTAACTCGTTAGAATTCTTAGATAAAATTAAGAATGTTCACTTAAAAGAAGGTGAAATTCTAATATCTTTTGATGTAAGCTCATTGTTTCCTAGTGTACCCATACCACTAGCTTTAGAGTACCTAAAGGAACTACTTGAAATTAATAATTTGAAGAAAGAAATTATTGATGAATATTTACTTCTCATAAAATTATGTATGAATCAAAATTTTTTCAGTTCAACAATAAATATTACAAACAACTTGAGGGGACTGCGATGGGCAATTGCTTATCTCCGTTTCTTGCAAATTTGTTTATGGGCAGATTGGAAACCCAATTCAAAAAAGAATTCAAGTGTTTCCCAAGGGTGTGGTATAGATACGTCGACGATATATTTGCTATTTTTGATACTAAAACAGAAAATTTGGACACTTTCTTAGAAACATTAAACAATAAATATCCTTTCATTAATTTTACGTACGAAAAGGAGAACAATGGGCAATTACCTTTTCTCGACACGTTAGTTATTAGAAATAACGATAAATTAGAATTTGATATTTATAGGAAATTTACTAATACTGATAGGTATATAACATCTGACTCATTTCATTGCCGTAAACACAAAATGGCAGCATTCTATTTCTTAACTCACAGGTTAGGCAATTTTCCATTAAGTAATAAACGTTTTAACAATGAAATGAATCGGATTAAAAATATAGCTAAAAGTAATGGATATTATGATAATTTTGTACATAAATTAGTAAATAGGCATAAGCATAAAAAAATTTTAAAAGATACCACTATTCTTCAAACACCTGAGGCTTCCAATAAATTCATAGTAATCCCATATAATCCCAGATATACGAGAGGTCTAGAAAAAGTATTTAAAAACGTAGGTTTTAGAGTAGCCTACAAAACGAAGAACGGTTTGAAAAATCTCCTTGGAAACCCCAAAGACAAAGTCGACTTGAGGGAGAGGAATGGCATCTATGAAATTAGCTGTAAAACAATCACCGAATAGGAATAAATAATCTTAAGTTGATTAAAAATGTATCTAATAATAGATTATTGGATGCATTTGAGATTATAGAAATAGTTAAATGTGGTAAGAAAGCACTAAATAAAGACGGAGGGCCTATTCCTTATAGTCCCCTCTATTGTTTACTTGACAACGGTGCAGTCGGATGCGACCAAGTGTGACAACATTTACCTGTAAATAGTCTCGGTTAGGATAAGTTACTTTAGTTTATATCATCTGATGATGATGATGATAACTTGCTAAGCGAAACGCGCGTCCAGAACGTAACAAGTTGTGGTGTAGTGTGATTAGAACTCTTGTATTTTGATACGTCTATTCTATATTTGACCGGAGAAAATATATTGTGGCTTTCTTCTTTGACCTTTCAATAGCATTTGATTTTGTCAGTAAAGATATTTTGCTTGAAGCTGTACAGTATGGGTATGCGTGGTAAAATGTCTGACTGGATTAATTCCTATTTATCTGGGCATAAGATGACAGTAAGGTATGGAGGCGTGTGTTCTGAGCCTAGATCTGTAAATATTGGAGTTCCCCTAGACTTTTTTTACTACATGCCAATGATCTCTGCCAGAAAATATTAGTACTAGATACGTTACCATGTATGCTAATGATACGACGGTGGTATTAGCGGCAAATACACCGGAGGAGGTCTCTTGTAGTTTAAAAAACAATATGGAGATTTGGTGCCTTAGTAACCATGTAATACTTAACTGCGACAAAACTGTATATATGAATATGTTTGTTCGTAAACCCTTGCCTTTAAATTTCGATATCATTAACATTAAATTTTTAAATTCTAGCAAATTTTTGGGAACTATAATAAACTCATCCCTAAACTTTAATAGTAACGTCGAGCGGGTCTGTGCTAAGCTTAATTCTGCCTATTTTGCTGTTCTGAACTTAAAGAATACACGAGTCCGGCTTGCTTAGTGGTTATTATTCTTTGGCTTACAGCCACTTACCTAATAATATTATTTCATGGGGAGGTAGAGCAGTGTGGGAGAGAGTCTTTATTGGAGAAAAAAGGATTTTAAAACTGATTTTCAATCTCAAGTCCATGGATAGTTCTAAGCCTATATTTACTTAAAAGCGAATTGTAACATTGCCCTGTATATATATTTTTAAGTGTTTAATTTATGCAAACAATAACCTTAAATTATTTGTCAAACTGGGAGAGACTAATTCGTACAAGAAATGAAAATATCATTAGTGTACCATCTCATAAAAACTCATTCTTAGATCTCCATATTACTTGTCTGACCCTTTCTAATAAACTGCCCAAAAACTATTAAGTTCTTAGTGGCAACAACTTTAGGAACAAAGTCAGACAATTTTTTATTGATAAAGCTTTCTATTCGCTACAAAAATATTTGCAGTCTTGACCGTTTCGATACTGCTTGACACATGACAGTATTTATACTAATAGTTTGTCTTGTTTTTGTTATTCTATATTCTTGTGCGAATTGTTCAGTTTTTATATTCTAATTGCATGTTTTACCTGTATGTTTTATATTTCTTTCTTTTTTTTATGTGTATTAAAAATTTATATTTATTTTTAATTTTATACTTTTTCTTTTTTTATAAATACTTTTTAACAACCCTTTATACAATAATGTATTTTATGGTAATATAAACTATTCTATTCTACTTTACATTTTGGTGTGATCCAAGATAGCAAAACGAAATGGAGGCCTAATTAAATATTTATTTTTTTTATTTATTAATTACTAGATTAATTTCAAATTATGTGCAAGCATTCAGTGTGGTATAGAGGTAAACTAGTAAATTTGTGGTACGAATTCAAGATGGCGAAAAAAAAAAGTAAATGTGATACAGAGAAAAACTGGTCCGAATACAATATGATAGAACAAAATGGTGATATGTGACTGTAACTTATTCAATTAATTTTAAATTAATGTCAATAACATTTTGCTGCTGCCATAAATCTATAAAAAATCCAAACACTTCCTGAAAAAAAAGTTTAATGTATTTCGCAAAAAATTGAGCAAGAAAAGATAGTTCTTTAAAGGAGAAGCATTCATTATAATATAAGAAGCTGTCAAAATAATTTTATAAATCTATTTTTTGGCGTAATTTCATAATTCCATTTGTGGTTTGCAAAGAATGAATCATATTTAAGGGTTCACCCCGCAAAAATGAAAAAAAAAATTGAATTTCTTGTACAGTCTAACTTCATTTTAAAATATTTTGGTAATACGGACTTTTATTTTAATCTTTTAACTGGACTAAACCATGTGGAATGAGCGTTTTAACTTTTTTTTATCCTAAATATGACACTTTATTTGAAATGTTACTTTTAAAGACATACAATAAAACAGAATATCTTTTAATTTCGAAAAATTCTATAATTTAGATGCATGCATGCATGAATGCATATTAAAAATAAAAATAAAACACATTATCTCAAAAAAAACCCATTGATTAGTCGGTATACTGTAAGGTTTACAGGGAGCTTACAAACTCATTAAAAATAATAAAAAATAAATTTAAGTACAACCACGTATGTAATGTATGAAACATATTTCTGACATTGGCATTTATCCAGATGAAAAGTGACATTTACCTGGGCGGAAAATGATCACTCTACACTTGGGTAAATGTAGATAGATAGATACGTAGACTATATATTTGCTATTTTTGATACTAAAACAGAAAATTTGCACACTTTCATAGAAACATGAAACAATAAATATCCTTCCATTAGTTTTACGTACGAAAAGGAGAACAATGGGCAATTATCTTTTCTCGACACGTTAGTTATTAGAAATAACGATAAATTAGAATTTGATATTTATAGGAAATTTACTAATAATAGGTATATAACATCCGACTCATTTCATTGCCGTCAACACAAAATGGCAGCATTTCATTTCTTAACTCATAGGTTAGTCAATTTTCCATTAAGTAAAGAACGTTTTAACAATGAAATGAATCGGATTAAAAATATAGCTAAAAGTAATGGATATAATGATAATTTTGTACATAAATTAGTAAATAGACATAAGCATAAGAAAATGTTAAAAGATGCCACTACTCTTCAAACACCTGAGGCTTCCAATAAATTCATAGTAATCCCATATGATCCCAGATATACGAGAGGTCTAAAAAAAGTATTTAAAAACGTAGAGGAGAGGAGTGGCATCTATGAAATTAGCTGTACTTAATGACTGCAATCTAAAATATGTTGGGCAAACTAAACGCTCCATAAACATTCGTTTTAAAGAACATATGGCACATTTAAGATACGGAAGAACAGAAAAGTCAAGCGTTGCCCAACATGTTTTGGAAAACAATCACCAAATAAGAATAAATAATCTTAAGTTAATTAAAAATGTATCTAATAACAGATTATTGGATGCATCTGTATAGAAATAGTTAAATGTGGTAAAAAAGTACTAAATAAAGACAGAGGGTCTATTCCCTACAGCTCCCTCTATTACTTACTTGACAACGGTGCAGTCGGGTGAAATCAAGTGTGACCACATTTACCTATAAATGTACCGGGTCTGTTTTCGGCAGTACTCACTCGGAGACGTCAGGCAGAACATCTTAGCCAGTATAGAGGAAAAATAAAACCAGGTTTACTGCATTCCACAACGTTTTTGATCCTAAGTACGTCAACCACCGGAGGGGTACTCCCAGGGGAAGACTTCTACCCCAATCGCCAGCCAGAGAAGGTCCTGTAGCGGGACGTCCTGCCATTGGACGCTAGAAAAAAGAAGCGTTTCTCGGACGGAGACGAGTACTAGTTGCTGCCGTTCTGACAAGAACACATTTTTAGTTTCAATTATTCTCTTAGAATTTTTTATCTTAAGGGACAGTGGCCCAAAACATCTGCCATCGGTCCAGGGTCCTCGTGGCGAGATAATCGAGTCCGCCGCCTGGATTAGGGAAATGCCAGCCATAAGGGCCCCTAATGTAAACAGTTAGACAACGTAGAAATTCCTTAACCTTTTTTTCCTGCCAACTAGCAGGTTTTTTTGTTATTTCTTGCAAGTGGCATGTTAGTAAACAGCGTGACCTTCAGTCACCTTGCGCCTTTTGCAAGGTGTTTATGAAATTAACATTGGATTTTCTTTATATTTAAATTTACGTCCGGTGCTGTCGGCACTTTGGCCATAGGCCAAATATCAGAATTACTTTTATTTTTATTATTTATTAAGTGTTTTACTTGTTGCCTAATTTATAAGCATAGCTCATAAAGAGGGAAAGCCATATGTCACCTCACCGCCGAATATCTCCAGCGTTTGGCTACGTTTCAGTCGCCCAAATTTTCCAAAGACAGTTACCGCCCACAGGAGACCATCACCGAGGACAGGGTCGACAACACTGTGGTAGAAACAACAAGTAATGACCTTGAGGCTGCTAATCCTTGTACAGAAGCATTCGAAAACGTATAAGGTTATGTTCAATTGCGAGTTCTTGGTGGATGTTTTTAGCAACGTTGTTATGTCTCTCTGTATATTCAGTGCCTGCAAATATTTTACAGCCCCCAGATATGTGTTCCACAGTTCCGCTATTTTGGTAACATCTCCTGCATGTATCTGGGTCCATTTGTTCTTTTATAATGTATCTCCTATACTTTCGTGCGATTATAACAAGATCTTGGATCGCTAGTAAGGATCCTTCTGTATCGGGAAATAGTTGTCCTGTTTGTAGCCATTTGTATGTATATTGTTTGTCTATATTTGAGTTTTGCATTATGTTGTAGTGTTTGCCGTGTATAGCTTTTCTTGACCATTGTTCTTTTTTCTGGTTTGTTGAGTGTGTGGTGTGTATTTCTATTGTTTTGACTTAGATTTAATGGAGTGTATTGTTTGTCTGCTTGGACTATTGCTTGGTGTAGTTGGGTGTTTTTATGTTGAAAGTAATTTCGCATGGTCTTTACTTGTTTATCATGTATTATGTGTAGGTCTAATAGTCCTCTACCTCCTTCTGTTCTACTGATGGTAATTCTCTCTGTACAGGCATTTGGATGATGTTTACGATGTTCTGTGAGAATGGTCATGTTAAGCCTGTTGAGATCTTCTATATCGATGTCTGACCATTTTATTACTCCAAATGAATATATATTATTACTATTATTATTATTATTAACGAAATTGACAATCAATTTCTCAACAAATGTTGGGTTCCAAGCCCATCCCAGATGCATGCATAAAAATAATAATAATATTATTATTGACGATGGTATAAAGTAAATTAAGGTCACCGGATGCACACCGTGTATCTAGGGAGACCGTTCTTTGTTGGTTGGAATGGTTGATAATCCCTTCACAACACTTTCTGCACGATATGAGCTGTTTTTAGAAGTACGATTTTCTGTAGACTGAAAAGGTGATGTTGTCCTGGGATTTCTTTCACTGCTGTACACGTGCTATGCGATATAAGTCCTGTTGCTCCTATGACAACATTCTTTCTATTTCTATTTGAAGATCCTTGTATTTCAGCCTCTTCTCCGCCTCTTTTTGTGTTATATTATAATCGGAGGGGATTGCTACGTCTATGAGGAGGCACATTTTTTTTGTTTTGTCTTTCAGGAGTAAGTCTGGTTTGTTGGCCTTAATTAATCGGTCCGTTTGGATCTGAGTATCCCATAGTAAGGTGAGTTCTTCCATATTCACCACAGCATCCGGCTTATGTTCGTACCATTTATCAGAAACTTAGATTCCATATTTTTTGCAAATGGTCTACTGCAAGTGAGCCGTAACTGCATTGTGATGTTCCAAGTATTCCTTCTTGGCGAGAATCGAGCAAATGGTGACTGGTCTCGCTTTCCGTCCGGCACAGTCTACAATTGGGGTCTGTACCGGTTTTGAGGATTCTAGCTTTCAGGTAGTTGGTTGCCAACGATTGTTCTTGGCACGCAGTAATAAACAATTCTGTCTCAACTTTGAAGTTTCCGAATTTAAGCCATTCCCACAACATCGCTTCGTTGATGGTCTCTTTCTCCATCTCTTTCAGTATTTGGCCGTGCATTTTCTTCGTTTTCCACCAGGTTTTTGTTTCAATTTCCTTTTTTTCCTTCAATTCTCTTTTGAATTTTTTTACTTGCTCTGTCGCAGTACCACTTGGAGAGATAGAGTTCGTATTTTTATTTGTCAATCGTCCTGTTTTTCTGGCGTTTCGCCTGCACGCCATTCCCAGGTACCATTAAAAAAACAGTAAATTTCCTTCGTTATTTTATTTCATCATGTTGAATTTTACTAGTTCGTCTCAATATCACACTTAATTCTTCTCCAAAATTTCAAATAAACCATAATAGTTTTGAGCTGATTTTTTAAATACTTTATTGAGCCTCCATTTTGTTGAGCCATCTTGGATTTTTAGCAAAATCTTACCCCATCATCTCCATACGATCCTTAAATTTTTACCTTAATTTGAAGTCAATCGGATAAGTATTTTGTTAGTAAAATGGCGAAACAAAATGGCGGCCTAATAAAATATTTAAAAAAAATCAGACTGAAAGAACTACTTATTAGATTGATATCAAATTTTGTGTAAGAATTAAGTGTGATATTGAGATAAACTGATAACATTATGGTACGACGTCAAAATGTTGGAAGATAATGGTGCCCAACAAAAACGTTTAAAAAGACAGTATTTGTATGTGTTACTAAATGAAAATGTGCAAAACTAAATTGGATCACACTTCACTGTTTTTAATAAAAGGAAAGGTCGCAACGAGGGAAGTTCCGGGTAAAGGCAATTTGCCATATTTTGCTCTTTTGAACAACAGACTCGTTCACTAGCCTAATAATGCCTCTGTCCGTGACCCAAATAAACCTGGCGTACTGCAGGTACCATACGATTTATATGCAGTAGCAGAATTGAGAATTTAATTTATAGTTTATAGGACTTTTAGTACTACAATAAGGCAAAAATTACATCCGTTATTTTTAGCCATCAATTAAAAAACACTCTGTATATGAATAATGAAAAAACGAGAAGGGCTTCCCCAAGTTATTAAATTTGAGGATAAAAATGAAAAAAAAAGCTCGCAAAATATGTTGGCCATAAATGAATTGTGATATAGTAGTTTACCTACTTTAGTGCGGAAAGTGCTACTTTTCCGCACGCAATTAAAGTGCGGAGAAGTTAAAAAGAATCGTTTATTTATATCAAATACATAATCACAAATTAATTATTATTAAAAACATGAATAGTAAACGTGCAGTCTGTAGCATTTTGTAAATTAATTGCAGAGGCTAGATTTTTTTCCAAAGAACTCGTAGACTTCTAGATTGGGTTTGGATTTTCCAGCTGTCTTTCACGAGTACTTATTGTTGTAACCGTCGGCAAGGGGATAACTTTTTGGTTGGAAGAGGTCGATTTGGTAGACTGCAATGGTGAAAGTTGGTGACTAGTGGATGGAATGGCATTGAAGTTCAATACTTTATTGGATAGATGGTAGCAGATTGAAGTTTGCCATTTTAGCTGCTTCCAACACTGACTCTGGCAAATCTTCGTCTGAAGAATCCATTAAAAGCACTTTTACTCAGGTTTTACGAAGACAAGAATCAGCGACAACAAAATTGGCTTTGACTGACAATGAATGACACGCGTATTTTTAATTTGTGTCTATTCAAACTGCCAAATAAAAAAAGCAGGTGTGTATTCTTGCTTAACATTGATTTTATAAGGCATAATACGAGAGCTATTAAAAATTTTTTTAAAACACGTTTTACATATTTTTACCATTTTGTTGAAAATTATAGCAGAATTCTAGCAAATTTATGTTCTTAAATCATTTTGCTAACTATCAGCGTATCAATATAATTTTAAATATTTGAAATCAGTAAGTATATTTCAAAAAAAGGGGGTTATTCACTTGCCCGCACTAAAATGAGTGCGGAAAAGTGAAGTTTTTCGTACGCTTGTAGAAAAAAATAATTATTTATTACAAGGGAAGTTCTGGATAAGGCCAATTTACAGATGTTTATTATTGCAACATATTACGAGATACTGATAACAGCATGTCTCATTACCTTTATTATAGACCATGTAAACTCACGCAGAGATAAAAAATATCATTTAAAAATTTTAGCGTTATCGACCTAAAATTCATTATAGGTATCTTTAGCTCCTATACTAATAAAAACATCTCGCCCAACCTTCAATATTTATAAATATTATCTATCTTGTGTTGAGTTAAGCAGTTCAGTAAATCTGACACTTCAAAAAGCGATGCGGCTTGTAAGGGGCATTCTGTTTGTTTTCGCGACATTAACATGTGCGCAGGGAGCTCGGATTTTAGGTATTTTTCCGCTTGCCAGTCTAAGTCACCACATTCTAACGTCGAGGCTGATGAAGGGATTGTCTGAAGCTGGTCATGATGTTACGGTGGTCAGCCCTTTTCCAGTGAAAAATCCTCCTCAGAATGGGAGTTATACAGACGTTATTTTAGACGGATTTGCTGAGGAAATGGAGAGTAAGTTTACGTTAGATACTGCTTGGAACCCTTTATATTGTTTTCTTCAAGTACAATAGGAATTTGTAATAACTAGGTTATATTTTAGGAAGTGTTATCTGACAATTTTAATTAAATTAAATTTACAAACAATGGTTATTAAGTGAGAGATTATTTCCTTTTATTAAGAGATTATTAACAATTATCATCTACTTATAGTCTATTTCAGAAATGTATAGAGTAATAAAACAGGGAATTTCGTCCAGTTTCGCTGAATTTCGGCGTAGTCTATAGGCGTACGTAAACTTTGTTTATAGAAATAATAATAAAGATCCTTTTAAAACCCTGTCATTTTGTCCTGTTCTTTTTCATACCTAATGAGGTTTTATAACTCTATAGATTACATTTATTACTCTCAGCTAACATAATAGGCTAATACTTAATAAATTAATGTAATAAAGCACAGATTACAAATACTTCTTAAATGCTGTTTTAAATATGTTAGTATTTGTTGTTACGCCATACTGTTAACAGTATTATAAGAATATTAATAAAATGGCGACATTCACTTTAACGAAGAGATGTTCTAATAATGAAAAAGTTATTAGTTTAAACGCACACGAAATTATTGAACGATGTTCCCGAGTGACTGGAATCGGAAAGTCCACCGAAAGGTAGCAGGTCAAATGGAATTTCCGCTGAAAGCTCCAAGAAGGCCAGAAAAAGTCCTTGATGAAGACACCAAATGTGAAATGGAGCTTGACCAAGATGACAGTATATCTTTGAACTAGAAAACTCTTTTAGACAACTTTAGAAAAATATAGATTTTGCTGGGAAAACCATAACAGGAAAGCACTTTTATTGGAAAGCGACGAAGTTGTTTGTTAGTTCTACTTGAGAAATATAAAGCGGTGCAGCATGGAGCAAAAGAAATTTTTTATCTTGATGAGACGTGGATCAATGAGGGTTATATACTACAATAAATGTGGCAAGACAAAAATATAACCAGTGCCTGTCAAGCTTTCATCGAAAGCCTGTAAACGGGTATTAAAATACCTTCGGCAAAAGGGAAGAGACTAATAATTGCACACATTGGCAGCGAAGAGGGATTTTTAAAAGAAGGTTTGCTAACTTTGCATCGTGCCAGACGGGGATTACCATGAGGACATGAATTTGGATATTTTCGAAGACTATTTTGGTGAAATGATAAAATATCTTACTGTTGATTCGGAAGAGACTTGCTAATTACCAAAAGTAATGAATTTGAAACCAGTTTGATAAAGAAAGAACTACTAGCTATAGCAAATGTACAAAAATCGTTTTATGACATATGCCGTGAAAGATACAGCAGAAAAATATAATGAATCTGTGGCATATCATTGCGAACTAGATCCTATAGAACTTATATGGGCGCAAGTGAAAGGATTTGTAGGAAGACAAAACACGACATTTAAAATGAAAGATGTTAAGCTACTGTTTGGTCAAGCCACAAGGAAGTGATACCAGAGAACTGGGGAAAAGCAGTCCAGCATGTGAAAAGAGAGAGAAAATGTGGGATCTTGACTACCTGATCGATCAGACGGTCGACATTTTAATTATAATGTCAAGAGGTGAAGACAGTTCCTTCGTGAATCACTCTAGCCATGAAATGTCAAATGAAACCAAAATGATCTATTTTTTTTGAATAAAAATACGTTTTACGTTAAATTTAAATATTTATAGCAAATTAAATATTAAAAGTTAAAAAAAACAACTAGTTTATTCTGATTCAATATAATATATATAATTAACAAACAACAAATACAAATGTTAGTGAATAAACTAAGATAAAAATAACATTTATAAAATCTGTATTATAAGTTATTTACATGACCACCTCCACCGTTTAAGCAATTTTGGAACACGTGTCCCATTCTATTAATAGCATTGCTAACAAAGAAGGGATATTCGGTATTTAAAATTACTATTTCTCGCTCGATTTTTTGCCGTAATTCTTGTAAATTATCAGTCCTATTAAAGTAGATTTTATCTTTCAAGTAAACCCACAAAAAAATATCTAGAGGTGTGAGGTCGGGGCTATCGGCCGGCCACCGGATTGGGCCTTGGCTTCTGATCCATAAACCATAGCGATTATTTAAAAACGTGGCAATCGGTTGGACATTGTGAGGCGGTGCGCCATCTTGGTGCCAAATTAATCTAGTGTATTGACGAATAAAAAGTGTCTCTAAAAAGCGCTATATTTCGTTACTTAAAATATCTAAATCGCGTTCGCCTGTCAAAATACCCTCAAAAATAATTGGCCCAATAATTTGCTCTCCTAATATGCCGCTCCACACATGCAACGACTTACGACCTTGCTTCTTCCTTTCTTCAATTAAACGTTCCGGCCGTATTAAAAGTAGCTTCATCAGACCACAGAATTTAATTAAAAAATTGGTCATCTTCTCGAAATCTCCTGACTATTCCATCTCATTATTTTCTGTTAAATATTGCACTGGCATACTTTTATAGAAATGCTAAATAATTCTTTTAAAGTTCATGTTTATTAAATAAATAGAAAATTACCTTCCAAATTTTATTAAAATATAAAACTCTTCCTCTAAATTTGCATTTGACCTTCTTTTCTTTCTGAAAAAGTTTTCCCTTTCCACAAATTTTTTTACTATATATGATAGTGTCTTTCTAGATGGCACTCGTACCCCTGGATTTTGCTCCCGGTATTGACGCACTACCCTTGATGCGTTATTTTGATTTGCGTAGTAGAACTGAATTTAGTTTTTCTTCATGAGTGAAAAGCATTATTATTAGGTATTATTTTTAATTTGGCGTTAAACGTAAATAAAATATAATACTGTTATTCAGAAATAATAATTTTGGTTTCATTGGGCATTTCATCGCTAGGGTGATTCACATAACGGCTGAATTGCACCCACGGCCACTCACGGCTATCTAGATCTAATAAAATAAGTTAAGCAACTCATAAGGGGTTATTTTGAAGAATAGCTCAAAACCTACTGTTCTAAATATAGACATGTTATATATTTTTGAAAAGAGGACAATGAAAACGCATCTAAAAATTTAAAAATATACAGGGTATTCTATTTAAAATAACAAAGTTCATGGTGATTTCTATATTTTCCGATAATCATATGTTTTTGATATAAGTATGGTGTAAATCTTCAGATGAAATCCTACAACTTTCGGATTAATCACTTTTTTATATCTTTTGAAATAAAAGATTTAAACCCTATACATATTATAAATAAGTTTTATTTAGTTAAAATAAAATTTCCTTAAATTTAAATTATTTCTATAAGTATCTAACCGCTCGCCTTTGGCGTACCATTTTCAGTGTTGTACTTGATTAAAAGAAAGAATTTTGCAGTGAGATCAATGTCAAACTATGGAAGTGGCATAAATTATTAGTGGGTCACCCTGTAGTCCTTTTGCATACCAGTTGAGCTTTTATTACTCTATACATTCCTGAAACAGACTATGAAAAGTGAATCAGTTAAACTAAAAAAAAAAATATTTAAAAAGGCCTTTCAGTTAAAAATTTACGTAAGTTTCTAAGTCACCTATCATTTGACCTATACACTTCAACTTCCCTAGTGTATATTAAAGCGATTTAGATCTAGGTCAAATAAAACATCCATAACAAAAGTGATGTTTATCTAATAACTCAGAACTGGTAATATTAGCATCTCCAAAAAAAAATTAAAATATAATAGATTCATCTATGTTTTACCACAAACACGTCTATTAACACATAATAATTTTATCTGTAGAATTTCTGGAGGAGTTCAACTTGTTCTCGATATCAAAAACGTCTGCAGTGTCCAAAATACGCACACTAATACAAATATTCATTGGCGATGTGAACAAAACAATGCACCACCCGAACATGAAGAAACTAATTAAGTCTAACCTAAAATTCGATGCAGTCATAATAGAACAATTCCACAGCGACGCTCTTAAGGTCTACGGTCAAGTGTTCGACTGCCCCCTGATAGTTTTCAGTGCGGTGGGAACAAACATCTGGGTAAACGGAGCTGTGGGAAATCCACAGCCTGTGGCTACCATACCGCAAATGTTAGGAAGTGAATTTGCTGACAATCCGTCGATCTACAACCGAGGAAAGAATTTGCTAGCATACATAGCTATTACTTAATGGCACATCTCTTTGTATTCCCGAAGCATGATGAGATAATGCACGAGGTCTTCCCAGACGCCCCGCCATTCTACGAAATATACACGAACGTATCTCTTGTGCTAGTCAACTCCCATACGAGCATCTTTCCAGCAAGGCCAATTGTTCCCAACATTCAAGAAATAGGAGGGTTCGCGATCGATCCGCCTAAGAAGCTGCCTAAAGATTTGCAGGTATGTAATATGGGGGTCATTTTTAAAAAGATATATGGATGGGTTCTTGACAAAGCATCGCAAGTCGTGCAATTGCTGAGGATTAGATTCTATAACCAAAATGTTGTTTATGATAATCTGAACAAAAGATCACAAATTATATTTATGTTCACTTTAGTGGTCTAAAAAAAAGAGCATTTATTTAAACTAACCTAATATAGCCTCAAAGAAAACTTAAATCCAACGATAACTCAGGATAAGGTAGACAGGGACACACATTTCTCGACCGGGAGTTAGCTCGAGACATTTTATATTACGTAGACATGACAAATAAGAGGCAGGTCCGGATAGGTATACTGTACAGGGTGTCTCATGTCAATACTTTAATACCTGTATTAATGAGAAATAGAATGTGGTTTCAGCACGATAAACCACTGGTGCTTTTTGCTGTTGATGTTAGGGAGTACCTCTCAAAAACATACGGGCATCGATGGTTTGGTCCAGTAGCATGGCCACCAAGATCTCCTGACTTGAACCCTGTGGATTTTTATGTGGCACATGTTTTTTGAAACACCCTGATAGACAAAAGTCATAGGCAAATTGAACAATTTAGGTCCAATTTATGAATAACTTCGTTCCAAAATTATAGAATATTAAAAAACATAGGTCAAGTTCAGGCTTCGATATTTTTCTTACTAAAAGATCGATTTAAATTTTTTTTTCGCTGCTTGAAAGATCATTCCTTGGTTAATAATAGGCGACATTGAAAAGAATAAAAAAATTATTAGTATACTGGGAAAGTCAATAAGCATGGAGTCATGTCAAGTTGACTACTTTTTAACCGAATCTGTTGAAAAGGATAGAAGTTGAATCTGGTTCTCTCTCTCCTTTAGTTACTACATAACGTATTAATAAGTGGTTTTTGGTACAACTCTGCGCTTTATGAAAAAAACCCGATTTTTGCAATGTTTAGTTGTACAGGGTGTCCGGACGAAAAGCTCGCTTATTTTTATTAACTCGGTTTTATGAGCTAATCTTTTGTGATTTTTTAAACAAAATTTTCATAGCCTTCTTCGTTTATGAGATACAGGGCGAAAAGAAAACATTCCATCTCGGTTATCCTTTTTTGCATAAAATTGCAGTGCATAAAATAACAGCGTAGTCATATTTTTCATTTGAGTTGTTAAAAAGCCAAAGTTGTGTTTTTTTAACACCTTTGATTAATTACTTCTCAAATATATGTATGTTTCTATTTTAATAAACAACAACAAAAATTCAAATTTTTATAATTATCATCCCAAATTCTGCAGTAGGCCATGCAAAACGATGCTGTTTTCTTTTGTTTTCTTGGAAGCAAACGACATCTCCCAATTTTGTACGCGTATATAAAATATAGCCCTAGTTTTTTGTATTTATTTATTGTGTAAAAATATATTTGTATTATTATGGAAGAAAACCAAACTTTCAAACATTATGAAAAGTACGATATGTTAGCTTGTTTTATATTAAGTAATGAAAATGTTGAAGCGGCTTCTGAGATGTATTTTAACAGGTAAATAGTTAATTTTTAGGTATGTTGAAATACTATTGCTTAATTTTTATTTAGATATCCAGAAAGGAGGCAACCTAATATATACTTTTTAAAAAAAAGAAATATTAATCACGGATCATTTATCAAACCTCGTACGAAAACATATAATAAATAAAATCGGGAGGCTGAGGAAAACGGTTTTAGCTAATGGAAACTTACCCTACAAACTCTTGTAGGGCCAGTGAAAAAGACCAAAAACAACATGTAACCAGAAACTCTAGGCATGATATATATCTTCTTCCAATTGGTTTTCCTATGGTTAGAGATTTTAATAAAAAAATCAATTATTTACAACGCACATAAAACTTTACAACAATCTACATTTAAAATCTATCCCAGGAAAATACCAAATATTTCCCAGAAAACACCAAAGCAGGTTACCTAAATGTGAGAGCTTCATTTAGGAACACATATAAAATTTATATACAGCGAGTACAGTCTCTATATAGAAATTTTGTCTATACTGAAATTCGCTTGTTTACTTAAATTTATTTTGTGAGTCATGTCCTGCAACTCGTAGCATAGATTATTTCTGGACAATAATTTTACCAATCATCGGAACAAATGGACCTATAAGATGGCCCCCTAGGTCCCCGGATTTGTCGATTTTAGATTTATTTCTATGGGGATATCTGGAAAATAGAATTTACAAAGACCACTATGATAAAAATTTAGGAAATGCAATAAGAGAAAATTATTTACAAAATTGTTATTTCGGTATTAAAACGAATACGAAAATTGTTAGAACAAAACAAAATTTAACAGTTCTTTTGATTTCCTTGGTTACTGTAGTTCTTATACGACAGTTGATTTTTGCTGAAATGCTTGTTACATAATAATTTAATACTGTTTTGTTCTTGTGTTACATAAATCTAGGTAGGTGGTACTTTTGATAAATAGATTTAATTACATATTTATTTTGATTTATTGTTAGGATGTAGATATTGTTAACGGCTTTAAATAAAAGGCAGCATTGTTTTGCATGGCCTACTGCAAAATTTTGATAATTATAAAAATTAGGATTTTTGTTGTTGTTTATTAAAATAGATACTGTTATATATTTTTGAGAAGCTTTTAAAAGGACAAATCAATTTGTGTGTTTGTTAAAAAAACACAACTTTTTATAAAAATAACAACTCAAATGAAAAATATGACTACGCCACTGGATTCAGCGTAAAAAACTGCAATTTTTTTTGCGTTAAGTTAAAGGATGTTATGTTATATTCATAAACGTGTGAAAATTTTGTTTACGGCTTCATGGTTTACAAAAAATTGATAATTTACATTTTTGAAAAAAGCAAGGTTCTATCCTAAAAATCGAAATGCTTTTGCAACCAAATCCGGACAATGTTTTGATATGTCTTATTTTAGGTATATTTTGCTTTTTGTGATTTTTTGTAGAAAATTTTTCTCGCAAGACAATAAAAGCCTATAAGTATACACAGTAAACGTTCATGTTTCCAACCTTTTTTGTTGTCATAAAATAACAGTTCGTATAAAGCCAGTTAACACCTTTGATTCGTTACAGGTATGTTTCTTACTATTGACAAGCATGTTTGTCAGGGTGATAAGAATGCTTCAAAATTTGAAAAAGTAAAATGAATAGATTTATTACTCATGAAGACTGTGCTTTTGCTAGCGGCTTGCATGAGCAAGGAAGAACCCCGGCCGATATTGCCATATTTTTTCGAAAAAAGTCAAAGTGCTATTTCAAGGAACAACGAAAAAAATTTATCACTCCGGCACAGGACAGATTTTTAAGAGTGCAAGCTCTTAGAAGTAGATTTACGTCCAGTGCCAAACTTCAGGCGGAATTTACTGCTGTTCGCGAGATTCGTTTAAGTAAACAAACAGTACAAGCAGGTTAGCAAAAGATCACCTGAAGCTGCTATGGGTCCTAAACTTCTACCACAACATAAACGTCAAAGGCAAGAGTTTGCCAGAGAGCATTTGCAGTGGGGTGCAGGTCAATAAGGTAACGTTTTATTTAGCAATGAATCCCGTTTTAGTCTCTATAGTAAGAGTTATGACATCAGATCTGTGGGTATGAAAAGACGTATATATATTTTATTCGTTTGAATATTTTTGGGGAGGCTAATTCGGTGTTTGGGAGGGGCTTCTTTATAGAACAGTTGACAGCTGATCAATACATCACTGATATCCTGCAACCACATGTTGTACCGTTTGCACCTTTCATAGGCAATGACTTTTTATTCATGCACGGCAATGGACGGACACACGTTGCAAGAGTCGTGTAGGAATACTTAGAAGAGATGGACATCTCAGTAATGGGCTAACCAGCTCAAAGTCCAGACCTTATCCACATAGAACATTTGTGGGATCAGATGGGCAGAAAAGTTAGAAATCTAAATCGTCCGCTTCAAACTCTGGCCGAATTGAGGATATCGCTCGAGATGATATGTGAGGAAATGAACCAGAACAGTATAAGTAATCGTATAATGAGTGTGCCAGATCGCTGTCAATCAGTTATTAATGCAAGAGGGGAAAATACGCGTTTTTAATGTTTGTTGCAATTTTCTCTACTGATCATTTTTATTTTGTTACTGTGTAATTAAATTTAGATTAATGTTGTAGCTTCGCCTTTCCCAGTATACTAATAATTTTTTTATTGTTTCCAATGGCGCCTATTATTACCCAAGGAACGATCTTTCAAACAGCGAAAAAAAAATTAATCGATCTATTAATAAGAAAAATATCGAAGCTTGAACTTGACCTATGTTTTTTAATACTCCATAATTTTGAAACGAAGTGTATTATCTTGAACGACAGTTATTAAAACAGGGTGTTACTGTTTGTTTTAAACGAAGATATTCTCTATTACTCATAAATTCACAAGACTTGTGACATCAAGTAATTCAATTTTACTTCAATGGTAATATGTAATGAAAGATAGTGGGAATATTAATATTATTAGATGTATTAATTACTATTATTATTCAAAAGTTTGCCATATTAATAATTATTTTAGTAATGACCTCTTCTCTTAATCAAAATTCAAGTCAACAATGTTTGCATAAGGAAGATTAACTGTTTACTTTGTTTAAATATCTGATACACCGAAAATACTTTATATGTAAGCGACATAATCAAATGAAAATCTTTCAAAAAGAGTGCCGACCAGGGGCGTGCTGTGATATTTTAAGAAAGGGAAGTAATTTTTAGAAACTTACCTATTTGTAATGTAATTCGATTCTTCGATCATTTTTTGCAAATTCGTCAATGACGTCATCATAAAAACGTCGATGCTTCGACATATTTTGGAGAAGTTTATATTCGATGGACAACGGCGATGTATGCGAAAGTCTCTCCTGCCCCGTTGAATTTCTCACCAAATTTTTTATACGTTTAAGTGTTGAAAAACTGCGTTCTACTGATGAACTTGTGGCAGGTATTGTTAATACTAATTCACACAATTTCGACACTTCGATGTAGGCATCTTCCAGCTCCTTGTCTTTTAAAAATTGCATTAGTTCCTTAGCGTTATTTTCTGCGCTAATGTCATCAGTTTCGTAAATTACTTTTCGTTGAGATCGCAGTAACACTCGGTCGAAGAACTGGCCATAATGAAGAAGAAGAGATTTGCGCATCTTCTGGTTAAGTTTTTCCTTTAAATGCATCAAAATTGGAGAGCTCGAGGAATTTAAATATATTTAAACCGTTAAATCTATAGTTTATTTGTTGCTGAATTTGATCGAATAAAAGAGGCGTCTGTATGGTGTTTGAACATCTCTCACCTTGTCTGTTCGAAGACGCTTTGCTTGTGGCTCTACATTTAACGTCATCGTTTTCTCCCAAAATAAGTCAAAGTCATCTCTTTTTTGGCTTAAGATGCACTTAAAATCATCTACTTTTTTTAGGCAAAAAGCAATATCATTTGTTTTAGTTTGTAATATATTAAAAACATTGTCCGAGAATGGAAATATTTCTGAAAATATGTTCAACAAATAATTAAAATTAAAATCCCGTTTCAAACAGTCCAAAAACACCGTCGAACTATTTATTGCTTTTGAGTCCCACGTTTCATTGTTTTCTATTATATTCTCAAATAGTTCAATTAGTGATTCACGATTTTCAGATACTGTTAACACAAGCCTTCCATTATAGTTCCACCTAGTAGGAGCTACTTTGGGCAATCGTTTGTGGACAATGGAGTCCAAAGCTTGTGTACGTTTTGTTGACTTGGAAAAAAAGCAGCCATGCCACTTAAAGTAAAGAAAAATACTTTACTCTCTGTAATGTGATTGATGGACTGGGATAAAACTAAATTTAATTTATGAGCAAAACAATGGACAAACACAGCACTCCCCCTAATTGTCCTGCCATCACTGCAGCTCCATCATAGCTTTGAGCAACTAATTTTTTCTCTCCATTAATTTCTTTAGTAACGTTATAAACTACGGTGTATAATGCATCTGCTGTACGATTTTCGGACACATTCTTAAAACCTAAAAATAGCTTGAATACTTCCGTCTGTTTTAACCTAGAGTATTACTATAGATAATTGGCTAAAATTAGTGATATCAGTTGTTTCGTCCAGAACAATAGCAATGAACCGCGCCTCGCCAGTCTCCTGCCTAATTTTTTTTAGAATAATGGTTGCAACAGCGGAAATTAAATCATTCTGGATTCGATTCGACGTTCCGCGAAAAACGCTAGACTGCTCTAAATGATTTTTTAAGCAATCATATTTAGCCGTTAAACTAGGTAAATCTTGAAAATTTCCTCTATTTGAAGAAACCCTTGTTTCGTCATGACCTCTAAATCCCAATTCTTGTTGTCCGAGAAAACAAACAACATCGATAAGTCTTCTTAATATTTGCCTATTTTTATCGACTAGTTCATTGTGTTGGCAGTGACTAATTTCCAACTGTTTATTAAGGGCGTGTTCAATTCTGGTTTTGCCGAAGACTTTTTCTTTTATGACGGCCTGTAAATGCGCTCTGGACATAATGTCATTTTCATTTTCAAAAAGTAAACATGACCAACAAAATAATTTACTTATATTTTCACATCCTGTTAGCCATTTAAATTGTTCGTATTGTTTTTCCGGATAAAAATGTCTAATACAGTTTTTCATTTTTGTGGTTAAATTTTTGACACGCGGTTTTGCCCTTCTTTTGGAATTTATTTGAAGCTTATGAGCGAAGTTTAATGTTGAAAATCCCTTTATTATTAAGACACACACCACACATTCACACACACTCTTCTTACTAAATTCTCCAACATTTTCAACGTTATTACCGACAGCCGAAGATGACGGTATATGCGTATCCACGTCCGTATTATTGTCTTCTATATCCACCATGCACGACGCGACGTACGTATCACACAACACACGGATAGCCGTTCAAACAAAGAACCCTACTCCAACGATAGCTTCCGCCCCCACTTAAAGTACGCTACTGAAATGCAAAAATTGCAATCAGCCGTTGGAAAGTTTAATAACCTCTGGCTCGATTCACAGGAAATCAAGCATACAGGACTTGGCTGCAGAGAAGCTAGCGGCCCGCATAGGTTCTATTCGATATTCTATTGTGGCTGGGTCGGAGTCAAGGTCGCATTTATTATGGGCTTGATAATTAAGATTTAGCATTTTTAATATAAACTAAATTAATGATCTCTTATTTCAAAAATTACATTTTGGAAGATGTTTTGTATTTTTTTTTGGGGAAGCACTGCTTCCCTTGCTTTCATGGACTGCACGCCCCTGGTGCCGACAGAACATCTAGTTTTCTAAGAAAATCTAGGATTTTACTTACTTTTATTATCCTAAAAGCTTTTTAAAAGAAACAACAACGTCTTTGCACATTTTAAAAGTTTTAGGTTTAAAAATGCAGTTATTAGGAAACATGGTTTCCTGTAAAACTTGTCTTTAGGTGCTTAAGATGTTTTACGAAAAATCTATCGATATGATGTAATATATGTCAATCACTTTGGTTACTTTCGTCAAAAATCAAATATAATCTAAAAACATTAATTTAAAAAAAGCACTTTTAATGAAAATTTTAACATCCTAAATAGACCTATTTTACCTAACATACCACAAATCAATCAATACAATGGTTTTTAAGTAAGGTTGCGGGTAGACTCATAGACAGACATAACTCTAGTAAAATCACGATCTTAACGACAAAACCCTAAAAATGTCTAAAAAATAAATTGTTTTTAATTGAAGATCCTGGTATTTTAGATTACTATATTAAACAAAAAATTAGTAGTACCACCCCATTAAGAATTTATTAATTTTATATTATTATATGCATATTATTACATATCAATGAGATAATTTATTTTGGTGATTACAATAATTGAAAACTATTGCTTCGATTCTGTAACAAAATGTGCCCCCTCTGTAAGTTTACCTAGACTTACAAATGTAAAGCTGAGTATCAATGTTATGCCGATGTAAAATTCATCAGATCATTTTGTCCGACTCACATCTTTATTTGCAGGATTATTTGGATAGCGCCAGGGATGGTGCGATATATTTCAGCATGGGGTCGAACTTAAAAAGCAAAGATATGCCCAAAGAACAGAAAAAAATATTCCTCAAAGTCCTTGGAAAACTCAAACAGAAAGTTCTATGGAAGTTCGAGGAAGATCTGCCCGATAAACCTCCGAATATGATGATTCATAAATGGCTACCCCAACAGGATATCCTAGGTAAGCTGTAACATACAGGGCGAATGTAAAATGTCTACAAACATTTTAACAGGTAAAAAAAGAGGTAGCTTAAATAAAAAAACACTGATATCATAGGGCTTTAGATTTACGGCCATTTTAAAATTTACGATTTTTTTATCAGGAGGATATTTTGCTAATCCGGATGGTATTCTTCCGAAAGTATTAACTCCCATAACCTGGCTTGAAATCTCCCATAGCGATAGCTAACAAAGAAGCTATTATGAGGAACAGCTGCTGGATGAATTGGCAAATATTTCCAAGTTAATTTTTTGTGATTTTCGGAATTTTAATTACCAAAACATTATCGACATTTGGAACATCATAAGTTGTCATTTTGACTAGTTCGTCTCTACCACATGCTCTAGCAATAGAGACGATGGCGAAAACTTTCAAAAATAGGTATTTTTCATCGGAAACTTCTCTTAAAAACTTAAATATTTATTCTCCAGTAAATATTTTGAATTTTTTGCACAATATCCAACGTATTTTCGATTCAAAAACGTTACTAATTTTGACTATTTTCTAATATCGATATTTACTTTGACTGTTATCGTGGCTTTTATCATAAGGTACTCTAATCACAAGGATAAATGTTTTAAAACTTTTTCATTTTCACGAAAATAAGCAAGCATAATGTTTGCTGATATATGATCTACAGTATTTCTTTGTCAGTATTCTTAAAATTTCTTGTAAACATTTTCAAACTCCTTTTTTGATTTTTCTGGCGACAAATCGAGCGTAGCTTCTTTCGCCTAGTTCAGTCTCTCAGGAGGAATATTCAAATACGGTTCAACATTTCTTTCACTATCAGATAGTTTTATCTTAAATTGTGTACAAACGACAGAAAAATTTAGTAATTAACTGACACTAAAAATAGCATAGTTAATTTTTAAATAATTTTAAGTAAGTAACATATCAGGTTGTCCCTGAGGACTCTGGGTGCGTGTGTTAGTTGTGGGCGTGACATTAGGTGTCTAGCCCTACACACTCATTTTCGATCCTATTTTACTATTATCATAACTTGGACGCCTATTTTTGATTAACATACGTCTGCTAGACCGATACGTTCGATTACGGATATATATATATATATATATATATATATATATATATATATATATATATATATATATATATATAGAAAAATACTAAATTAGTGGGGATGCAGTCAAAGAAAAACAAAGGCCTAGTTCAAAAGATGAACCCTTTATTGTATAGTCAAGCTTTCGGGATTATTTACCCCTTCTTCAGGACATTTCTACAAAAAATTTTTAGAAAAAGATAACCACGTTAGTAACTAATTCTAGAATTTTGGTTTTTTATATAACTCACCAATGTGGGTTTAAAATAAAAGCAAGATTGCATTCCATCAAACAAGAATTTATGTAATGTTTATTCTAAAACAAACCATCACACTTTGGAACATTTAAATTACGAAAATATTGTTATTTAACTGTTATTACATGATTAAAAATTGAAAAAATTGAGGGATTATTGAAAACGAACGTTCATGAGGAACGCCATTATGTTACTTAAAACAGGTTGTGTTGCCGTATAAAACGATTTAATTTTTAAGATGATGAAATTACAAGGAAAACAAGGTGTGTAATAAGGATAGAGAATTGTTTTGTTAGATGTAGGCGACAAAGAAAGGAGAGAACTATACGACTGAACGTCGGTTACTCTGAACACGCGAAAGGTGATGGAGTGTTGCCTACATTAGGTGAAGGGCTATATACTGCCCAACGCAGTTTTAATCTCTACTAAATTTAAATAAATATATTTGAACATGAGAAGAACAAAAATTAGTTAATGCTTTTTTTTTTTTTTTGTGCCTAATTATCTGTTATGGAAACATAATTTTATTATTAAATGATGGAAGGGAGATTTAAGGAGTTATATTAAGTTCAATTTTTTTATCATTATAAAAATTTTTTTGAAACAAAGTAGAGGGACGGAAAACAGAGAGAAACTCTTTCACTCGTCAGGGGCGGGAGCGTCCAAGCACTGGTATTTGTTTTTATGTAATTTTAGGATGTAGCTGTAAATGGTACTCAGACCTTGAGTATCACTTTTTTTATTCATCACTGGATCCTGTGAAATTATGTGAATCATCTCTAAGAACATGCGTTTGTAATATGATGAGGCTCTGTCAAGAATCTCAACATTATTCCAGTTAAGAGAATGGTTGTTATTAATAAAGTGTTCACTCAGTGCACAGGACGGTACCCCTCTCCGACAGTCACTTTTATGAGATGTGATTCTGCCCTTAAGGCTCCTAGACGTTTGCCCTATGTATACTAATTCACATTGGTTACAAGGAATTCTGTATACTACATTGTGGTTTTCAAGAGAGGACAAAGGTGTTTTAGTTTTTGTGAAAAGAAGAGATAAAGTCTTTTGTTGTTTTCTCGCTATTTTCACATCTGTATCTTTAAAAATATTGATCAATTTATTAGTGAGATTATCTATGTATGGAAGAGAGAAAAAACGTTGTGATGTATGAGGAGAAATATCTTCCTGAGTCGACAATTGTATATTTATGTTACTAGGTGTGTTAACAGAAGAATGAGAAAGTAGTGGACTTGGATGAAAGTTAGGATCTCTAAAATTATCAGTTATGTTGTGTTCAGTTTGGAACAAAATTTTTAGCACTAGCTTTGGGGGGTATGAATTTTCTAAAAAAATGGTTTTTAACTGTTGTAACACTTGATGTCTTTTAGTAGGATGAGAAAGTTTAACGGCTCTAGTTTTCATGCCTATAATTAGATTGATTTTTGTTCTAGCAGGGTGGTAGGAATAGTAGCTAATGAATCTGTTAGAACAGTATGGTTTTCTATACCATTGTGTTAGTAAAACATTGTCATCTGACCTGATGACTAACATGTCGAGGAAAGGAATGCTGTTGTTTACTTCCTTTTCACATGTAAATTGTATGTGTTCATTAAATGAATTAAACAGATCATCAAGAGCAAAATCTATTCTATCCCTGGGGAGCGCAAGTAAAAGATCATCTACGTAGCGTTTGACGAACGGTACGTAGAAAGGCATAAGATCTAGGCAATAGTCAATTAAGTCATCCAAGACATAGTTGACTAGAATAGGAGAAATAGTTGACCCCATAGGTGTACCAAAAATCTGTTTATAATAACTGTCATTAAAAATTAGGATATTAGAGTCAAAAATAAACTTCATTAATGTTTCAAATAGTTCATAATCCATGCCACAAAATTGGGATATGTGTTGCCACTTTTCTTTTAGACTATTTATTATGACATTCAATGGCAGATTAGTGAAGAGCGAAACAACATCAAAACTGACTATTACATAATCATTAGGTAGTTGATAATAATTAACAAAACTACTAAAGGCAAAAGAGTCTTTGACATAATAATCATTTTCTGTATCATATGCACGAGTAAGGAAATCAGAAATATATGAAGCCAATGCACCGTTGGGACAATTAATAGCGGAAACTATAGGTCTCACAGATAGTGTGGGCTTATGTATTTTAGGAAGAGTGTAGAATCTAGGGGCTACCGTGTTATAGGTAGTCATTTTAGTTGCCATTACTCCATCTATGATCCCTTTGTCCTTAAGTTGTTTAGCTAGTTTATTAGCTTTAAGCTGCAAGGTATAAGTAGGGTTGTTATTAAGTTTTTTGTAATATTGTGTATCATCTAATAATTGTTGACTTTTAATCATATAATGTACAATTACATTGTAAATGAATACAATCGAAGATTGACAATTAAATCTAATAAACTTTTTAACAATATCAAAACTAATAATATTCACAAAATCCAACAATTGAAAGATAACAATATAAATCTAATTAAAACACAAAATAAATGGTTTAAAAACTTAACTAATATCAACATTCCTTCAGAAGTCACACAATTCCTCTCGTTAGGACCTAAATTTAGCATTCCTCCTTCGATTTTAGATATTAACATTCCTCACATTCTCTTAGATCTAGAATGCATTATACATAGTTTTCCACAAGAACAGAAAGACTGCTACCGAGCTCAATTCACCAATGTCATAACTAACTTCATACATAAGAATCACAATATCAATCCACATTTTAATAATATTTTTAATAGAACTAAACGCTTTCTTAAGGACCATCCAGATTTATTTATTGTACGTAGTGATAAAGGAAATGCTACGGTTGCAATGTATAAGGAAGATTATATGATTAAAAGTCAACAATTATTAGATGATACACAATATTACAAAAAACTTAATAACAACCCTACTTATACCTTGCAGCTTAAAGCTAATAAACTAGCTAAACCACTTAAGGACAAAGGGATCATAGATGGAGTAATGGCAACTAAAATGACTACCTATAACACGGTAGCCCCTAGATTCTACACTCTTCCTAAAATACATAAGCCCACACTATCTGTGAGACCTATAGTTTCCGCTATTAATTGTCCCAACGGTGCATTGGCTTCATATATTTCTGATTTCCTTACTCGTGCATATGATACAGAAAATGATTATTATGTCAAAGACTCTTTTGCCTTTAGTAGTTTTGTTAATTATTATCAACTACCTAATGATTATGTAATAGTCAGTTTTGATGTTGTTTCGCTCTTCACTAATCTGCCATTGAATGTCATAATAAATAGTCTAAAAGAAAAGTGGCAACACATATCCCAATTTTGTGGCATGGATTATGAACTATTTGAAACATTAATGAAGTTTATTTTTGACTCTAATATCCTAATTTTTAATGACAGTTATTATAAACAGATTTTTGGTACACCTATGGGGTCAACTATTTCTCCTATTCTAGTCAACTATGTCTTGGATGACTTAATTGACTACTGCCTAGATCTTATGCCTTTCTACGTACCGTTCGTCAAACGCTACGTAGATGATCTTTTACTTGCGCTCCCCAGGGATAGAATAGATTTTGCTCTTGATCTGTTTAATTCATTTAATGAACACATACAATTTACATGTGAAAAGGAAGTAAACAACAGCATTCCTTTCCTCGACATGTTAGTCATCAGGTCAGATGACAATGTTTTACTAACACAATGGTATAGAAAACCATACTGTTCTAACAGATTCATTAGCTACTATTCCTACCACCCTGCTAGAACAAAAATCAATCTAATTATAGGCATGAAAACTAGAGCCGTTAAACTTTCTCATCCTACTAAAAGACATCAAGTGTTACAACAGTTAAAAACCATTTTTTTAGAAAATTCATACCCCCCAAAGCTAGTGCTAAAAATTTTGTTCCAAACTGAACACAACATAACTGATAATTTTAGAGATCCTAACTTTCATCCAAGTCCACTACTTTCTCATTCTTCTGTTAACACACCTAGTAACATAAATATACAATTGTCGACTCAGGAAGATATTTCTCCTCATACATCACAACGTTTTTTCTCTCTTCCATACATAGATAATCTCACTAATAAATTGATCAATATTTTTAAAGATACAGATGTGAAAATAGCGAGAAAACAACAAAAGACTTTATCTCTTCTTTTCACAAAAACTAAAACACCTTTGTCCTCTCTTGAAAACCACAATGTAGTATACAGAATTCCTTGTAACCAATGTGAATTAGTATACATAGGGCAAACGTCTAGGAGCCTTAAGGGCAGAATCACATCTCATAAAAGTGACTGTCGGAGAGGGGTACCGTCCTGTGCACTGAGTGAACACTTTATTAATAACAACCATTCTCTTAACTGGAATAATGTTGAGATTCTTGACAGAGCCTCATCATATTACAAACGCATGTTCTTAGAGATGATTCACATAATTTCACAGGATCCAGTGATGAATAAAAAAAGTGATACTCAAGGTCTGAGTACAATTTACAGCTACATCCTAAAATTACATAAAAACAAATACCAGTGCTTGGACGCTCCCGCCCCTGACGAGTGAAAGAGTTTCTCTCTGTTTTCCGTCCCTCTACTTTGTTTCAAAAAAATTTTTATAATGATAAAAAAATTGAACTTAATATAACTCCTTAAATCTCCCTTCCATCATTTAATAATAAAATTATGTTTCCATAACAGATAATTAGGCACAAAAAAAAAAAAAAAAAGCATTAACTAATTTTTGTTCTTCTCATGTTCAAATATATTTATTTAAATTTAGTAGAGATTAAAACTGCGTTGGGCAGTATATAGCCCTTCACCTAATGTAGGCAACACTCCATCACCTTTCGCGTGTTCAGAGTAACCGACGTTCAGTCGTATAGTTCTCTCCTTTCTTTGTCGCCTACATCTAACAAAACAATTCTCTATCCTTATTACACACCTTGTTTTCCTTGTAATTTCATCATCTTAAAAATTAAATCGTTTTATACGGCAACACAACCTGTTTTAAGTAACATAATGGCGTTCCTCATGAACGTTCGTTTTCAATAATCCCTCAATTTTTTCAATTTTTAATCATGTAATAACAGTTAAATAACAATATTTTCGTAATTTAAATGTTCCAAAGTGTGATGGTTTGTTTTAGAATAAACATTACATAAATTCTTGTTTGATGGAATGCAATCTTGCTTTTATTTTAAACCCACATTGGTGAGTTATATAAAAAACCAAAATTCTAGAATTAGTTACTAACGTGGTTATCTTTTTCTAAAAATTTTTTGTAGAAATGTCCTGAAGAAGGGGTAAATAATCCCGAAAGCTTGACTATACAATAAAGGGTTCATCTTTTGAACTAGGCCTTTGTTTTTCTTTGACTGCATCCCCACTAATTTAGTATTTTTCTGCTTAATTAGTCAGTCACGACTAGGATTCACTCTATATATATATATATATATATATATATATATATATATATATATATATATATATATATATATATATATATATATATATATATATATATATATATATATATATATATATATATATATATATATATATATATATATATATATATATATATATATATATATATAAACGAGACCAGTAACGGTAAGGAGTAATCCTTACCGTTACTGGTTTCGTTTTGTATAACTTTTTACGACCAAGAACCGCACAGAAATTGAAATTTCTGTTTCTCTTTTATATATATATATATATATATATATATATATATATATATATATATATATATATATATATATATATATATATATATATATATATATAAATGTTAATGTCTTTTAACTATAAAAATTCCATTTAAAAGAAATTTAGCTATTAGATACAAAATTGAAAATAAAAAGATCACGGTTCAAACATTGACTATTTCAGTAACGACAATGAGAATTTCAAAAGTCGATAACTTCTTCGGAAGAACTTATTCAAATTTACACCTATTAATCAAATAAAAACAAAATACAGAATCGTCATATTGCTAAAATACAACGTCGTTGTCAAAATATGTAAAATGTGATACTAGGATATTACTAATTGCAGAACTTCGAATTTTGTTTTGAAAAAATTAATAACCAAACACTTAAATTATAAAACGAAGATGGTGGTCAGTTCACTGAAACTGCCTGGGCAGATGCCTTAAACCACGTTTATATTTTCTTGGATTTTTCAATAACTCAGGCAAATTTTCGTTGAAAAACACAGATTTCTTTTCACAAGAAAGTTCTCTGAACACAATGAAAATGCACATGCACATAAACTCGTAAGTTTAAAATACAAATCGTGAATAGGACTCTTTAACACGTAAATGTACAAACATAAATGTCCTCCTTCTGCTAGAATACAGGCTTCAATTCTATTTCTCACGGACTGCCGAACCCTTTCAAGAATTCCAGGAGTATTTCTTATGGTTTGGCAAGAAAGTAATTTTTTTTGTTCTTCTACAGCTTGAACCGGTGTAGTATAAACTAAAGTCTGGAGGTGCCCCCACAAAAAATAGTCTAAACTATTTAAATCAGGTTACCTGGGAGGCCAAGACTGAGTTCCTCCACGTCCTATCCAGCGATTGAAAACGCCTCTTTAGATATTTCCTACCATGTGCAGAAGCACCATCATGCATGTACCACATTTCTTCTTTTAATAAAAGAGGTACACCCTCGAGCAAAATTGGCAAATAGTTTTCAAGAAAGTGGCGATAGGATAGTCTATCCAGTAGTCCTGGAAGGAAGAACGATCCTATGAGAAAATCTCTAACTATTCTAGCCCACACATTCACGGAAAACTGCTCCTGATGATAGACCTCAGTAATTGCGTGTGGGTTTTTATTCTGTCCATACATGATTATTATGGAAATTTCGAATGGAACTGCTGGAAAAATTAGCTGCATCAATAGAGACTATTTTGTTATCATATAAAGGATTTTCAGCAAGTTTTTCTAAAAACCATCGGCAGAATTTTAAACGCAATGGAAAATCACGCGACAGTAGTGCTTGAACACTAGGTATAGTAAATTGTCAACAAGTATTTTCCAAATAAGAAAATGGGAAACATTTAGCATTACCGCATTTTTCCTAGTACCTGTTTCTGGATGTTCCTTAATTGTGTTCAAAACAGCTTCCTCTAATTCTGGTGTTCTCATCGTGCGATGTACCCCTTTGGAACTACCGTCAATGTTAAGACTCCCAGTTTCATGTAGTGTATTCTTGAAAACATTCTGACATCGGAAATGATACGATTTGGATACCGCTCTTGATATATCCTCCTAGCCATAAACGCATTCCCGTCAGCAAGTCCGTACGTGAAATGCATATCTGCTAACTCGGAATTTGTAAATCTTAACATAGTTTACTTATTTTCTTGTTATTATTGATTAAAGAAATTTTCACAATGTAAAAAACTGCAATTTTTATAAATACTTGTCAAAATAAGGCCGTAACGTAATTGATCAAACGTCATTACTAGTTTAAAATAATTTCGTTATACCACAAATGCATGAAAATAATTTTTATTTTTTTACGCGAAAACAGTGCGTCGGACGAAAAAAAGTTAAGAATTTAAATTTGTCGCAAAATAAATGAGGATTTCAAAAATGATTTTTAATTCCGGAAAAATCAGTGGCGTACCATACTTTTTAAAAAAAATCTCCAGTCTACATTCCGTATCGACGCCACTGGCAAAATTATCAAAAAATCTTCTACATCAAAAAATGCCTATTGGTGCTTAGTAGATGCGTGCCAAATTTTATGATAAGAAAAAGAATTTTTTTCTTAAAACTTTAACACCCTGTAGCTCAAAAGTTGAGAGGTTTAGGATGTATGCTCATCAACTTTTCTTTCTTAAATAAGCTAAGAAATCATATCCTGCATTTTCAGCCATCAATTAAATTACACCCTGTATAATCCAGGACCCTTCCTAAATAGTCCATTTTGTGTAACTTTTTGAGCACTTTCCGATGCCGCAATTAGTTTTCTGACCAGATGCCTACTTTTTTATGTAAAAAAGAAAAAGTGTCCTAAAAATTAACATTTTTATGACTTTTTCGAAAAAATTCAGATTTTCTTAAAAATTCCTATTTTCTCGCCATTTTTCCGACAGAAATGCATTCAGGTTTTTATTCTCCTAGATATTTCCTATGAAAATTATCTCTTGGAAAATTTCGACAGGACTCACCCACTTTGAGATATAAGCGCCCCAAAACACCTTTTTTCAAACGAAAAAAATTCGTAAAATCGTCAAACGAAATCAACACCCAACCAAAAACAATAGTGTTCTGTAAGACCGGAAGAACCATCGTTCCAAAAGGTTTCGTCAGAAAAAAACTAAAACTGAGACCACAACCGTGTTATATCGAAGTTGCCTTTTTTGGTCTACTTTGCGGTACTATAATTTCGGTATCAAAAGTGCTATAGAAAAATGTTTCAAACAAATATCGAGACCCACGTCCCCTCTAAAAATGCCTATCAAATACAATGTCCTATCTCTAATAGTTTCCAATTTATGGTACTCAGTTTACTTTTTGCATAAGGTATATTAATAATTATTCTACCCAAGTTAACAATGCTTTTTTGTCAATTTTATAAGTGGGCCTTGAAAAAAAAACTTTTATCACTCTATTCTCTTTTCAGCCCATCCCAACATACAACTCTTCATAACCCACGGAGGATATGGAAGCACTACAGAAACGATCTACCATGGAGTCCCCATTCTGGGCATTCCAGTTGGCGGTGATCAATATACGAACGCTGAGAATGCGGAGAAGGATGGTTACGGCTTGACACTACCTTTCACCGATCCGAATTTCAATGAAGAAACTTTAACTTCACTACTAAATGAGCTACTAAATAATCCAAAATACAGAAAAAAGGCTCAAGAAAAATCGATGTTATTCCACGACAGACCTATGAAACCCCTAGACACAGCAGTTTACTGGGTGGAGTACGTAATAAGGCACAAGGGGGCGCCACATTTAAGGGTGGCAGGCGTCAATTTACCCTTGTACAAGTATTTAATGTTAGACGTGTTAGCTTGTATATTTTCTTTATTTGTACTAGTCATATATTTTGTAAAATATGCTGTTAAAAAAGTGTTTTGTAAATCTGCAAAGACTACGAAAAAACAAAAGACACAATAGCATGTAAGATTTGATTTACTATTATTTATTAATTATAAACACGGACATAAAAACAAAAGACTAAATAAAAATCAACAAAATTAAATGTATAAAGATTATTATTTTTTTGCTAAAAAATTCTACTCCAAGAACAACCAACTGCTAATTTAGCGATAAATCTTGGTCATTCTGTCAACTTCCGGTTAAACTTGATGATCTAGGAATACCTTCGTATTTCAATTTTGATTTTTGTATTTAAAAGCATGGAATAAAAATATATTTTCTTTACTCAAAAATATTTTGACAACTTCATTTTTAAATGAAAACACCTATCAAGATGCTTTACTTTTTTAGTTTTCCATTTTAGACCAGGAGATTAATAAATCTACCCAGCGAAAAATACCATTGAGCTAATAATTTGTACAGATGCTCTATGAACTATGTTGAACAATATATCAAAAGTGCCCTAACCTCACATTTGCGCGTCATGGTTTTTTATCCTGTTCTTCTAGAAGCCATTTCAAGTGCTCAATAGTCAACAAATCTCGCCTTTTCACGACCGTCTGGATAAAAATTAATCTTTTAAAGTAAAATGTAATTTATTTTTTTAATAATCGAATATATTGTACAGGGCTTATAAGAATTAATGCAAGCAGATGAATAAAACGTCACAGATCAATACCATGTAGGCGCAAAAAATATATTTTTTATTCACGTATGGATAGGATTTAACTTTCCAGGTGAAATATTGTTTCGTTTAGTCAATGCTAGGAGCGGTAACAGAATGTCATAAATAAGTATATGTCAGTGTCATGCAAAATCGTAGTCGTGGGCCATGACCATATTCATCAACCTAACCTTAACTTAAATAAAATTTAAAAAGGTATAAGAATTTATTTATAATAATAAACTTACCAAAACTGAAGTAATAAAGTCCTAAATATCACAACCATCTATTAGAGAAGAATAATTTTGGAGTCGATATTTGAAACTTTTGCCCCCAAACATCAGTTCGAATGAAACGCGAAGGAAAAGATTATTGGATTACCTGAAAAAAAATGCATTTTATTTGCAAATTAATTTTTATTTTAATCAACAAATAATAGAAACATTTAAAACATTTGTTTTAAACTCTGATATTATAGTTATTTGTCATTACCTTAATGTATTGACTGTCTAGTTCTGTTTTGTTATTAGAGTATGTCCTTGAAACTAGTTAATGTAACTAGGGCAAAACATTTTACTTTTAAATATATTTCTTTTGTAGATGCATAAAGTTTAAAACAAGTAAGTATGTTTTAAATGCCTATAAAAGACTTGTTTTTAAATAAATGTTGAAAAACATAAGAATCCCAAATGCTGGAAGAACGTAACACACTTCGTTCATATTTCAGTTTCATTCGCCGTAAACAAACGTCAGTGAACGAGTGACAACTCTTCAAATACCGTCCGCCGATGTCGCATTAAATCAATCAATATTTGCACGCATACTACTCGCGCTTTGACGATTGTCTAAAGTCTGACGCACAAGTCGTTGGCTAGATAAACTATGCGGACAAAAAATATTCATTTTAAATATTTAAGGTTCCGACGAGTCGAATAAACCTGCAAATAAATCGGCCCTTCAGACGACGCAGCCCAAGTTCCGTGCGTCGGAGGAACTAGCTTCCTCAAAACTTCCTGTTGTTACGGGTCTTAGTATGGTTCTAATTAATATCGCTTCTCTAAGAAATAAAACAGACGAGTTGTACCTATTTCTAGAACTATCTTCTAAACTAACCTTGTGACACAGATTTTGCCAAGGCCAAATGACCTAAATCAGGGGTGCTCAAACTTGAACTGCTGGCGATCTACCTCAATATTTTTAGAGTACTTACGATCGACTCTGAGAGGCTGCAAGTATATGTGATACAGGGTTGTCGTACATACACGATACATACACCCTACCTACCTAGGTAGGGTGTACCGTAGCATATATAGATATTAGCTTACCGCACAATATACATCATTTTAGTCAAGGTTTGGGTTAGGTTTAGTTAGGTTCTTCTCTACAATATCAATGAAAAAACTCATAGTTATTCAAAATTGCGAGTTTATTGGTTGTTACAAAACAAAAGAGTTACATATGGTGTTAAACTTAACTAAGGAGTGACTTTGGATGTTGAAGCGTGGCACTGCATGTCCTCAGCATACTTTTCATAAGATGGTACGTAACCACTGTGTGCTAATCACAAGCATGATGACATATGATCGTCAGTTAGTCGATTGCGATATTTTGACTTAATTATCTTCATTTCAGAAAATGCAGACTCGCACAAGTAAGTTGACACAAAAATTGCTGTCAGTTGAAAGGCGATTTGCTTTAGATTCGGATATTTATCTTCAGATATAAAACACCAGAAATTTGTATCAGATGCTGTAGCTTTGAGATGTATATCTAATATAATCTGCACCAACTCATTTTCAACAGAACATGAGTTCATATTAAGCTGACTTGCTATTTCAGTAGCTAATTCCTCAATGTTTTTACATGAAAAAGGATAACTCATAAATTATGCTACATTTGCCAATTTACTACAATCATAAAAACGCATTTCAAATTGTCATTTTCAGTTGATCTATCATAAGTTGCAATTTACTTTTGAATGCGTTTACTGCGCTAATCATCTCAATAACAGTTTTTCCTTTACCTTGAAGCTCCAAGTTAATGGTGTCTAAGTGCATTGTGATGTCAGTCAAAAATGTCAAATCAGTCAGCCATTTTTCGTTTTTCAACATCTGAGTGTCATCACCTCTTTCGTGTAAAAAAGCTGTTATTTCGGGCAATAATTCTTGAAACCTTTCTAGGAATTTTCCGCGACTCAACCACCTGACGTCCGTGTGAAGAACTAAATCAGTGTGTTCAGCTGACTCCCTATCTTCCAACTGCAACTTAAAGAGCCGCCGTTGCAAGCTACATGCACGGATGGAATTCACAATTTTTGTTACAATGCCCATAATTTCCTCCGTGTTTAAAACTTTTGAACACAAAACTTGTTGATGTATAATGCAATGGATTGAAAAAAATGAAGGGAAATCTTCATTAGCTCGACACAATGCCACAAAACCGTTTTTGTTTCCAGTCGTTGCTGTTGCTCCATCGGTTGTAATGCACACTAATTTATATATTGGTAGCTTGTAGTTTTTTACAAAATTGAAAACGTCATATATATCTTCGCCACGGGTCTTCCCCTTCAGAGGAATGATTGTCAAAAATTCTTCCTTAGCCAACATATCATTAAATACCATCCGAATAAAAATACACAGCTGGGCAGTGTCTGTCATATCGGTGGATTCGTCGAACTGTAAAGAAAAGTATGTACATTCCATGATATCATTTTTTAGTTTACCTGCCATGTCCTGACTCATGACTTCAATACGCCTTGTGACAGTCGGACGAGATAACTGAAGTTCTCTAATAGTAGACATGATTTCTGTTTTATTTTTAAAATCTCCAAATAAAGTCTCACCCGCTTCAATAAATGCTTCCTTCACAATCGATCCATCTTCGAATGGTTTCTTGTGTTTCGCCAATATATGAGAAATTTTAAATGACGCGATCGTAGCAGCTTTTGATTGTTTGGCTGGTCTTGTGAACATAGTTTGATCTTTTTTCAAACAAGATATCAAATCACGTACTTTTCGTTTTCTTAACTCACTCTGTGGCGGAAAACTCTTTTCATAGTTTTTATGAACCGTTTTATGATGCCTCTCTTAGTTACCACGCTGAGGTATTGCAACTGTCGCACGACAAATAAGACAAATGCACTTATCCTTCACCATACAAAACAAAAATTCTTCCTCCCAATCGTTATTAAAATGATACGTTTTAGATTTCTTCGCTGTACTCATTTTGTACTGTTTAATAATAAACTTTGTATCGACGTAGTATTGCCTTCAAGTTGCAATTTAGAATGACTCCAATTCCTGCAGACGCAACATTTATATCCGCGTGAACGAAAGTCTCGAATGTTCCCGTCAAACGCGCCGCCCGAAATTTCTAGAAAAGCGGCAAGAATAAAAAACGCGGCTTTTCTTTGACAAGTACCGCGCGTTCCTTTGATAAAGCCGCCTTTTGCCGCTAGCAGAGTGTTATTTTATTACGTAATAAATTTTTTCTTCTCGAGATCTACTCAAAAAGCAATCGCGATCGACCGTTTGAGCACCCCTGACCTAAATGATTATTATATTAATATTAGCAAGAATGTTATCTCTGGTATCTCGCCAAGTTTGGACTCTCTTTCGTTTCTCCCTCTATCGAAAAATGTCGCTGATAGCCTTTTCTTAAGACCTGTTAGCAGCATGGAACTATTGAAAGAAATGAATAACATCGCTAGCAAATCTTCGTGTAGCACTGATGACCTATCAATTAAAATATTCCTGAACCTGTCGCTCTAAGTCATAGTGGCCCTTACATCACTAATAAATGAATCCCTTGTAAAAGGTGTATTCCCTGAATGCCTTAAAACAGATCATCATATAATATCCCCGGATCAGTTCGGATTTTTACCCAACAAGTGCACCAGTTACGCCATGTTCTCGTTGCTTAATGACGTCTACTTATCCCTCAATAACAACCACTCCACCGTCTCAGTTTTTGTGACTATGCAAAAGCCTTTGACTGTGTTAGAATCCGTGGTATTTCTTTAAATTGGTTTAAATCTTATCTTGGGAATAGGCAATAATTTGTAAGGGCAAATGGTTCTGAATCTGATTGTAAATTGATTACAAGTGAAGTTTGTGAACGACCTCATAAATTGTATTAATAACTTTTCAGAAAATACCTTCTTGTTTCTTACACTGTCGACACATATTTTAGTAGTTAAAGAAAATTCCGCATCCTTACAGATACCTGCTGATGAAACATATACAAGAATTATGAACTGGTCAACAAAAAACAAACTTAATTTAAATAATTGTTAACAACAATGTACATTTAGAATTATTTGAAGGTTCTGATTTGCATTTGCGTACAGTAGAGTGTTAATGCCTATAGAGTTTTTGTCATGCGAAAGTAAGCAATGTATAGCCGTTCAGAGGAAAAGTGGTCTAACTGCGCGAAAGTAAATATTGAGAAAATCAATGTTTTGCGTTTGAGTGAATTAAAAAATCACAGTAATTTTTTTTTTAGTTTTTGCGTATTTCTAATAAATATATATTAAAGTTTCTCGTGATATATATTTCCAACGATTATGACAATTTTAACTAAATTTTTGATGCGCAATACCATTTTGTAATTAAGCTTTTTCTAAAACAGAAAAGTGGTGTAAGTCAATTAGTTGTAGCTTGTACCACTACTCCATTTATTAAGTTGATCTAATTTCACAATATTGATGAACTGATTATTAGCAAAAGCTCTAATTTCGATTTCACTTCTATTATTGTTAAAAATTACACGCGTATTGACATTATTATCACCAGAACTGCCATCAAAGCAATTTCTAAATATTAAACTAAACAGGGTAAAAGGCGAACAGGCAGGTGGGATCACAAGCAGCGCTTGGCGTGGCGCCTTGACTTATACCACTATTCCATCGAACTTACGCGTTTTGTTAAGAGGAATAACGTAAGAGACCTATATCTCAGCTTTTACAAGGATGTGATATATACCACTTTTATACTAAATATATTACACCTGTAGGAACCGAAATATTGGTATAACTCAAAGATGCAAAATTAATGACTTATACCACTTTTCCTCTGAGCGGCGGCTCATATATATATATATATATATATATATATATATATATATATATATATATATATATATATATATATATATATATATATATATATATATATATATGTATATATATATATATGTATGTATGTTTACTAGGTTTGTTACTTTGTCTGTCAACATAGATTTGGTCTTCAAGAAGTAAGGTCACCCCACAATAATTAAAATACCAGGTTAAAAATGCTTTTACTACCTGTAAATTATTGTTCGGTCTTTTTTCAAAAATATATCTATTTACCTGACAAACTAGATACAATCACTAAAGATGCTTGTCAAAGACAATATTAAAAAAAAAGACTGAAAGACTATTTGTGCGCTAAAAATTTTAATGGTTTAAATGAATTTTATAAATAATATTATTGATTGCAATGCTAGTATTGTACAATTATTGTTATATAAAGTGCATGGCTAAATTTTTCTAATTTTTGCATATCATGTGTGCATTTTAACCTCGATTTCAACTAAAGAAATAAAAACATTTGTAATTTGTTTTTTTTTATTAATTTGAATTAAGTAAGTAACTGCATTAAACTTACACTGAATGATTACAAGCACAAAAAGCAAAACAGCAGCATGAAAATTTGAAAACCTAGGATGACACAGTATGAAAAATATTGTCATATCATAATGCTTGGACTAAAAGGTAGATTTGGATTATAACTATAAGTAATGTATCTCAAGGTTAATAGCTTAGTTGATAACAAATAACAGAACAATGAAGTTGGAAGCGAGATTTTTAGTAATTTTCGTGACATTGGCAAATTATGCAAAAAGTGCGAACATTTTAGCCATTTTCCCGCTCGCAGGGGTAAGCCACCACATTTTAACATCCAGTTTGATGAAAGGTTTGGCTGAAGCCGGTCATGAAGTTACCATGGTTAGTCCCTTTCCCACTAAAAATCCCCCTAAAAATGCTAGTTATACGGATGTCATTTTAGATGGATTTGCAGAAGATATGCAAAGTAAGTTTATACGAAATATTATTGTTTACAAAATAAGAACTTAGTTAAAAACAACATTGATAACAGGTTTATAATGAAGGGTGATTTAATCCATATGTACACTAGTGTGACTCACCAGTTTACTAAATTGATTCCTTTATTCCTTATTTAAGGCACACATATACAATTGACCATAATGCATCTGATTCTTGAACTTTAGTTTCAATATAAATAGAATGTGATATTCTGAGCTAACTTTTAAATGTTTTCGATTGCTCACTTTGCAGCGAGGTTTCTCCTGTAACGAAGGATACGACTTTGTGATGATTATTTTGTAAATGTGACATATTATAACTTATCAATTTTTTTGCAATGCTATGCATGTTCTATAAACTATTTAAATTTTGACAATAGCGTCTCATACTGAATTAATTTTATGCATATTACTAATTTCTAATTTCTTATATTATTTTTTGTTAAAGCTTACGATATTATATATAATTGCTATATATTTACCCCTTGAAAATTTTCCACATAAAAGATAAGAGACGTCAATTCTGGACCATCAGCAGGCTAAGGTCTGATCTGGTTTTTGCTAATCTATGTTGAGAAATTAATACTTAAGCAATAACTAATGCAATAGTAAAATAAAAGGCGTTATATTGTTAAAAATTAATAAATTGTTTAATATTGTCTAACAGATCTTTAATAAGTTACTACAGCGCACTTCTTGATTTAATAGCTGTCTTAATTCAGAGATGAGAAAATTAATCCGATCCAGTGGCGGCTCGCGGGTGAAAAAGTAAGTAAAGTGCAAATAAAGCAAGAAAATATCGCAGAATTTTTTTATATGTAGAGGGGGTAGAATATTTTTTACGACTTACCTAAATTTTGTATACTAAATCAATTCTCCTATCCTTCGTAGCAGCAAATTTAATTATAACATCCTTATAAAATGGAATTGCCCTATTCTCCTCCAGAAATTCCTTTTGAATTGAAATATTGCCAAGAGAAGTAAATCTTTTTTGAGATATTGTATTTCTTAAATAAGTTTTTACACGTGTGAGGCAAGAAAAACTTCTTTCCACTGAATCACTTGTCGACGGTATTGTCAAAATAAGGAAAAACAATTTATATGCTTCAGTAAAAATATATTTATTTTAATTTTTTTCACTTGCTCTTGCAGTGGTATATTCCAATTACTCTCATTGGCAAAAATAAGACCAAGTTCATTTTTAAGTCGTTGACTTTTTGAAAATATTTCCCCATATAACTGTAACAAATTTTCAAACGGGCAAGTCGGAAAATTTAAACTATATTGTGAAAATTTAGCAGAACCTGCCAAACATGAAAATGTAAATTTTTCACAGTCTTGAAATATTAGTGTCATTATCATTAAAATATGGTCCAATATTTCATAAAAAAGGGTTCTATACTTAGCCCTAATTTCTTCAGATAAAAGCTTAGCAAGCTCACGTTTGTAATGATTTAATTCTGTAATAGAATTTGCTTTATCAAACATGGAATTAAAAAAATGTTCATTTCTTTTTTTACAGAGCGCCTCACGACCGCGTTTTTTTATATTGGATATGCAAAAATGAACGTCAAGCGATTTTTTTTGAAGAACGTCAAATAGTATGTCCGTGATTGAGAAAATGTTATTAAACACTAAACGTGAGTTCAAAATCGTTCATCTCACCTAAAAATCCTTTCGCAAGGCGGATTGATTTTTCATCAGATTTGTCATTCAAAGACTTCTTTTAATTTATTCCAGTCTTGAACAATCACATTTACTAACTCACCGGTTGCAGCGAAATCCGCGTAAATAAGAGTAAACAACCACCGTAAACTGAACGACACGTGGGTGTAGTGTACTGCGCCTGCAATTCACGCACGCGTTGTCATGGCAATATAGTAGGAAAATCGTAAACTAAACATAGCACCTCCAGCAAAGTCAGAGCGTTGTGCACCACTGTTATAGTTGTTACAACAAAGTTTGATTGAAAGTTTTGAAAAGACACGTCGCCAACGGTCAAGTAAAATATTTATTCGAGATGTACAGTTTATTTTTTTACCAATTAGGTGAATAAATGAATGTAAAAACTAAAATTTTAAGAGACATATAACAATAAATATAGCTAGATGTTTGCTTGTTTATTTTTCCTGGTGACGTAGCGCTTCACCTACTTCACCTGAATAGCTGCCACTGATCCGATCATTCTAATTCTAATATTTAATAAATAATTCCCCACTATTTCACAGTTTAATGTCCTTCCTTTTTTATCACAGTCCCTTCCTTTTTTTTGGGCTATGTGATTTTTTTCTTTTAAACTTTTAGGGTATTTCATTTGTACAAGGTACACTTTATTTTCGAGTTGGAAATGTTTATATTTTTTTCACCCGTCCACCTTTATTATTTATTTTCCATAACATTACATACGCCATCTATAAATAATACATTATGTCATTTATTATATTCCTCTATAAAAAGAAGGTTTTTTTCAGGAAATTCAACCAAATATTTCAACATTTCATTAGGGCGCCATTTTGTATATATATATATATATTTATATATATATATATATATATATATATATATATATATATATATATATATATATATATATATATATATATATATATATATATATATATATATATATATATATATATATATATATATATATATATATATATATATATATATATATCATACAGTGACCGTCTAAAGTCCGTCCCCCCCTTCTAATTTTTGAGCCAACTCGTATATCGCAACGAAATTTGGAGGGCTTAAATAGGAGATGAAAAGCTATTTTTTTATGAAAAAATGATAGCTAAAAGTTATAAAATGGCGCTACGCGCCATCTTGAATTAATATTTTAAATACAACACCCCGCATATTATTCCATTTTCAAAATCTGCTGATTATTCTTAACATTTTTCTCTAATACACTTTATTCCTAAATGTAATTGTTTTCGAAATAATGACGTTTGAAAATTGAAAATCCGGTTTAAAATGAAGTAATGGTTTTAGTCACTTTCGATAAAAAATTCTGCTAACTAAATTTTTTAATTAATTTGTAGTTAAATCTATTAATGAATTCGACTAATAAGAGGCGTAAAGAAAGTATTTTAAGGATAATCAGTACCACTTACCGGAAAATCTTGAAGGTTACGAATTTGTTCTGTAAATTCACAAGGAAAACAAATTAGTGGGTAAAAAAATATTTTATTTATTTTTGAATAACACTTATTTAACCCCAACAATAATTATTTTATCAAGTGTTCGATGTGGCCCCCTCCTAAATCTTGACAATAAAGTGCCCTATTATGAATAGCTTCTCTCACGTTGATGAAAGTCTGTTCATCTATTTCTTCACATGCTTCTCTTATTCTGCGTTCCAACTCCTCTATTGTTTGACATTCAGTGGCGTAGATTTTTAACTTCAGATATCCCCAAAGGAAAAAATCTAGAGGGGTAAGATCCGGAGATCTTGGTGGCCATTCTGTAATTCCCCTGCGACCTATCCATCGCCCAGGAAAGTTTGTATCGAGAAACTCTCTAGCCATGCGATAGAAATGGGGAGGTGCTCCGTTCTGCTGAAATATGATTTCACGATTTTCAAACTCTTCCTGATTGTCTAATACAATTTGTCTTATTCGAGGTTCAATTTCAGTTTCTAAAAGATTTCTGTAAAGACCTCCTGTAAGATTGCCTCTGATGAAAATCGGTCCAACAACGTGGTTGCCCAAAATCCCCGCCCAAACATTAACTTTTTCAGGAAACTGGGTATGCCCTTCTCTAAAAATATGCGGATTAGTATCGCTCCAGTATCGTACGTTCTGTTTGTTGACTTTTCTATTAAGGAAAAACGTGCATTCATCTGAGAAACATACACGTTTTAGGAAGGATCGTTCTCCTTCAATTTTTCTTGTTAACCACTCACAAAATTCAACCCTCCGGTCTGGATCATCCTCCGTGAGAGCATGCAGGATTTTCATTTTAAAAGGATGAAATTTTTCATTTTTTAGGACTCTTTGGACACTTTTCGAACTTACTTCGCAGGATTCAGCAACTGCAGACGTCGACTGAGTAGGATTAATTACCATTTCAGCAACAATTTCAATTTTTTTTTCTTCTGAAAGAGGTGGTCTTCCTGATCTTGGAACATCTTTCATCGTACCAGTTGCTTGGAGCTTATTTAAAAGTTTGCGCAAATATGACCGCGAAATAGGGTTTTCGGGAAATCTATCGTTAAACATACGGACTGCTAGATGAAAATTTCTTCCAGCTTCTCCAAAAATCAAAACTGCTTCAAATTTATCGTGTAAACTGCGAGCCATGGTCATACTTTTCATAAAATAATTAAGATGCTCAACGGACTATTTGACAGTTAGTTAACAAGATGTTACCGCGACAACGATTTTGTTTCCAACGCAAACTTGATCGTATTTTTGATTGAATTTGAAATGACCAAAATTTCAATTTTCAAACGTCATTATTTCGAAAGCAATTACAAGTGTATTGGAGAAAAATGTTAAGAATAATGAGCAGATTTTGAAAATGGAAGAATATGCGGGGTGTTGTATTTAAAATATTAATTCAAGATGGCGCGTAGCCGCCATTTTATAACTTTTAGCTATCATTTTTTCATAAAAAAATAGCTTTTCATCTCCTATTTAAGCCCTCCAAATTTCGTTGCGATATACGAGTTGGCTCAAAAATTAGTAGGGGGGGAACGGACTTTAGACGGTCACTGTATATATACTTATACTTGGTACTGTAAGCAGATCAAATCAGACAACTGCTGTTTGCAACATTTTTTTCTAATTTCAAAAATATCAGAAATATTTCGATTTAAGAGTTATTTGGCTCACCCTTTATTATTTCTCTGGTTTCGAATTCCTAACCGCAAACTCACCTCCCCATCTTGAACTTTCGAGACTCTAACTAAACCAAAAACTTCATTTTCAGAATTTTTTGCAAGAAGAAACATGTTCACGATGGGACGACACGGGCCTTGGCAAATAATTCAGGGAGTATCCACAGTCATTGGGATTGTTAATAAGACATTTCATCACCCAAACATGAAGAAATTGATCGATTCTAATACAAAATTCGATGCTGTTATCACAGAACAATTCTGGACAGAAGCCCACATGGTATTCGGCCACGTTTTCAATTGTCCACTGATCCTGTTTAGCGCCCTGGGCCCGAGTGTCTTTGTAAATTACGCTGTTGGAAATCCCCAACCTGTGGCTACGGTGCCGTATATGTTTTCGAGTGACTTTACGGATAACCCTTCAATCTTTAATAGAGGGAAAAATATGCTGCTTTATATTGTAGATTATCTAATTTCGCGTTTCTACATGTTTCCAAAACAAGATCAGATAATGCACGAAGTTTATCCCGACGCTCCACCGTTTTTTGACGTCTTCCATAACGCTTCACTAGTTCTAGTGAACTCGCATCCGAGCATCTATCCTGCAAGGTCAATTGTTCCAAATATGGTAGAAATAGGAGGATTTGCTGTGGACTCACCGAAAAAACTCCCCAAAGATTTAGACGAATATATAGCCAGTGCCACAGATGGGGTGGTATACTTCAGCATGGGATCGAATTTGAAAAGCACAAAGATATGCCCGAAGAGAGGAAAAGGCTATTTCTTAATGTCCTGGGAAAACTGAAACAGAAAGTTATCTGGAAATTCGAGGAAGATCTACCTAATCTCCCTCCGAATGTGATGATCCAAAAATGGCTGCCTCAGCCGGATATTCTAGGTAAGCATATTTGTTAAGTGACGATGTTTAAACGCAACACATCAGAAGTTTAAAATAATAAACTGGGCCTCTAATTGGGCGGTAAAAATCTAAAGTGTTATAATCTTAGAGTAAGAATAAAAATAGAGTTCATTATTTACATACACTGCCAAGATTACCTCACAGTATAAGATCGATCGTACGACGATTCCAAGCCTAGCCAGGAATACCAATGTTTATACCAATTTATATTACGGTGAATATGATGCAATAAAAATTTCATACAAAGAATAGTAATGTGTTTCCAGTATTAATTTCTAAGTACAATATAGTAAAATACAAACTAAAATACCCAAAGCCTCAGATCAGATTACACCAGTAACAAGAGTTTTAGTTAGATATGGCAAACCCGATCGACAACTCTATGTATTAGACCATCCCACTGTGGTATTAGACCATCCCACTTTCATTCACAAGGCATCCATATAGTAAAAAAGAATAATAGTCTACAGCAAAGATTGTTACAGGGTCACGTGACCGGCGTGGCTTAAAAACCAGTAGCGGGTCGTAGAACTACAATACATTTTAACATTAAAGAAATTTATTTGCTAAAAAATATTTTATTAGATACCAAGCTTTTCTTAGCGTCACTACTGCATGTGTTTTAATGTATTAGTGTGTATTTGTTGCTATGGTTCAGATCTTCTAATTATATGTTGCCTTACTTCAAGAAACAGCGTTTTAAAGGTGCGGTGGCATTAGAAGAAGATTGATTTTTTAAATATTTAATAAATAAGTTTTATTTACTTTATCTTGGACATTGCGAAACTAGGAGCTTTAGTTGACCTAACTATGGTGCGACAATGTTAGTTTTCTTTTAATCACTAAGTATACAGCAAGATTTCCTTTTACAGGAGACATGTCAAATGGAAGATACCTTATTCACTTTTTGGGTCACATGACGTATTGACTAATCCGGTTAGGTATAATAGAGCGTCTATTTCGTCGGGGGTCATGTGAGAATCCTCAGAAGCGAGATGATACAAGAAAAACTCTCTACAATAGTTTTTCCTATCAGAGAATTAAAATAATTATAGAATATATCTATGCTATATTAAAATAGTCTCACGCTCAAAAAAACGTACTGCGATTTCGAAAATCACTAGATTTTGGATGAAATCTGAAGAAATAATAAAGTTTCGGATGATTTCGCGCCTTTTTTTAATTTTCACTTGAGTTGGGCCAATTTTTTATATAAGTGTTAAATTTTGCAGAAAAATTAGGTGTGACATGACCATCAACTGATAAGTTTTACTACAAATCCAAAATAGCGACATAATAAAATGTTATAAAAGTCAAATATTATATAGGGATAAACTGGTAAAAATGATGAGACAAATTCAAAAGGGTGAACAAAACGGTGGCCTAATTAAATGTTTAAAAATATCTGAAAAAAGTACTTATCAATCCGGATTCATTGATGACATCCCCATTTTGAATATTTACTACTAAAAATGTATAAATTGCACACTTAATATCGATTTTTAATCAAATCTGTATAAATGTTAAAATTCGCTCGCAATCTAGGCATTCCTACTCTCATTTTTAAAAAATGTGTGATATGTATTCTCAGATCTGTACAAATGCTCCGCCGCCATGTTGGCATTACAACCTTGAATTTTTAAAATGTTGACAAAAATGCATGATGTGTAGTCTTAAATTCCCCTAAATACCCAATTTTAATCAAATCTGCAAACATTTTGAAATTAGTCTGCTATGTTGGTGTGGCCATTTTTAATTCTCAAATGTTGACTAAAATTTCATAACTTTCATTCTTAAATACTTCTAGATACTGATATTTCAGCCGAATATGTATAAATGACAAAATTCGTTCGCTATATTGGCGCCACCATTTTGATTTTTGTTGTGCATTCTTAAATAATCCCCACAAATTTTAAAATCTTCCGTCCGACCTATTGACATTGTCAAGTTTAAAACTCTAACAATGGTATTCACTAAATTTAGACAAGGTCTAACTTGATAGTTACAGGTTTAAGATGACATTTTTAATAACAACAAATAATTTTTCTAAATATCACAGTTACAAAATGATATAAGGCAGACATAACTAAAAACTAAAGTTTAATAATATATAAATAACTAATTTCCTTTTAAACTTACCTAACTTAATGGTTTGATTTTAGATAGTGAAGTAGAGAACGATTATTTCTTTGAAGTTTGTAAAAATACCTATTTGCCTCAATAAGGAATAGGTAAGAATCCTTCCTCTAGTTAACGATAAAGAAGCGTGGCCTATTTCTTCATTTTCGTACATCAAATATTTTAACAGGTCGTCATTTTGTTTCGCCACATTGAATTCGTACCAATATTGTTTTGTATCAGACGTAATTTTTGTAGAAAATTAAATAAAATTAAAGTTAATGCAGTAAGTGGATTTTTTAGCTATACCGGAACAGACCGACCGACCGACAGTAATGAAAAAACATGAAGATCTGTAAAAACCCAGAACGATAATGTTTCTACGATTAATGATATTTTCTTATGCGGGAAGTGAGAACTGGCGCCGCCACTGGCATTCGTAAACAAATGGCCAAAGCTTGAACATGGGTCATCCACATCGTAACCTAACTATGTTGGCGCATACCCCTAAAGTGATTTATGAATGAATTGTGATCTCTACTTTAATTCTTACTCTAAGGTTATAATATCGCACAAGGTCAAGAAATACAAAATATCTGTATTTCTACATTCTAAAGCGTCGTATAACCTCCATGAAAATTATTGCGGGATATATTTCACGGTACCTTCTGGATCATTTTCCCACTAAGCTGTGGAGGATTAAGCATTTAAGAAACTGCAGGCTTGGAGACACGCCTACCTAAAGGAGCTTTCTTTTCAACCTCCCGTATTTTAAAAGAATCTTTATAACTATACTCTGGGGATATACTCCAAAACATGATGTTGTCATATGCTGAGTGCGATTTTTGTTCCAAAAGTACAGTGACCCGAAACAATGATCTCGCCTTGTACAGGAGTGGTTTCAGGGGAATAATCTTCGGGTTCTTTAATGGCCAACACAATCACCGGACCTTAACCTCATCCAGAATCTGTAGGAAAAGGTGGAACGTCATATTCGTGTAACAAGGTTCTCAAATAAACAGTCCTTAATGGATAAAATTAATGAAGTTTGGAAAAATATGTCAATTATTACAATCTAAAATTTAATTTCATCATTGTTCCGTAGTTGCCAAAAATCTTTAAAAGTGGTAAACAATTTTTAATTATGAAAAGACCTTATCTTATTTACTCGCATTGTCATTACTGTTGATATTTTCACAACGTTTCGACTAGTGTAGTATTTCTAGTCGTTATAAAGTGCAAACTAAAACCTAAATTAAGACTAGGTGTTTATGTACCAGGTATGTGCAGTAATTCGTGAAACTCCACTCACGAAGTAACTAAGCTTCATTGCAATTTAATAAGGGTGCAAACTTAAGGTATTTTATTACTTGGTTTGCTGAAATTTGTTTTGTTTTAATCAATAAATGCTTTGAATTTTCTTTTCCCTCCAAAGCTCCTCCTTGTGTATAATTTTGTCTGGAACAGACAGGGATCAAAAAATCTTATTTTAAGAGGTTGCTTTATTTCTCTGAGTTCCTTATGGGCCAAATATTTAATGGCAAAGAAGAGAGAAAATGCTAAATAAACATATTAACCTCGCTAATTACCATAAGTTACATAAATCCAAATAACTTATGCGAACATCCTTAATATACTCCTCAAAATTTGGTCTGCCAAATTAGAAAAATATGTTTTTCTTTTCGTAAAACTGTCGATATTGGAAGCTGTAAATGACAAACTGATTGACGATAAAATCATAAATTAACAAGTGTTTTCATAAAAGTTTTAAAAAATAAACAAATTTAAGGGACCACATTCAACTGTTGAACAGTTTATTTTTCCTACCTCCTTAGTTTTCTAATTCTTAAGTATAAGCTTCTTTCAAATATTAGTAAATCTATACAGAGTGTTTTAAACAAGTGGGGCAAGTGCCAACTTTTTCTTTTTAACTGAAGTATGCCAAGTATTATTAATTTTCAAAATTCAACACCTCTCAAGATTATATTTTATACACTATAATGTTAAAATCAGCTTTGAGACGGATTATAAACAAGTGCGTTGAATAGTTGGTTTTATATGTAGACTTTTTTTGTGTTTTAAAAATTAGAATGTGTTTTAAAAATCGAATTGTATTTGTATTGTATTGTTAGCCCGGATACGGATTTTTTTCTTTGAGGTGATCTAAAAAAGTGAATCTATATTAAAAAAAGGATATTTTTAACAAAACCTGTACTGTTAGGTAAACCTGTCCCGAAAGGCCTTAGGTTAGCCCAGGTTCCTCGACAAAACCATCATTAAAGTCATAAAATCTGTACACCGGCGTTCAATTATATAATTCAATTAAAAAGTTATAATATCTGTTATATTAAAACTATATGTATATAAACTTTTATCATACTGTTTCTTTTCAGCCCATCCCAATGTAAAACTTTTCATAACTCATGGAGGTTTTGGAAGTACTACGGAAACGGTCTATCACGGTGTCCCAATACTAGCTATTCCAGTTTTTTCGGATCAGTACGTAAACGCAGAAAGGGCACAATCTGCTGGTTATGGCTTGGCATTAGCTTACAACGATCCAGATTTCAGTGAGGAAATTCTAACCTCACGAGTAAATGAGCTGTTAAATAATCCCACGTATAGAGAAAATGCTAAAGAGAGATCAAGACTGTTCCACGATAGACCCATGAAACCCATGGAAACGGCCGTTTACTGGGTGGAATACGTAATAAGACACAAGGGGGCGCCACATTTGAGGGTGGCCGGCATTAATTTGCCTTGGTATAAATATTTCATGGTAGATGTATTAGCTTCAATAATAGTCGCTTTTACACTGGTCATATATTCTCTAAAATATGCTGTTAAAAGACTGTTGTGTATGTCTGAGAAGACTACTATAAAAAAACAAAAAACCCAATAATGATAAGATATTCTGTGATATATTAGTGTTATTTTTTTTTTATTTGTAAATAAACTGATTCAGAAATAAGTATATTTTAATGCTAAATTTAACTTCTAGACAGATGAAACGGATAATCAACATTTTAGTAGATCTTTCATTTATATTATTCCTAGTGCTTGAATTATTGCCAGAAATGTTTTCGAGTGCACGATTTTTTAAAAAACTTGTTAATTGAGAATGTTCTTAAGAAAATCGTGACCGAGAAAATATTTACGTATATTAATTCAAGCCCGACGGGGATTCGGTAAGAAAATTTCACACCAAAAGAAATTTCAGAATATAATTGAATCCATGATGCGCAACATCTCCAATACTTTTTCGATTAACCTTTGTCATCAACCAATAGAAAGTTCAATTCACCCTTCAACCGTTTTTAATAACTGTGTAACTAATATTGTATTGAATTGTATGCAATTTTGAATTGATTTAGTGTTAATAACAATACCTAATATAACTTTATCAAGCGAAAGTTTTTTTTTTCTTGCATAAAGCACCTATATAGAAACATGTTTCATCTATTTTAGTTTTATAAAACTGTCAGAAACAAATATATTTTATTGCTGTAAATTAAGCTTTGTGTAACACTTTGTGTAACACCAAAGTGTTATAAGTGTGGTATAGAACAACTCAATACTTACATAAAATGTAAAACAAAGCATTCCAGCGACTTTAGTTTTATAAAAATGCAGAAAATTGTTTAAAAAATATATTTTATTGGTTTTAAATTAAGTTTTTTACACTAAACTGTAGTGTGGTATAGAACACCTACCTATACTTACATAAAATGTGAAAAAAAAGGTTCCACTCACTTTAGTTTTATCAAATTGTTAAAAATGGGTTTAGAAAATTATTTTGTCGCTGTGAATTAGGTTTTGTGTACTAAAATAGGTGGATCGTGTTTTTTTATATATTAAAGTGTTAAATATAAGGTATAGAACTCCTACTTATATATAATTGTGGTAAAGGTCACGTTCCACCCATTTTAGTTTTATGACAGTACTAAACAAATTTATTCCATTGCTTCAAACAGATTTTTTTGTATTAAAATTTGTGGAACGTTGTTCTTTAAGTTATATTAATCAAAACGATGTCAGTCTATTTTTATTTATCAAGTCGGTGGGTATATCACACAAAAAATCTCAGATGGCTTTGAAACAAGAAACAATTGACTAGTAATTGTCGCGTTTGGCCACGTAGCGCCAAGGCCCATTAAATGTATAGGTTGCCTCCAGCGATCTTGACCTATTCCAACTGTCTGAGCAATCTACGTCACTTGGCGACCGGCTTGCCTTAAAACGGCGTTGTCAATATCTCTTCTGTGTGCGTTTAATCACATATATTCTTTTTTTGTTCAAAATTAAAACTTTTTGTTCTAATAAAATGCAGCCCTCAAAATATAAATTATTATAATTTTAAACTTGTGTTTCGGGATGTTGGGTCAAATTTTAACCAAGTTTTTTGCTGAGCGCGTTTCATAAAGTTCGCATCGTATTTGAAAAAATAATATGTATTTTTAAAGTTTCAAAAAAATATTCTTGTAAAAAGTTTTAGCATGACAAATAATTGTATAACTTTAGAAAATGTACATTTTTAATACAAGGTGTCCCGGTAGTGTGTTCTCGGTTTTGTTGATAATGGTTAGAGATTGAGAAAAAGTTTAAATATAAATATTGGTATATAGGATGACTATATACCTACTTAAATAGTTTTTCATATATGAAACACCCTCTATTTTATTACATTTTTGAATTTTGTATAAAACTCTACGTCTACTTTATATTTTGTCCATAGGCCTAAGTTTAATTGTTTTCGAGATATTGACATTTAAAAACTGGGATTTTCAATTTTGAACAGCTGTAGAGTCTAAACCGTTCAAATTAGAACAAAACGTTTGCACTTTCCCGATTTAGGTTTTAATGGTCTACCGTAAATTTCTTCTCTATTTCTTATCGGTACCAAGATATCAACCGAGAACACACTATGGGGATACCTTATATATATTATAAGTATTTTTCATAACTTATTTATTTTTTTAATTATTTATTTATTAGGCAATACGCTACAGAACAACAAAGTTCCAAATGGTATAATATGCCGAGTATGTCACATTAGATATATAAATACGTGTCTATATCTTAAAATAAAATAAATTTAAAAAAAAATTAAATACAAAGGCAACACAAAAACTTAAAATTTGATTCAAAACAAAACGAAAAGAAATTGATATATGATTAAGAAACAAGAATGAAAGCATACAGCCAATGGAGAACATGGAAAGTGTATTTAAATTTAATCAGCCTTTTTATCTCTAAAATCGTACAGCTGAAAATATCACAGTCGGAGTAATAGCTGTTATAATTATCCAAAAGTCTATAAACAAAAGCAGTTAAGTTAAGGAAGTAAATCAGGAATTTATGCTTAAACGGTAACAAATTAAAATTCAGTTAATAATTTTTTTCTTGGGGGTCCTCTTCAGAATGGCTTCTTTGTATACCTTTTTTTCCTTCGCCAGTTCATTTAAATATTTCATTCTTATAAATAACCTTTGTCTTAAGAACACTAAATGTCTTAAAAACTTTCACTTAAGGAGGTAAAAAAATATTCTGAAAAACACAAATGACAACTATTGCAACGAAAACGTCGAGCTGAATAAGCAATAAGCTGGCAACCTTGTCAGATGTCCCCCTCGCCCAATAGTTTCTCATCGAGGTAACCCGATAGAGTTAATGCGCCTTGACGTAGCGCTACTGGGCCCGCGAGTGGCATTCTGCTGACATTTAAATGAAATTTTTTTTATTTTTTTCTCCATATCAGTCAAGTTTCAAAAACTTATAAACTGAAGATAATGGAGAAAGTTGAAAATTATAAATTGTGTAAACTTGTAAAGAGTCCTACGATCTCAAAGTAAATCATCAAGATCTAAAATACTTCTCGTATTGATGAATGTAGCCTGAAGTGCAATCTACATAATCGGAAGGAAGATCTATTCAGAACAATACAAAAAATTTTAAACCACCAAAGACAATTAAGGAGAAATTATAATACCTACCTCCATTATGTACTAGCCTGTTATGTATGCGTTGAGTAATAAATGTAAACTATAGAGTAATCAAACCTCATTAGATATGCAAAAGGACGAGGCAAAAGGACAGGGATTTAAAAGGATCTTTATTATTAATAAACAGAGTTTACCTACGCCTATGGACGACCACGAAATCCAGCCAAACTGGACGGAATTACACATTTTATTACTCTACAAATTTCTGTAACAGGCTACAGAGTAAATCATTGACAAAAACGGTGTTGGAATAAAATATTATTTTACTAATATTTTTGACATTTTTATATTTTTTCTGTTGTTTTGAAATAAATTTTATTACAAAATTATATAAAAAATTGTTTTTTTGTGGACTGTTTATTGGCAAAAAAATTGACCAATAAAAAAAAAAAAAATTGACCAATTTAAAAAAATAAAGAATTTTAATTGATTCAGTCGAAAATAAATAATTCGTATTTATCATTATTTATGTGATATTGACATTTCATCATCTTGCTGATTCTGCTGATTTTGCGGCTTCACATCTGCATATCTCGTCTGGAGACATTGTGTGTGAACAAGTGGTATCTTGGTAGATAAGGTCATTTGGCGATGTACTCGGCTTGAAAGTGACTTTGGATAGATAAACAGATATATAGATAGACATTTCATTGGTAGATAAATAAACGGTTTAAAAATTGTAAAATCATGCGTGGCAGCAACTTTTAGAAGTACACTTGCTGGTTTAGATTAAGTTCTATTTTTTGTCTTCCTCTAATGGTTCTCTAAGGCGAATACTTTTCGGCAATATCCTCTTCCAATGTTTAATAAGTAAAGCTTCTTGGAAAAGAAGGTGGTTATTTACCACTGGCTATGATCATACCAATTCCATTTTTGACATTTGCAAAGGGCCACATAGATATTCTTGTCAAAAGAAAAATGTGCATATTGGAGTCAATGGTGGGCATTGCTTGTGACCAATGTAATAGGCTTTCAATATACAGGATGTCTCATTATTCCTTCCGCTGTATAGTGCTAAGTTTAAAGAGTTTTTAATTCTTAATGCAATTTTTACAAAAACCCCGGTATTTCAGGAACAAAGATAATTAACATCCTCCATAAAGGACACTTTCTCTCCAATTTAACCAACATCGCATCTCTTGCCGTTTATGAGCTAGCAATAGTGGTATACCCTAAAATAGACACCCTGTATTTATATATAATGATATTTTAAGACCTCCATATGTTCCGACAAGTTGAATTTGTACCAGTATATTCCTATATCACACTTAATGCTTGTACAAAATTTGAAATTAAATATAAAGTAGTTTTTTTAGGCTGATTTTTTAAATAATTTATTAGGCCTCCATCTTTGATCCATGCCCAATGTTACCAGGTCGTCTTCGCATGAGCCTTAATTTTGAATAATAATTTAAAGTTACACAGGAAGTTATTTTAAGAGCTATACCGTGAAGTGACAGACAAACCGACGGAATTAAGAAAAAAGGCCCAAGGGAAAAACATGATAAACGCCACTTTAGTGAAAATTGAGATTTTTGCATCTTTTTGCTCGTTTACCTAAAACTAAGTCTAACTTCATTTTGGTGCCCTAAAAAAACCTTACTTTCCTCTTACTGCGGCTTCATTATAACTAGAAATTGTAAATTAACAAAATAAATGCTGATTTTAGCAAAATTAGATAGATTTGAAGTTTATTTTCGCTCTACTTTTTCTCTACTCTACTTTCCCCTGGACCCTTTTTGTAGTTTTTTTGGCATCTCGGTACCCTACAACGTGAAGATTTGTAAAAACCTGGTAAGCCATTTTGATTCGCCATCTTGAATTTGTATCGAAATTACCAGTTCATTCATATGTAATACTTGATTTTTCTGCAAAATTTGAGATAATTTGGCTTTTTTAGTAATAATTTTATTAACATTTCACCATCTTGGATTTATGCCAAAATTTTACTAGGTCATCCCCATATGACACTTAATTTTTGATCAAAAGTTCAAGTCAATCGGATAAATAGTTTTTTAGCCATGCTGCCAACAGACAGAACGGGATATAGGCAGGCAGAGAGGCAGACCGACCGACAGAAACGATAGAACATGATTTTTGACATCTGTGGACCCTAAAACGTGAAAACAGAAGAATCTTGGGAAAGATTACAATATTTCCCTTTGACGAAAGAAGTAATATAACCCAAGAGTCTTTTAAAATAGGGGCATTAGCGTATATTTTCAATATGTTTTCAAGTGTACGAAGGTAGTATAAAATATGTGTATACTAACATCAACCAAATGAAACTAAATTGTGAAAAATATTGGTGTAAATCCTTTTTTTTAAGAAAATAAAAACAGGACTAAGAATTGAAAAAAACACATCTTCAGAAAAGGTATATCTACTTCGATGAAATTATTTCGCGAGTATTTAATATACAGGTAACCATGAATTAACCTGTAATTACTGAGATAACAAAAAATATATCTATGGGGAAGTATCATGTTCGCCTAAATTAATTGTTTTAGCTGATTGGACAAATATCTTTATCAAGATTCCACTAATTTTACACGGAAATTTAATAAATATTATTATATAATTATAATTTAAAAAATAGGTCAGCTAAATCAATGGCGCCCCTCAAAATGAATAACTAGTTCTAAAAAATTATTGCTATGGTTCTAAATAATATTATTAAGCAGTTCTTATACGTCAAGACATATCTTTGCCATTTGTAATTTCAGTCGATTTGCGGGACATTTTTAAATTAAAAAACAATGCACAAAAAAATGTTTACGAGAAAAACCTATTACATTTAGGCAACACAAGGACCGATACAAAAACCCAGTCATAAATATACTTAAAATACATATTTGTTCTTTATTTTATTTACTATATTTTAGCATTTTAACAAGGTTTTATTAGTACTTTATTATCACATCCTGAATTACAAAGTAAAAAAAATCTACATAACTTATTTATGTTTTAAATAAAATGTATCTTTATTGTTTAATATAGACATGCTTGTAATATTTTCTACTAAAATACACAAAAACTCAACAAACAGCACAAAAACGCAAAAACCGTACACAAAAATCCACTCAAAGCATACAAAATTCCAGATTTTTATCAACCCTGCCTGTGTGTGCGTGTTTGTCTGGTTTAAATCTTCTAAAGAAATTTTCACCAACTTCCATTTCATCGATTAACTTCAATTTTGACATGAATACACAGTAAGCATGAAAATACAATTTGAGACTTTGGCACATAAAAAATTCGTAAATTGGCCTTTCACCGCTCATATAATACAGTTTATATATGCATATAATTATATATGGTCCTTTTACTCCTGGTGGAGCACAGGAAGATCTTCCATTGGTGTCTATTTTTGGCTACTTAAGAAACATGATAAAATTAATTTGGATTTAAGCTTGCTTAAAAGAAGCAATAAAAGATTTTACTTCAAATTAATATTTACTTTGTCTTCAAGATATCTACAAGATATTTATCATAAAAGCACTTAACTCATATGTGCTTTTTTTTAATCTAACTCTATGAGCTTGTACACCAGTGGTCGCCAACCCTTTCAAGGTGCTGAGCTACTACAATAATTTAGAAATAAACCGTGAGCTACCTACTTGTAACCAGCGTTTAAGCCAGCCTAAACGAAATAATGCACAGTTAAGTAATTAATAAATACTTAACTAATATTAACACAAATTTTTAATTTTAAATAAAAACATGTGAAAAAAATTCGTGCATTCAGTGAGAAGGGTGTTACTCGGACTCATCGATAATTTTTTTGATATTCGCAGTGTACAGCCATTCGAACACAATTATCCAGATGTTCATCTGTAAGGTTGAAGTAAATAACTCTTTCACTTTTAGGGCAACACGACATAGAATTGAATATTTGTCTTTACTTACTATACGCCAGATACATTTTGTACTTGAAACTAACGATTTCAATGCTAAATCACATTGAAATGCAATCACTTCCATTTCAGTTGCAGCGATATCATCGCTAAAGTTCTGCATACCACAAGTTGCAAACTGTTGGATATCAATTTCCATGAAGTGTGAAACAACAAATTGAGCGACCAATGCCATTTTGTTAAAGATTTTTGAAGTTATCCTTCAAGTTAGAAACTATTTCTACATGAGATTTGCTGTCATAGGGTTCTATTGAATTTTGAGATATCTTCTGTGAAAGAACAGGAAAATGCTTGACATCACGGTTGATTAGGGTTTGTTCCCAAAACTCAAGTTTTTTTATGAAAATGCATTTATATCGGAAATCATTACCGTGAGTTTTTTATCTCTTCCCCGAAGTTGCAAATTGAGTTCATTAATATTGTCTGTAATGTCCACAAGAAACCCAAAATCTCTAAGCAAAATTGAATTTTCAAAACCTGTTAACACTCGTCCTCTACTTAACCATCGCACTTCAGAGTCAAGAAGTAGATCTCCATACTGACAATCAATTTCATCGGCTAAGATTTTGAATAATCTTTGTAATGAGTGAGCTCTAATCTTTTTTACAATTCTTACTACCAATTTCATGACGTTTAGTTTTAAATTAAATTTAAATTTAATTAATTAATTTAAATTTCCACATAATGCTTGCTGATGAATAATGCAATGGTAACACAGAAATTGTAAAAAGCGTTCATCTTTACGACAAAATGCTACCAGACCGTTATCATAATTCACCATTACTGGGGCCCCGTTAGTTGTCAAGCCTACCAACTTTTTGGTATGGAATTGGAATTTTCTCAGAAGATATAAAATTGTTTAAATGAGAAAACAATTCCTGTCGAGTGGTACATCCTTTCAGTGGAATCAAGTCATCCTTGGTCGTCGCTGTCCTTGCGGATGCTAATTTAGAGCTTGCCTGCCGATATTGGCTGGTTATCGCCGCAGTATATGTCTTATCCAATTCCACTTTTTGCGCTAGATTTCGTCGGTGATATACTAGTTTGGTTGGAACGACGCAATAGCTCTTCATCTGACCACTCAGACCAGTGTATGCACAACGTTCGCCTGAGGCATTTGTTGATAAAGATTTGGAGGCACTTTCTATCGTCTTTAGTTTTCTTCTAAGTCTCAGAGGCGTACAACAAAACTTACTTGACGTTGCTGTCGAAGATTATGAGTTTGGTCTGTCGGGAGATGGTGGAAGATTTCCAGATTTTTTTAAGCATGCCAAAGGCTTGGTTGGCTTTATCAATTTGACTTGTAACGTCTGTTGTTGATGATCTGACCGTTGATTTGGAAGGCGCACTGACTTAGTTTTCTCCGTGTTTATTTTTAGATCAATTCACTTATCAATATGAGTGGATCTGACCCGTTAGGCATTAGGTTACCTCAGGTTCGTTGATAAATTCATCATTAAAGCCATAAAATTACATGCAACAACTTTATATAGAAAACAGAAAAGTTGGGTAATTTGGCAACAATGTAAGCAAAAACATTACTCGAGTCGTACATCGAAGTCAGTTTTGATTGTTATCATCAGTCATGTCATATTTGGAGTGGTTTGATGATTTTCATAAAATTTACAATACTCGAAAATAGAAGTTGAATACATTATAAGCTAAAACCTTTTGAAAACCATCTTTTATTTAAATATATATTACAAAGAAAATAGTAGTTTACCTAACAAGTACGGAAAGTGCTACTTTTCCGCACGCAATTAAATCAAGGGCGGAAAAGTCACTTTACGACAATCATGTGCGGAAAAGTCACTTTACGCACGTGTAAGGTAGACACAAATTAATTATTATTAACAACGTGAATAGTAAACGTACTGTTTGTAGCATTTTGTAAATTAATTGCAGAGGCTAAATTTTTTTCCAAGGAACTCGGGGACTTTTAGGGTGAGTTTGGATTTTCCAGTTCTCTTTCACGAGTACTTACTGTTGTAACCGTCGCGTCGCCAACTTAACTGGTGAAAGTTCCACTAGTGGAAGGAATGGCATTGAAGTTCAATACTTTATTGGATATATTCTTTTGAAAACTTGTTCAGTTTTCCAAATAACTTTTTGCCATGGTTGAAGATTTCGAACCTCCGAGGCGTTTGATATTTGTTATTGCTTCTCAGGAATCTGCAAGCATTGTGGCGGCTGAACGTCGGAAACTGTGGCCTGTATATAGTATATATTTTCATTGAGTATGATCATACGTTTTAACATTGAGTATCTGGGCCAAAGCGTGTTTGGCTTACATATTTTGGAAAGTTTGGCAAAATACGTCAAAAAAATGGGTTCTTTCAAAGTTCTGATGCGTTTAGTTTTAGGTTTTAAGCAGAATATATTCTTTCTTATACCTATGACGAGATTTTGATGGTAGCAGATTAAAGTTTGCAGTTCTAGCTGCTTCTAACACTGACTGGAAAATCTCCGTCTGAAGAATCCATTAAAAACACTTTTACTCAAGTTTTACTACGACAAAAACCAGCGACAGCAAAATTGGTTTTTACTGACAAGGAACGACACGCGTATTTTTAGTTAGTGTCTATAGTGATTCAAACTGCCAAATAAAAAAGCAGTTGTTTATTATTGTTTAAGATTGATTTTATAATTGCACTATTTTAGACTTTCAAAACTATAATTTAAATTTTTCTCCTAATATAGATTTTTTAGGTATCAAAATGGCTTTTGCCCATTGTACGGTTTTTGTATTCATCCTATATATTCCGCCTCCGGTTTTACAAAACGATCTTGAAAATCTGTTTGATTTTTTTGTCACTTTGGACTATATCTACGGTAAAAATATATACATTATAGGAGATTTTAACTTACCAGATTATGAGGGTTTTTTAAGCGGAAACTCTCAACGAAATAGTAACTATAAATTTGTTAAAAAATTTTATGGAATTCTTTAATCTCGAGCAGTATAACTTTAGTAAAAATAACAATCAAAGGATTCTGGATCTTATTCTGACAAATAGCAACTCTAATCGTAACGTAGAGCGATCACTTGATATTCTTATCAAAGAAGATATTCACCATCCTGCTTTAATGATTTCCTTTAAAAGACCAAAGTCAAATAATTTTAAAAACTCTATAAACTTAAATATGAATAATCTATACAATTTTCGTAAAGCTGATTTCAACTTACTTTATAACTCATGTCTTCAGCAGGACTGGTCCTTGCTGGAAAATCGGACAACGGTGGAAAATGCCTGTAATACTTTTTATAAGTTAATATACTCCATATTTGACCTAGCAGTTCCCCGTTATCGCCATTCGTCAAATAGAAGATATCATCCTTGGTTCACTTCAGAAATTATTAAAAATATAAAAACTAAAGATAAATTGCATAAAAAGTACAAAAAATATGGCAGCATACAGGATCTTCGAAAGATTTCAGACTCTGAGATCAAAAATCAAAACTAATATAAGTATAGCATATAAAAAATATATTCCAAGAATGGAGACGGATATCAAAAAAGATCCCAAACGCTTTTGGAATTTTGTCAAAGGCCGGAGAGAGATAACAGGCATTCCAAACAGTATGCACTTTGATGGTCAGAATCTAGATAATCCACCCGATATTTTGAATTCATTTGCTTCATTTTTTAAGCAATCTTATTCAGTTTCTAACAATATCCAAATTTCAAATAATTCATTCTCGTGTAGTGACCAAAATATAAACATATCTACAGTTAGTGAACGGGATATTATTTGTGCTATTAAAAAACCTAAATACACTGCCGGACCAGACCTTATTTCAGCATTTTTGATACGTGACTGTCGATTTGTGTTAATAAAACCTCTTCAAATCCTATTTAACATGTGCATTGAACAACAAACATTACCAAATATATAAAAAAAGTCGAAAGTATGTCCAGTCTTTAAGAAGGGTGATAAATCAGACATTCAAAATTATAGACCTGTTTCCATCATATGCAACTTCTCAAAAGTTTTTGAGTTCATATTGCACATCATTTTTCCGTTGGTGCAAAATAAAATTGTTCCTGAACAGTATGGTTTCTTTAAAAATCGTTCCACAACTACCAACCTGGCCCTTATAACACAATACATTGCGGACTTGATTGATGAGGGTCTGCAATCTGATGTAATATATTTAGACTTCTCCAAAGCATTTGACAAATTAAATCATGACTTGTTAATTGATAAACTTTCAAATATCGGATTCCCTTTTACGGCTCTTTACATGTTACCTTTTAAATCGCACACAATATGTGGCTACAAATGGCTTTCAATCGGAGTACTATATTGCATGTTCGGGGGTACCGCAGGGTTCCGTTTTAGGACCCTTGCTGTTTAACATTTTTATTAACGACATTGGTGATTTTCTGGATATTGGTTATTTACTCTACGCTGATGACATCAAACTGTTCGCTAACATTAAGTCTATGGAGAACTGCTTAAAAATCCAACAAAATTTACAGCATATTATTGACTGGTGCCAGGAAAATTGTCTACAGCTAAATATTGGAAAATGCAAGGTTATGTCGTTTACTACAAAGTCAGAACCAATTATAACTATAACTGCAATGGTGAAATTGTAGGCCGATCCAAGGAGTTCTGTAATCTGGGAGTTACATTCGATCAAAAATTATCATTTACCTCACATTACAGCGCTATTAGGTTAGATTCTTCTAAAATGTTAGGGTTTATAGTTCGTACTACTAAAGAGTTTAGCCAAGCGGAAGCCATAAAGCTGCTGTACTATAGTTATGTCCGATCCAAACTTGAATATGCGGCAGTTGTATGGTCTCCGGGATATAATATACATGTGTCTGGTATTGAAGGTATACAGCGAAAATTTGTAAAATATCTAAGCTTTAAACAAGACGGTCGCTATCCCGCTCAAGGATGTCCACAAGAAGAGCTTTTAGATAAATTTTCACTGATGAACTTAAAAACCAGACGAAACCTTCAAATGATATTTTTGTATAAGCTATTAAATAATAAGATAAACTGCCCCTGTTTACTTTCTAAAATAAATTTCAACGTGCCTCGTTTAAGTTCACGCACAAGCAGTGGTTTTTACTTGCCGACTCCTCGTACAAACATCTTAAAATTTTCGCCTATTTATACAATGTGCGATAACTTTAACAAAAAAACTAATTTGGATCTTTTTTCTGATAGTTTGGAATCATATAAGAAAAATTTACGACGCTAAACCGTTTTGCTAAATTAAATCTTATTCAAATATCAGAATTTGGAAAATAATTACTGTTATTATTAGTTATAAGCTTCTTTTTATGTGTAAAATGTAATTTTTTAGTAGGCTTGAATATGTAGTTTTTCACTGTCTTGTAATTGGGATCTTCCTGTAAGACAGTTAACTGTAAATAAATAAATAAATAGGGCATAATTCGAGAGCCATTAAACAATTTTTTAAAACATGTTTTACATATTTTTTACCATTTTGTTGAAGATTATAGCAGGATTCTAGCAATATTATGTTCTTAAATCATTTTCCTAACTATGAGCGTATCAATATATTTTTAAATATTTAAAATCAGTAAGTATTTTCAAAAAAATGGGCTAGATAGTAGTAGAAGTAGTTCTTTCCAAACGAAAATGAATGAGGAAAAGTAAACTTTTCCATACGCTTGTAGAGAAAAATATTGTTTTATTAAATTAAGTTCTAATTTAAAATATACTAAAAAGAATAAAATAAAAATAACTGTAATTAACTAGTAGGTACACCACTGGCACTGATGGGATTGGACGAAAACGTAGACTTTGATTATACTATATAAGTAGCTTCTCTCTCAAGGTTAGTACCTCAGTTGATAGATACCATACTATAAATAGAACGATGAGATTTGCACCGACATTTTTGATATTTATCACATTATTAGCATGTGGCAAAAGTGCGAAAATTTTAGGCCTTTTCCCGCTACCAGGCTTAAGTCATCACATTTTAACGTCGAGATTGATGAAGGGATTGGCTGAAGCCGGTCACGAGGTCATTATGGTTAGTCCTTTCCCCACTAAAAATATCCCGAAAAATACCAGTTATACGGATGTTATTCTAGATGAATTTGTAGAAGGTGTACAAAGTAAGTTCAAACCAATATCATTATAACAGCGGAAGCTTTCACACCTTTGGTCATTTAGGAAATTATATCTTACCATAAACGTTCTTTTTTTTCGTTAGGATTAGGTGATGTTAACAAAAAAATTAGTTTCTTTTTCATTTTTTTTAGTAGCCGATGTTTGCCCCTCAGGGAGGCCTTCTAAATACGCCCCTGACAAATAATTAATATTTTTAAAATACGATAAAATTATGATTGTTTAGAAGTCAGAAAAAAGAAAAGTCAAATATTTAAAACAGTCGACATTTCGCAATTTATTATTTCATCACGAAGCTAAAAATTGCATAAAAAAATATCAGGAAACAAAACAAGTAGTATATAAACAGCAATAATACAATCAACTCTTTTTCATTGGTATCATATTAAAGGCAATAGAGAAAAAATAATATTATTTGTTGTAATAAAGCTAATAACAAAACTGAATATCTACAGGGTCTCTGGAAAGTATACGGCATACTCCCGGAAGTGTATAGGGAGGTCAAAATAACTCTCAGTTTGTCATAGAAGAAAATTCCTAAAGTGCCCTCTTAACGGAGACATAAGGCCCTAGTATTTATCATTTCGGCCCTAACTTTTGATCCGACTTGCATAATTTAATGAAATTTTATGTTTTTATGTAGGCCATAAAAACCCATAAAACTAGTTTTACTTCGTCAGGGCAGTCAGGGATGGACTTGCCTCCACACTCGTTGGACCAAAATTTTGACATGTTCCTGAAAACTGATTTTTTAGATACTTTGGTCATTTAAAAAGGGTCTCTTTGTTTCGATAAAATTAGCTGTTTTCGAAAAAATCAGGTTTTAGTATAACACATTTAAACTGAACGTGTGTAATGAAATTAATAATTAAGTTTATTCACATTTAAACACTATAACTAATGGAATAACATCATAACTAATAATTTGCATTCAAATAATAAAATCATTATTAAATCTCATAAATACTCACATACTTCTAAATTATCGATAAGCACTGGCCCCCTGTTTGGAGCCAAGAATTTATTCTGATACATTTCCAAAACTTTTTGATATTTTGGATAATCACGTAAATGAAAAAAATGTTAAAAATGTAAAAGCGTGTGTGTTATCCTTTCTATCAGGTCTTTCCTGGTGTGAACTGGCATCGAATATACAAGCCATTTTAAATTCCCATAAAAACAAATCTAGTGGAATCATATCGGGCGAACTCGGTGGACATAAAAATGTCGACTTGGAAATGTTTCAAAAAGTTGGGGAACACTGACAAAACAGCTGTACTTCATATTTTTTAGACTAGTAAGTTTTCTTTCATAATTTCTTAACATAATGAAAAACCATGGAGATACAACTCTAAAGAGAAACATATTAATTGTTACAAATTAATTATGGATACTTTTGTTACATACATAGGTGGACCGGCGCCAGACTTAGGCACCAGCTTAGGCAGCGTATACATTATCGTCAAAACCCTAATACAAACAGTTCTGGGCCGATACCGAATGTGAACTTAACCCGATACCAATCTACGTAGTGGTACCGACCCTTTATATATGTAATAAAACAGCCACAATTAGTTTGTATTACATTGCCTATCAGCCACTGTAATTTTTATATAAATTAATATGTTTTATCTTTAAAGTTGTAGCTCAAAAATCATTAAGATCGGAGATGGTGTAAAAAAGTAATAATTTCAATTCTTGTCTCCACACAATTGCCGAGGGCTTATCCATAAATTAGATGCATGTCAGCATATTCGCTAAAGGAATATTGCTCTATTATTTAATCCCTGTGTTCTCAATTAATCAGATAATTTTGACAACTGCAGTCAATAATGCATTGTTAAAGAAATAAAAACCACTAATGTTTTATTGTAGTATTCTGATTTTATTTCAATAACGTTTCATACAAAAACATAATTTTTCCGAGAACGACCAATTTTGTCGAGACAAAAAATGTAGAGCAGCTTTCTTAAAAAGGGAAGACCAAAGTACCTAAAAAAGTTTTCATATCTGTAAAATGACAATAAAATTTTGGCCTAACGAGTGTGGTGGCAATGCGACTCTGACGATGTAAAATATTTACTGTAGCACATTTTTATGAGTATTTATGACCTACATAAAATATGAAAATATCATTAAATTATACAAGTTGGTTAAACAGTTAGGGTTATTTTTGCCTCCCCTATATGCTCCCGAGAGTAAACTATACAGGGTGTCCCACGTCGAACTGCGGCGATCGATTTGTCAGAAAGTAGGCTTTAGAAAAATTTTAAATTTTGGCAGCTAACTAAAGTCGAAGGGGGCAATTCGCGCAAAATATTTTCAAGATGGCGGCACTTCCGGTTATACCAGAAGTAGACGTCAATTTTCTTACACCCTATATATAATCGAATTTTTGGATTCCTCGAAAAATTCTAGGTATATTTTATGAATAATATCCTATACCTAAGTTCAACTATTCTTGAGATATTTTGAATTTTATGTAAAAAATGACGTTTGCAGGTCTAGACATAACTATAAATATCTGCTTATCGAAGTCTCTATTATTTATTTGCGGTTGACTTTCTTCCTCAAAACGGTACACTTTAGTGGCCTGTGCTGATATTTTTATAATACATGAATATAGGGTGATCAAAAACTGACATTATAAATATACTTTAAAGAATCTTTAAAAGTTACTTTTTTCAAATAGAAACCCCCATTTTTTATAATTTTATCTTATTTAACACTTAAAATAAAGATTACTTTGTATAAAGTTGTCTATTCCAAAAATTTGTAGTTTTTAAGTTGTTGACTATTTAACATTTTAATTTTTAAATACCAGACGGCTTCTAAGTTTTCTTGTTAGTTGGCCATGACGGGGAGGCCTGGCGAGAACAAAACCAATTGGTTACTATAGAAACGTAATATTTATTGTCGTTTGACAATTACCTACTAAAATATTATTTATTTATTATAGTAATTATAATAATTATTAAACTAATAATCACGCCGGGGCGATTAAATTACACACACGAGGATTATTTGAATTTGTTTATTATCTATTTTCTGATAGATATCCAGATAAACAGAAACCGTCACCGAACAGCGTTAAACAAATGTTGGAAAATTATAAAAATTTTGGAAACGGCAAGGTAAAAATTAATAAGAGGAAGCCCATTGTTGATAACGAAAATGTCGAGTTTGCAATTCTGGGATATTTTGCAGCATATCCAATGGCATCCCTAAGAAACGTGGCAAGACAATCAGGAATCTCGAGGAAATCAGTGCATAGGATTCTATTAAAACATAACTTCAATCCTTATTTAATATCATTGGTTCAACATCTAAAAGACACTGATTTGCCAAAAAGAGTATAGTTTTGCGAGTTTATTTTAACAATGTTACAAGATAACCCTAGATTTTTGGACAATATAATTTAAACCGATGAAGCAAAATTTACTAAAAATGGCCTTTTCAATAGACACAATTCCCATTTTTGGAGTGATTCGAATTCTTATGCAGTAAGATCGGGAAACTTTCAAGTTATACATTGCCTAAACACAAAGACTTTTTTAATGAAAAATAATCCATTTAGGTAATATTACAATAATATTTTTATCAATTTAGCGTCAAGGTAATAAGAATATTTTTAAAGATTATAATTGGCGTGGTAGCAAAGCTTATAGATTAACTCCATATGGACGCAAATGTAAGTAAAAACGAATCACGACGTTATTGATCATTTCTTAGTATAAAAAACATTAGAGCATATAAAGAAACAATATTGGTTTCGAAATTAAAGATTTATATCAAAATATATAAGTTCATGTTTGCGTTACCTTTGTCACCAAAAACAGTGGTGGTAAAAAACTGAATTACCTACACGCAATTCCCAAGTATGCTAGACTACTTCACACTCAACAATCTCGACCATTTGGGATACCATTTGTGAAAACAACCAAAAGGAAATAAACAACTTTTGGTAATAGGAGATGAATTTTCCAAATGTGCCCATATAAGAGCGGTACGGAATACCTCAGCTACATATGTCAGTAAAATATTGGAAGACATGTTAACAACTTCAGTGGCAAAGGTTATCTCTCAATGATGAATTTTTACAAACCTCAGCGAACGAGAAACTATTAAAAAATTAGATAAATCATTTAGTAAATATTATTACATAAATAAATTAAATTAAATTATTTATACAGGTCACACTACACTACTTCATACAAATACTGGTCCACATACCGTAATACATCACATCTAAAAAAATATATCGTTCCAAGTTTTATAGGAAAGTTATCTTTAGTTAGATATTTACAAGCTATTTACTTAAGGGTACTTTAGAAAGTCATAAAATACTAACCCTTCTTTTTTATTGAGCACTCTTCAGATTAAATTAATTGAATTTTGATGTATTTTGTTTGTTCTTAAATGAATAAATCGATAAATATTATCAGAGCATTTCTTTCCGTAAAATTATGTCTATAAACTTTTGTAGGAGAAAGATATCTGAATATTCTTGAAGAGTTGGACAACGAATATTTAAGTAATTTATCTTTGACAGAACAAATTTTCTACCAACACGATGGCGCCCCACCACATAGAACCGCTGCAGTTACTAACTTTTTACAAGCTACGTTTTACGACAAGTGAATTGTCAACAATGGACCTTTTCTGTGGCCTCCTCGTTCCCCGATCTGACAGTCTTAGACTATTTTATATGGGGAACGATAAAAGGAATTGTTTATTTTAATCCAGTAATAACGAAAGAGAACTGTATGGCAAGAGTAAGTGACGCGTTCGAAAGTTTATCTCCAGCTTCAATTAGATCGGCTACCCACGAGGGATTAATTCAAAGATGCGAAAAATGTTGGGAAGTACAAGGTGGACATTTTCAACATTTATTGAAAAAATAAGTTGTGCTCTTGTGTATACTAGACTATAATGGGAATAGGATTTCTTTAATTAATTTTTGTCTTCACGGTTTCAACATTTTTATAGTTTTCCAACATTTGTTTAACGCTGTTCGATGATGATTTCTGTTTATCTCTCTAACTCTGTTAGATTCCCCATAGATAATAAACAAATTCAAATAATCCTCGTGTGTGTAGTTTAATTGCCCCGGCATGATTATTAGTTTAATAATTATTATAATTACTATAATAAATAAATAATATTCTAGTAGGTAATTGTCAAACGACAACAAATATAAAGTTTCTGTAGTAACCAACTGGTTTTGTTCTCGCCAGGCCTTCCCGTCATGGCCAACTAACAAGAAAACTTAGAAGCCGTCTGGTATTACTAGAATAAAAGATGTTAAATCGTCAATAACTCAAAAACTACAAATTTTTGGAATAGACAACTTTATACAAAATCACTCTTATTTTAAGTGTTAAATAAGATAAAATTATAAAAATTGGAGGTTTCCATTTGAAAAAAGTACCTTTTAACGATTTTTTAAAGTATATCTATAAAGTCAGTTTTTGATCACCCTATATTTATTTATTATAAAAATATCAGCACAGGCCACTAAAGTGTACCCTTTTGGACAAGGAAGCCAACCGCAAATAAATAATAGAGACTTCGATAAGCAGATATTTATAGTTATGTCTAGACCTGCAAACGTCATTTTTTACATAAAATTCAAAATATCTCAAAAACAGTTGAATCAAGGTATAGGATATTATACATGAAATATACGTAGAACTTTTCGAGGAATCCAAAAATTCGATAATATACAGGGTGTTCTATTTAAAAAAAGAAAGTTGACGTCCACTTCCGGTATAACCGGAAGCGCCGCCATCTTGAAAATATTTTGCGCGAATTGCCCCTATCGACTTTAGTTAGCTGCCAAAATTTCAAATTTTTCTAAAGCCTACTTTCTGAGAAATCGATCGCCGCAGTTCGTCGTGGGACACCCTGTATATTTACCCGATACCTTGTCAACTAAACAATACATTTTATTTGTAGAACATTCCGCAAATATAAACATGTTCGCGGTCCGACGGGAAGGACCTCTCAGCGTGATCCAAAGGATGTCCGTAGTAATCGACATTGCTAATAAGACATTCTACCACCCAAAAATGAAAAACTTGACCAATTCTAACATAAAATTCGATGTCGTCATTACGGAACCTTATATGACTGAAGCTCACAGGGTGTACGGCTACGTTTTCAATTGTCCATTGATCATCTTCAGTCCCATGGGCCCGAGCGTCTTTGTAAATAACATTGTCGGAAATCCCCAACCTGTGGCTACAGTGCCGCACGTTTTGTCAAGGGATTTTACAAACAACCCTTCGATTGTTAACAGAGGAAAGAACATGATGCTATACGTGTTCGATTATCTGCTTTCACATCTTTACCTGTTTCGCAAACAAGACAAAATAATGCACGAAGCCTATCCGGATTCTCCACCGTTCTACGACGTATACACCAACGTGTCACTAATGCTAGTAAACTCGCATCCGATCATCTATCCCGCAGTGCCGATCGTTCCAAACATGATAGAAATAGGAGGATTTGCCGTCGAGCCACCAAAAAAATTACCTGTAGATTTGGAGGATTTCATAGCCAATGCCGAAGATGGTGTGATATTTTTCAGCATGGGGTCTCATCTGAGAAGTAAAGATATGCCTGAAGAGAGAAAAAGATTGTTTCTTGATGTTTTGGGAAAACTGAAACAGAAAGTTATCTGGAAATTTGAAGAAGATCTACCCGATAAACCTACGAATGTAATGATCCGAAATTGGCTGCCTCAACCGGATATTCTAGGTAAGTTTATTCTTGGCCGTAGATAAAATCCCAAATATACAAAGTATTTTAAAAAACATGTACAAACATAAAACTAAAAGTCCATATTAACATGTTCTGAGGTACAGGGTGATTGATTCCTGGGTTTTTACGTGGACGTTTCTATAGGAAAACTCTTCGGGAAAACCCACGTTAGGCCCATTTGTGGACTGTTCTATTTAGAGAACGCTGGCTTTTCTAGATCCGAGTCTACATACTAATTTCGAATTTTGTTTAATTAAAATTTTAAAAGGTTTAAGGTACCGACCATTTGTAGCATTGTAGGTACAACTATCGCGAAAATCACGAGCTAGCCAAACAAAGTTTTGATGAGTGAAGTCGTCAATATTATCAGAGCCACTGGTCGACGAGTTTTCGGCAACTTGCATGCTTGACCTCCCCATTTCTTCTTCCATTCTTATATTGAACCACATGTCCAAAAATTTGTCCAATGTCCAAATGTCATTCGGATTGCTACAGTCGTTTTGAAGAAATTCAGAATAAACCAAAAAAATTAAAGATATTTAACCCCTCCCAATCTCAGAAACGAAGAAAGATCGGCACCATGTTGATATGGACGTGTTTTTTTAAACACCCTGTATATGCTAGGGTCAGGATATACTTACTTGTTTTAATTAGTTTACAAGAAGTGACGACCAGCGATTTTTAATTATTAATTATTTTCAATTAATGCCGACGTTTTGGTACTTTTCTATCTTCCTCAGAACGACAATAAAAATAAAATTGAAAGAGAAACGTTTAGACGAAAACTGTATATGAACTTTTTGTGTTCTAAATAGAAAATTTATTTAAGAAACATATACAAACAAAAAGTACAGGGTATTCGGTTATATCTTGAACGGGGTCCACACGCTTTATTTTTAAAGATCGCAAAAAAAAATGTTGAATACAAATGTTTTAGCATTTTGTCTGAACCGACAGGCTTCGTTACCAGAAAAAACAAATGAACATCGGAACACCCTGTATAATATATATCTCCGTCAAATGGCTCAGTTCTATCTGATTATAAATATACTAGGTTTGCTATCTTTATATCTAAAGACCCGCGAAATTTGAGAAAAACTTTGCTATAGTATATAAGGTAACGTTTTCCCATCGACTCCATTATGTAATAAAGTGTTTTCTGTCTCTCTCTAACACACTGCCTCTTATGACAAGGTTTTTCTTAAATTTCTCGGGTATCTTTAGAAATAAAGATATTAAACCTAGTATATTTATAATCAGCAAGCACAGAGCCATTTGAAAGATATATGGTATGCACAGCGTTTTATTTAAAATAACAAAGTTGATGCTGATTTCGTTAATTTCCGATGTTCAATTGTTTTTTCTGGTAACGAATTGTGGCAGCTCAGTCAAAATGCTAAAACTCTTCTATTTAACATTTTTGATATCTTACAAAATTAAGCGTGAACCTATACCCCGTTCAAAATATAAATGAATACCCTGTACATGGTGCAGGCTAACATATGGTAACCCTGTACCTTATCTAGAAAACTGTAAGAGTTACGAAAATAAGTTTATTACAAAAGTTTCTTGCATTCATCTATACTTTTATTTTGTTTTTGTATATACAGGGTTTTTGTTATAACTTATGTACTAGAACTCCATATGGTTTTTGAGTAAAATAAGTTTTTAAATTTATTTTCGAAAAATCGCCCTCTTATAAAAAAATCAATTTTACGTACTTAATAAAAATGTAATTCAGCCAATTAGTATAATAAACATGCCTTCAAGGGATCAAATCAACGAGTTTCGATAGGAGTTTTTTTTCCAAATAATATAAAAATCTCGATGTTAATATATTTTTGTTTCACGTTATACCAACGTCAGAGCAAGGCTACCATGATCCCTGTCTGGAACATCTCCTGCAAAGCATCAGGCGTAATGCTCTATTTCAGTCAAACGACCATCGCAATTTCCCTCTTTTTAGGCCGCCAAATACTAGCGAGCCCCGTGTAAGGGAAAAGCACCAAATGGAATCACAGAAACAACTGTAATTTTAACACTAAAAATGATTAACAAAATGATATCATTATAACATGACAGAAAGTAAATATTTTTTTCGCCCCAAGACTGGGCCCAGATCGTACCAAATTTCAAATATGTATTTCCAGCCGTTTTTCAGATATTAGGACTTAAAGTTAGAAAGTAGTTTAATACGGGGTTCTATAGCCTGGTGGAGCAAGGGACAACAAACTGTTGCTCAAGCCAAACTGAGTGGACTGCAGAGACAGGCTTCCTTGTCAATTACAGGAGCGATTCGCTCCACTCCGACAGCGGCCATGGAACTCCTTTTGAAACTTCCACCACTCCACCTATTTGTGAAAGGAGAAGCAATGAGGACAACATACAGACTCCACCATGTCACCAGCAGCACGGTGGATAGCAGGAGTCACATGGAATCATCCAACATGCTGAAAGTTGTGAAAAACCATTACATGTTGGGAATGTCGTCGGACCTGCTACCAAAAACTGTTAGTGAACATCAGCCCTACTCCGTGATCTTCCCAGGGAGAGAGGAGTGGGATCAGAATAAATCTGATCTACTGAAAAGAGAGCTGTGTCTATTCACAGACGACTTCAAAACCAATAAGGGAGTAGAAGCTGGAATCCATGGCAATGGCAAAGCCTGGGCAATACCACCTCAATATTCCAAGCAGAAGTTCTTGCTATCGAATTGTGAGTTAGAATGTTGCAGAACTAACAAATAACACATAAAACGATAAAAATTTTCTCGGATAGCCAAGCGGACCTTAAACCACTTGAAGCGAGTCATTGTACATCCAAAACAGATTGGAACTACCAAAAGGCACTTGCTGGCCTGGGGTGCGACAATAAAATCGTCCTTATCTGGATACCAGGACATGCGGGTCTGGAGAGAAATGAGTCTACGGATCTTCTAGCAAAGAAAGGAGCAGAGACAAGATTCGTGAGACCTGAGTCAGCTTTAAGAGTAGCCCACGAAAGGGCCAAGCGCGTAATTTCGGAATTGGTTCCTATGAAGAAGAGGATAACAGAAAGTGTGTTAAATATTAACAAAATAAAGCTCAAAACAGCAATATACCTATACACTGGCTATTGGGGTCCAAGACACCAGATGCACAGGATGGGGTTTGAAGACGAATCCGAATACCGCCTATGTATGGAGGATGACGAGACAGCCAACCACGTGCTGTGTGAATGCCCAGAAGCTGCCAGGATCAGGTTCTCCATATTCGGTAGGGATATTCTGCTGCCCGAGGACATGATGAATACCTCCCCAAATGTAATAATAAGACTCATTGAGGATTTAGAGTTGCTGGGACGTGTGAATATAGGTGTGAGCCACAGGAGACCACAGAGCCGCAGTGGAACGTCGGTTGATCCACTCACTTTTAACCAAGCTTTTAACATAACGTTTACCAAGACGACTACAAATATGGCATAGGCAATACAAAAAGCACGTTCTAACGACCTGTTATAAATGCAAATTTGAAATAAAATTTTCAAACGCCAAAATTCAATTATCTATAATTAATCAACAAATAAAGATTTTTCATTCCAAACTGTGGGGATATTATGTTTTCGAGAGAATGCTTTCGTACTATTAAAAAAAAAGTTGCTTATTGGGAAAATAACTATTTTACATTACAACCTTTGTTTATTTTTAGCCCATTCCAACGTGAAACTTTTCATGACCCATGGAGGTTTCGGAAGTACCACAGAAGCCGTCTACCATGGAGTGCCAATTCTAGCTATTCCAGTTTTTGGAGACCAATACATAAACGCAGAAAGGACGCAATCTGCTGGTTATGGTTTGACCATAGATTTCAATGATCCTGACTTCAATGAAGAAACTTTAACTTCACAGCTAAATGAGCTGCTATATAATCCCAAATATAGAGAAAATGTTAAAGAGAGATCAAGATTATTCCATGACAGACCCATGAAACCCATGGATACGGCCGTTTACTGGGTGGAATATGTAATAAGACACAAGGGGGCGCCACACTTAAGGGTGGCCGGGGTTGATTTACCCTGGTACAAATATTTTATGGTAGATGTATTATCCTGCCTATTATCTGCACTTCTACTATTTTTTTGGGCTTTTAAATATTCTCTTAAAAGACTGTGCTGTAGTTCAGCAAAGACTATGAAAAAACAAAAGATACAATAATTGGGTACTTTAGAAATTCTCAGTATTAGATTTTTTTCATGAACATTTATTACTGTAACAACGGCATAAGCCAACAGCACCGAAATAACAAAGATCGGGTATTGTGACGTCAAACCCGCATGACGCACACTGGTCGAATTTAATAAAATCTTGGCATAAATAGAATTACATGTTATGGTTTATTAAAAGTTTAAAAAACTTATATAATTTATTTAAATTTATTCATTAAATTTAATTTTTTTCAAATTTAACAAAAAATCTATTATACAGGGTGATGAAAACGATAGTCAACTTTAGTAAAAAAAACAAATACATTTGCCAATTACCACATGGTAAATTAATTTAAATTCAAACCAAATATTAGGTGGTCTATGAATAAAGTCTGTACACTAGAAGCTATTACCTTGTACCATGACTATAAGTAAAAATAAATATCTTAATATTGATACCTATTATACTAAAACCCAAAGGTATACAGTATTACAGTAATATCTAGCCTAACTACAATAAAGTTTAAATAAAGTATGTATAAATAAACAACATGTTAAATGGATAACATGTTATATGAATTATTTTATTATTTAATTAATACTGGTGTATACCCGAGACAGAGCATACAAGCCCTACCCCTGACCAAATTTTTAAGTTGTAATTCATTTTTTAAAATTCTCTAGTTATGCCACTATTGAAAGATGAGCTGGATAGGTATAGGTAAACAGGTAAGTAGGAATACTATAATAGTCTAATAAAACAGAAATTTGACAGTTTTTATGTGCCTAATATTTGGTTTCAATTTAAAATAATTTACAATGTCAAATTTCTGTTCTATAAGATCAAAGGTAAGTAGTATTTTCAGTATCAATAAAACCATCAAATGTTTCCAATACAATTTTGTGCCAGTACTTTTACCTCCGGGTAAATTTATCTGGAGAATACTAACCATAGATACAATAGTTTTTTCAACAATTATTTCCATGGTACTGGCCCTAAATTTGAATAAATTTTAGACTTATAGTATCAGTCTTCATCTGATGAGTCTAAAATTTCATCCAAATTTAAAGGCGTGTTGCAAATATTAGGTGGTTTTATTAACCTAAGAGCATCAGGTAAAAGGCTTTTACTGGACTTGGATGGTGTTTTGCGAAACCCAGATATGACAGGGTCCGAGGAAACAAGAAGGCGATTAAATATATCCTGTAAATTATCTTGCCTAGAGGTTTTTCTCGCGAAATTTAAACGAAAACTTTTAAGGTCCTTATTTCTAGCTTCTTGTGCTTCCTCGGACAACTGTCCTATAGGAATTTCAAAAGCACCAATAGTCTCTGCTCCATGTATTAATATTCCATGCACAGATGTGGGCATCGGGTACCATGAATATAAATTTGCAAAAATTCGTGCAGTTTCAATTGTATAACATTGAAATTTAGCTATATCGATGTCATAACCACAGGACAAAGTCTGCAATATTATATAAAATCTGTGAATTAACTGTTCATCGATATGGCAAACTTCAGCAACAACATTTACATTTTCGAAAAACCTACGAGCTGTATTGCCGTCATTCGACGAACCAAAACCTGGTTTTGGTTTATCCACTATTAACCCCAATCGTAAATGCAAATCTTGCTGGATACGTTTTTTTGAGTCTTTGACTTTTTGCTTATCTTTTTCACTTCTGGCCTGCCATTTTTTTATGTCTAACTTATAAGCCAAATGCAGCAAACACTCAAAAAAACGTATCCAAGCATGTAGAGTGGATAAACCAAATTTTAAATAATTGGCATTAATTACAGGCCTCTGAAGAACAACGTCGATGTTATTAAACTCCTTGGACGATGCGCCACAAATAAAACATTTTTGGGTAGAATTATTTTCTGCTAAAACATTTCATACTTTACTATCTATCATTGTTAAATGTAAGTCGAAACTTACTAACACATTAATGTTATCTATGGTGCATTTAAAAGGAGTCAGATTTGTTAACTGATTGTCTAGATGTTGTTTTTCAGCCAATGTTAATTCGCGGGTTTCGCGTGAAAACTGAACTTTTATGGGGCGACACATTCGAGTGGAGGAAGGTCTGGAATTTTGCCAAATTATAATGTTTCCGGTGTCAGTTGGTCGGCTTAATCGAATATGTACAAGCGATGTAAAAAAAATACTAGAGTCTGAGAGCGACTCGTTATTAAAAACTTGCTTGTACTCAGACTGGCCAGATGACCCATCAAAACCATACTTACAAGCTAAGATTAGGTTTAAAATGTCATTATTTGTGCTATTTACATTAAGCAGAACATCCCTTTGTAAAAGTAAAAGTCTTTGACACGTATGATTTAATAAAGATTGGACAGGAACTTCTGCAGAACTTTCTGTTACACGTATGTTTTCAGGATAACACATTCTTTTTGCCTCTAGTATATGATCATACGATGGATAAATATAACAGTTTTTTTCTTGCACCTGTTTTCTAATTAGTTTATATTGAAATTTTGTTAATCTGGCTTCAACCACAAGAGAAAGAGCTTCATTTGAGGAAAGTTGTGAATAATTTTCCGTTTTTAACGCTTTGGAATAATCTTTAGCTTTTTGAGGTTCCTCACAAATGGTCTTTATTAATTTAGAGGCTTCTACTTCCTGGTTGACTCGATAACTCATTTGTGCTGCGTAAGCTAATTGCTGCGGGGAAAATGTTTCTCTCAATAGTTTGGTTTTTTGTCTTTTGGTTCTCTCGCTACAGGAATTAAAATCCAGCGCTTTTCGTCCTTTATTATTTTTACAATTTGTTTTAAACTGAACTACAGTATGCAGCCACTCTCCATGATGCTGCAAAAACCTATCTTTTGTTCTATTACATGAAGACCACTTTTGTTTAAATTTATAATAGAAGCCATTTAAAATATTATTAGCTTCATGGCTTAGGTTTGAAGAACCCGTAAATTCTAAAATTCTTGCTCGTAAGCGATTAAATTTACTGTCCAGGTTTTTTTCTCGGAAACTTATAAAGATTTCAAAGAGCTTCATGTAACTCATTGACAACACTGGTTCATTTTGGTCTAAAAACAAAATGCATACGGTTTTATTGATTAAAATTACCCCTACACAAAGAAGTTAACTTTGACTTTGTCAGGTGCAAGATATTGAAATGCAAAGTTAGCTCTCCAGCAGGGAGTTTATAAGTCCGAGCATAAAAAATTTTAAGACCTACCACGGTAAAACTAAATAAAATTAGATTTACAATTCAAAATATTATGAAAATAATTCTTTTTCAGATTCAGAATTGAAGCAGAAAAAAGGGTTTTATATTTTTTTGGTAAAAGTATATGTAATAGAAAGAAAAATGTATCTTCGAAAGCTTAACCGTTCGCGAATCTTACAAATTTGACAAAATTTAGCCAGTTCAAGACTTTTTAAAAACACTGTATAATTCCTTATGGGCAAGTTGGGGCAACCTTTTTTTGTGTATTCAATAAAAAGAGATATTACGCAATACAGAAAAAAATATGCGATAATGGAAATGTGGTGAAAACACAAACAAATTGGTTTTTGAATTTTGATATTTTTAAAAGTCACCTAAGAAAATAACATTACCTACTTAATGGTTCTATATGTGTTTTAAAATACAACCAAATATTAACATTTTTATTTTTTGGCAACTACATACCTTCGTGGTCTTCTTCCATAACTGATTTTTAAAAGTACTTCAAATATATATTATCTAACGAACTTTGAAACCAATAAACCAAACAACTAATTATCAACGCGTCTAAAAATGTCGTAATTTTATGCAGCTTTGACATTTAATATAACAATAAAACAGAAGTGTATGTGTCATTTGCATGGCCTACTGAATTCCTGGATTGATAAAGTGTCTGAAATAATCGTTTTTGTAATTAATTTTTAAAAATAAAAAAAATCTATTTATGCCAAGATTTGATTAAATTCGACCAGTGTGTGACGTAAGCACAGCGAGGTCATTCGTCGGCCTTGACCGATGACATGGCGTGTCAAAAAATTTTTTTGAACAAAAACGAGGTTTTTATGGATAATATAGTGACGTATTGCTGTTGTGTGACGGGATGTAGGGGTAAATGTAAAAATGAACCAAAAGTGCACGCGTCTGATTTTCCTACAGATGCAGTTATGACTAATAAATGGGTAGCGGCTATTCACAGAGAAAATTTTACCCCATTCAGTTCCAGCACGGTCTGTGAGTTACATTTTGACAAAGCATATATAATACATTATTTTATAGCAACGGATTCAAAAACCAGCGATACTATAACCGTAAGTCTGAAAATTCCTAGATTAAAACAAGTTGCTATACGTCCACAATTCACAAACTTTCCTTCCTGTTTAGCCATAACCGTAAAATTGCGCAGAAGTCGTGCTGTAAAATTGTAGGAAATGTAATATCGAAATTTTGCAAAAGCAATTGAGATAGCCAAATTGAGTTTGAGACTTTTCAAAAAGAAATTTCCTATACTAGTTTTAAAGGGTTTCTTGTCGTTTTTGACTCCACCTAAGTACTGGTTTAGAATATTCCGCAGGTCCGGTAATTACATATTCTGCTGTTCTAAATTATGATTTAAAGAAAGAGGCATTTCTGTATGTTTGCGAAATACAAATACTCCAAAATGACATTAGATCTAATCGAGGACCTAATTTAAAGATACCTCTCATTTCTAATAATATAAATAAAGTCAAAGGTTTGTTATTTAAAATGGACAAAAATTTGCAGAACTCTGAAACTGGAAAAAGCGATAAAAATAAAAGTGTTTTAAAGCATATTTCGAACTTATTAGATCGTTTAGTGTCGAACATGTCAGACGAGAGACCTCAGGGAATACAGTTTTAAAAATAAATCTGCTTTAACTTTTATAACTGAGTATTACATTTAATAAACAAGCAAGATATCGTTATACAAACAATACTATGATTTTCGCTTCAATTCTTCAAACAATAAGTGCTCAGGCTTACAAATACTTAAGGCCCAGTTCACGACTGTCCCCCTTGTTAACCAAAAACCCTTGAAGGTTTTAAAAATATACCTTTTTAATGCTAAAACGGCGCAAAACTAATGGCAAAGTACGGCCGGCATGAGCTGCAAGCCTAGACGAGCTCAACACGTTACCTACAGAAGATGACGTCACACGCGAGTGCCGGGTCCTTGTTATTTCGGTGTTGTTGCATAAGTAGAGTACTGACTTAAAAATAAATTAGGCAATAAAAACAGATATTCATTGAAATTTTGTAGATGAATTACGATATTTTGACAACCACCTACGGGACCTACTTGAAAAGCTAAGGCTAGAGAAAAAATATTAAATCACATTATCTTTGCAATAATATGCAATCTGCAAAGAAGAAGTGCCGTATACTTATCCATAGATAAAAAATTCTATAAAAGGTATGAATTATACTAAAAATTGCACAATGAAGATTCAACAGTAAAAATTAAGCACTGAAAATTATTATATAATTATATTTGTTATATGTCAAGATTTGTATGTATAAAGAGCCATTTTAACGGTTGATTAAATAACTAAATTAGTTTTAAAATGTTGTAAAAAAAAGAGTATTTTAGACAACACAAAAAAAGAGCAAGGCATTTCTTTGAAATTACTTATCTGTCAAACTGTATGCAATAATTAACCAGTTTCCACAAATTATGTGAATTATTTTTATATTGTATTATTTATTTAGATATTTAATTTTTAATAAAAGCGTACTAAGAAATACTTTTTTTTATTACTATATCGCCCTATATAAAAATAAATAGAATACCGACAGAGCTGTGAGTAACTTGACGAAAAAGATACTTTAGCCCCTAGTCTTAATGGAGTTACTTTTTGATCAGAATGCTTTACAACAGGTATTATTTGTGTAATGTTTCAATATATGATATTGATTTAATTAGACATTGTAAATAAATTTTATATATTGTCGAAAAAAGAAATGTTGGTCATTATTAGCTTATAAGGGCCTATAGAAATAAAACAGCGGTAGTGTCTGGTGGTGCCATCCATAGTTAGATCTAAGTTAAAGGTTCACATGCTGATTTAAGTCTGTGTTTTATTTCTCAGAAATTCCGAATACCGATGTTTGAGTAGAGTCCTTACTAAGAAAGTATCTTATAAAAAAGGGTCACAAAAAATAAATATACAGAAAAATTGAAAACTCCGGATTTTTTTCGGACGTCACTGGAAGTTTTCTAAATTTAACGATATCTCATTGAACACAAATTCGCGCAACTTTTTCGTATATTCTGCTCGATGTTGTATCTCTTACTTGATCAAAATATCGCGATTTAGCCATACTTGCTTTAGTTCAAAAGTTAATATTAAGAAAGATACAAGGTAAGTTAAAATTTTATTTTCGATTTTTTAAAATAATATCCCTGGTTTGTGTGATATTAAAGTGAAAATTGGTGATAACGGATTTTAATAGCCAGCAATAATAATAAGCCTTCAATTTTGATGTAACTTGTAGAGGGCGCTACGAGCGCTACTTTTCACTCTTAAAAATGTAACTTCTTTATACAAGGTGTTTCAAAAAGGTCTGCCAAAATTTCTAGGACATATAGTACATCAAAAAATAAGTGTAGTTTACTCTATAAACCTATGTCCGAAAATGCACCCCTAGGGAGTTACAGCCCCTCGAAGATGACACGCGAAAATAGTTTTTTGGCATTTTCTTTAAAACTATCAAAGAGAAGTTAATGAAATTTTGCATAGGTGCCTAATTTTTAATGAGAAATGTAACCAATTTGTCAGATTTGTCATATTTATTCAGGGGCGTAACTTACGAGGGGGCTGAAATGCTCTAATGACCATATTTTTTTTGTGGGTTGTATTTTCTAAAAAATACATCAAAAATATCAAATTCTGATTAATTTTACATAAAAAAGGTACTCTTGTTAAAATGTTTTAAAGTCGATAGTTTTCGAGTAATTTACAGTTAAATGTTGAAGTGTTTTCCTAAGGTTTTCATTTTACTTGTACAAGATATCTTAGAAACCCTTTTAAGTAGGCCGTGGTATGATTTAAACAAATGAGCTGTACGTCAAGTTGACTTTTGATGGAATTCTGTTATTTATTAATTACTTTATTTACTTTTAAAAAATGGCAAATTATACATTTTCCGAACAAGTTGATATGATTTTAACCTTGGGTGAGTGTTTCGGAAATTCAAACTTAGCAGTTAGAAGATATTCAGAAAAATATCCTGGTAGAAATGTACCGAATCGCAGAACATTTTTGGCAATAGAGCAGAGGTTACGAGAAAATGGTTCACTTACAATAAAAAACACAGATAATGGACGTCCCAGAAATGCGCGAACGGTAGAAGTTGAGGAACAAGTTTTAGAAACCGTTTTTCGTGAGCCTACAATTAGTTCACGCAGATTGGCGTTAAGAACGAATACTTCCCATTCAAGTGCGTTCAGAGTTCTAAAAGAACAGCAACTCCACCCCTACCACTTTAGACAAGTGCAACATTTACAACCAGAGGATAGGCCATTAAGGGCCGATTTTTGTGAAGTACTGCTTGAACGAGAACGTATTGATCCAAATTTTTTCAATAAAATCTTATTTACGGACGAAGCAACCTTCACAAGGGCGGGCGTTTTTAATTATCATAACTCGCATTTCTGGGCTGAAGAAAATCCAAGAGTCACTAGAGTGTCTCACTATCAACATGAATTTAAAATCAATGTTTGGGCAGCTACTTTGGGAAATAAATTTATAGGGTTTCATATTTTTAATGGTAATTTAAACGGAGATATGTATGCTGATTTTTTAGAAAATAATCTATTTGAAATATTAGAAAATGTACCGTTAAATCTTAGAAGGGACATTGTTTTTATGCATGATGGCGCACCCCCACATTTTAGTAGAAGAGCGCGACAGTGGTTAAATAATCATTTTCCAAACAAATGGATCGGACGCGGTGCAGATGCTCCAATTCACTGGCCTGCTAGGTCTCCCGACATGAATACACTGGACTTTAATGTTTGGGGAGATTTAAAGGCAAAAGTATATGAAAATGAAATTAACACGGTTGAAGAATTGAGAGACAAAATAATTCATGAATGTACACTTCTTCAAAATAATGGTCAAAGCTTAAATTTAATAAATAATTTAAACCGAAGAATAAATTTATGCATTCAAGAAAACGGAGGACATTTTGAGCATCTGTTATAATTTTGGTATAGTTCACTAGTGTTATTTATTTTTTAAAAATTTTATTCAATAAACTTTTATCTAGGAATACTTTGAGTTTTATTTTCTAAGAATGCGCTCATTTGTTTAAATCATACCACGGCCTACTTAAAAGGGTTTCTAAGATATCTTGTACAAGCAATTTGAAAAGCTTGGGAAAACACTTCAACATTTAACTGTAAATTACTCGAAAACTATCGACTTTAAAACATTTTAACAAGAGTACCTTTTTATGTAAAATTAATCAGAATTTGATATTTTTGATGTATTTTTTAGAAAATACAACCCACAAAAAAAATATGGTCATTAGGGCATTTCAGCCCCCTCGTAAGTTACGCCCCTGAATAAATATGACAAATCTGACAAATTGGTTACATTTCTCATTAAAAAGTAGGCCCCTATGCAACATTTCATTAACTTCTCTTTAATAGTTTTAAAGAAAATGCCAAAAAACTATTTTCGCGTGTCATCTTCGAGGGGCTGTAACTCCCTAGGGGTGCATTTTCGGACATAGGTTTATAGAGTAAACTACACTTATTTTTTGATGTACTATATGTCCTAGAAATTTTGGCAGACCTTTTTGAAACACCTTGTATATAAAATTATAGAACTTTGTATAGAAAAAATAGATTCTACTGTCTTTTTTCCCTGCTGTTTTATTACATTAATGATGCAACCGTATTCATCATTTAGCATATTACAAGTTTTATCATTTTTATAAATTTTACTAAATCGTTCAGAAATGAAGCTAATATGTTTCTTTGCGACAGATGCGTTAATTGCAATTGAGTATTGTTGGGTAAAAGTCTACTTTATAAAAATGATAAAAATCGAATATCCTAAATAGTGAGTACACGGGGCTGTTTCAAGTAATAAAACAACAAATATCTGGAAAACGGTAAAGCTTTTTTGTGACGAAAAGATAATGGTAAATATTTATCCTATACAAAACTTCTTAATTTTGTATTCGAAAAAGTTAGAACATTTTTAAATTCAAAAAGTAGCGCTCCCAGCGCCCTCTACAAATTGCATCAGAAGTGAAGACATATTATTATTACAGGCTATAAAAAATCCGTTATCACCAATTTTCACTTCAATATCTCAAAAACCAGGGATATTATTTTAAAAAATCGAAAATAAAATTTTAACTTAATCCCCCTGTATCTTTCTTAATATTAGCTTTTGGACTAATTATTGGTACGACCTTTTGGGACACCGTGTATATGACCAAAGCAACCATTTACTCCTACGACAGAGGTAAAACGAAAAACTAGTAGTTTCCGCAGTAAGAGAGTCATTCCAAAGTAACTTGATGATGAATTGAACGAGATATTTTAACCACTTTTGAAAATAACTTTTAAAATGTAAAAAAACTTTGAAAACAACTTGATACTCTTAAAATGTAACCAGTTACTTCTTAAGTAATTGGTTACTTTTAAAGTAACTAGTTACTCTCAAAGTAACTTAGCTGAAATATCTAGTTACTTTTAGAAAGTAACGAAGAACTAGCTACTATTTTTCATAAAATAACTATTATCTTCGAGTATCTAGTTTCTATCTAGTACATTTTTCAGAAAGTAACTTTAAAAGTAACTGGATACTTTTTTTCAGAGCTCTGAATACCGATGGGTTCTTAACAAAACATCATAAGCGCTACAATCGCTGAAGATAAATATTCTTTATCAAAATGTTGCTTAAGGTAATCTCAACGTAATTGCAAAATATTTGCATGCTCACTTTATCATTAGTGGTCCAAAAATAAATTTGTTATTATCGTAAACGACAGTTTATTCTAATATAATATCAACAGATCCCCATTTATATATTGTTAATAAAAGATTTTGATCTAAAAAAATATTAACATCTCGTAAAGCTTGATTTCCTTTATCATAATTAATAATTAAGTTCAATATGTCTTGTTACATTTCGACCAGCGTAAACAAAACATGTTGAAATTAAGTTCGCTAACTAAAGCATAAACGCTCACGTTTACTGGGTCTTAGCTTAAATATGATACACACATCTTTAAGAAACGAAATCAGATGGTCAGTATCATAGATAAAGATTGGTCAGTTTGTTTATATAGATAGGCAACTTAATATACAAAATCGGTCCCGTATTTGGTTCCCTCTAGCATTTGTAATCTTCAAAATTTGTTGGAAATAATACAGGTGGTTCCAAATTGTAATCGTTAAAAAATCACCCTCCGAGATTTTTTCAGATCTTCGCGTCAACATGTTTTCTCAATTCCGCCGATCTCTCTGTCTGTCCGCGGCGTAGCTAAAAAAGTACATACCCGATTGACAAATTTGAGTCAAAAATTAAGGGTCATATGGTGATGACCTGGTAACCTGTAAAAACCCAACATGGCGGCCCAGTGAAATGTTAAAAAAATTACTATTAAAAAACTACTTGTCTAATTTAACTCAAATTTTGCTAAAACATCAAGTATTATGTCGGAATAACTGGTAACACTTTGGGTACGAATCCAAAATGGCGGAATAATAAAATATTTAAAAATTCAGCCTGAAAAATCTGCTTAAAGGTTTGATTTCAAATTGTGTGCCATAAGTAACTGTGTTAAAGGGATTAACTAGTAAAATTGTGGTACTTATTCAAGATGGCTGAACAAAATGGCGGCCAAACAATTCTTAACGTGAAAAAAGTCACCCTCTCTGGTTTTACATATCTTCACGTTTTATCAATTCCGTCGACCCATCTGTCGGTCTGTCTGTCAGTTCGCAGCATAAGGCTTAAAAACTATTCCGATTGACTTTAAATTTTAACCAAAAGTTAAGATTCATATGGGGATGATCTGGTAATATTTTGATCAAAATCCATTACGGTAAAACACAATGGCGGCCTAGTGAAATAAAAAAAAATATTATGAAAAAACTGCCTTATCCAATTTATTTAAAATTTTGCATAAACATCAAGTATTATGTTAGAATTAACTGGTAAAATGTTGATCCGAATCCAAGATGGCGGAACAAAATGGCAATATAATAAAATATTTAAAAAAACTATTTGTATTGATTTCATAATTTAATGGATAAATTGACAATTCTGTGCCATAACTAATTCTGGTATAGGGATCAACTAGTAAAACTGTGTTACTAATTCAAGATAGCGGAACAAAATGGCGGCCAAATAAATGTATCGTAAAAAAGCATCCTCAGGACACATATATAAATCCTATATCCTGCATGAAACCCATATTATCAATCTATACCTACTCCGTTGGTTTGCATATATTTCCTAGATATTAAGTTTCGAAATGCTTTTCGTTATATTAGGGTGGTGTATTATTTGGGGTTGGGATCCAGTAAAAACAACAAAAGTCTATATTTAAATAGTCGACGTTTAGCAACTTTATTGTTGCATCCTCAGGCCACAGATATAGATTCTATATCCTGCATGAAACCGATATTCTCAGGCTTTACCTATTACGTTGGTTCGCATGTAGTTCCCAGATGTTAAGGTTTTAAATGATTTTCGTTAACGATCTTCTTGTTGTTATGTTAGAGTGGTGTATTATTTGGGGTGAGGAAATATCTGCGAATCAACTGAGACTGATAATATGGATTTCATGCATTATATAAAATCTATGTATCCTGAGGATGCAACAATAAAGTTGCGATTCATCGACAATTTAAAAAAAAGACTTCTGTTTTTTTTACTGGATCCTAACCCCAAATAATACACCACTCTAATATAAAAACAAGAGGATCGTTAACGAAAACCATTTAGAAACTTATTAACTGGGAAATATGTGCGGACCAACGAAGTAGGTAAGGACTGATAAATGGGTTTCACGCAGGATATAGAATCTACATGTGTGTCCTGAGGATGCAACTATAAAGTTGCGAAACGTCGGCAATTTAAAAAAACGACTTTGTTTATACTAGATCCTAACCACAAATAATACACCACTCTAACATAACAACAAGAGGGTCGTTAACGAACACCATTTAGAAAGTAAAAAAAAATATTACTGAAAATATTAATTATCCAATTTACCTCACATTTTGTTCAAATAACAAGTGTTACATAGAAATGGACTGATAATATTTTAATATTACCTAAACATAGACAAACTACATATTTTTTTTAAATGTCTTATCTAAAATCTTCGTAAAAAATCTAAAAACTTTTAAATAACCCTTTTTTTTGTATTCATTCAAATCGTGCTTCAAATAATACCTTCAAAAGCGTGCCAAAATATAAGAAAAAAACCCTGTACATCTATTTTTACAAAGTTGCGTCGAAAGTTTTTAATACAGGTACGGTTAGTCACCAATTAATTTTTAATTGTTAATTACCAGAAATGATATCTGTGGAGAAGTATCAAGTTTGTTTAAACTCATTGCTCTAGCTGATTTCCAAATATTGTGCAAGCACATAAATGCTTTATCTAGATTCCACTAATTTGAGAAGGAAATGTATCAAATTACTAAGTCAGCTAAGTCAGTGGCGCCCATCGGAATGAACAACCAGTTCTAAAGAATAATTATTGTTATGATGTAAAATGTTACGAATATTATTTAGAGAAGTAATATAATTTTGATTTTTTCCATGAAATTTACATAGATATGTAGTAAAAGTAAACATCTGAAATATTAGCTTTAATAAACTAACTAATAACCAAATAACACTCAAGAATTTTTTTTCGTAAAAGATGGCCGCTTCAAAACGGATTTCTACAAAAAGGTAACAACTGTCACTGTGACGTCACAATAAAACAAAAATCTATAGATACTAACTATCTGAGTAGGTAGGTATTTCGGCAGATAGTTAAGTAGTTATTTGAGACTCAAGTAAAGTTTGGCACTGCTAGAATATGCGCCGTTATATATAAAGCTGTTTCCAGTTTCTATCTCAAGTGCAATGTTAATGAGTCTATATTATGTTAGTAATTGAATCATTTAATAGGCCGGGCAAAATGTAGTTGACAATTACTTTAGTCTGAGGGATTAATTGACAATATATTTTAATTGTTCAAATACTGCTACTTGAAATGGTATTAACGGAAATTGTTTTACTTAAGTTGATGCACTTCTTCAAAAAACTGACATAAGAATTTTGGATAACATTACCTGAACTCGTTTCAGTGATTTTTGATTGATCAGTTGGTAGAGGAGTAGGGATTTGGAACAAACATCATCCAACTGGTGCGAGTTTTCTCAAACTCATAAATAAATAAATAAATAATGTCTTTATTTCATAGCAAACATTTTAAATAACACACTTGTAAAATGGCGGCGAGATCTAGCTAAGTGCTACTCACATCTAACCGCCTCTTTAACAAAAAAAAAATATATATATATATATATATATATATATATATATATATATATATATATAATATTATCAGAAGTACCTATAAATATAGAATTCCAACAACTAGGTAACAAATTAACCATAATCATTATAATAACCATCAATTGATATAATTATTAGTTTGAACAAATGCTTTAATGTGTTTCTTAAAAGTTTCGACGCTGGAGCAAGCAGTAATTCCTGATGGCAAGATTTTCGCGGAATTGTAGCCAAATGAACGCTGAAAGAGCGCAGTACTGTGTCTGGGGACATTAAGCAGGCCACAGTGTCGGGTCAACCTACTGTGAATATTCGGTCTAGGGATAAGCTTCTCAAACAGATATTCTGGTTGTTTAGTTTGAATAATTTTAAAAATCATTGTTGCCAAATGTAACAGAAATCTTTCCTGTAAGGTGAACCATCTGGATTTCACAAAGAGAGGAGTAACATGGTCAAATTTTTGATGTCCATACGCAAACTTGAGACAGGCATTCTGTAGTTTTTGTAAACTATATTTATCTTTTTCAAATAAAGTTGGCCAATATACTACGTCGCAATATCCCAAACCTGAAAGGATCAATGCATCACACAATTCCAATTTCACATCGGAAGATAAATAATTCCGATGCAGATGCAGGGTATGGAGCTTGGCAAATCCCCTCTGTAAAAGACTGGAAACATGCGCCTCAAAGCGCAATTGAGGATCAAAAATTAGTCCGAGATTTTTCCAAGTGGATGATGGTGGTAATTGTTGACCGTTGATTTTGATAACAAAGTTATCACGCAAAGACAATAAATCACGGTTTTTACCAAACAAAAGAAACTGAGATTTAGAACCATTCAGAATCAACCTATGATGTTTAGAAATTTCATATATTATTTCTAGATCCCCATTTATATGTTCTTCTGCAAGCTTGGAGTTACATGCAAAAAATGAATAGTATATTTGCATATCATCTGCATATTGATGGGAACTACAGTTTTTCATAAAGCAAGAAAAGTCAGAAGTATAAGCAGAAAATAACAATGGGCCCAAGATGCTTCCCTGGGGCACGCCTCTAGATAATGGTAAGAGGTCCGATGACGAATCGCCAATCACCACTCTCTGTTTCCGACCAGTTAAATAACTTTCGATAAAGAGAAGAGAAGAAGCATCCAGGCCAAAGTATCCTAATTTAGCACACATGATCCTATGGTCCAAGGTGTCAAATGCCTTACTGTAATCCAAAAGTACAAGAGAGGTATTTTTTCCCTGATCACAAGCATAAAAAATATCATCAGTAACTTTTAAAAGAGCAGTAGTAGTACTGTGTAAGGGACGAAATCCTGATTGAGTGGAAGGAATTATTTTATTACTAGCGAGAAACTTACTGAGTTGTTCATGAATTACCCTCTCAAGTATTTTCGACACAGCAGGTAGTATGCTTATAGGCCGAAACTGACTGACATGCCCCGGATTAGCAATTTTAGGGATAGGCAAAACATTTGCACACTTCCAGGCCGAGGGATACTTAGAGCTGAGAAGAGAAAAATTAATAATATGGACAACCTGATCCGTTAGGTGATAACAAAAGACAGCATTTTAAGGTCAATGTTGTCACTGCCCCTGGCATTAGTTTTAATGCTACGTAAAATTTTTTCAACCTGATCATTACTAACCTGTGTAAAATTTAGTTTGTTTTGAATACTAGGATGAGTTTTATTAATATAATGGGCTGAGATAAATTCATTGTTGCTTAAATCGGGAATGGGGATGCTATTGATGAAATAAGTATTAAAAGAACTAGCAGTACCTATATCCCCAGGAGCTGTTCTAAGAGTGGTATTTATATTTAAATATTTAATTGTACGCCAAAAAGCTTTAGGATCCGATTGAAATTTATATTGTAAATAAGCGCGTTTCTCATTTCTTACAGCGGTTGTAACAAAATTCCTTAAAGATTTATATTCTTCCCATAAAGTACCGGTCTTTTGTTAACAGTTAACCAAGGAAAGGACACATCACCTCTTCTACTGAACCCTAGTTTAGGATAAATTTTAATTTTAATTTGATTATTGATCGATATAACTTGATTATTTAATATCAACTTTTGGAAATTTAAATTGTCACGAAAATCCAACATATTTTTCATTACCTGTATTGTAATCGTGAAAAAATCACCTTTCGATGTTTTTTTGTAGGTCTGCCTGTCTGTTTGTCTCTCGGTCTGATGGTCCGTCTGTTCGCGGTATAGCTAAAAAACTACTTGCCCACTATGAACGGGTAATATTTTAGTAAAAATCAAATACGGCGAAACAAAATGGCGGCCTAGTGAAAAGTTAAAAAAATTATTACTGAAAAACTACTTATCCAATTTACCTTGAATTTTAGACAAAAATCACGTATTAGGTAGTAATTAACTAGTAAACTTTTAGTAAGAATTCAGTCTGAAAAAACTACTTAATAAATTGATTTCAACTTTTGTGCAAGAATTAATTTTGGCAAAATGGTAGTACGAATTCAAGATGGCGAAACAAAATGGCGGTCATGTAAAATGTCTGTAAGGATGAAAAAAATTTCAGGTTTTACATACCTTTACGTTTTAGCGTCCCTAGATGGTAAAAACTATGTTTTCTCAATTCCATTTGTCTGTCTGTCTGTCAGTTTGCAGTGCATCTAAAACTACCTACCCGATTGATCTCAAATTTTGACCAAAAATTAAGGATTATGTAGGGATGACCTGGTATTACTTTCGTAAAAATTCAATATGACCAATCAAAATGGCGGCCTAGTGAAAAATTAAAAAAATATTATCAAAAAACAAAAAACTATGGTACGAATTCAAGACGTTAAAATAAAATGGTCACCAAATAAAATCTCTAAAAAATTAATGTAAAAAAAATCTTCTTTTGAATTGGGTTAATATCTTGCAGCAAAGTCGAATGTGATACAAGGATGCTGGTATGAATTCAAAGCGAAGATACAAAATGGCGGACTTAAAAAATCAGTAAAACTATAATTTAATTTATTTTAAACCATACCCAAAAAATAAGTGTGGCATAGGAAAAAACTGGTAAAATATTGGAACGATTTCGAGATGGTGGAACAAAATGGCGACCAAAAAAAATGTTTGAAAAGGCAGTATACTAAATGGCTACGTGTAGAACTAAATTTGGTTACACTTTACTATTCCGAATTAAAGGAAAAATGCATAACGAGGGAAGTTCCCGGTAAAGGAAATTTACCGGTTTTTCAAAATTTAGTTCAAATAATAAAAATCAAGTTTTCTTAAAAACTTCACTATTGTATTTATATTTGAATGTGCTCTCGTGTTCTACGTAAAGAAGGCCAGTTTTTAGACAACAGTAATCTATGTATTTATTGATAGATTGTGCAGCGTCCTACTGGCAGTACGAAAAAGACTCAATGTAGGACGTTTCTAAACAAGAATTTAGAGTACTTTGCGTCCTTCTAGCAGGACTTATAACATAGGATTATGGAGGAATTTATCAGCGTGTGCTTCCCCAAAAAAAATTACAAAACATCTTCTAAAATGTAATTTTTGAAATAACAAACCATTAATTTAGTTTATATTAAAACTGCTAAAATATTATCTTAATTATCAAGCCCATAATATATGCGGCCTTGACTCCGACCCAGCCATAATAGAATATCGAATAGAACCTATGCGGGCCGCTAGCTTCTCTGCAGACAAGTCCTGTATGCTCATTTCCTGTGAATCGAGCCAGAGGTTATTGAACTTTCCACCGGCTGTTTGCAATTTTTGCATTTCAGTCGCGTGCTCTAATTGGGGGCGGAAGCTATCGTTGGAATAGGTTCTTTGTTTGAACGGCTATCCGTGTGTTGTGTGATACGTACGTCGCGTCGTGCATGGTGCGATATGGAAGACAATAATACGGACGTGGATATGCAAATACCGTCACCTTCGGCTGTCGGTAATAATGTTGAAAATGTTGGAGAATTTAGTAAGACGAGTGTGTGTGAAAGTGTGGTGTGTGTCTTAATAATAAAAGGATTTTCAACATTAAACTTCGCTGATAAGCTTCAAATAATTTCCCAAGGAAGGGCAAAACCGCCTATAAAAAATTTAACCACAAAAATGAAAAACTGTATTAGAAATTTTTATCCGGAAAAACAATACGAACAATTTAAATGGCTAACAGGGTGTGAAAATAGAAGTAAATTATTTTGTTGGCCATGTTTACTTTTTGAAAATGAAAAAGGTCTCGGGAATAAAACTGGTTTTTCCGATTTAAACAATTTCCATAAAGCTGTAAAAAGACACATTATGCCCAAAGCGCATTTACAGGCCGTCAAAAAAGAAAAAGTCTTCGACAAAACCAGAATTGAACACGCCCTTAATAAACAGTTGGCAATTAGTCATTGCCAACACGATGAACTAGTCGATAAAAATAGGCAAATATTAAGAAGACTTGTTGACTTTTAGGTTTTAAGAATGTGTCCGAAAATCGTTCAGCAGATGCATTGTATACCGTAGTTTATAACGTTACTAAAGAAATTAATGGGGAGAAAAAATTAGTTGCTCAAAGCTATGATGGAGCTGCAGTGATGGCAGGACAATTAGGAGGTCTGCAAACTAAAGTTCGAGAAACTTTCCCAAGCGCTGTGTTTGTGCATTGGTTTGCTCATAAATTAAATTTAGTTTTATCCCAGTCCATCAATCACATTAAAGAGTGTAAAGTATTTTTCGTTACTTTAAATGACATGGCTGCTTTTTCCAAGCAGTCAACAAAACGTACACAAGCTTGGGACTCTATTCTCCACAAACGATTGCCCAAAGGAGCTCCTACTAGGTGGAACTATAATGGAAGACTTATGTTAACAGTATCTGAAAATCGTGAATCACTGATTGAACTATTTGAGAATATAATACAAAATAATGAAACCTGGAACTCAGGAGCAATAAATTGGGGTGGGTGGGGTTGGACTGTTTGAAACGAGATTTTAATTATTTGTGGAACATATCTTCAGAAATATTTCCATTCTCGGACAATGTTTTTAATATATTACAAATTAAAACAAATGATATTGCTTTTTGCCTAAAAAAAGTGGATGATTTTAAGTCCATGTTAAGCCAAAAAAGAGATGACTTTGACCTATTTTAGGAGAAAACGATGACGTTAAATGTAGAGCCATAAGCCAATCGTCTTCGAACATACAAGGTGGGAGATGTTCAAACATCAGACAGACGCCTCTTTTATGAAATAATCGATCAAATTCAGCAACAAATAAACTATAGATTTAACGGTTTAAATGATTTTAAATTCCTCGAGTTCTGCAATTTTGATGCATTTAAAGGAAAAACTTTTCCAGAAGATGCGTTTAAATCTCTTCTTCTTCATTATGGCCAGTTCTTCGACCAAGTGTTACTGCGATCTGAACTAAAAGTGATTTACGAAACTGATGACATTAGCGCAAAAAATAACGCTAACGAACTAATGCAATTTTTAAAAGACAAGGAGCTGGAAGGTGCCTACACCGAAGTGTCGAAATTGTGTGAATTAGTATTGACAATACCTGCCACAAGTTTATCAGTAGAACGCAATTTTTCAACACTTAAACGTATAAAAAATTCCGTGAAAAATTCAACGGGGCAGGAGAGACCTTCGCATACATCGCTGTTGTCCATTGAAAATAAACTTCTCCAAAATATGTCGGAGCATCGACGTTTTTATGATGACGTCATTGACGAATTTGCAAAAAATGATAATCGTGAATCACTGATTGAACTATTTGAGAATATAATACAAAATAATGAAACCTGGAACTCAGAAGCAATAAAATGTGTGTGTTTTGGACTGTTTGAAACGAGATTTTATTTTTAATTATTTGTGGAACATATTTTCAGAAATATTTCCATACATTTCCATACACCTTCGCATACATCGCTGTTGTCCATTGAAAATAAACTTCTCAAAAATATGTCGGAGCATCGACGTTTTTATGATGACGTCATTGACGAATTTGCAAAAAATGATCGAAGAATCGAATTACATTACAAATAGGTAAGTTTCTAAAAATTGCTTCCCTTTCCTAAAATTTCACCGCACGCCACTGGAATTTATAATCTTTTCGCTTTTTTTTCCTGGACCTTGAACGACTTCATATACGGAAGATATTAGCGTTTCAATATTTGAACTCGTTAGTCCCCAGCATGATGCAAGCGGGAGCACGCGTGGCCATCTCGGTTCACTATTTGGACCCAAAGGACGACAACGAGTTTTTCTCATTTTGGGGAAAATTGGGCTAGTTCTAAATGTCTTGGGACCATTGTATAATAGCGTCCAAAAATTCCGCAAAAGTTAAATGGGATGTTGACGGAGAGATCACAAATGTGCATTTTGATGGAGCACAATCTATTAACGCATACATAACCATATCCGTCAAAGTCGCTTGGCTCTAGAACAAGTATGGAACATGAAAAGATGGCAGCACTGAATGTTTGCCAGTATTTTTAAGTAAATACTTCAAGAAAACCAAACCTAAAACACACCGAAAATTGAGTTGAAAATCCAAGACCTGCACAAGAACAAGTTATCCTGTATGGGGACTGCCAGATAGAGTGCGGGTTCAAAGAAAATGCATAATTTGTAGTCAAGTACATAAAACCCAACAAAAAGGAAGTTATAGATGCCGTGCTTGTGAACCTCGGGATGTTATGTGTTCAACAACGACCGGCAGAAACTGTTTTGCCCATCATATACAGCATGACATATCAGTCTAAAGCTGAAGTATAATGTATTTTTGTGTTCAAAAATTAGTTGCTATCTTCTTTTGAGTATTTTGCATATCTTTACAATCGTTCCTATAAGGTTGTGCTTAGAATTTCTAATATTTGTTTTGTTACTCATTAATGTGATTTAGTTGTTAATAATATTTTTGATTTGTTTTGATTTATCATTTTGTCATTTATGTTTATTAATAATTATCACCACTTGTTGATCAACGGTAAGGGCATGTAGCTACTGGCAGTACAGAAGTAAGTCCTGCCGGAAGGACTACTTCATTACGAGTATACGTCCTGCCAGTAGGACATAGGTACATTTAGAAGCGCTTCCAGCAGGACTTTGCTTTGTGCAATCTATCATTATACAATAATTGTATTGTTCCCAAATCCAAAAAAGGCTCCAATAACAAAAAACAAATATACTCCGAAGGTCCAAACGGTGACGAAAATAATAAAAGTTAAATACGTTATAAGCAAAAACCTTTGTAAAAGCAAGCGTCTATTATTATTTAAAAATGTATTAAAAATAATAAAATTAAAAAGAACCTATAAATAGACAGTACGCCACTGTCTGAATTTGCCGAAAACTTAAATCTCGGATATACTTATAAGTAGCTTCTCTCAAGGTTAGTAGCTCAGTTGATAGATATCATATTATAAATAGAACAATGAGGTTCACATCGATATTTTTTATAGTTATCATAACATTATCAGCATGTGCCAAAAGTGCGAACATTTTGGGCATTTTCCCGCTGCCAAGCTTAAGTCATCACATATTAACGTCGAACTTGATGAAAGGATTGGCTGAAGCCGGTCACGAGGTCTATATGGTTAGTCCTTTTCCCACGAAAAATATACCGGAAAATACGAGTTATACGGATATTATTCTAGATGGATATGCAGAAGGTGCACAAAGTAAGTTCAAACAAATATCATTATAACATACAGTTGAAGCTTTTATAGCCTTGGTCAATTAGGAAATTATGATTGTTGAGATTGGATCGTGTTTAATATTAATTGGAATTGCTGATAACCAGCCTTGGGACACTGGAAATCTTTATTCTATCAGATCTTAACACTAAAAATTCGGAGAGTAAATAAATTACTAACATGGTCTACTACTAAGAACCACGATTTCTTAACCCTTTGTTAGTCGCGCCAAATTTTCATACACTATTAATCGCGTGGTGTCTGTGAGAAGCCAGTAAAGTAATGCGTTATTTTTACCTTTTTTATAACAGATTTTATTTGTAGAAAGTAAAAAGTGACGGCTCGTACTCTAAAATTTAGGGTCAGCCGAACCTCAAGGCCAATCAAAGGCGATTTTATGGTGAGGGGGTAATGAAATAGTTACCCCCCCCCCACCTCCCCCCAGACCGGTCCAACATCATGTGTAATTTACATATTTTTACGTGAAAATTGTAATTAAAAACTTGCATATCCGTAGATAGAGAGTATTGATGTTAATATATACAATGTAATTAACAAATTTGCTGCAGGAAACGTTATTCTCTAACTATTTATTAATGGCTGTTTTTTTTACTTATGCCACAAGTATGATAAAAAATATGGGCATTTATGTTGTTCTCATACCATTTACAATAAAATATATTAACTAGACTGAAATATTAAAAAAAACAATTTTTTTTTAAATTAACCCCCCTACAGAAAGGTTTCCTAAAATCGCTTTTGAGGTCAATGTGGTGTTAATTGGTGCCGCGTCCAAATTTGGTCAAATACTAGTCTTATTATTTTCCGTTTATTTCTTCAATGTTAATTAGGTAGGCACCAACCTATATATAGAAGATTTAGGCTAGAGTATAAATTTAATAAATAAGAAAAAAATGTTAGTAATACGCTCTAGTCAGCCAATTTAATTTTTTGATATTTTAATGTACCTCCCCTAAAGAGGAAAATAAAATAGAAGTTAAAGCTACATACTTAACCAAAAAAGTATATTGTCCAGCAAGAACCACCATGTGGCCTGCCGAATTTGAAAACATATTGCAAATGATATTTTAAAATATTCACTTCACATTTCGCTACCACATTTAAACATGTAAAATGAAGTGAAAATTACTAATAATATATTAACAATCATTAGCCACTACTAATGCAAAGAACTAACACATTAATTAAAAAATAAGTAGTATCATTTATTAATAATTACAATTAATACCTGAAAAATGGTAGTATTCGATTGGGAAAAAAAGGAGCAGGTGTTGGGTGATATAAGCTACGACGAACGTTATAGCATTGGGATGTATGCGAACGTAATAGGTACCGCATGAATTAGTGGCTGAAGTCTAGCACGTGAGATGATGAAGTCGGCCGGCCGACCCACCGTCTTTAATAAATATATTAATATAATTATATTATTATTTAATAATTATTATATGGACGGTAGCTCACGGACTTCTGTTAATGGCGTTATTTGTATGTTAGTCAAGCAACGATAATACGGATACCTACCTATTTTGCAACGTGCCCAGGAAATAATAAACTACACGTTGGTCTTTGCGTTTTTAGAATGTTTGCAAAATTACTCCATATAAACTCTTCTAAACAATCTGATCTTGAAAAATATTGTAAGAAAGCGACCATATTCTCTAAGAGACCAACTTTCAAATGACTAAACTAGAAATAAGACACAAAGTCTCGGTCTCAGTCAAAAAGAGTATAATGCGGTTACACGTGTTTCGCCTTTTCAGGCATTATCAGACCTACAATTAATATAACAATCAAAAACTATCACTATAAATATACAAAATTCAAACAAACCTTCGACATTAACTAAAATCACAAGAACAAATCAAACAACTATAACGTCACATGTTAAAATACACACTGAGATGAGGTTAAGAAACTAAGGTATTGACACGCGCAGATAAAAGTTGAATGAAATAAAAGACAAAAAAATATATAAATAAAAAATATAAAAAAAAAGGTTATTGATATACCCAAGAATTGAACCCGAGCCTCCGGCGTGACACACCGAGATACTGACCACCACTCTACCAGCAGGTCTAACGAAAAGTTTATACATTATCTTCCTGCCGATTAATATTAGTGCCAAGATTATTAAAAATTAGTTGAGGTTCGAAATTGAAGACATCATTAACACAATGTAAAACTGGGCTTCTTTTAGCCCTTTTTATTTCCATCTTCTCTAACAAATCCAGTTTTTTACTCTTTGGACACTCGTGTAGTATCTTTACATTGTTTGGTATAGAAAAATGGTGTCCAGTTGTTAGCAAGTGGTTAGCAAAAGCCGACTTTGTGTCAGTGATATCAGTGTTTTTATATTTATCGAAAAGGCTAAAATGTTCCCGGACCCTAGTGGAAATCCTTCTCCCTGATTGTCCGATATATACAGCAGAACAATCTCCACAGCCCAATGAGTACACCCCTGATTTTGAGAGATGTTCAGTCTTATCTTTTCATTACTAGATGTCTCTTAAGTGAGTTTACTGTTTTAAATGCAATTGAGACATCTAAATGTTTGAAAAACTTCGCCACCTGCATTGAAATATTACCAAAAAATGTTAAACCTTTGAAACATTTTTTAAGTGTTGTTTTAGAGTGAATAATATTAAAGGAAAGTTTGTATTTATTGAAAAACTTAAAATAAAGTCTATTGATGGAGTGGATAGGAAAACCGTTGTTGAAAGCAATTTGTTTCATAATCTGCAATTCCTGATTGAAAGCATCCTTGGAGAGAGGTATTTTGAACAACCGATAGAAAAATGAGTTGAAGGCTGCAAACTTGTGTGAGTGAGGAGAAATGGAACTAAATTGAATAACGTTATCTGTAGACGATTGTTTTCTGTATATTTCAAATTCTATTTTGGTATTGTTCCTGATTAACATTAAATCTAAGAAAGGTAATCTACCCTCATTCTCCATCTCTAGAGTAAAATCTATTTTGTTATGAAGGGAGTTAACAAAATTCAAAAAATCAGTCAACTGCTGATTGTTTCCTTTCCACACGATACATATATCATCTACGTACCTCTTGTAAGCTAATAGATGGTCGGCAAAACGGCTTTTCATAATCTTTGCCTCCAAATCACTCATAAAAATCTCACTAAGAAAAGGGGAAAGGCAGGAACCCATCGCTAGACCCGTTAACTGTCTAAAAAATAAGCCATTAAATTTGAAAAAATTTTGGTTCAGTACGGTGGAGAGCAGAAAAACGAGATTCTCCTTTACTAGTGCTGGTAGGGCAGTTTTGTCTAATAAACTCTTTACCAATTTAATGCATTCGTTGGGGTGATGATATCACTGAGACAAAGTCGGCTTTTGCTAACCACTTGCTAACAACTGGACACCATTTTTCTATACCAAACAATGTAAAGATACTACACGAGTGTCCAAAGAGTAAAAAACTGGATTTGTTAGAGAAGATGGAAATTACAAGGGCTAAAAGAAGCCCAGTTTTACATTGTGTTAATGATGTCTTCAATTTCGAACCTCAACTAATTTTTAATAATCTTGGCACTAATATTAATCGGCAGGAAGATAATGTAATAAACTAATAATAAACTTTTCGTTAGACCTGCTGGTAGAGTGGTGGTCAGTATCTCGGTGTGTCACGCCGGAGGCCCGGGTTCAATTCTTGGGTATATCAATAACCTTTTTTTTTTATATTTTTTATTTATATATTTTTTTGTCTTTTATTTCATTCAACTTTTATCTGCGCGTGTCAATACCTTAGTTTCTTAACCTCATCTCAATGTGTATTTTAACATGTGACGTTATAGTTGTTTGATTTGTTCTTGTGATTTTAGTTAATGTCGAAGGTTTGTTTGAATTTTGTATATTTATAGTGATAGTTTTTGATTGTTATATTAATTGTAGGTCTGATGATGCCTGAAAAGGCGAAACACGTGTAACCGCATTATACTCTTTTTGACTGAGACCGAGACTTTGTGTCTTATTTCTAGTTTAGTCATTTGAAAAATATTTACCTACTTTTTTAAAAAAATAATTTTCCCTGTATATTTTCTGGTACGGCCCGGCCGACCCTGCCGCCGCGCCGCTGAGGAGCCGTCACTGAAAGTAACGATTTCTGGTTTGTTCTTTTTGCCCGTAGTTGGATCTATGGCTCAGTGGCGTAACTACAATGGTGCGAATGGTGCGGTTGTTCCAGGGCCCGAGCCTTTGGGGGCCCGGCGGTCCAGTCAAAGTCTACAGAAAAAACTATCGTATTAGAACTATCGAAAGAACTAAAAACTATAGATGGAATTACATTTACAGAACTACGCGACGTTGATCGATAAGCGACAAAAACCGTGTCACCGTGTGTAGACTTTAACGAGCACCAAACAGGCAAACAGCCTTTTGTTTTTACTTGGCCTTCACCAGCAGGTTCACAGCAATAGGTAAGCGCTTTACGTCGGTAAAGATCAATCGAACAGAATTTCTTCGTGTAATAGGGAACGAAGATGCAAAATAATTACCGAATTGATAGTTTATTTTAAGTTATTTACTATTTGCTTTGGACAATGCCGCACTACCCATTATGCCCGTGAGGCTCGGGCCTATAGCCTATAGAGCGCCCGCCGTCGCCTCGCTGCAACAAGAATCCTTTATATAATTTTTCTTGTTTAATTTTATCGGTAAGTAGCTAATTTTTATATATTATTATGTTAAAGTCTGCTATATGGAAGAGAGGATTTTTTTTGGTCGTCACTTTTTCCTACAAGCTTGGAGCCCGGAAATACGTTTGGGTTTAAAATAATTAATCCGACACTGGCTGCAATGCTTGCTTTTAAACGATAGGGCCGATAGGGGCCCGTAATCTCAAGCGGGCTTAGGACCCCAAAAGTTGTAGATGCGGTAATGGCTTTGCATGCTAATTTTTTGTGCTCTATATTGAGTGCTAGACTAAAACAGGCGTATAATTGCAGTGATACCGATTTTATATTTTGTTTTGTGAGTATTCAGCATTGTAGGTATAATAAAATGAATTACAAAACCAATCGGGAGCAGCTAAAACAAAAAAAGCTGCGGAAAACGAAACAAAATTGAGAAGGCATGTAAAAATAGACAATTTTTTTCAAGTTATAGACAAAAGTAACACCAGTCAGTCGTCTAATCGTAAGTCGGTGTAATTAGAATTATTATTATACTTTAGAATCTTGTTTTGTTTATTTGCTTCTTTTTTTGTTAAGTTTATTTAGAAGATATATAACCTTATATCATTTTTCTGTGATACCTATACCTCAATTAGCTATATTTATTCGGGTCATTGATAATAACTTTGAGATCACTGAAGAGATGGCTGCCCTTTCTCTAATTAAAGGAACTACAAAAGGATGTTTGATGACAGTACTGAGACGATATAATTTAGAACTGACAAACCTTTCTGCAATTGTAACAGACGGTGCACCATCCATGGTAAGAAAAATGGAGGGGCTCGTGGGTTTGATGAAAAAACGGCAGAAAAATCTTCCTTTGATGCATTACCATTGTGTCGTTCATTAACAAAATTTTTGTGCAAAATCCACAAATATCGACTAGGTGATGAAAGTTGCACAATTACAAGAAAATAATGCCGAGTATGGTGATGTGACATATATTTCTGATGTTCGTTGGTTGAGCAGAAGAAAAATGCTAGAACGCGTTTTTGAACTCAAGAAGGAAATCGCCTCCTTCATGGAAACCAGTTCTACAATTTAGTGATCCCGACTGGCTGCGCGACTTTGGATTTCTCAAAGACATTACGCTGCACCTCAAGGACTTGAATACCAAAAAACAAGGAAAAGAAAATCTCATCAATATCCTACTAAACACTGTGACGACATTTTAGTTTAAGCTGGATTTACGGAAAAATCAAAACTTTTATATGAAAGTTATATATTAAATCTTTTTAAATTTAAGAACCAATTGGTTTTAATAATACTTGTCACGTTTATTTTATTATTTATAAACTTAAAGTAAATTTAATCACAGAAGATCGAGGAATATTTCCATTACTATCAATCACTACCATCACCATTGGCGAAGCCTTCCCTGAAGTTAGAGGGAAATAATTTTCAAAAGACTGCAAAATAAACTATTTTAGCGACCACACACAGCCCACTTTCTAAAATCCCTATTAATGTTACTTATACCAACTATTTAAACATTTCTTATAGTTAAACTGAGTATCAAGACTTGGTAGTAAATGAAACCAATCATATTTTTTTCAAGTAACTAAAACATCTTACCATAACCTATTTATTTATATTTGCATAACAAGACTCTAATTTCAATTTATACTTATTATTATCGGCATCTAGCGACCCTGAAACGTAAAGATCTGAAAAAATCTCGGAGGGTCATTTTTACGATTACAAAAAAAAAGGTTTTCACTTCATAATACGTAGAAAAAAACTTGGGTGGGGGGCATTTGCCCTCTTTTTCCCACCTGGTAATGCCACTGACAGCAACCAGTTTTGCATTATACTTTTGATATACCTTAAATTGGTTAAAAATAATGCGATGTATTGAATATAACCGAAAAATAATTTAATCTTTTGCCATCTCTACTCAATAGATTTCAACTAAAGAATAAATTTTATTTCCAGAACATTTCGCAAGCGTCAACTTGTTTGCGACCGGACGTGAAGGCCCTGTGAACATGTTTCAAAGATTGTCCATATTGGTTGACATTGCCAATAAGACATTACACGACCAAAATATAAAGAACTTAAGTGATTCCAATATACAATTCGATGTAGTCATCACGGAACCTTTCATGACTGAAGCTCACAAGGTATACGGTTACGTTTTCGATTGTCCATTGATCATCTTCAGTCCCATAGGTCCGAGTATCTTTGTAAATTACGCGGTTGGAAATCCCCAACCTGTGGCTACGGTACCGCACATGTTTGCCAGTGACTTTGCAAACAATCCGTCGATTGTTAATAGAGGAAAGAACATGATGCTATACGTATTCGAATTTCTACTTTCACATCTTTACCTGTTTCCACAACAAAACGAAATAATGCGTGGGGCTTACCCCGATGCTCCACCATTTTATGATGTATACACCAACGTGTCATTGGTGCTAGTAAACTCGCATCCGAGTATCTATCCGGCAGTACCGATCGTTCCAAATATGATAGAAATTGGAGGATTTGCTATGGAACTGCCAAAAAAACTACCTAAAGATTTGGAGGATTTCATAGCCAGTGCCGAAGATGGGGTGATATTTTTTAGCATGGGGTCTCATCTGAGAAGTAAAGATATGCCTGAAGAGAGAAAAAGATTGTTTCTTGATGTTTTGGGAAAACTGAAACAGAAAGTTATCTGGAAATTCGAGGAAGATCTACTCAACGCACCTTCAAATATAATGATTCAAAAATGGTTGCCTCAACCGGATATTCTAGGTAAGTTTATCCTTCCTAATTCGATTTATATAAAAAAATAATTTAATTTAAGTAAGAGGAACTAATTTCTTTATTAGTTGTCTTTAGTCATGTGATTTGTGTAAGCCAATCGAACTGCTTATTCTTTTCAGAAAAATTAATACCAATGACTAAAATTGTTTAATACATTCACCCAATTTTGTGTGGCTTTATAGATAATTTAGAATAAATTCTTAGATTACGAGTTCCACAAAGGAATAAAACTTGGATTTTTGTATTTTAGACAATCATTTGCCCGGGCATTTCATTGTCGAAGAAAATATAACTATAAATAGATATCTGCAGCTGTGACAAGAACAAATTATCACAGCAACTAGAAATATTATTCTACCTAATAAATTGTGGAACATTGGGTTGACTGCTCTCCAGCTCACAATACTAGATAGGTTACAGAGGTTCCTAGAAACACTTTTGGCAATAAATTTATTTCTAATAGTGATCTCAAGGTTTGGCCGACGAGACCACCAGACCTTACGCCTCCCGATTTTTATTTATGAGGGTACCCAAAAAATGAGACGCATGAATCTTTTGCACCATAAAATCATGAAGAATTAAAACAGGGGGGTACGAGATGTTCTTATTAGAATCAGCGGAAACACCTTAAGGAGATTTATCTATAAAGTTTTAAGGCTGTGTGAAAAATGGAGGCAGGCATGTGCCATGAAATTTTAAACAGTATTTCAGATAAACAATTGCAAAATTATTTTTTATATAAAGACCAAGTGTGGACTTGATTTTAGCGTCCATATAGACAACTACGTTTTTGTTTACGTTTTCCGGTTCAAAAGAAAACTTTACTAGTCCATATGTTTTTAAAATGACAAAAACAAACTCTCAAAGTCTAAATCTCAATCCAAATAAAAAAAAATTATTTTTAATTTGGTTACATGTTACATGTAAATTTTAATTATAGTACAATAAATTAGTAAAATTAAATTAAAATACCTTAAAGATGACGAACAATAAATCTACACAAGCACATGACCATGTTGACCAACAGACTGGCGCGAATCAGAGATGAGGTTAAAGGCTGTTAGCAACAGGATAAAGTGAGGATATATCATATAAACATATTATTTGATGTTATTAAATATTAAATTTGGTTCAAAATTAAAAATCTCCTTCACACAGCTTAATATTGGATTCTTTTTAGCCCTAGTGATTTCCATCTTTTCGAGTAAATCCAATTTAACACTTTTATCACATTCATAGGTTATATTTACATAATTCCAGGCAGAAAATCGATGATTTGATTATGAAAGCTCATTTAATGTTAGAAATATTAGAACCTTTGTAATTTTTAGCAAGACTTAAGTGTTTATTGATTCTGGTGGATATTTTACGTCCAGATTATCCCACATATATCGTTGAACATTGTCCGCACTCCAGTGAATATACAGCAGACTTATCAAGAACACAACACATACGTTTTTACCTTTGTTTTGTACCAAATGTTGTTTTAACGTATTAATGATTTTATATGATATCATTATCTATTGATAAGAATGTTTTTCCTGATAGTTTAAAATTCTTCTACCTTTACATAAAAAAGGGACCATAATAGTGATGAGAATTATCGTGGCATTAAGACTTAGTTCTCTAGCGTATCTAAAATTTTTGATTTGGTAATTAAAGATCAGCTGGTTTCATTTTTTTGTACAAATAATTTATTGTCATCGTACTGGCATGGTTTTACTATGAATAAAAGTTCGAGAGTATCGCACGTGCGAAGACCGCGCCTCTAGGGAAGAGCCGCAGTTTAACCCTTCCGTTCGTATTCAACGTAAAGTAGATCCCAGCGATCGCGCGTTATTCAGTATTTTATCGGCGGTCTTTTAGTTTATTCGTGGGAGGAGTGGCGCGTGTGTGTGGTTGAAAATGAATTCGTTTGGGCCCGTTAGTGATATTATTTGTAGTTTGTTAGAAACTCCATTTCCCCGTTGGAAAGAAGATGACAAAAAGGACCTTTTAATTACGGGTCGACAAACAAGTGTGCTGACTATTAGTCCTAAAAAAGACATTAAAAATTCTGGTAAATCCTACAATATTATACTGACTTTGTTAATGTTCGCATTTCATCTCCTAATTTACCCCTAGTAAATATTGACCCTTACCATCCTGCGATTGAACTGATGTATAAAATTGAATATGTTCCTCCAATAAAAAGTTACAATCAAGTGAGTGTATATCAGTTTCATCGGGCAAATTTCCATGAACTCAATCTTTTTTATAAGCAATCGGATTGGTCTTTCTTATCATCTCCTGACATCAACGGGATCGTTGAAACCTTCTATGAGGTTTTGCTTCGGGGAATCGATATTCATGTTCCCAAGAAAACCATGGTTTACTGCAAGTACCCAAAATGGTTTGACCTCCCATTGAGAAGGCTTATTGGACAAAAGAATCGCCTATATAAGAGGCATAAAAGGACTGAACAACAAGCTGACTATCTGGCCTATTCGGACATACGACGTGAAGTAAAGTTTCGAACTGACATGTGCTATCTTACATATGTCACGCAAACTGAATTACTTATTCTGGAAAATATCAAGCACTTTTGGTCATTTGTTCGTAACTTGAGAAGAGACTCTGGTATGCCTAGTGTTATGAATTATGACGGTGAAGAAATTATGGGTTCAAATCACATCGCTAATGCCTTTGCAGCCCGTTTTCAGTCCTGCTATTCACACCATGAAATTTTAGATTTTAGTCAAATTAGTCCCGTAAGTTCTTCAGGGAAACTACTAGCAACATATTATTTTACAGAGGCAGAAATCTGCACTAAAATAGATGGCCTTGATGTTTCTAAGAGGGCTGGTCCTGACGGAATTCCCACTATCTTTTTGAAAAGGTGCTGTCAGTCGTTGTCTCAACCGCTATGTGTAATTTTTCAAAGATCTTTTAATCTAGGTTCATTTCCTGATATTTGGAAATTTTCTACACTGATGCCGATCTTTAAATCCGGTGATAAAAGCGATATAAAGAACTACAGAGGTATCTCTTTGCTTTCACATATCCCAAAGCTGTTTGGGGCAATTATCACTGATCATTTATTTGAGTCTTTGAAACACTACATTACGAGTATGCAACATGGTTTTTATCGCGGTCGCTCAACTACTACAAATCTTGCGATGTTCCAAAATTACTTAATTACATCTGTCGAAGCTGGCCAACAGATTGATGCTGTTTACACGGACATATGCAAGGCTTTTGATAGTGTTTGTCATCAGCTTTTATTATTAAAATTGCAGCAAATTGGTCTTTCTGGAAGTTATTTGGAGTGGATCAGATCTTATTTGTTTAATCGTCGACAACAGGTCAACATTTGTGGTTCAGTTTCTAGGGAGGTTATTGTGACATCGGGTGTCCCACAGGGTTCACATATTGGTCCAGTGCTCTTTCTACTTTTTATAAATGACATAGTATCTTGCTTTAGAGCGTCCAAATGTCTTTTGTATGCAGACGATTTAAAATTTTTTGCTCCCGTTTACACTGACTCAAATGCACTGCAATCTGACATTGGAAGGCTCGTCAACTGGTGCAGCACTAATTATCTCCATCTTAACATATCCAAGTGTAAAGTGCTCCGTTTTCATAAACGCATTAACCCTGTTCTCTCCTCCTACTTCATAAATGATGTAACACTAGAGGTTGTTAGTTCTTACACTGACCTAGGTGTTATTTTTGATGACAAACTAACATTTAATCTGCATATTGACAGCATTGTACTCAAGGGTTTTAGATTGTTGGGCTTTATAAAAAGGAATACAAGGCATGTGACGGACACCAAAGCAATTGTCTGTCTGTATTACTCACTGGTACGGAGTGTTTTGGAGTATTGTTCAACAATATGGAGTCCATCATACCAGTGCCATAACGATAGAGTTGAAAAAGTACAAAATAGATTTGCGAAATACCTCTTATATAAATTTAATTTTCCATATCAGGATCTATCGTATAACACTAGAGCTCTTCTAAGCGGCCTTCAAACCCTTGAGTTTCGGAGACGTAAGGCACTTCTTGTTTTTCTACACAAGCTAATAAATGGAGACATTGATTGTGAAATATTGTTGGGGTCGGTCTCATTTTTGGTACCTATTAGGAGAACAAGACAACCACAGCTATTCTTTGAACGATACCACCGTACAAATTATGGGTCTGGCGCATTTATTGACCGACTAGTGTGTAATTACAATCGTCATTTCGCAGAATATGACATCTTTAGACTTAGCACTTTGCAGCTAAAAAGGCAGCTAAATGGATTGCTTTTGTGAGGTTTTTTACACTTCGTATTCATATGGATTTATGTATTCCTTTGTAATTTTTTTTGTCTGTAAATGTGTATTTGTGTATCAATTTTTTTTCTCTATTTTAAATGTTTGAAGTAGTTACTGTTTTTATTGGGTCTCTCGATTTTGACTTTTTTATTTTTTTTTTACCTTGTTTACGAATCCGTACCATTTAGAATGTTTAGCATTCTGTAGTGTACGTTTCAGAAGGACCACTTGTCCGATGCGTGCATCGGCTACGTCCTTCCTTTATAAATATTAATTTAAAAAATTTTTGGTTGTCTGAATTTAAGTGGCTGGGTAGCAGTGGATATTTGCAAAAAATGTTTTGCATGCGTTGCCCATTTTAGACCTTGTCAGTCCTACTTTTCTCTAACTAACACTTCCCCTATTTTTTTTACCCACGAGCCGCCACTACAACCTCTCATCTATAAGCTAGCAGTTTATGAGTTTTTCTAATAAATTCATAAAAATTTCACTTATAAATGGTGGATAGCAAGATCCACATTGCCAGCCCCGCACTTTGATCCAAAATCCTGTTGTTAAATTTAAAGAAATTCTGTTTTAGAACTGTTTTTAGTAATAATATAAGGTCATTTATGATGATTCTTGGCAAATCACTGTTGTATAACAACCCGTACACCAAGTCGATACAATCAGCTAGCGGGATGCTAGGGAATTGATCTTTGACTTCAAATAATTTGCGAAGTCCACAGATTGTCTGGTAGAATAAACATTTCTGAGAACATCTTTGAGCCAAAAAGTTAAATGGTAACACAGAGAATAGACGAACGAAACTACCGGCCTAATTGGAACACTCTTCTTATGTATTTTTTCCATTGTCTGACTCCAATTCTTGAGAGAAACCAGATCTGGAAATGAAGAGGAGTCTGGTCTCTCTAAAATGAAGAAAAACTGAGATTGAAAATGAAGAGCTAGAAAAACGAAAGAACACTGATGTTAGCACTTTCAATTTTACTGAGATTGTGCAAGCTGTTAATTCTCCAAAACTTCTACGTATGGAAGAATGTAGTTCGAGGTTGATTTGTCTGCTTTGCGATTTTATTTTGTACTTTTATAATATAATAAAAAAAAACTATTCCTTTCTTTTTATTATCGTGCAATTCTCCAGTTTAATATATTTTTTTAAACATAATTAGTGATACCCTCCACCTTTTGAGTGAGATGAATCAACAAAGAGGGAACTTATTGACCCCACTCGCGGGTTGAATCAGGTCAATCTTAAGACAGATATTTAGTATAGGTGCCTCAAATTTATACGAAATCATTGCATTAAGATGCCTTTACATCGAAAAAAAATCTAGATACTTTTTAAACAAATGTCATATATCTATAAGGCAAAATCTGCAATATTTGGCCCGATTCACGGATTCATCTCCTTTTACGGTATTACGACTTAAGCCTGGCTTATAGATTGAAAACGTTTGCGTTTTGCGTCGCCGCTTGCTTTAAGCTGCAACCAATGAAATTGCTGAATTTTAGAAGGCTCTTAAAAAGGTTCGTCAATAAATTTGACATTAATATACACATACCATCATCGTCTATTTCAAAAAACTGCTCGGGGTCATTATCTTTAATTTTAAGAGAATACTGGTAGAAGTTTTGAGTATTTATACCCCAATTAACAGGTCGAATTTCGCCACCTTTTTTTCAACAACTTTACAGCTGCAGCACACATTAATCCATAATGCCCAGTTAGGCATCATTACTATGATTTTGATTATTCATTCTCGGCAAGTTAAAAAACGCACAAAAACTTAAAAAAAAGCAAGACAAAATTGCATTACACAAAAACTGATAAATATAAACAAAAAAGTAAGGTTAAAAAAAGTACGACGCCGACGACCAGGTGTACGTCATAGGCAATACAAAAAGCACGGATACGTTATGTCGTAAATGTGGATTTTTAAATGAAATTTTCGTGCGAGGAGCTTCAACTACCTATAATTAAATAACGGTTAAAGTTTTTGACTCCAAACTTGAGGAATATTATTTTTTTAATGTGTAAAATATTTTGGTGCTATTTAAAAAAAACGTGCAAGTTGCCTATTGGAAAAATAACTATTCTGCATTACAACCTTTGTTTATTTTCAGCTCATCCCAACGTCAAACTTTTCATAACCCATGGAGGTTTCGGAAGTACCACAGAGGCGATCTACCATGGAGTACCAATTCTGGCCATTCCAGTCTTCGGGGACCAGTACGTAAACGCAGAAAGGGCACAATCTGATGGTTATGGTTTGACAATGGATTTCAACGATCCTGATTTCAGTGAAGAAACTTTAGCTTTCCGGCTAGACGAGCTGTTAAATAATCCCAAATATAGAGAGAATGCTAAAGAAAAATCAATATTATTCCACGACAGGCCCATGAAACCCATGGAAACGGCCATTTACTGGGTAGAATATGTAATAAGACACAAGGGGGCGCCGCATTTAAGGGTGGCAGGGGTCGATTTGCCCTGGTACAAATATTTTTTGGTAGATGTATTAGCCTGTATATTATCGGCAGTTTTATTATTTATTTGTGCCGTTAAATATTCCGTTAAAAGAATGTGCTGTAGTTCAGCAAAGACTATGAAAAAACAAAAGATACAATAGCTTAGTACTTCAGAAATTCCCAGTATTATATTTGTCCTTGTACATTTATTATTTGAACAACAACAAAAGCAGGATACTGGCTTAAAAATAAATTAAGAAAAAATTAAAAAAGATAATCGTTGTAATTGTATAAGTGAGCGATATTTTGACAACCCCTGTGGGACATACTGTAAGAAATAAAGTTAGAGAAAAAAATTATACATCACATTATCTTTCCAATAATATGTAATCCGTAAAGAAGAAATGCCATAAATATCTTATACCTAGATCAAAATACAAGAGTTCTAACCACACTACAACACGACTTGTTACCTTCTGGACGCGCGTTTCACTAACCAAGTTAGCGTCATCAGCAGATGATATAAACTGAAGTAACTTATCCTAACCGAGACTATTTATAGGTAAATGTGGTCACACTTGGTTGCACCCGACTGCACCGTTGTCAAGTAAACAATAGAGGGGACTATAGGGAATAGGTCCTCTGTCTTTATTTAGTGCTTTCTTACCACGTTTAACTATTTCTATACTCTCAAATGCATCCAATAATCTATTATTAGATACATTTTTAATCAACTTAAGATTATTTATTCCTATTCGGTGATTGTTTTCCAAAGCATGTTGGGCAACGTATCTTAAATGTGCCATGTGTTCTTTAAAACGAATGTTTATGGAGCGTTTAGTTTGCCCAACATATTTTAGATCGCAGTCATTACAGCTAATTTGATAGATGCCACTCCTCTCCCTCAAATCGACTTTTTCTTTGGGGTTTCCAAGAAGATTTTTCAAACTGTTCTACGTTTTGTAGGCTACTCTAAAACCTAGGTTTTTAAATACTTTTTCTAGACCTCTCGTATATCTGGGATCATATGGGATTACTATGAATTTATTGGAAGCCTCAGGTGTTTGAAGAATAGTGGCATCTTTTAACATTTTCTTATGCTTATGTCTATTTACTAATTTATGTACAAAATTATCATTATATCCATTACTTTTAGCTATATTTTTAATCCAATTCATTTCATTGTTAAAACGTTCTTTACTTAATGGAAAATTGACTAACCTGTGAGTTAAGAAATGGATATACCTATCCATATACAGCGTGTAACAAAAGTATGGAAACGGCGAAATATCTCAGGTTAGGTTAGGTTAGGTTACAGTAGTACAATAGTACACTTAGGTATAAAATTATGCCGGATCCAATGATGAGTTCCGCATTGCAGCCAAGTTTACCGTTTTTTGTTATAAAAGGAATTTTTTTTTAATGGTACACCTTATTATTAACTTTTATTATTATTTTTAAAACATGCGTAAAACTCTCAATACTTTTTTTTAAAACTACTGTTTATATACAAATTATTTATTATTATGTGTTCTCTGGTGAAGAGTAATATAATATTTTTCCTCTTGCGAAAAGCAATTAACATAGCATATTTGGAACATCAATAGTTTCATGCAAAAATATAGTGGCTTCAAGCATAGATTATTCAGTCCATAAACTTTTTGGAGACTAGGGTTTTATTTCTTGAAACAAAATAGGCTAGCATTACCTTTTCTGTGGTATTTTGAAAATTTTTCTCTTCTACACCAGTCTTGAAGAGCCTGAAGGTTTTCTCATATCTACCTTTGATCTTATCGGGAATTTTGGCTGAACATTCTACTCACCATGCATTTTCTAAGTCTGAATTGTCACTTTCTTGAATCATAACTTACCAGAATCGTAGTAACAATCTTATCTTGGAGACATTTTAATGACAGTAGATGTCATATGTAAAATTCTCAATATTTTTTATTAAAGAGCTTTTTATGAAAGTCAAAAGTTTTTGCGAAAATAAGGGTCCAATATCCAATGGATTACCTTTGATTAAAATACCTGCACACAAAGGGTTACCTGATATGTTTGACAATGTCAGTTTTGTTAATTTACAAAAATGGAAGGTTTAACTGAAACCTAAACAATTGAAATTTTAATTATACTTGTTGGTTGGGGGATAGAATGGGAAACCTGGAAGATGTTTGTAATCCAATAACTAAATCTATAGTAAGTAAAATTAACAAAAAATTTTAGTTAACATAGCAGACCGGAAAACACAATAATTCATCATCTTGATACCAAAACGCCAGCAAAAGAAAACAATGTCTGAACTTTAAAAGTAGATTGTGAAAAACAACGGAATCAATACAATACAAAAAATAAATACCTAACACAACAAATAATAAATTAATCAAACCAGGTAAAGTATTTAAAATGTTGTCCATTAACTTCCTGGTACTAGGTCAATCCTGCGGGAAAACATTTAATACATTAAAAAGAATGCCAGCCTCCTCGATTCGTCTAAATTCGATTTTTATTCGCCCCTTTAAAGACTCGAGGTCATTTAGTTTGGTGTTATACCCTGTAACAAACTTTTCCGTTCGTTACAATGTTTGGTTCAAAATTCAATTTAAATTAAATAATATTAACAATTTTCTAATTAATAGCATCAAATCACAATTTTACTGGATTAACAATTGCTTGGACTATTACGTACCGCACGCATGACACCGAAGTTATTATATCGATCCCGACTCAACAGATCGCAAATTCTCGCTTTGTAAAACACGTTCGAAGGAAATTTCTAGATTCAGATTTCGTCCGCCACATTTAAAATAAAATTTATACATATGCTTTTCAATTTCATGAATATTATTATAAAATGGTCCCTAATTGATTCTTTATTAGGTGTATCACATATTGCATTGAGAAAATTTCCTGATTTTTAGATTGATCAAATATTAACAATTAATTGGGTTTTTCATTATTAAAAATCTTAACTGCCAAAAATAGATTCTGAATTGGCGCCATGTTTTGGTGAGACATACGGATGTACTGTTTTTATGTAGTCCGATTCCATAAAACCGAGTGAGTCAGTCGTTTCGAGCCTCTTTTGCAAAATTTCTATTGTTGAAAGCAAACATGAGATAAGTTAGTTGGAATTTAGTTAATATTTTAGCTTAGTCGGCCTAGATGCTGGATTAAATCCAATAAAATCTCAATTCAGTAATGGATTACTGCTTTCTTAAGCCATAACATCTGGTAAGTTAATTTTGAGTGTTTTCTGGCAAGAAAAATTACATTTTTGTGCATTGTGAACATGTTGTCTCATTTCGCCATTTTGTTTCAGGTTTTGTTTTTCTTTTAACATTTTTCCTCTTTTCTACAATTTTTTCCCTACCACTTTCAATTGTTTTAATTATTAATTGGAAAATGGATATTAAAAGTAAATAATCAACAAAATGAAGAATTTATTGCATAATTCAACTTAAAAGTGATTCCTGGGAGAGGAAAATTTAATGGTAACTGTTTTGTGGTAAATCTTCTTAATTCCTGGAGGAAAAAGTCCTTTTTTAGTACCGTGTGGTCTTTTTCTGGACAAGTGCTGTGTGGCCAGTTCCAGGGTGTCATTGTTCCTGTTTTGGATTTGGGTAGTCTACAAGGAATGACGCCATAGCAAGGATATACTCCCGGACATATGTTGAAAAGATAAGTGATTTATAATTTTCTTATTTTCGCTTCTTTGGATTGATGTAGTGGCCATGCATTAATTCATTAGGAATTACTTAATGCTTATTTGAAAACTACATACCGGAACCTCTCTTCAGTCTTCAATTCCTTCTTTTTATTATATAATAATTATCTTCAAAAAATATATAAATGGTATAAATTATAAATTATTGTAAAAAAAAATATATATATATATATATATATAAAAATTTTCGTCTCGATTTACGTAAAATTTAAACATATCTTCTTGATTTAAATATATTAAATTTAATGTAGGTATAAATTAATACTTACACTGTATATAAATATTGTCTATGTGGCATTGGTATATTTACATGTAAAAATTATTATCTGTACTAAAATATTAATTTCTTAAAGATTCTTGGATATTTACATTTATCCTAATTAGGTATAAAATTTTTCTTTCTTATAAATTATGTGAGTGTATATTAAATCAAGGTATCATACTAGTGAGTAATACCATTGATATTTCACTAATTTAAATTTAAGATTGTGGCATTTTATTTCATGTAAATTTATTGGGATTATGGAACTGAAATTTTGATTTTTTTTTATTGTAATTTTCCTCTAATATCAAATTGGACTTTTTGAATTAAAATTTCTCTTATTCTATCTTAGTTTGAATTTATAATAACTTGACTATTTATGATTAAATTTTTTCTACTTAAGAAATTTGCTTAAAAGTGTGTAGAATTATCTAGAGTCATGTTGTCATTTTAGAAATTTTGCATAAGGTCAAATATCAGCCGATCACATAATTGAGTTTCATTGTTTGTTTGTTCAAAAAGAACTTCATAATATCAACTAATTAAATTAAATCAAACTGATTTAAGATCAGCTGATTTACTAATTAATATTTAACAACCGAACACATAATTGAGTTTCATTGTTTGTTTGTTCGAAAATAACTTCATATTATCTACTAATTAAATTAAATCAAACTGATAAAAGATCAGCTGCTTTACTAATTGATAATCAACAACCGAACACATAATTGAGTTTCATTGTTTGTTTGTTCACAAAGAACTTCACATAAATAAAATTCAATCATACTGATAAACGATCAGCTGCTTAAAAAATATTAAAAAAAATCTAATTACCTACTAAATTTATTTAACCCATTTAAGTTGTTTCGATCTATATGATTTTCTTATCCTTGCTGACTTAAATCGTAATTTATTATCTTTGTTAAATTGAATCGTTTGAATATTTTAACTTAATTTTATGAGAAAATGTACTTTCTAACCTTAATTTAATAATTAATTGATTTTTATGCATATATTGAAAAAAAATAAATAACCAAATCTTTTCCAAAATATAAAATATAATCATTTCAATTGTAAGAGAAATTTAATTTCACTTCCACTTCTAAATTGTTATTAATCTATTTATGTGGAAATTTATAAACTGACGTATGTCAGGTACTTATATTGTAAAAATTGAAAACAATATTTAAAAAAAAACACAGTCCAAGGAAAAATAAATTGGTAGTTACGTGATTTTGTTTTTCATTTATTTAATTTAGGTCACATTAGTATATATTTTATCTTTATTTTTTATTAAATATCTAAATCTAATTATTTTAAGTTGCTCTCTTCCTTTATTTTATATCTGTATATTTTCTTCTTCGAACTCCTATAGCTCTGGCGCCCATAGCCAAATTATAAAAAAACTTTTCCAACGTTTGCTAAGTTCAATTAGCCGGAGTATTTTACATTAAAATTATAATCTTATTAAGTTGCTCTAAAACGTCAGCTAGCCGAGTCGAACTTGCGATTTTATAATAGTTTTTCTTAGTGATCTTAAGAGCCATTTAACAAACATAAAAATACAAAAAAAGCACTAAAGAAAACTTTATAACCCCACATTTTTAAGGTGTCCCCACAAAATGTAGTCGAGGAGCGTCAAGTCCGGAGACTGAGGTGGCCACTCCATTATACGCCTACATCCAATCCATTTTCAAAATATACATTGTTTAAATATTCCTGAACATTTCGAGCAAAATGCGGTGGAGTTCCATCCTGCTAAAACCAAATTTCAAGTTTAAAAACTTAATACAGCAAGCAAAGTAAGAAACTTATGATTATTCGGAAATAGTTTTGCAATAGCTGGGATAATTTCGGTTCTTAAAAGATTCAAATATTTTTCTCTAATTAATATCTCTTCCATGAAGAAGGGACCAATTTCTGTAAACGTAACACATTAAATTATGGATATTAGACTTGTTTTAGCAAAAACTGCTGACTTTCCATTAGAAAAGAATATGTTTTCCGTTTATAAAAGAAAAACGGTATACTTGGCGGCAATGCGGAACTTGCCATTGGATTCGGCGTAAGTTAGTACCTAAACGGAGATATTTTCATTAAATTCAGGTCGTTTCCTTACTTTTTTTACACGCTGTCCAAAAATTCCCATAAAAGGTATTTTCAATAAATGATACTAAAAATTACCGTAGACACTAAAAATTGTACATTGAAATTTCAATAGTAAAAATTGAGCACTGAAAATTATTATATCACGTCTGTTGTAATATATAAATCAGTTTAGAAATTTTGCTGTACAAGTTTATTTGCAAAAATAAGTCGTTTTGGCTAATTTATCGAAAATATCAAAAATAAAAGCACACAAAAGAATTCTCTACTCAACACAAAAGAGGAGGCGTTTCTTTGAAATTACTTATATGTCGGACTTTATGCAAAGTTTATCTAACAAATTAATGTAAAATATTTTCCCATTGGATTATTTATTTAGTTATTTACTTTTTAATAAAAACTTTATTAAGAAGTACCTTTTCTTGTTTCTATATCACCCTTTCATGACAAAATATTTAAGCACAACAAGTGCTGAAAATCAGAATTTTTAATCAAATGTTGCTTAAGTTAATCTATGAAAAATGGTGACCGAGACCTTTCAATACTATTTTTTGTATTATACATTTATACAGGATGTTACAAAAATTCTGCTCAAACCGGTTGACGTAAAAAGCTGCATTTTTGCACAGATTGATAGTAGGATGTAGAGATTCGATACAGATACTCTAGGAGATAGCGGAAATCCTATGGCGGCACACGAGGTTTGCTCAGAAAAGGTTCCTTGAAAAATGAAATATATGGGTGTTAAGCATTCTCTTATCAATTAGATAATATTGGGTTAAGGTTTTTATGCTGAAATATATTAGAAATTATAGAAATTGAATCGTCAATGGGCACAGTTATATACAGGGATTCAACATCAAAACTAGCTAAAATATCACCGGTATCTAAAGTAAAATCTTTAGGCCTTTCTACGGAATTTTTAGAGTTTTTGATATAAGAATTAGATCGTCCTGTACAGGGTGTCCGGATTTGGTTGCAAAAGTAGGGTATCCCGCTTATTTTTAAAGATAGAACCTTGCGGTTTTCACGAACCTGAGCTAATTTTTTGTGAAACTCATGAAGCCGTAAACAAAATTTTCATAGCTTTCTTCGTTCATGAGATACAGAGCGAAATAGAAAATGTTGCATTTTGGGACCCCCCTCGTATCTCGGTTATCCTTTAACTTAACGCAAAGGGAAAAATTGCTGCTTATGCAGTTTTTGACGCTGGAGTGGCGTAGTCATATTTTTCATTTGGGTTGTTATTTTTTAGATATGACCCAAAGTTGTATTTTTTTAAATGGGACACCCTGTATATTTGTCCTTTTAAAAGCTTCTCAAAAATATATATTAGTATGGGTCTATTTTAATAAACAACAAAAATCCTAATTTTTATAATTATCATCCCAAATTTTGCAGTAGGCCATGCAAAACGATGCCGTTTTCTTTTGTTTTCTTGGAAGCAAATGACATTTGCCAATTTTGTACGCGTATATAAAATATAGCGGTAGTTTTTTGTATTTATTTATTGTGTAAAAATATATTTGTATTATTATGGAAGAAAACCAAACTTTCGAACATTATGAAAAGTACGATATGTTAGCTTGTTTTATATTAAGTAATGAAAATGTTGAAGCGGCTTCTGAGATGTATGTTAACAGGTAAATAGTTAATTTTTAGGTATGTTGAAATACTATTGCTTAATTTTTATTTAGATATCCAGAAAGGAGGCAACCTAATATATCCACTTTTTATCGGATAAAAAAGAATTTACTTAATCACGGATCATTTATCAAACCTCGTACGAAAACATATAATAAAGAAAATCGGGAGGCTGAGGAAATTACGGTTTTGGCTAATGCAGAAGCTTGCCCTACAAACTCTTGTAGGGCCAGTGAAAAGAGCATAGGGATTCCAAAAACTAGAGTTCAAGAAATTCTAAAAAAGCACAAATACCACCCATACAAATTTAGGCTCGTGCAGCACTTACAGCCACGGGATGCAGAGCGTCGGGTAGTCTTCTGCAATTGGTTTCGAGAAAGGTGCGATATGGTTAGAGATTTTGAAAGGAAGGTTATATGGTCAGACGAAGCACATTTCAGTAATTCTGGTATACTCAATAGGCACAATAGTAGATTCTGGTCCCAGGAAAATCAACACCAAATATTTCCCAGAAGACAGCAGGGCAGGTTTGGTCTAAATGTGTCCTGCTTCATATTAGGAACACATATAAAATTTTATATATTTGAGGGAAATCTAACAGCCAATCGCTATATAGAAATTTTAGAGGCAGCTATACCTGAATTACTTGACGATGTTCCTCTAGCGCAAATTAACGAAATTTATTTTCAACAGGACGGTGCTCCTGCACACAATTCTGGAATGACGAGATTATTTCTGGACAATAATTTTACCAATCAATGGATCGGAACAAATGGACCTATAAGATGGCCCCCTAGGTTCCCAGATTTGTCGATTTTAGATTTCTTTCTATGGGGATATCTGGAAAATAGAATTTACAAAAACCACTATGATAATGTCCAAGATTTAGGAAATGCAATAAGAGAAAATTTTCGCTATTTACAAAATCATCCCGTTATTTTGCTTAATTCCCTAAAACGAATACGAAAATTGTGCGAAGCATGCGTAGAAAAAAATGGAAATCGGTTTGAACAGTTCTTTTGATTTCCTTGGTTACTGTGGTTCTTATACGACAGTTGATTTTTGCTGAAAGGCTTGTTACATAATAATTTATTACTGTTTTGTTCTTGTGTTACATAAATCTAGGTAGGTGGTACTTTTTTGGTGCGAAATTATCAATAAATATTTTGATAAATAGATTTAATTACATATTTCAATTTCAATTTTATTACACTTCAAAATTTGGGATGATAATTATAAAAATTAGGATTTTTGTTGTTGTTTATTAAAATAGACCCATACTGTTATATATTTTTGAGAAGCTTTTAAAAGGATAAATCAATTTCTGGACAAATATACAGGCTGTCCCATTTAAAAAAACACAACTTTGGGTCATATCTAAAAAATAACAACTCAAAGGAAAAATATGCCTACGCCACTGGATCCAGCGTAAAAAACTGCATAAGCAGCAATTTTTCCCTTTGCGTTAAGTTAAAGGATAATCGAGATACGAGGGGGGTCCCAAAATGCAAAATTTTCTATTTGGCCCTGTATCTCATAAACGAAGAAGGCTATGAAAATTTTGTTTTGTTAAAACCGCAAGGTTCTATCTTTAAAAATAAGCGAGATACCCTGCTTTTGCAACCAAATCCGGACACCCTGTACAGGGGCTTAAGATATTGGCTAAACATTTACTTACAGCGTAAGATGGCGAACCTATTGAACTGACGATGGGACGTAATGGTACGTTAGCTTATATATTTTTGGATGACGTAAAATCGAGGAATCTTCGAACCGCTTGCCTTCAATTTCTTTTTCTGTAAATCTTACAAATTCAATATATTAATATGGCTGCAAATATGTCTTTCAATTTTCTTAATTGGATTCGTTCGTATTGTCCTATAGATGTCATCTTGAATTAATGTCTCTATTTTCTCCACGTAGTTGTTCTTGTCCATGACCACCGTTGCATTTCTTTTATCTGTAGGTAGAATTATAACATATTAAATGTCATTAAGGCCCATTATGGCTGTTCTTTCTGAGGCTGAGTTGAATTTTGCTGAGCTGTGAAGAATTTTTACTGTTTCATGTCGAACTGAATCTGCCTGTTCTTGTGGTAGGTTTCTACAGGAATAATTCTTGGATCAATTGCGAATTTATGTCTTTTAGAGAGAATTGATTCCTTTGCTTTTTTCTTCTGTAGCGGCTATTATACTGGTTAGTGTTTCCTGCGCAGAGCTTCGAACTTCTTCTGTTATTCTGCTGTCAGTTACTAGTTAATCCTTTCTGTTTGCTAGAAGGTGATTTTGACCTGGGAACTATTCCTTCATCAAGATATCTTAGGAAGAAGGCCATGGGGCAGGGATGGCTGAGTATTCAGATTTCGTGGAGTAAAAATCCCTGACGATGTCTCGTGAAATCGAAGGCGAAACGTCGGATAGTAATTCCAATTTGACACGGTCTAACCCCAAGAACCATGATTTCTTACGTCGGACAGTAATTCCAATTTGACAGTGTCTAAACTCAAAAGCAATGATTTCTTAAAAGATCATTTTTTACTTTTCTTATTGAAATTGTAAAAAAAATTAAGAATTTTTCAATATTTTCAGTTCTTTTTTAACACATGTTATTTTACTTATTAACATCTATCTTTTTAACTTTTTCCCTATGATCAATTTTTTTTACCAAACTGTAACTTAACATTTATTTTTCTATGGTTTGTAGTACCAACACTCTGCCTAGAACGTACAAAGTGTCCAGAAATTAATTTAAGATTAGTTCAATACAAATGATAACAAACATTTGTTGTATTGCATTTCAGCGCCTTATAACTATGGAAACCAAATTAAATATTAAAGAATTATTGTTAAGTTTTCTGCAATTAGGAATATTCTTGCCATGACGGTTTTGAAATTTTTCTCTAGGTTTATTAGCAGTAGTAGAATGAGATGTCTTCTTTAGTATCACAATGCATACATTAACATTTGCATGTGATTATATTCGTACATTTTTAAAAATCGAAAATACGTGTTATCGTGACATCTATTATTACAAAGTGTTTAATATATGGGCGGTGACAAATTAATTTTTAAATTATAATATAACAGAAAGTTCATGTTTGCCTAAATTTGTTGTTTTCCTAAATATTACGCAAACACATAAACACTTTATCAAAATTCAACTAATTTTAAAATAAAATGTAGTATTAAGATTAAAAAATACGTCAGCTAAGTCAGTGGCATCCATCGGAATAAACAACCATCTCTAAAGAATAATTGTTGTTATAATGTTCATACCAAGACACATATTTGCCGTTCATTATAGAAATCAATTATTTTTGTCGAAATTTAAGTTATTTAGTAAAATAATGTAATTTTCATTATTTGTAGAAAATTTACATTAATTATTATGTAATAAAAGTAAACTTTTGAAATATAGGTTTTAATAAACTCAATATACTACTAATGACATGACCTTTAAGCTGACATTACTAATGCAATCATTAAAAAATAATACAGGTAACTGGTAAGTAAATACAGGGTCGTGGTAGAATAAAAATATAACATTTATCCCCTCTCAGCGTGGAATATAGCCTTCTAAGTAAGCAGGTGGTTTTCTATCTACTCATAAAAGTGGGGTTATTTAGAATGTCTTTAATAGTTCTTACAAATCTGCATGCGGATTACTTAAACCTTATTAATTTGAATGTTCTGGATCGCGGTGCTAATCTAAACTCAAATCATTTTAACTTTCCTCTGATTTTTCCTCCAAACTGCTGCATCCATAATCATTGTAGCTCCTCTAGGTGCTAAAAGACGAAGAGATGCTGTTGGCGCCCAACAGTTAAACTTCTCCCACGAGAGGTTCACATTTGTATTGCCTTACATACTATTTTTAAAAGAAACTGTGTCAGGTGTGCTTAAACATACGTTCATGAGGCGAAACATGTATGGATGTTATAGAATGTGGAGACTCAAAAAGTACTTGCTGCTGAGAACTAGAATTTCAATATTTGTTCATAGGTGTCGGTTTCCTGCACACAGTATGGCCTAGGGCGCCGTTCTCTTTCTTTTGTACTAACACATCAAGGAAAGGAATGGCACCATCTGATGATCTAAAAATATAGTTGAATTTTCTTCTCCGTGAGGCCATATTACAAAAGTATCATCTACATATCTAAACCAACGTTTAGGATGTAAAGGGGCAGAGCAATTCCCTCGAGAGGCTCCATAAAGATGTTCGCTACCACAAGAGATAGCGGAGATCTTATAGCAGCATCCGAGGTTTGCTCATAAAAAGTCTCTTGAAAAATTAAATATATGGACGCTAAGCATTTCCTTACCAATTCAATTAAGGCTGGATTGATGTTTTCATATCGAAATATGTCAGAAATTACAGAAACTGAATCGTCAATAGACAAATTTGTACAGATGGATGTAACATCAAAAATAACTAAAATATCACCGATATCTAAAGTAAAATCTCTAAGCTTTTCCACGAAATGTTTAGAGTTTTTGATATAAGAATTGAATCGTCCTGTGAAGGAGTCTAAGATATTGGCTAAATATTTACTTATTTCTAAAGATATCGAATCTATTGCACTGACGATGGGAAGTAACAGTACATTAGCTTTATGTATATTTGAAAGTCCGTAAAATCGAAGAATCTTCGAACCGCTTGGCTTCAATTTTTTCTTCTCTAGCAAGTCCAAGATATTAATAAGGCTACATATTTTCTTTTTAATTTTCTTAGTTGGATCCGTTCGTATTTCCCATAGCTGTGGTAGTTGTTCTTGTCCACAACCAACGTTGCATTTTCTTTACCTGCAAGTAGAATTATAACATCTTCTTCATCATTAAGGCTCCTTATAGCTGTTCTTTCTGCGGCTGACAAGTTGGATTTTGGTAGTTTAGAGCTGCGATGATTTTTTACTGTTTCATATCGAACTGAATCTGCCTGTTCTTGCGGTAGTTTTCGGATGCTGTCCTCTAACTTGGCATTATGTCTTCTACTGGAATGGTTCTTGGAGCCATTGCGAAATTGTGTCCTTTAGAGAGAACCGATTCCTCTGCTTTTGTTAATGAAATAGATGATAAATTGATTACTGTATACTATAGCGGCTGTAAAAGCTTGTGTTTGCTGGCCAGAGTTTCGAAGTTTTTCTGCCAATTCCTGGTAAATCCTCTTTGCTTGTTGGCAGGTGATTTTGTCTAATGTTGTAAATGAATTGATTTCAACTGTTGAAGTTAATTTTACGTGTACCTGTAGAAGTTTACGGGCATTTGTGTCCAAACCACGACAAGTAGCCTTGATCATCTCCTAGTTACCCGTCGCTTTTATACTATGTTAGGTTCGCCAATAATTTACAAATACCCTATTATAATCAGTTTAAGATTACATTAATGTTAAGGTACAAACAGATCTCAGTTTATTATAATTTAAAATAGTCTATAAACTCGGATAGACAACAGAGCTTTATAAAACACAATAGTCTGAAAATTTTACTTTTGAATTTACGTTCCGATATTACACTTTGGAAGTTAGCCGGCAGCGTGTTAAAGAGGCGAATGCACATATAGAGAAGTTATTTTTCATAGCAGGGCAGGTCTTTGTATTGGAAACTGATATGAACAAATAATTCGTAATATTGTAAAGAAATTTGAAAATGAGTTTACTTTGTTGGATAATCCAAGAACAAATCGTGTAAGAAAGGAGAGCAATACAGACTATGTTCAAGCTGTAAGACAAAGTGTTCGAGGTAATCCAGATTTGTCTGCTAAATGTCGTTCTCAGCAATTGGACCTTATATATGGAACAACCGGTAGGATTTTACTGAAGGATTTCGGTTTATACCCATGCAAAATTCAACGCGGCGTTGCCAATCAGTAAATATTAGAAGAAATCTTATAGCTAAGATTAAGACAAAAGGAATAATATTGAATTTGGCTGTTAATCATTGGGGTTGAAGTTTGATACAGGTTAGCTTAAAATAAAGTTACTAGGAGTAGCATACCTTTTAATAGAAAACAAACTTATTCCTACAAAAACCTGCATAACTAATAAAAGAAACAACTCTAAATATTATTTGAATCAAAAAGCATTTTTAAACCTATTAACTAAACCTGTATTAAGTATAAATACAAATAATTGTTTTTTTTTTTAGACAAATCGTTGCCGTTTCTAGAGGTTAATATAAGTTAATAAAGGTTAATATAGCCCTCATAGAAAAATATGTACATTGGGGGATAGCCGCAAATTATATATATATATATATATATATATATATATATATATATATATATATATATAATTAAGGAGCCTGAACGCTAGATGGTTGGGGGGTTGGATTGGGACCACATTAAATATTTTTAATAGTAAAAAATCAGGGTTTTACAAATCTTTACGTTTTAGTGTCCTTAGATGCCAAAAAATATATTTTCTCAATTCTATTAGTCCATTTATGTCTGTGAGTTTTCAGCGTAGCTAAAAATTACTTACACGATATTTTGTCAAAAAGTTAGGGGTTATGTGGGGATGATTTGCTAATATTTTGGTGAAAATCCAATATAACGAAACAAATGATAGCCTAGTGAAATGTTAAAAATATTATCATTAAAAAAAATTGTTCAATTTGTCCCAAATTTTGTACAAAAATCAGGTGATACATATGAATCAACCTGAAATATTTTGTGCGAGTCCAAGTGATCAAAATAAAATCAGCCTGAAAAACTACTTATCGGATTAATTTAGAATTGTGGGCAAGCTTTAAGTGTGATATAGAGATAAACCTGTAAAGTATTATATATATATATATATATATATATATATATATATATATATATATAATAGTATGAATTGAAGGGGTTTATAAACAATAATAATATTTTTCGAAAGCTAGGCACCGACAATGTAGTTTTCAAAAATAGGTTAATTTTTTTTTTGGTTTAAAATGTATTTGTTATTTAAAATTAAGACATTTTCAAGTCTATGAGTTTGCAATCCAAACATAACAATTATTGTAATAGAGACAATATTTTGTTGTATTAATAAATCGTTAAGTCTTGTTAAAAATGGCTGTTATTTCAGTAAATTTAACACATCACAGTGACTGAAATTAATTTTCCAGCTTTTACACTAGATTAATGAACATGGTTAAGATTAGACCTGATTTTATTAAAACGCAAAATAAAATGTTCAGCTCTATTCGGTAAAGAGGTTTGAGTTTAGAACTTGACAGGCATAGGTTTAAGGCAACACCGTCTATACTAAAGAACCTGGAAACGGCCGTTGACAGCTTGCGATGAGTCATCACTAGCAGTTAATTTTTGTGGTTAAATTTGTAAATTGGTTTACGGCGTGTTTTTAGGATTCGTTTTTACAAATAAATTAGAACTTTAGTAGTTTTTAACCATTTCTGTACATATATGTTATGGTAAGGTTAACACTTCAATTCTAATAAAAAGTGAATTTTCAAAGAAATATTTTAATTTAGAGCAAAGCCCTTTATTTGTTGTGTACCTAATAGTAATGGAAACTATCCAAAAAGGACCTAAGGTTCATTTTTTGGGTTTCCAAAGGACGAAGAAAGTCGAAAGAAGTGGCTTCACGTAATAAAAAGAGGTTTTACTCCAACAAAAGCATTCATAGCATAACATAACTGTTTGCTTTAAACCCCATTTATTTCAAAATTAATAAAAATATTGTCTAACCAGTTCACCATTCACGAGCTGGGCTGTGGTATGAGCTAAGTGAAACCAAAAGAATAAAATAGTTGAGTTAACATCTCAGTTTTAGTATAACTTTCATCTACTATATAAAAATCTACATTGAAAACTCCCGGAACCAAAATTCTCACTCTGGCATTGAAACTTTCTGCAAAATTTAATACATGGAACATTAGCAAAATTCTCGATTCTTGCTGATTCTGATAGCAAGAATAGAATCAATCTAAGTTTCTGTAACATTGTATATTTTATATAATTATAATTCTTTTATTTTAATAAAATCTTTTTAGCTTTTTAATATTATATTAGTATCTTTTCCGTAATTTAAGTTGTACATATCGTCGTTGTTTTGGCTATTGGTCGTATCTCAAATTTACAATAATATCCAGGAGGCGCATTATAAGATTTTTAGTAAAATTAAACACGTATTACTGATAAATGTTTAAGTAAATTGGTTTGTTTCCTTTGGGTTTCTGTTGTATTTTGACTAATCTAAGAGCTACATACATTGCAGTTTCTGTGGTTTGATGTTAAAGACGTTTTTTTACAAGTTTATTGGAGTTACGACCATTAGCCAAAAAATGAAACAGCGGAAATGATTAATTCCGACTTACAGCCAAAAAAAAATTATGTTTAGAAATTGAAATACATTTATTTTAACATTTATTAGTAATTAACAACAATAAAAATTGTTTAATCAACATTATATAACACAACAAAATATGATTAGGTTTTGAATACAATGTGAATAATAAAATCAATAATTAGTTTTGAAAAGGCAAATTTTGAAAAAATATTTTGTGTTCTAAATTTCTTATAACCGGCATGTCTGAAGTACAAAATGAATTTAAATCCCTATATTTTTCTGCAGATATTTTATTTGGACTAGTATTGAGAGATGTTAAGGGGATATCTGGCAAACAGACATTTCTTTTTAAAGTTAAAGATCTGTATGTGTCGGTATTATGGCAACTTTTGAAGTAAACTTTTTGTAAATTTTGTTTTGATATTTTCACTTCTTTTATTTTTGTCCAATTAATTTTTTCTTTTTGATCATCAGTCTTTATATTTAGCAATCTTACCTCCTTTGATAATTTCTTAAAATCTTTGAAGTCAAAATAGTTAAGCTGGTTCACAGTATACGGGTGTTTCCTTCTTGCGAGGCGAATTATAGGTATGAGTTGAGACGGTGTGAAAATTTCTCCACATTTTTTTAAGGTATAAGATATCGCACTGTGGGCAGAATCCCCTTCATTCTGCCCATGGTATGGTTCGAAAAATCTTAAGAATATCTCGTCTATATAAGTGCTTTTTACAATGAAATACAGTAGCATTGAAATCATAATGGTATTTTTCGCCTGACCTGCACAGCCATCACAAAAAAGATTCACAGTTTGAATGCCATTTTTGTCATTTTCTTGTAAAAATAAATACACTGCTGTAGATATTTCCGAGGATCCTCTCTTACTTTCAGCTTCATGCCAGACAAAACAGTTACATCCTTTTGTGCCCAAATTGTAAATTGTAAAGTTGTAGTTACTTAGTCTATTCTTATAGAATACCTTGGAATTATTAGATATAGGTAAATATATTACTTGCTGCAAGTCGAAAACAGCACTTATTATTGTTGGATTATTTTGTGAGTCCTTTTTGCATTTATTTTTTATATCCCTAATTTTTTCTTTTTCTTTTATATGAGTTGTAAATCGTTCTTGCAGCTTTTCTTTTTCACTATCTTCGGCCTCTCTGTAGTGTAAGCACAAACTACACTGGTCTTTTTTGGGTCGATTAAATGACAAATTAAATGATTTAAAAATTTTATAGTAGGTACTATAACTAGCAACTTCTCTTCCTTCTATCTCGTTCTTGTACATATCGTACATTATAGACAATGATAAATCTCCATGGAGATATTCACGTTTAGAAGATGTTCTACAATAATGGGATTCTTCTCTAGGGAACCTCTCAATATGATGTTTTACATCTTCATATATTTTTGCGTCTCGCAATTTCTGACAACTGGATCGGCCTCCTCTATTATCTTTTTCCAAAATACCTGTATCTTTCACTTTTTTGATTGACGTAATGACCACTTTTTCTGAAATTGATAGTGTATACAAAAAAAATTTCTTGCAAACTTTTTTGGCCACACCCCTTAAAGGCAAAAAGTACTTAAATGAATTTTTTCTTCTAGAATGTTGGTTTCCTTTCGTCTTTTGTTTAGTTTGAGAACGTGAGCAGTATCGAGTAATGTACTCTCTTTTTAACTGAGTTGATGACAAACTCCAATATCCTTTAAAAATATTTTCTCTATCCAGTCTATTGAACTCACCGCAACATTTTCCAATTTTACTACACTGCAGAGTGTTACAAATTTCATGTTCCTTTAAAGTTTTAGCTGGAATCTTCTTATTTGTATAATAACTTGTGTATTCCTGTCCTTCCATTCTTAACTTACTTGCAAGCTTCTTTTTATTAGTTACATTTCTTATTATGTGTTCCCTTCTGCTACCTTCAACGCTATATTCTTCTGGAGTTCTGTCCATTATCAAACACTGTGTAAATGAAATGACATCAGGTGATAATATATCGGGATTTTGATCGGATTTTCCATGTAACGCACACGAGGTAACTTCTTCCAAAAAATGGTCGTAACACAGGAGAATGAAGCAAAGATGGCAGCTGCTGAACACTTCCACAAGGCAGTTAAAAGCCTCACAATGTTGATTAGGTACTGGTTGCGACAATTCTGGTTTCCTTAATTTTGATGTATATAGTGATAAAGGTAAATTATCATCGCTATCGCTATCGCTTTCCATGATCTAAAAATAGTAAAAAAAAAATAAGTAGGTATCTGGTTCACAACCGATCTATTTCAGTAAACTCAGTGATCCTTTTTCAATGTTATTTTTAAGTCCGTAAAATTTCCCAAGTGATTTTAGTGCATAGATAATACATTTTGAAAAAAAGTGGACTTACCTGTTTCACAATGCAGCTGCTATTTTTTAAAAGAATAGAGAATTTATTTTGCATAACAAAAATGAGACGTCAAAAATGACAGTACATAAAAATAGTCCTTGGCTGCCATAGCAACAAATCACTTGTTTTGTTTAGTCCATGGATAACCTGATTTTCATCTGAGTCTTTGGAAGCTTAATTATTGTAGATATCAAAAAAATTGTAATTAGCGAAAAAAATGTATTTCCAAACGTATCTACGTGTATCTCGGAAATAAACAAATAATTGGCAATCAATTAATTTAAATGGTCAACAATAATTAGGCAATAACAGTGGGTCACTACAAAATAAATCCGCACAGAAATTTTTTAGTGTTTTCTTTTTAAAAATAACCGGGCCAATGATATCGTTAAAAACAATAATAATAGATACCGCTTATTTAGACACATTGGCGATTTTCAAGTCATTTTCAAGATGGATATAACGCGAATTTCTCGACTCAGCACGGCTCCCGTTATTAAACTAAATAAGACAGCATAATATACAATATATATACGAATTGCAAAAAAAATATGAGATACGACTTATAGCCATAATATCAAATGTCGCAATATTAAATACGACATTCCAACATTTATATTTTATTTCATCAGTAATTTATTTTTTCCAATAATCTTACCAGCATACAAAGTAGGCAGTTTTAGGTATCCACTGAGCAACCTAACTCAATTTTGAAAAAAAATGAGATACGACCAATAGCCAAAACAACGACGATATGTACGTATATATTTGTGTATCTGTTAATTAGGCTGTGAATAAAAGTGTGATAAAAATGTACAGTTATTGTTTCATTTTGTTAAATTTGGTATTTGGTATGTTGTTCATTATAGTAAATAATAGAATATTACTTCAGATTATGAAAATCTTTCCTCTGACAGGAAAGAAAAAGGTTTTACAAAAACTAGAAAATTCAATAAAAATTGTTGCGTTATGTTTTCTACAAATCGACTGCAAATTTTAATTGAAGTAAATTTGTTGGTTAAAATTGTTTGTCATGCAGCTACATATGAAACAGGCAAAGAAGCACTGTTTACGCTAGAAAGTGTTTTATATTACACGTGTGTTAAAAAATTCAAAACTATAGTATTTGAAAGATGGTAAGTAAAAAAAACTAAAGCCTTCTTTTAATTTATTTCAAATCAATTACTTAGTTTTTCAATACTAGAATTGAAAAGTAAATAAAGCTTACTGAAGACTCTTTCTGGTTGTAAGAAAAATAGTTTACTAGTTTTCCTATGACCTACCTCGTTTAAACCTTTTGACTTTCAACACTTATATAATATACTATTACACTTCTATGTATAGAGAGTTATTCTGTATAACTAAATTTTCCCAATGCTGATTTAAAAAATTACTTTTGTCGCTTACGTAAACTGGTGGGAAGCGCTTGAATTTACTACAGTCTGGCAACTGAATGAACCTGGATAGAAAGAATGCGGGCAAAAAACTTCCTTCCGTTTTTTCATATAAGTGGTCCGTTCAAAATATATATTTTTACTGCATCAAGAATTCAAATGAAATAGTAAAAATATATTGATCGGTATCGATAGTATATCAGCGAGATTTCCCAAACTCCGGCCCGTTCAATAAGCAGTCATTGTCAGAGAGAGATAGCCGTGGTCGGCGCGGATGGCGTGGAAAAGACGAAGATAAAAGATCGTTATTCCAGGCTTGGTTTGAAATAAGAAAAATTAATTACTAATTAATATTTATAATACCGACTTAAGTTTTATTTGTGTATGTGTGTATTGCCTGTTTTTCTTTTACTTTCTTATGTGTATAATTTGTAATAATCATGGTCATTTGGGGAACTTGGGAAAATACTTGCAATAATGTGGAACTTGTCGTTGAAGACTTTTTTCACAAAGATCTGGAAGAGCACACAAAAAAGGTGATGAAAAAAATTAAATATTTACCCCCATTTCCAGAAATTGTTTGAAATATTTTATGGGGGGAGAAGTGTTTTCGCCGGTCCAATTGACGTTAAATAAAAAAAAACTTCTTGTTAAACTCTGTTTTATTAATAAGGATTATTTAGTTGTTTTGTTAATTTTACTTGTTAGTTAATTATTTCCGATTGTTTAGTTATTTTATATTGAATGATAGACTAGCTTCTTGGTGCATTTCTTTGGTTTTAATTAATGAATAGAACGAGTATATACATACAAATTTCATACCTATTTAAATCTTAATACGTATCTTTATTTGGTGACATTTCTAAGTTTTAATTATTTCTTGAAGCTTATATATTTCTTACAATAATTAATAAATATCTTTTTAAAGAGAAAACCTGTTGCTGACCAGTCCAGAGAAATTATCGCCAATGTTTATAGAGTTTGCGATGAGAAAGCGAGAAGTAATAATTTTAAATTACCTTTAAAAAGGAAAATCGATCGCGTCGCTCTATATACTGGGGTTTCTCAAGACACCGTGAGCATAATTCACAAAGAAGATGAGGAGAGGCAAAGCGAACGTCCAGGTGAGATGCACCCATCACCACCCAACAAGAAAACCCGTTTGTCTCTCAAAAAGGATTTTGATGATTTTCCTATCATTAGGCAAACAATAAACAAGTTTTATTTAAAACTAAAAACTGGGCCTACACTCAGAAAGCTTCTCCTTAAATTGCGAGAAACAATGGATTTCCCTTATAGTCGCGAAAAATTAAGGATGTTGTTGAAGGCCAATGGCTTTTTTTTTTCGTAAGGGACAAAGTAAACGAAAAATTCTGTTGGAGAGACCCGAAGTATTACATTGGCCCTATAAATATACAAGGGCAATTCGAAATTATAGAAAGGAGGGTCGTAACATAGTTTACATTGATGAGACATGGGTCGATAATGATTTAACTTTTGGGAAATGTTGGCCAAGCAATGACGTATTTGGAATAGTAAGCAATATTAGGGCAAGTGGTGAGTGTTTGGAATTGATTATGTTTAATTTATTTATGATGTGATAATGGTCATAATAGTTTATTACTTGTGTTTATGTACTGGGTGTTCAATTAAAAAGGGCTCTCGTCGATATCATGAAAAGTATTTTCCGTTTCTGTTATACCCCTAGCGGCAATTCTTTGAATTTAAAAATATTTTCCAATGATTTCTCGTGGCCGCTTTCACCAAGAAAGTACAACAAATTACAGCTACATAACGTAACAGCAAAGGAAATAATTTCCTTTCTGTGATATCGCCGATGGCCATTATTGTTGGAACACCCTGTACAAAGTGGTAAAAGTTTTCTAACAAAATTTATATATATTTTCAATCAAATTTTTACTTTCCTTTGTCAAAAAATATATATACGTGAGAACTCGAAAATATAACAAAAATAATTTATTTGAAATGGAATACCATGTATACTTTTCAATTTCAAAGACATCGCATTCTTTTTCTTCTAAATATACCCGGTGATATATTTATCTTTGAAGATGAGTGAGTGAATCGACAAAAACCTTGTCATAAATATCAATGTGCTAGAGAGAGATTTGATTTTTTCACCAATCAATAGAGCAAAAAAATAGTCGTTTTTTGCCAAAAATACTAACCAGAATCCGAGTTCGCCATCACACACAAGATAGTCCATAGTAATACTCTTTTATGTTTCCCACTCGCGACTAGGTATCAACTTAGCTTATAAACAATTTAATGCAAAAGAATCCTATTTTTTTCGTTTTTGGCTTTTAAAATCGAAACTAATAAAGTAATCTTGATGGTATAACGACATGAATAGTAGAGAATGAACTTACAAATAATATAATGTCATCGCCGACTTGATCGGATCATTAGAACAGGAGAAAAAGCTGAAAAATCTGAAAAATTAGGCTTTTTCCAAAAATGCAAGTCCTTAATTTTTGAAGATGTGGTGGAAGCATTTGATGAAATAATAGTCATTGTTAAGTACTTTATGCACACCAAAACCAGGCTTTGTGAAACTAATAGTTTTTGAACAATTGCGCCTTGAACCAAAATGTTATGGGCTCATTCCTGTGTAACACATTTTTAGCAATATACTTTTTAGCATTTCACTAGGCCACCATTTTGTTCCGCCGTATTGGAATTTTACCAAAATATTATCAGGTTACTGTCATGCAATCCTTAATTTTTGAGAAAAATTTAAACTTAATATGACAAGTAGATTTTTAGCTATGCCGCAAATTAACAAAGACACCAATAGACAGACACATCAAAAGAAACTCTATTTTTTTGGGACCTAGAGACGCTAGAATAGGAAGATACGTAAAATATTGATTTTTTTCCATATTTATAAATGTTGTAGCTGACCGCCATTTTGTTTTGCCCTCTTGAAATCGTACCAAAATTTTATAAGCTCATCTCTATACAACAATTATTTCTAGAGCAAAATTTGAAATCAATCTATAAAATGGTCTTTTCGGGCCGAATTGTGAAATTATTTATTAAGTCGCCATTTTGTTTCGCCATCTTAAATTCAAACCAAAATTTACCAGCTAATATCCACATAATCTTAGTATTTCTTAGTAATAATATTTCACTAGACCCCTATTTTGTTTCGCCTTAATGGATTTTCACCAAAATGTTACCATTTTATCCTCTTATAATCTATGGTTTTTGACCAAATTTTAAAGATAGTGGATAAATAGTCTTTGAGCTCTGCCGCATACAGATAGACAGACCGAAAGACAGAGCGATGGAAATGGGAGAACATGTTTTTCGAGGTCTAGAGATCCAAAAATGTAGGGATCTGCAAAAATCTCGGTGGGTGATTTTTTTCATGATTACAATCTTCCCTTTTACGAGGGAAGTCCAAAAGTAATATTTATTGATATTATCATTATTAATGAATAATAATCTGATTAAAATAACTTCGCACGCCTATGACACGGGAAGATTTTTCACGGGATTCTCCCCTGCCCCTTCAGGCGTTGATAAAGTTCATTCGCTTGTCACACTGTACCTCTGATAACACGGATGTAGCTGGTTATTGGAACTGATTAAAAGTACTTTTTTATAATTAAAGACAAAATAAAGGTTTATTTAAACATTTTATATAATTTGTTGGAGGGATATTTTACAGTTTTTTATTTCCACTTAAAAATTATATGTATCTACTTAAAGAAAAAAAATATGTGTATAATCTTCTCCATTAGGCCATCAGTACTCCCTCTAATAAATCCACGCTTATTAAACCACAATGCTGTAGGAGTAACGGCAGCATTTCAATTTTTTTTTCAAATATTCCCAATAGTTTAGTGTTCTTGCCCCCATTGTATGGTCTGTATGCCATCGAAAGTATTTCTTACTGAAAAGAATAAAAAAAAGCTAGAGGCAGCAGATAAAGATTCATTAGTCTGCAAATATCAGATCGGAAATAGCCAGTGACAATATTCACATACCACACTACCATAAGCAGTAATTAATAATTGTCCTATATTTGTCAAAAAAATATTAAAAAATTTGTATATAATAAAACCAGTTTAAATTTTTATAAACACTTAAATAAATCACTCTTTAAATATTTTTTAGTTAATAAAGCATACAATTCTCAGTTCAACTGTTGAAATGGTTAATTCCGATCCAGCTCATACTAGCAAGTTTAAAAAATCATCATTCCATATAACCTAGCTCAAATTAACTGCCAAGAGCGTCCGCATTTCATTTTGAAAGCTGGCAAAATATGATTGTAAATAAATAACTTTTTAACATATAATTTAGATATTTACATACATAGAACAGAATTGGCAACTGAAACACAATAAACTTTTTAAAACTCAATAAAAGTTACGAATTAATATACCCAGTGAATGAATAATTATTAAAATAAAATATGTATTACCTGTGAGTTGTTCATATAGTGAAGGTGGGAATCTTTTATTTATTATACATGACAGACAGGACAGAACCAAAATTCCTGGAAGTCAAACGGTTCTTCCGGGCGACTAATCAGGTTTCATTTGACAATTGGCCTACTGTTTTCTGGTATATTTAGGAATTTTTTTTCTTCCGTGTACAATTTTCTGTCAAACAATCATCCGTGGTTTTTACTCCTATCTGTTACGGATATATATTGTGGTATGCAGATATTAGCAATGCAGTTATATGACGACACAATAATTGACCTCTAGAACATTTGCACATACATTCCATAATGTCATTTATCAAGTTTAATCTGCAAGTAATAAATTTAAAAATATATTATTGACAAAGTATATTAAAATCGGTAACAATGTTTTCAAAATTAAATACTGTTTTAACACATTAAATATTTTTTACAATATGAATATGTGCCTAAAATGTATAAAGAGAAAATTCTAAACACACTTGCAAGAGCATTTCCTTTGATTATAGGAAGTTCCCCATTAAAACCATGTCTTTCACACGGGTTGTATCTACTGCGTTTTCTTATTCTTTGCAAAAGCTTGAACTACTGTTGAGAACATAACTGATTTCGTTGCTATAATAATCTAAAAAGTAAAAAAGGAATCACAGGCAAAATATACATATATCTACTATTTAAGTAAAAATCAAGTTTTATTTATTAGAAATCGAAAATATACACTTGTAGTCATTCATAAGTATACTTACATGTAACAAAAACTAAAAATTCACTTGAAAAGCCAGGAAAAACGAACTTATTTTACGAATAACCAATGTAAACAAATTTCAGAAAGTGAACTTTGACATCAGTGGCTAACAATATGGCCGCTGTAACGTCACAACTCCAGCTGTCTATTGCGGGATTGACTACTTATGATGACTCATCGATGCCCGTTTCCAGGCTTTCTAGTACAGACGGTGTTGTCAAGGCAACCTGATCGATCAGACGGTCGACCCTTTAATTACAATGTCAAGAGATAATGACAGTTCCTCAGATGACGAACAATTTAACTATTATAATTTAATTGTTGTATAATAATATACAATAATAATTATTTTATCTATATACCGGGTGACACAGGGCTAATTTTTTTACCTTTTCAGATACCGCCTTGAAACTTAGTTGCGTCTAGTAACTTATTAAAATGTTTAACCGGAAGTGACCTAAACTTCACTATATTAAAGAGAACCCTGTATATTTTTCATAGTCGTATTTTGTGCAAAATGCAAGATTTTTCTCCCAAAATGGCGACAATAAAACCGGTTTTCTGAAAAGCGTTATATTCACCATATAAAATATAAAACAAAAGACAGTGTCAAACTTCTGAGGTGACCTGATTAAAATGAAACTTTTTAGGTTAGAAAAAGCATGAAAGCATGTTATTATGTTTTTTTCAAAATATTACGCTTTTTCCAAAAAAAATTAAAAGTACTACTTTCAATGTAAATTTTCTGCAAAAATTTTAATTGGGCCTTGTATAACATTTAAACTTAAAGGACCAGGCCTAGGTTGTTCATTTTATACCCATACCTGTATAAGCAGTGTTAGCGATTCTAATACTCTAACGTCTGGTTATTGGCAGTTGTAGTATGCGATTTAAGCTGCATTTACGTTGAACGATCGTAAGCAACCATCTAGAAAAAATTAAACTTAAAATTAATATAAGCGAAAATTATTTTAAAATGTTTATATTAATCAACTGTCACGATTTTATAAAAATAAAATTGCAAGTTTACTTATTTCTATAAACTGGAATGTTCAGTTTAGAGTATTAGAACCGCTAACACTGCTTATACATGTATGTGTTTAAAATGGCCAACCTAGGCCTGGTCATTTAAGTTTAAATGTCATAAACCAATCTGACACATTTTCAGAATAAATAGAATACTTAGTTATTGTCTACTAAATATGATGGTTAAATAAATCTAACATAGTTTAACTAATAAAAATGGTAAATTTTGATCTAGTAGCTTCCCCGATAAAAAATTATGTAGCTCGGAGGAAAAATCGAAAAATATACCAGGTCCAATTTAAATTTTGGCAGAAAATATACATTAAAATTAGTCATTTTAATTATTTTTTTCGAAAAGGCGTAATATTTTGAAAAAACATAATAACATGCTTTCATGCTTTTTCGAACCTAAAAAGTTTCGTTTTAATCAGGTCACCTCAGAAGTTTCACACTGTCTTTTGTTTTATATGTTATATGGTGAATATAACATTTTTCAGAAAACCGGTTTTATTGCCGCCATTTTGGAATATAAATATAACTTGCGATACATCATTGAAAAGGGAATTTTGCAAAGAATATGGCTATGGTTAAACCGGAAGCGATGTATAATCCAATTATAGTTATAACAAGGTAAAAAAATTAGAGCGTGTACCCTATGTCCTGTGTCACCCGGTATATTATGTACATATTATATATGATTTTTATTTTGTTAATTAAAATTTCGTTAAATTTAAATTATTTCCATAAGTATCCAACCACACGCATTTAGCGTACCATTTTTAGTATTTATGAACGGATAACAGGAAAATGGCCCATAACCGGGGGGTACTACCTGCACTTGGTGAAAAGAAAAAATTTTGCCCCAATTTGTCACCCTGTAGTCCTTTTGCATACCTAATGAAATTTTATTAGTCTATACATTTCTGAAACAGACTATAAATATTGCGGACTTCACTTTTCACACTGTACATCAGAAAAATATTAAAAATTAATCGTTCTAAATTCTTTAAAAAATGTGGTGTCTCTTTTTTTATGGGCCAGTTTATATGAATGTCGGAAATGCAATGAAAATTAAAATTTTTCGTTAGCGCTCGGACTAAACAATTCGTATTTTTAACTACGTTCTTTGTCAAGCTGCATAGTTTCATAATAATAAACAGTTTAGTTAATTTTGCGCATCAAAACGATGCAGTTTAAAACGGGATTTTTAATCGTTATCGTAATATCGTCATGTGTGGAAAGTGCAAATATTTTAGGTATCTTCCCATTGGCCGGAGTAAGCCACCACATTTTGACGTCCCGATTGATGAAAGGATTAGCGGAAGCTGGTCATGACGTCACCATGGTCAGTCCGTTTCCCACTAAAAATCTCCCTAAAAATGGGAGTTATACGGATATTATTTTAGACGGATTTGCAGAAGACATGCAGAGTAAGTTTAGACTAGGATATAAAGTTACAGTTCCTTGTTGTGTATTATGTACCAATTTTTTTCATTACTTTATTATAATACCACACAGCAGAATACCGACAAGAGGGATCAGCTTTGCCGGCTTCTTTAATAAACGCGCCCATAAATTTTGTCAATAGTCTCTTAGTTTGTACACTGAGAAAACAGCGTTCTTACTGACAACAAAATAATTTTTATTTTACTTTATAAAAACTATAAACTAAAAAATGCAATTAAAAAAAAGTCAATTGTCTTATTAAAAATAGTATTTTTTGGTTCGCTGATTGCAAACGGCCCGATTTTGTGACTACAAAATAATTGTTTCTACCGGACTTCTGCTGTGTACTGTATTTTCTAAAACTTAACATACTTTCACAGATGTGATGTTGCCAATTCTGCCCAAAATTAGTGGTTATATTATTATGTTAAATGGAACACTTTGACTAGATCGCCTAAAAAGGGTTGAAACTTTTTTTTAGGGTTTCAATGTAATTAAATATTGTGATGTGACATACAATTTGAAATGTTCATATTGTTCTTCCTGTCCATGTATGCTGCCTTTTTTCATGTAACCTGTGCTTCTTGGGCATGTACCACGGAATATGGTAGAAAGCCGAAAGGGCTTTGCTAATATTTTAGTTAATATAATATATATAGGGTGATTCATGATGAAATGTCAATACTTCAGGTACATATTCAGGACCAAAAAATAAACATAAAAGTCTATATAAATAAGTGTCCGCAAGGCCTTAGTTCTCGAGATACAGGGTGTTAAAGTTTTTATTTAATTTTCCTATTTTTTAAATAAAATCTATGATAATGTAAATAATGGAGTGAAAATTGATATACGGGGGTTTTTTGGTATGACAAATTCGAATCTAATATTAGTATTGCTACTTGTAGGGGGCGCCACCTACATGTCTTTCTACTTCTTCGAACAATCACAACTTTTTGGTACAGTCTTGTGTTACATTTTTGAGCAAAACAAATTATTCCCTTGCCATTTCTTCGTCAAAAAGGTATACCTGTTAAAAGTGGATACGAGCAACCGTTTTCAAGATATTTGGATTTAAAACAGTTTCGGCGCATGTAATTTTTTTTATCAAATTCACATAAAGTATGCATGTATTGTAAAAAAATAGAAGTGTGCCTTGCCTGATAGAACAACTGCTGGTTGGTGTTCTCATCGTTTTTCCTGTTACTTAGCAATAGTAATGTCAGTTAATAATAAGATCAAATTTTGTCACTGTCAATTTCTGTTCATAACTTTTATTATCTGACAATAATCATTTAAGAAACTTTAGATCTAAATACGTCATTATGCCTGTGATATTCTCGCATCGTGAATATGCAGATATGATATTCGTCTATGGCTTCTGCGATGGGGTCGCAATTCAAGCAGTCGCGGAGTACCAGCGTCGTTTTTCAGATAGAAGTGTGCCAGATAGAAGAGTTTTTCAACAAGTTTTCACTACTGCTGGAGAACCTGGGATGTTTCCAAGTGCGAAAATTGTATCTGAAAGGGAATCGGGACCCAACGTTGAAGTAGAAGAGGCTATACTTAATGCCGTCGAAAATGATCCCAGCATAAGCACTAGGCGGATTGCAGATACTTATCAAATTACACAAATCGTCTGCTTGGATTAATTGTTTATACCCATTTCATTTACAACGGGTTCAACATTTGCAGGAGGGTGATTTTGAGTTGAGAATGCAATTCTGTAACTGGATTAATGAAGATCGAAGGTTGGTAGGTATGTTTTGTTCATTGATGAAGCACAGTTCACGCGTGATGGTATAAATAATCTTCACAATGAACACCGGTGGTCCTATGAAAATCCTCACGCTATAGTAGAACATAATTTCCAACATAAATTTAGCATTAATGTGTGGTGTGGAATGTTAAATGGTCATTTAATTGGTCTATTTATAATCGACGGTAGTCTTACAGGAGAAAAATATTTAAACTTTCTTGAAAATCACTTGCGAAATCTATTAGAAGATGTTCTCCTTAATGTAAGACAAAACATGTATTTGCAGCATGATGGAGCCCCTGCACACTACAGTTTACTTGTAAGAGATTTTTTAAACCAAAACTTTCCAAACCGATGGATTGGTCGGGGAGGTCCGTTTAATTGGCCACCCAGATCGCCAGACCTCAATCCTTTGGATTATTGTCTCTGGGGATGGTTCAAATCACTGGTATATTCCACTAAAGTAAATACAAGAGAAGCATTATTGGATCGGATAACAAACGCAGCACAAACACTAAGAAATGCGTCCGAATGTATCCACAGAGCAACCCGAGCTATACACTATAGAGCTGACCTGTGCTTAGAAGCAAATGGTGGAATTTTTGAAAATTATAAAACGTAACCTAGATTTAATTAAAAACAACTTAATAGTAACAATTTCAATAAAAATTAAATACCTTTTGTTTAGTTTATGTCTGAGGCACTGAATACACACCTCAAAAAAATGTGTTAGTCTTTCATTTCAAAGCTTTTGTGCCAAGATGCGTTTAAATTTGGACAAAATAACAAACTTTTAAAATTTTGAGATAAAAAATTACATGCGCCGAAATTGTTTTAAATCCAAATATCTCGAAAACGGTTGCTCGTATCTACTTTTAACAGGTATACCTTTTTGACGTAGAAATGGCAAGGGAATAATTTGTTTTACTCAAAAATGTAATACAAGACTGTACCAAAAAGTTGTGATTGTTCGAAGGAGTAGAAAGACATGTAGGTGGCGCCCCCTACAAGTAAGAGCAATACTAATATTAAAATTGTCATACCAAAAAACCTCCGTATATCAATTTTCACTCCATTATTTACATTATCATAGATTTTATTTAAAAAATAGGAAAATTAAATAAAAACTTAACACCCTGTATCTCGAGAACTAAGGCCTTGCGGACACTTATTTATCTAAACTTTTATGTTAATTTTTTGGTCCTGAATATGTACCTGAAGTATTCACATTTCCTCACGAATCACCCTGTATATATATATATATATATATATATATATATATATATATATATATATATATATATATATATATATATATATATATATATATATATATATATATATATATACCGGGTGTCAACGAATCTATTATACAGGCTATAACTTTTAAAGTTTTTGATGTATCAAAACGAAATTTGGTATAGTTAAATGGTGCATAAAGAGTAGAGTTTTCGCATATTTTTCACTTTCCATTCACTTCTGGTTTCACCGAAAATGACTCCAGTTTCGATTTTTTAAATGGAACACTCTGTATATTTTTCCATTTTTGGATTCCTGAGACAATTCTGAATCAAAATGTGATATTTTAAAAACTTTTTACGCCTACTTCAATTTTTTATAGCCATTTTTAAAATTGCATCTAGGTGGCCATGACCGGACGCAAATGAATCTAAGGACCTGAAATTATGACAGAATAATACAGTCGCCAAGTTTTAGTGATTAGTCTGATAGCTAAGAACAAGAGAAGTTGATAAAATCAAATTCTTGTGTATAATATTTGAACAATCTGTCAAAATATAAAGAGAGAAATATTTAAATATTTTCGATTATATACCTGAATGGAAACTTGAAAAACAAATTAGAAATATTAAATTGTTAGTATTAAAGTTTTCCTAAATACCAATTTCGAAATAAAAATTATTATATGTTTAAATATTTCTTCTTTGGCAAATAATCTTGTCATACTACTCGTGGCACATATTTTGGGGCAGAGTATATTTTCCTGCAAATATACCCCTCACGTACAGTTCTTTTTAAAAGTAACCCTCCAGCCTAGCTGTGGGGAACGAAAACATTGAAATGCTTTCCCTTGTTTTCGAAGAGCACACAAGAAAAGCATAAGAAATATATCCTGATGACTTATGCTTTGGAGCCATAATTATAAAATATTTGTCCATTGAAATAAACAAAAAGCACTACTTTTTAATTACAAAACACAACACAAATACTTTGGAGCCATAATTATAAAATATTTGTGCATTTAAATAAACAAAGAGCACTACTTTTTGATTACAAAATTCGCTACAACAAATTTATACATTTATAAATAATATTGAACCAACAAATCTATCAACGGTCAACTGACAGTTTTAACGTAGACGCGGCATATCGATCGATAAGCTCTTATTTGAAATTGGTTCTATTCCTTGCGACAGAATTTGTATCAGCTACCACTTCTTATCAGTATTCTGCTCTGTGGTAGCCACTAGACGTATCCCATAATTTTTTATATTTTTTTTACAAGGGAGGTAAAAAATATGTTTTCTCAATTCCGTAGGTCTGTCTGTCTCTCTGATGGCCTGTTCGAGGCATAGCTAAAAAGCTACTTACACGATTAACTTCAAATTTTGGTCAAAAATTAAGGGTCGTATGGGTATGACCTGGTAACATTTTGGTACGGATCCAAGACGGCGAAATAAAATGGAGGCCTAGTGAAATGTTAAAAAAATTATCACTAAAATACCACTTTTCCAATTTATCTCAAATTTTGCACACAAATCAAGTACTATCTAAGAATCAACTGGTAAAATTTTAGCACTAATTTATTTTTTAGTAAATTAAAATGGTAGCTTAATAAAATATTTAAAAATTCAGTATGGCAACATAATGGTGGCAAGATAAAATATTTGTAATCGTGATAAAACCACCCCCTCAGGTGTTCCATGTTTTCAGGTTTTAGCGTCCTTAGATGGCAAAAAAAATATGCTTTATCAATTCCGTCGGTCCATCTGACAAAAATCAAATGTTCCACTGCACAAAAATCAAATGTTACGTAGGAATAAACTAGCAACATTTTGGTATGGATATAAGATAGCAAAGGTAATAGCAAGTTGTCAAAACACTTCATATTATTGACAAAGATGATGCTAATACATCTAATAGAGAAATTCAAATTCGTTTATTTGTCAAGGTAGTAATTACAACATTTTGTACATAAATTGATTACATAGCTAACAGCTGACAAAAGCGCATTGCACAACGATTATAAAAAACCGATGCCCGTAGCCCATATAGATCTAATATTGTGCAAGCGCGTAGTGATATTATCTAGTGCAAATAATGGTTTTTAAAATACTAAAATAGTATATATTAATGATAAAGACAGATAAGATATTAAAAGTATCACTTGATAAGCTTTATATAGTAGTAAAATATTTGCTAATATTACAATAAAATGTGAAATAAGGTTGAAAATTGAATTGGACCACACCTTTTTTTCGTGTAATAAATGTTTACAGGTAGGGCCATCGAAAATGTACCAGAAGGCATAACTGCCAGGAATAGCTCTTGTCCAAAAAAAAACCTGAATCACTTCAATCTTAGTTATCAGGGGGACAAATTTTGACGCAAAACTCATAGCCCAAATAAGGGGGGTTAAGGTTAAGAGTTTTTGAATTCGGTCAATTCATTTAGAAGCTACGAAGTCTTAAAAAGGCATTAATACATTTGTCGAAAAATGCAAAAATTAAATCACTTTCTCGTAAAAAACTTACCGTTTCAACTAAGTAAATGTTCATCAGCAACCTACATAGAGCAAGAGTCTTCAATCTTCTTTAGTTCAAGGGCCAAAAATCGATTTCACATCGTCCGAAGGGCCACCATGGTCACTTTACCACCATATCATTAACATAAAAAACATATAATTTCAAAGTGTAATAATCTTTATTGGTTAAAAAATTCAATCAATCGATGCGATTTTTGACATTGTTTATTTTTGACAAGTGTGTCGATATTTGGAATTATTCTTGTAGGTGCAACCCGCAAACTTCCTTCCAGATGTGCGTCTGTAACTCTCGACCTTGTTTTAGACTTCACATTCTTCATACGAGAAAACAGCTACTCGCACACATATATGCTCCCAAACAGAGACCTCATTTTTGGATTTCAGGAAACGAATTTTGATCGACATATTTTGAATAAAAATTGTCTTTCAGTTTCGAATTACACTGCAAATCGGTAAGCTCCATCTGACAATTTTCTGCCATGTCTTCAATGGATACACTGAATGGTTTAATTTTCATTATCTCTGAAGCCATAAAACCTTGATTAGAACTCTTTTTTGAGTAAATCTAGTGCTGCGACATATTTATCCACATCTGTACATTCGCAACTTTTCAGTTTAGGGAAGTGCGTAAACTCTGTTTTCAACAACTGATTTTTCCATAAATCCAGTTTAAACTCAAATGCCTTCACAGTGTCAAGTAGGCTGTTGATGAGATTTTTTTTCCTTGTAGTTTCGTCTTCAAGTCATTGAGATGCAGCGTGATGTCCGTGAGAAATCCAAAGTCGCGTAGCCAGTCGGGGTCACTAAATTGAGGAACTGGTTTCCATGAAGGAGGCGATTTCCTTCTTGAGTTCAAAAACGCGTTTTAACATTTTTCCTCTGCTCACCCAACAGACACCAGAAAAACATGTCACATCACCATACTCGGGATTAATTTCGTGTAAAAAAAATTGGAATTCTCTATGGTTGAGGCCGCGTGAATTAACAAAGTTCACAGTTTTTACGATCACTTTCATCACCTCATCAATATTTGTGGATTTTACACAAAGATTTTGTTGATGATGATGCACCGTCTGTTACAACTGGACAGATTTGTCAATTCTAAATTATATCGTATCAGTAATGTCATCAAATCCTTGTAACTATCATATCCTTTTGGAGTTACTTTAATTGGAAAAAGAGCAGCCATCTCTTCAGTGATTTCAAAATTATTATCAATGTCTCGAATAAATATAGCTAAATGAGGGGTATCGGTTAAATCTTTGCTTTCGTCGAACGCAACAGAATAGTATACGAACTTCAATGCACGTTCTTTTAGTGAATTTTCAATGTCTGCCGCTGACTCTTCGATTCTTCTGGCGACAGTAACACCAGACAAACTAACTTTCCTTCATTCCTTGATACATTAACCATCAGTAAAAGGTTTTGATTTCAAAGCTATTTTTTCGGATATAATGCAGCTAACTTTCACGCTTGCATCATTTTCAATGTTCTGCTTTTGAAAACTGTCTTGCTGTCGTTGAAGCTGACTTTTCAGAGGTCTCACTTTATCTTGTCGTTATTGTTCTTTAAATGTCTCAAACTTTGTGGCATGCTTTGTATCATAATGTATTTTTAAGTTTTATTCTTTCAAGGCTGAAAGTGATTCTTAACACACCAAACCGACGAGTTACAGTCAGTCCACTTTTCTTGAAATATCCGCTTTTCTTCACTAATTTTTCGTTTTTTACCCGAAGTAGAAGCAGAAGCCATTTTTAATGTCAAGGTAGAAGAAACGAGTCTAATTCTCCGATAGAAATGTCCACGACAAAACAAAACTTGCGCGACTGCACGTTACCATACAGTATCCGACTTACACGCGTCACTAAACCTATGCGGTTTAAAGCAGACATTCTAGGCATTTTTAACTTTTTGTAGTTAAGTTGACAATGTCAAAAAATTCATCTTATAGGTCGATTAGGTTGTTTATTGTTGTACGAGTAGTTGTTTATTGACTTTTAGATGGGCAAACACTGATTTGGTTCGAAATTCGTGTGCGCAAATCTGTCATCATTAGGCTTAAGATAATTATGCATTCAAAAATCTAAAAATATGCATGAAAATATGCTCCTAAACAAGGGAAAATATGCACTTAAAAATGCATTTATTATCGTATCAAAAAAAACAGAAATAAAGCAAAAGTATAGCAATTAAAATATTATATTATTTGCACTTCAAGGAAGGTATACTTAAGACGCTATTTTTACCAGTAATTATTACATTAATACAGCTATATAATAAAAGTATTTTTTTTAAATTTTAATATACAGGGTTATTCACGCAATACGTTCATTAAAAGTTTTTGATGATGCCATTTAGATAAAAATTTCAAATTTTGGGATTAAGGTAAGGTCAAGGGGTACTTCTTTTTTGAAATATTTTCAATTTCCTGCTTGCTCATTTTAAATGGAACACCCTGTATTTTATGGTATTTTTGGATTCTACGGAGAATTTTAATGCTATTTTATGTAGCATGTCCTATACCTAGGTTCAAGCGTTCTTAAGATACTTGCCCTTGAACCAAAAATGAGCCTTCGGGGTACCAAATTTTAAAATCACATATTTTTGTAAGTTTTGAAGATATAATCTTATATATAATAATAATTTGTCTATTTTTATATAGGGTGTCCTAAATTCAGCGGCAAACATTCACATTTTCAAAGCCGCCAAAGTCCGTTTTTTTAAATAATAACTTTATGCACTATCAAATGTAGAATTTAATTTTCTATCGAACTGTATTAAGGTTTCCTATACCTATTCGTAACCATTTCCGAAATAATCAGCTTATTATTAAACTATCATATGTATTTGCTAAATGCTTACCCCTTCCCTTGCCAGCCATGGAAAAACAATTGTGCTTTTCTATTCAACATGACAGCTGATTTTAAACTTTTAAATTAAAATGAAATAACACTCAAATAATGATATTCTCAGTTTATTTTATATTCGCGGAGAATGTTACAAAATATTGGAGAGAAAGTGCCATGTTTTTAATGAAAAACATCCTCACTTATCGCCAATGAACAAGAGAAAATTGAAGAGGATTCAAACGAAATTTTTTCGTTTCGGAAAAGTTAAAGTTATAAAAAATGTAATAAATTGTTTACATTATTTTTAACCATATCTACTAAGTTCGAGACTGTTCTAAACTGGTTTTAGTGAACTTAAAAATTATAGCAATATAACAATCAACCATAAATAAATAAAATAATAAAATTGAATTATAACAAATGTTCTATATGCTTTCCGTTCATTTGAAGACACATTTCAATTCTTCTTTGTACAGTTGCTGTGGCCCGTTGAATTTGTCCGTTTTCTAATTCGGCAAAAACTGTTCGTATCCTGTCCAGTAAATCTTGTTGGTTATTTACTGGGGAAGCATAGACTTTACCTTTGATAAATCCCCATAAATAAAAGTCTAGGGGTGTTAAATCAGACGATCGCGGGGGCCATTGGGACCAATCCAGGGATCTTCAAAAATTCGGGATAATTGGAGATAAACTGCAGCGGAATTATGTGCTGGTACCCCATCTAATTGATACCAATAATTTTGCAGCTCACCAATGAGCTGAAACTAAACCTCTTTTGAGACCGCGTTTCGCGTAAAGCCTGCGGATTTTCTGCTGCCCAGAAATGTTCGTTTCTTCTATTTGTTATTCCTTCTCTAGAAAATTTCGCTTCATCGGTCCAAATATTTTTGAAAGGAATTGAGGGTCCTATTGAATTTTCAAAAACATGAATTCGCAAAATTCTATTCGTCGGACGTCATCACCAGGTCTCAAGGCTTGCACGTTTTGGAAGGAATAAGGGTGCATATGATGTTCGCTCGAGATTCTTTGGACAGATGAAATAAGCTAATGTGTTTATTACGTTATCCTCGGCATTTGTCACTGGTTTCGGAACATTTTTTGTAACTTTAACCTTGCCAAAACGCAAAAAGTTCGTTTCAATCCTCTTGAATTTTGACTTGTTCATTGGCGGCAAATCAGGGTGGCGTTCATTAAACACACGACACGTTCTCTCCAAAATTTTATAACATTCTCCATGAATATAAAATAGATTGAGAATATCAGCGTTTGAGTATTATTCTATTTCGATTTAGAAGATTTAGTTTATCACTGACAGCTTTCGATAAATAACGCATACTAATCATCTGTCATATTGGATATTGGATCTCAATTGTTTTTCAATGGCTCACCATTGGAACATGTAAACATTTAAGCAAATACATACGATATTTTTATAAAACCCAATTATTTCGAAAATGTTTACGAATAGGTATAGGGAACCTTAATACAGTTCGATAGAAAATGAAATTCTACATTTGATAGTGCATAAAGTTATAGGGTGTCGCATTTAAAAAAACGGACTTTAGCGGCTTTGAAAATGTGAATGTTTGCCGCTGAATTTAGGACACCCTGTATAAAAATAGACAAATTCAATAAAAAAAATAGAAACCTAAGATTATTTACCGATCGTCTGCAAAATATGAAGATTATATCTTCAAAACTTACAAAAATATGAGATTTTAAAATTTGGTACCCCGAAGGCTCATTTTCGGTTCAAGGTTCAAATATCTTAAGAACGCTTGAACCTAGGTATAGGACATGCTACATAAAATAGCATTAAAATTCTCCGTAGAATTCAAAAATATCATAAAATACAGGGTGTTCAATTTAAAATAAACAAGTTGATACCAACTTCCGGTTAAACCGGAAGTGACAGGTAGTTGAAAATATTTCAAAAAAGAAGTACCCCTTGACCTTACCTTAATTCCAAAATTTGAAATTTTTATCTAAATGGCATCAACAAAAACTTTTAATGAACGGGTTGCGTGAATAACCCTGTATAGCTAAGTAAACTAACTAAAGAATAAACCTGTTTAAAATTTATTGTTTACGCTATTCAACAAGTTGCCCTTACATTTTATAACTATATGATGTAACAAATTATCAAATTCAAATTGTCTTCTATTATCTGACAATAGTACTGTATACTCAGAAAATACCCGTTCAACATCACAAGATACAATTGGAAAATATTCAAATAAATTCAAATCACTGTTTGTCACTGATTCAATGTCTCTTTATTGTCCAAAACTGCACTAATATTTTTCAAATTTTTGTAACCAATATTTTTTTGTAAAACCGTAACTAATTTTTAAGAAATTACTTTATTTTTAGTGTTAGTTATAGTTTCACTCACTTTTTCTATAATTTCTACGTTTTTTGACAAAGAAAGTCCTTTCATCTCCATTTTTTTATAGTATCAGACAAGCAAGAAAAATTGTTTTTAATGTAAATTAAATCCTCACGTACATCTTCTTTGCGCAAAACGTTTTGTGCTTCTTGTATACAAGAGTGTGAGTATTTCGCATTAAATTGGTTGACTATGTTTATTACTATTATATGTAATAAATGGCCGCGTTTATTCAAGTTCCCCATCTAGTTACAATTGGTAATGGGGGCAGGGGAATTTTTCCTGCAGTTTCATGTAGACCACTCATTGCTTTACACATTTATGGAACAGCATCTGTAATTGCCACTAACCCTGAATCATATTTAATACCACTGGGCCATAAAAGAGTAAGAGAGTCGTCGAAAAATCCAGCAGCAGTTGAATGATTTACTTTGTCTAAGGTCTTCATTGTAAGTAACCATGATTTATCCCTTTCTACTTCTATACCCCAACACATCAAAAACAAAATTAGCAACACATCTTTGTTCCACATAAGTGCTGCTTTTGATAAGCTAATTCAGGTATAGGGTCCAAATCTCATGGACCATTATACCGACAAGCCTTTAGGCATTTTTCATCATCTCTACCGGCACAATTGACGACGTTTCGCCCTTTTGGGGCTCATCAGGCCAATGCAGCCATATGGTAGAGATGATGAAAAATATTCAACGGCAGTTTGACTATATCCGATATCATGGATTTTCATCCTTTGGTGCCGTCGTTTCGCCAACAATAGTTGGTAACGCACGGCAAACAGAAAATTGAAAGCCTTCGCATATTGCGCTTGTGTTTTTAACTTTTACATTACTACTAGAGGTTCAAATAACAAGCCTCACACTTATACCCATAGATGACGCTTCTGTACTCTTTGGGTTAATTTCTTACTGCCTTAACTTTTTATCGTATATAGTCAAACTGCCGTTGAATATTTTTCATCATCTCTACCATATGGCTGCATTGGCCTGATGAGCCCCAAAAGGGCGAAACGTCGTCAATTATGCCGGTAGAGAAGATGAAAAATGCTTAAAGGCTTGTCGGTATAATGGTCCATGAGATTTGGACCCTATACCTGAATTAGCTTATCAAAGGCAGAATTATTTGTCCGAATGGCCTTTAAACTTCCTATTAATTTATCTACGGACGTTATTTACTTTTTTGTTCTTATTGAAACTTTGGTCTAAAAAGCCGATATCATGGATTTTCATCCTGTTGTTTCATCTAGTGACATCCATATCCTTTTATCTTCTACCTTTTCCCGCAATTCGGTAACGGTCTTATTGTACAAATCTGGAACATAATTTTTCCTTAACGTAGATTCATGTGGAGTTGATGTCTTTGTGTACTCTTCTAAAAATGACTTCAGGGCAGGATTACTTAATTTATTCAGTAGAATATCCGCACTAATAAACGCCTTGCGCAAATCCTCATTGAACTTTGATCGTTTGGGTCCCGGTCCTGGTGAAAATGCTGTGGTGATTAAAACTTGTTTCTGAGCACACTTTTTACTTTTTTGGATCTGATGCTTTGTAGTTCCTATGTGTTGTGTCACTTGGAATTTCTTGTTCGCAGTAACAGGAACATCACAATATTTACAAAACAGCACAAAACCGTCAGTCGTAAAATCAGGAAAATCTTTCACGAATTGATTTAATACCGCACTTAATGTACGCTTTTCTTTCGGCATATTGGACAATGTTCACGCCACAATGTGTAAATTAAACTGAATTAAAATATTATTTCTAACATTCTTGAAACGTGCGTATTTATTATTGTTAATCCGTGGTAAACCCATAGTTTTTAAAGCACAGATGTTTTATTGGGTACCTAGAACAATTTTAAGAAAAGATTGGCCTGCCAGCAACCAGACATTTTTAGTATTTTATTATTATGGATTATATTTGAAATACATCAAATTTGTCTTGGGAAATAAAAATATATTCAGAAAAATTAGAATATATGCATTTTTCCTGTAATAACTGCAAAATATGCATTTAAATACAAAAATTGCCAAAATATCTTTTGCATATGCTTTCATGCAAATGCATATATATCCTAAGCCTAGTCATCATCATTTCACCCTCCCTGTATTAAAACTGCAAATGTTTAAACATTGTGATGGAACAGAGTTTTTCTAAAATTAGGTATTCAAAAATGTTCAATGCCTAAGTGTATTTTTAATTAGCCCTATTTCTAAGTTATGGTTTAAAGTGTATATCTTTTTATTCACCCTGTATCAAAAATTAAAGTTTCATACTTGGTGATGTGGCACAGTAAAACTTTACGTATCCGTAGCATATGAAAAAATTAAATTTGCATGCCCCCTCTCTTTTTGGCAGTTGTATTAAATGTTGCTCTACTTTCAAGCTCATGTAACTTTTAGTTTTCCCGGTAGAACACAATAAAATTTTCAACTCTACCTAGGGCTTCAGAAAGTACAAGGACTGACCTATGAGGAAAAGAAACTGTGTTAAAATCGGTTGAACATTAACATTAATATATGCATTTGAAATTAACGTTAAAAATCAGTGATGCATTATAAGTGTTGACTAGTGTATTATAAACATGATGTAGTTCTTTTAAAATGTGAAATATTTTTTTAGAAATATTTGATCAACATTAAAAGTCTAAAAAACTAATAAAATACTTCTATTAAAAATTTGGCTTATATGGGCATAACGTAAAATTTTTGAATATACTAATATGGCCGGAACCTAATACCGATGTCAGATTTGACGCCGCGCCATATAGGTTAGAATATTCGGCAGCATCAACAATGGTTATAAAAGTGGTAGGTTTGAATATGTACGGGGTGTTCGGTTAATATTTTGAACAGAATCTATACGCTTTATTTCTCAAGATATCAAAAAATTTTACACGCAAAAGTTTTAGGATTTAGTGTGAATCTTCAGAATTTGTTTAAAAAAAAAAAACATATGAACATCGGAAATTGGGAAAATGGGCATCAGCTTTGTTATTTTAAATGGAACACCCTGTATATATATTTAGTTTATTGAGAAGAGCTTTTGGTCCTGGTTCCAAAAATATATGGTTTGTCTATGCTCACTGTAACCATTATCCCATAATTTTTTGGTTTTGGTTTCAATTGTTTTTACTTCAAAATGGCCGTTCTGTCACTCACTTGTCAACTTGTTTTAAAATATTATACGCTTTGCCTCGGAAAAGTAATGGGCGGCTTATTCTCCTACAGATATTCAGAATCATTCTGTATTTTTGTAAACATCTCTTGAGAAAATGCTTATTCTGTATTTTATTCAATGGAGTTAAATGTTATACCGGTCTAAACCTATAAGTTTTATACTTGTAGTGCTTCAGGGTTTCGTACATTTTCCACCTTTTTTTATTTAAGTTTATCACTGCGTTTTCGATAGATCGTTCTGGGTCTTCTACAAAAAAAAATGAATTATATTTTATTGAAAACAATAATAATTAATAGGTTTAATTTCCTTACCTTCAAAATAAAACAATACTTCCAAATCTTTATCTTCATTTCTACTGGTTGTCCTCTTTTTTCTAATCGAAGTTTTTTTGTTCTCAAAGTTCTTCACAATGTTATAAATCGTAGATATTGAGGGAGCAACTAAATTAGGATACTCTCTCCTGTATTGATTTCGTGTTTCACGATGATTATTTACACGAAAGTATATTTTTAAAATATTGGATTTTTCTTGATCAGTAAATCCCATAGTTTTGAAACTAAAGGCAAAAAAGTGGCTAAGTAAGTAATGATAGAACGGTCATATTGAAGGAAAAACATAAGAACAATAATTATTGATTTCAAAGCCTCTCATTATTTTTCCAATACGCCAAAGCAGCTCATTTTTTAAAACAAGTTGATAAGTGAGTGAGAGAACGGCCATTTTGAAGTAAAAACAATTGAAACCAAAGCTTTCTATTATTTCTACTATACTTAAGCCAGAGCCGATATTTTTTCCAGTTTTTTTCAAAATTATGGGATAATGGTTACAGTGAGCACAGACAAATCATATATTTTTGGAATCAGGAGAAAAAGCTCTTCTCAATAAACTAAAAATATACAGGGTGTTTCATTTAAAATAACAAAGCTGATGCTCATTTTCCAATTTTCCGATGTTCATATGTTTTTTTTTGATAACAAATTCTAGCGATTTAGACTAAATGCTAAAACTTTTGTGTGTAAAATTTTTTGATATCTTGAGAAATAAAGCGTATAGACCCCGTTCAAAATATAACCGAACACCCTGTACAAGTTCCAACGAATTGCTTATAAGTGGTACGATAGCGCATTTGGTAAGAGCAATGGACTAGGGATCCACAGGTGCGAGTTCGGTCCCTGCTCGTGCCATAACTTTTACTGTTAGTCAAATATTTACAAAAAAAAAGTAGTTAACAGGCTATAATAGAAACAGTTTTACTTTCTAAAAAAGTTTTATTGGTTTTTATTTCATTTGCAGAAACTTTCCAAATAATGAACATGTTCACCCTGGGACGCCACCAACCTCTCAAAATGGCGCAAGCAACATCCAGATTCATGGATGTGGTTAACAAAACGATGCACCATCCGAAACTAAAGACATTGGTAGAATCGAAAACAAAGTTTGATGCCGTCATCATAGAACAATTCCTCACCGATGCCCACAAGGTCTACGCCCACGTTTTTGCATGTCCATTGATCATCTTCAGTGCTTTGGGACCAAACGTATGGATAAACTATGCCACTGGAAATCCACAGCCTGTTGCCACAGTGCCTCACATGTTTTCGAAGGACTTTACAAACAATCTGTCGCTCTACAACAGAGGCAAAAATCTAATGTTGTACGTGTTAGACTATCTTATTGCACAATTTTACACTTTAAGGAAACAAGATCAAATGATGCACGGTGCTTTTCCAGAATCTCCGCCTTTTTATGACGTATACACCAACGTTTCTCTTGTCCTAATGAACTCACATACGAGTATTTATCCTGCCAGACCTGTGGTACCAAACATGGTTGAAATTGGAGGATTTGCCATAGATCCACCTAAAGTACTGCCCAAAGATTTGCAAGTTTATTTGGATAATGCCAAAGAAGGCGTGGTATATTTTAGCATGGGGTCGAATTTGAAAAGCAAAGATATGCCCGAGGAGAAGAAAAGAATTTTCCTTAATGTACTTGGAAAACTGAAACAGAAAGTTCTCTGGAAGTTTGAGGAAGATCTGCCTGACAGACCTCCAAATGTGATGATACGGGATTGGCTGCCTCAAACGGACATTCTAGGTGAGTCAATGACAAAGCTTATTTTATTTTTCTTCTTTAGTCTGTGTCCATCCACTGTTGGATATAGGAATCTTCTAGTGTTCTCCAGACGGCTTAACCCATCGATCCTCTCAGTTTCAAGTATTTGTTATTATAAAGACTACTTTTTTATTCAGACAACATATAAGACTTGGGAAAGTTGCGTATGAAAGGCAACTATAATCACCCTTTAAGGAACGGGAAAAATATTTACGTCTAAGGGATGTCAGTCAGACGAGCTCTACAGTTTACGGAGGACTCCCAACTGTGGCGATCTCTTTCACCTGAAAGGTAATATGAAAGATGGAACTATGAAGTTGCCCTTATACTATTACGAGAACATCCGGTTCCCCTTGAAGGTGAAATTCATTTTACACTCTTCCCTCTTGTGACGCAGTAGGTTGAGAGAATATTTTCAGTAAATACTGAAATTTGATTCAGTCGTACTGAGGAACTTAGGTTGCCCCCTAGTCACAGTCCAGCTCCTTAATGCATTACACCACTTGCAGATATTAACGTTATATTTACCAAGGCACTCTCTAGTGGTGTAAATATCAGCCCCCTCCCCCCCATTTCTGCTTGTGCAAAGAAACTATATACAACAGAACTTTACAAAGAGGTATAAGCATTGAAATTCAAATCTACCTAACCTACAAAAATGATTGTATATATATATATATATATATATATACATTACAAATACAAATAGTATATTTTCAAAGACATTTACAATGTATAGGAATTGTCAATACAGGAAAAGAGAAATTGCAAAATACTAAATCTAAATGCTATATATAACTAGGTAGATAGATCATGTCAAACATCTGATATATGACAATGTATAGTAGACAATACAAAGAACAATTCGGAACAAACAATTATAGAATAAAATATTATCTAAATACATACAGTCATATTACATAAAATAATCCGACTATATTCCTCAGCACAAAACTTCTATCCTGAGTCACCCTTAGAGAGATAAATACAACAAAACTGGTTTTGGACTGGTTCAAGCAGAGTCCATTTTTTTACACCACGCAACGATGTCAGACAAACAACTGTTTGCCTTTTCACAAAGTGTTTCATAGTCAACTGCTCCCAATACTGTAGATGTATCATAAGCAAACAAGGTTATATGACTATCGTTAACGAATATCGTTTACGAATAGAGGTAAAGGCTAGAAAAAGTACAGGTCCTAACACACTGCCCTGCGGTACACCCACCCTAACATTAGCCCAGTCTGAAACAGCGATACCTTCGTTCTTTACCAGTTTTACAACCTGCACCCTATCAGCTAAGTAAGTTCTTATCCAATCAAGCGCCGATCCTCTTATTCCATAGTGACTTAATTTTTCCAGCAAAATGTTATGATTTAGGGTGTCGAAGGCCTTGGAGAAGTCATAAAGTATCCCAAGAGTTTTTAAGTTTTTTGTTAAAGTTTTCGAGTAATGTTAGGTATAGCGACAGTATGCCATCCTCCGTAGAGCATCCAAACCGAAAACCGTATATTCTATAAGTAAGAACCTGATAGTGGTTAAAAAAACCAACCAGTCTTGTCTTAAAAGACCTCTCAAAGACCTTCGGAAAAACAGACAGTAAGGCGGTTGGCCTGTAGTTCTCGATGGCGGTTGTGGTGCCCCTTTTATGAATTGGAACCACTAATGCCTTCTTTAGATCCTGGGGAAAATATCCATGTTGTAGGGAGGCATTTATCAAAAAAGTTAATGGAGTCACAATCTGAGCAATATAGTCACCCAGGAGGCAACAGGGCACCTCATATTCACCACATGATCTTTTAGTTGAGACAGACTTTACTAGTTCTAAAACCTCACCCTCAGTCAGTGGAACCAAAAATATAGTGTGGGAAATCGCATTGCAGGGGACGATTACGTCTGTTGAGACTGGTGTTTTGTCAACAAGATTTAAAACAAAATTTGTAAAATATGAATTAAATTGGTTAGCCATTTTGTTTGGGTCATTGATGTTTTCACCCTCAAAAAATTTGTTCAAGGATGGATTTAAGATTTTGTTTAATTTTTGTATTTCAATTAATGAGTTGCCATGCACTTTGTAATGTTGTTAGATGTCAATAGCTTATTGGAATTGTAATCCTTTTTAGCATGTGCAATATTTTTTTTATGGGTTTTAAGCCTTTCTTTGTATGTTATTAGTAAGTCTTGGCAATTAGAAGTTTTAACAAGCCTGTTTAATTGTCTAAGATTATCACCTTCATTTATAAGGTCGGGTGTAATCCACGGATTTTTTATGTGGTTTGACTTGTTTTTTAAACTGGAGTATGGGAAGGCCATGTTAAACAAACTATAGAAGGTTGAAAAAAAGTAAGAAAATTTATCTCTGACATGAAGAACTTTCAATTTATGCATCCAGTTTTCTGTCGACAACAGATGGTTAAAATAGATTTTATTTTCTATAGAAAAGACACGTTTCACCACCCTGGATGGAGGAGCATCCCTAGTATAACTACCCATTACCATTTGGTAACCCAACCATTCGATCTCCTTCAAAAGATTGAAATCTGGTTTTTTTTAATGGTTCTGATTTCTCAAATATAATGTAATTTTCACCTGGTCAGCTGCTTTCAGTAAATAAATATATGAAACGTTATCGACAAGATGCAAAGTATATAATTAAATTAGTTTTATGGAGAGTATAATAAAATTGCCCCCTTGACACTAAACTTACTATAATTTAGTGTCCCTCTTGCTTCTATTCCCGCTTGGTTTTTTCTTTAGTAAACTTTCGGTTCTGTTACCGCACCATTGACGTAATAGCTGATTATGACAGTTATTCCCACTTTGAAGCCGTAGATTTCCGTAGAAACCGATCGATAGAAATAAGCAGTCAGTAACCGTGCTACATGTGTGGCAGTCTTATTAGACTTCATCACCTATGTAAAGACGTCAGAAATTGGCCCTAAATTATAGGCTTTTCTGACCGACTTTGCAAATGTGTGGCTGGCCTCTGTCAGTGAATCCACGTTTGTTTTCTATGATTCTCAACAAGTTTCTCATATCTTTTAACTTCGTTATACTGCTCTGCTAATGAAGTGTAATAAGACTAAAACACGTGTAGCACGGTTACCAAACATCACATTTTTTTGCGGACACCACCACGATCCATTCAAGTAATTTGCCAAATCAAAAACAATGGAGTTAAATTGATGCAGGATTTTTTGAAAATTTGTCATTCCTTTATTCTTATTGTACACATAAAGCTTTCCATTCCTATCTACAAATAATTAAAAAAACATTTAATATCAAATTATAAAAAGACATTTACATTTGTTTACAAAGCCCGAATCTGAATCCAATAGAGCATGTATGGGATCATCTTAAGAAAAATGTGAAACGTCAAACCTGCACCTCGTGGAGACTTGAAAATGCAGTTATGACCGATTGGGGACAAATTCCTCAAGATTTCATTCAAAATTTAATTAAAAGCATGCCTAAGCGCGTAAATGCTGCCAATCGAAGTAGAAGAGGCAACACACTATAGTTTGGCGCGCAAATCTGAGGCTATGAAAAGAATGCAAGTATCTATGGAAACAGGGCATTACTCATTGGTGATTGGCTAAAGCCCTATATATCCATAGAAACAACCTGCTGTTGACAAACCTCCTGCTTTTGTCGGGGCTTCAGATCCATGCGGCGTACTACAATGCCCCAGTTACATTATGAATTTCGCTACTAGTATCCCAGTTTTATTTTATCCTTACAATTTAAACCTTTTTGTTATTTATTAGGTCTTAAGAATAATTTTAACTCGAATCTCATAGAGACATTTTGTAGCTAATTCACTTTTAAAGTATCCTAATGAGATTATTAGGAAACGTCAGCAGAAAATTCAAAAAACTCTTATTCTATTTTTTTTCTAGCTCATCCGAATGTGAAACTCTTCATAACCCACGGAGGTTTTGGAAGCACAACAGAAACCATCTACCATGGAGTCCCGATTCTAGCCATTCCAGTTTTTGGGGATCAGTATGCAAACGCCGAGAGAGCAGAATCGAAAGGTTACGGTTTGTCATTAGCTTTCATGGACCCGGATTTCAGTGAAGAAACTTTAAGTTCACGGCTTAACGAACTATTAAACAATCCAGAATATAACAAAAAAGCTAAAGAAATATCAAGGGTATTCCACGATAGACCCATGAAACCCATGGACACGGCCATTTACTGGGTGGAATATGTGATAAGACACAAGGGGGCGCCACATTTGAGGGTAGCCGGTGTTAATTTGCCTTGGTACAAATATTTTATGGTGGATGTACTAGTCTATATATTAACAGCTTTGGTATTAGTTATATGTGTTATAAAGTACGCTGTTAAAAGACTGTTTTGTGGTTCTGCAAGGACTGCGGAAAAACAAAAAACAGAGTAGTATAATAATTTTTAAAAGTTTAGCATTATTATATTTTAAATTTGATGGTGTGTATATTTTTTTCTCTAATTTTAGCGCCTTCTTTCTCCGATAATACTTCATTGGAAGGAACCTACAGTTTAATCCCATTCAAGAGCTGTTAATTCTCAGGTTAAGAAGCAGCAACCTTTGCAGGGGCGTAAATGCAGAGTGTTCAGAGTATTTGAAGAGCACGGCCCTACCAATCTTGGGGGTCCACCAAAGACTTAGTAGAAATATTAATGAACAAATTGAGACGAAAAATTTCCTTAATAAATGTAAACATGAAAAGCAAAAACCAATATTAACCTAGAGATTTGATAAACTACACTGAGTACTCATTAGTCAGTTAAATATATTATTAAAATAAATTAATTTCGTAACTGTGTATTGACTTAAAATACTACATAGCAATAAATTCGTTGGGTATCCTATAGAAACCGACAAAGTCTTACAAAAACAAGATTGAGGACAATATGATTATACAAAATCGACAAGAATATGAACGTTACAAAATGGATAACAGATAACAAACCTGTTTTATTAGAAAGTACCCTTAATGGCATTGAAGCAGTAGGTACTGTAAAAAGATTTCAAAAAAATGCCAAGTCAAAAGTAGATATATTGTGCCCATCAATAGTGAAACAATATAACAAACATATGGGTGAGGTTGATACGGCAAACTTGCTAAGGGGTCCGTATAAAACTCCCCATAAGGCAACAAAGTTGTATTTTTCTATTTTTGTTAACCTGCTGGCACATAACAGCACATAAGCGCGTGCTCCCCTCGAAAACCAGAAAAACGCCCATTATTTAAGTTTTAGGTACTTTAAAAGACTAACATTAAATTTTAAACTTTCTATTTAATTAAAGTCCCGCTAACAGGCTATTTGTTCATATATCCCCTTATAAAAATCCTACGCTACAGGATGTGACGCCAACTCCCGGAGTATATTTTAGTCGATATATTTACTCAAATGTAACGAGGATAAATTAGATATAACTATGTTCTTCTCTCTCTAACTAACTCGGTCTGAACATCGCTCTTTTTCTGTTTCTTGTGGCACACATTTTTTGTGACAAGATATTTTTGTTTCGGTTCAGTGTGAGGATTTCTGTAAATAATTGACACGTGTGATCGATCACAGCGTCACAGTGTGTATGTAGTAAAGTGTGGACATTAGGCCCAAAATAAAAATTACGATAATGAGAATTCTATAATGTAATTTTATAATTGGCTATATGTATTATAAATATCTATATAATGAATGACAATTATTCTACTCTTGGTCTTAATATTAGCCTACGAACAGTGGCGGCTCGTCAGGGTAGGCCTCTGAGGCCGCGCCTCACCCCCAAAATAAAGGAAAAGAGAATTTTTTTACATAACTTTTTATCTATTACCAATTAGAAATATACTTTTTAACAGTTTTACAACATAATAACATTAAAAAAAAACAAAATATAATCCCATAATAAATATTTTAGAAAATAAATTCTGACCACATCAAAAAACCGACCGTGCAATCCGTGCAAACCCATTCCTAAAGAAAGTGCTCTCGAATGAGGCGAAATAATTTTAGCTTGGAAAGTTTCGACTTCTGACCTATTTATCAACGGCCGGTGCCGATGCCGGCGAGTCACCTGATTACGACAGAGCGGGATGGCGATTGCCGATGCAAATTAAATCACATGACTAGCGAAATATTCCAACGGTTTCTTTTTACGTGGTGCGTGCGGCTGAGAAAGAAATAGGAAATAGATTGCGATAATCGCTGATTGAGGGCGTTCTGTCTTTTAAGGTGAATAAATACGCGTGAGTAAGTTTTTGTTTTGTTTTGATTTGGTAAGTTGGACCGTTCCATTTTTTGTATTTGCTTTTTGCTTTTGAAATGAATCCTATTCACGACATTATTGCTTCATTAATTGAAACGCCTTTTTTAAGAAGAAGCGAAACTGAAAAGAAATAGATATTAGGTAGCCGTCCGAAGCCGAAAATTTTAGCAATATTTAACAATAAGAGGCAATGTAAAAAATATTCAAGAACTTTTCAAATATCTTGGTACGAAACTTATAGGTGGCTATGCGGAAGTATTTATAAAGAAAGCTTATATTGTTGGCCTTGTATTTTATTAGGTTGCGTCAAAAATAATTGGAGTTCAGGGGGCGGATATTCGGATTTAAAAAAATTTTCACGAGCAGTAAAATCCCATGAAAGTTCAAGAGAGCATATTAAAAATTCGGTAGCACTTACAAGACTGGAGCAAAATAGGGCGACTATTGCGGATGCACTACAAGAAAATGCAAGTCTTAATAAAATTGTTTATAATGAAAATGTTCGAAAAAACCGTTTATTATTAAATTATTTAATTGATGTTACTATTACTTTGGTTAAACAGGACTTGGCATTTCGAGGTCATAATGAAACAACAGATTCTTTTAACCGTGGCAATTTTAAGGAAATATTTGCATGCTTAATAAAAAGAAATGCCGAACTTACTGAACATTGTGCTAAATTTAGTAATATTTTTACGGGACAATCTAAGACTATACAAAATGAACTAAATGGTTGCATACATGACTATATTCAAGAATATATAAAAAAAGAAATCAATGACACCGATTGTTGTTTTTTGGGCGTAATTGCGGATGATAGTACTGATATAACAGAAAAATCACAGTGTTCGATAACAGTTAGGTATGTGACCAACGGATCTTTAAAAGAAAGATTTTTAGGATTTTTTGACGTTAGCGATAATAGAACAGCAGAGAGCCTTTTTCATTTAATACAAAACAGCTTAGAGCCTTATGACTTTAAAAATAAATTGGTCGCGCAGGGTTACGATGGGGCTAGTGTTATGGCAGGTGAAATAAATGGGCTTCAAACAACAGTTAGATCTATTGCTCCTTTAGGTATGTTTACTCATTGTTGCGCCCACAGATTAAATCTAGTTTTGCAACATGGAACAAAACTGATTACCCAAAGTCGTATATTTTTTGCCACTTTATTAGGAATACCAAATTATTTCCACCAAAACGGTCTTTTGTGCTTAATCAGATAGTAGGTAAAAGAATTCCGCGAGCTGTAGAAACGCCATCTAAAATTTTAAACTTAGTGGCTAATGAATGGGACAATTTAATTATATTATTTGAAACTATTATTAATGACTTAAGTTCTGGAACAGAATCTATTAATGGTGCAAAAGGATTTCTAAAGCATTTTAATGATTTCGAATTTTGCCTTTTAACGCATATTTATAAACAAATTTTTAGTTCACTGATGTACTGTTTCAAATATTACAGTTAAAGCATTTAGATATAAATTACAGCATTTCGCAAATAAACCTTGCCAAGCAACGAATTATTGAATTTAGAAACGAGGGCCATTTCAAAGAACTTTTCAATATTGCTAAAAAGCCACTATTCTGCCAACTAACACACGTCGAGGGCAATGTTCTAGCGACTTTGATATTTTTGCTAAATATAAAATATTATATTTCGAAATAATATATTGTATATTAATAATGTATAATAATTTAAATTTCTTTGCTTTAGTCGATTGCACAAAATATTCGGAATATGTTAAATGCTTTCCAGACGACTTATTAAATAATTTATTAAAAAATTATCCAAACATTTTTGACAGAGATAGATTAAAGAATGAGCTTTCTGTATTGTATAGGGATGAACAATTTTCAAATTTAGATGTCGAAAAAAGTCTAGCTTTGTTATTTAAAGATTTTAAAGCAATTTTTGCGGAAGCATATAAGCTTTTTAATTTAGTTTTAACTATTCCCGCAACAAGTGTATCGGCCGAACGAAATTTTTCATGTCTTAAACGGATCAAAACCTACCTAAGAAACACAATGACACAAGAACGGCTTTCGGGTTTAGCAATGATGTCAATAGAGCAGGAATTACTGTCAGAACTTAGTGAAGACCAAAACTTTTACGACCAAATTATAGATAAATTTGCAACCTTAAAAGACAGACGTATAGATTTATTGTACAAAAAGTAGTTTTTTTATCTTATTTCATACAACTATTTATTTTAAGTTTTAATAAACTAAATTATGTTTTTATTATCGCAATCGCCGCTATATTTTAGTGATAGGTGTACATATTTTACTTGTTTTGTTTACTTTTTATTTACTTTTTTTAGAGTTTATTTTTTTAGTTTTTAATGGTTTAGTAGGGCTATTGGCGATGACCTCCATTAAAAAAAAAAAAAAAGGTCAACGCGTCGCAGAATAATACCTCATGGGTGACGTGGAAATTTGTTCACATTTAAACAAAATTAACCTCATGTAGCCTCACCCTTCAATATACTCACGAGCCGCCACTGCCTCCGAAGTTGACCATGTCCAGCAGATCAAAAAAAAATTTTTTATATTTTTCTGAGAGCTCGTGTAAATAGGATTACTGAAATTTTAGCAGGACTATTGAATGTATTTGGATACTCTAAATATTTATTTATTGTTTCTATCGATTTAGAAGTTTTTTCGAATTAGAGTGTTCTTTTCTAGATAATAGGTTAGGTAATCCTTTTGTTACGTTTAAATTTTACGTAAATTTGTAAAAGACGTAAAACGCCCAAAATCGCCTGCAAAACTAAAGGCATTTCGTGGTAAAGGAATATGTCTTTTTATGGAATTTTAAGAAAAAAGCTGCCCCAAAGTGCCACTGTACAAGACAAATTAAAATAAATTTATGATGACAGCGTATCAAGAATATGGGTTTATAATAGGCAACTCAACAAGTACTTTTTTCCATTTGGCCGTGTGCCGGTATTAATATTTGCCTGTTTTAACTACCTATAGATATTATAATAATTATGTTAATTCACCCTCTAAAGAAAATTACTTGAACATGATTTGAAAATCGTTCAACTTAAACGTTGTTATCAAATCAAGATCAGTAACGCGCTGAGAAATTATTTACTGAATTTTCCAATATTATTCATTAAATTACTTAATACACATTACCACCTTCAAATGATAAAATTAAAAACAAATGATAAAATAAAAAACAAAGTCTACAAAATACTGTTAAAATCTCCAAAATGATTTGTTAAAATAATAATTTAAGGCACTATTTCCATACTGCTTATTCCAAAGATGGAGTTGCAGATTAATCTTAGATGGCTTTGTTTTAAATCAGATGTCAAAAAGGCGGACATGTTTTTTATTGACATTTAAAAAATAAAACTTTTTATCTTGTTAGTGTTTTTTTAGTAAAGGAACATAGCAGAATAATGAATTTGAACATTTTAACTAATGACTGGGTTTATAAATTCTTACGTGATAAAAATATCAAATTCGAAAATCATTCTTTGACCGCAAAACAATTAGGACAAGTTTTAAATATAAAAAATGACAAAGATGGCTGGACGCTCTTAAATGAAAAGATGAGAAAATTTTGTGTTAAATTGAATGGAAAGTGGCAGATGTGTAAAATAACAAATTCTAGATTTGTTAACGCCAATCAGTTGTAGTTGAATCAATCTTTTAATTTTACCGTAATAGGCAAAGAAAATAGTGTGGTCCCGACTTCAAACTGTGTCCCTTGTACATCCCGTCCCTTTGAAAATCTATGCCATAGGCAGAAAAAACGGAAAACAGAATATTTAGATTAATATCCTGAGGAGCATTTAAGATTTATTGCCAAAAAGAAAATTAAATCTGTAGATGCTCGATTTATTTTTGATTTTATTGAAGCACATCCAGAACACGCCCAAAAACTAAAGAAGTTTTGTGAAGAACTTATTTCACCATTAGAAGAAGACGTGATGTCAAAACAGCAAGCTTTAAGTGTGAGTGTGGCTACTGATTTCACCAAAAATCAATACAATGTTATTCGCAAATACGCAAAACACTTTCCAAGTTACTATCAGCTTCAAAAGGCAAAATTAGGCTGTTACCCTCTTAGCAAGTATTTATGGTTTAGTGAATCTGGTGCAAAAGTGGGACTACAGTCGCTTCCGAAAATCCTGCCCTTACTGCCGAAATGGCAGGCCTGAATGAGGAATTAATTTTTAGATTTAGTGTTATATTAAAAACTATTGCAAACTGCCTTACATTACGTAAATCTGTATGATTGGTGTTTTATGCCTGTGTCTGTTCATACAATTTTGATTCATGGTGTTGATATTGTCGAAGATGCTTTACTACCTATTGAACAACTAAGTGAAGATGCCCAACAGGCTAACCATAAGCCTTTTAGGACTCATAGGGAAAACCATTATAGAAAAATATCTAGAGTTGCAAATAATGAGGACATTTTTAAATATCTTTTATTAGCGTCTGGTCCATTAGTTACTAAATTGCGACCAAAAATCAAAATTTACCCGAGAGTATTTTAAATCTTTTTATTCATAGCTTTCATTCTACAACTTTCCTCCATCACATATCCTCATATTTTTAAAGTTAAGGGTACTGTTTTCTAGATCATAATTCAAAATGTTTTGCCTACTCTGTATATTTTTGGATTTTACTAAAAATATAGCTACTGCTACTCTAGTATCTGTGGATGCACTAATTATTATCAAAAATAAAATGGTTTGAGAAATTAAAAATATATGTTGGATCACACAGTATATGTAAAATATATCTTGGATCACACAGTATATATAAAACATAATTTTTAGATTGTTGATATTGTGTTATATTTATCAATAATTTATAAGTTATAATAAGTATTATTAATATTGCCAGATATAACTGAAAATTGTTTATTTGGTCCTATAATGTCCAATGTGTTAAATTTTAAATCTAAATATTAATATGATATTTAGTGTACATAATTTTTATTTTATAAAAATTTAAGCTAAAATAACACTTTTTATCTTTTCTTTAGTTATTTGTATAACACCTGGTCAAAAATTATTTTAATCACACAAATATAACCAAAATTATAAATTTAAAAGTTAATGTCTAACGGCTGCCATAAGTTTTTAAGAGAAACTTTTAGGAAAATATCTTTAGAAGAAAAACTTGTTAAAAATATCGGTCGGCCTAAACCGGCAATCAAATTACTGCAAGAAATTCCAGATTTTAATAATTTAATTATAAATAAAATCGCGGAAATCAAAACAAGACGCATGGACTTTATATTTGCAAAACTGGTAGTTTTTTTATTAAAAAGTATATCTATTATAAAATATGCAATTGTGAACCTTAAAATATTTGTTATACAAGTGTGCGGTAAACTTCACTTTTCCGCACAGTGCGGAAAAGTGTATAACCCCATTTTTTTGAAATATACTTACTGATTTTATATATTTAAAAATATATTGATACTCTGATAGTTAGCAAAATGATTTAAGATCATAAATTTGCTAGAATCCTGCTATAATTTTCAACAAAATATAAAAAATATGTAAAACGTGTTTTAAAAAATTGTTTAATAGCTCTCGTTTATGCCTTATAAAATCAATGTTGAGCAATAATAAACACCTGCTTTTTTTTATTTGGCAATTTTAATCACCATAGACACAAAGTAAAAATACACGTGTCATTCATTGTCAATCAATACCAATTTTGCTGTCGCTGATTTTTGTCATAGTAAAACCTGAGTAAAAGTGTTTTTAATGGATTCTTCGGACGAAGATTTGCCACAGTCAGTGTTGGAAGCAGCTAGAACTGCAAACTTCATTCTGTTTAAAACCTGATGTCAAACTAGAAGCATCAAAACTTTGAAAAACTTTCCAAAACATGTAAGCCAAACACGCTTTGGTCCAGATACTTAATGTTAAAAGGTATGATCAAACTTAATGGAAACATGGATTTAAACAAAGTTATCAAAGCCACGGCCTATTTAAGAAAACAAAATGTTGAATTTAGACCAAAGAAGGCGAAAATTTTTTCAAGAGGAAATTTGTAAATTTATAAATGAAGCGCCTGACGAAATTTATTTCCATATTAAAGTGGTTACTATACTTGGTTTGACGGGCGCATGCCGCTGAGAAGAACTAACAAAAATGTCATTGAATCATATATAAAAACAATATACTTTGTAAAGGCCAATCGGGATTTCGTGAAAAGCATTCGTGTGAAACAGCTTTGCAGTATGTGTGCTCTAAGTGGCGTTCTGATATACACGATGGAAATATTGTACTTAGTGTGTTTATCGATCTGCAGCGAGCTTTTGAGGCAATAGACAGGGACCGACTTATTAAAAAACTAATGACTCATGGAATAAGAGATTGTGTTCTACAATGGTGTATAGACTATCTTAGTGATCGATCGCATGTAACTAAAATAAACGGTGTACTGTCCAGCAAGGTAGGGAGTTGTATAGGTGTGCATCAAGGTAGCGTACTCGGGCCTCTGTTGTTTATACTCTACATCAATGACATTGATAAAGTTTTAAAAAAGTCTTTTGTAAATCTGTTTGCGGATGACACTTTGTAGTCTGTGTCAGGTAAGAATTATGATGAACTCGTTGATAAAATGTGAACTATGAACTAAATTTACTTTATAACTGGTTGTGCGTTAACAAATTGAAATTAAATGTAAGCAAAACAAAAATTTTTAGAAAAAAAATATAATATTTGTATCGACAATGATCGAATCGAAAATACAAATCAAATAAAGTACTTAGGGGTAGTATTGGACTCACAGCTTAATTTTTCACTGCATGTCGATTTCGTATGTAAAAAAATTGGTAGAAAATTGGGATTTTTTAGAAGAATCTCTCGTAATCTCAGCCACTGGAGTAGGCTTCTTGTATTTAATACAATAGTTTATCCGCATTTTAGTTATTGTAATTCATTATTAATATCTTGTTGATACAGTGATATTCAAAGACTTCAATTGTTACAAAATAAGGCCATGCGTACAATTTTGTCCTGTAGTCGATATACCCCAATTCGTGCGATGCTTGGATCTCTTGGTTGGCTGCCTGTTTCGCGGATTATTGAGGGGTCTAATGTTATCTTTATTTATAAAGTAATTCATAAATTATTGCCTGCATATCTTCAAGAATTTGTAACATAAAGGTCTGAAAGACACTCGCACGAAGTTAGATCTAGGGGTGACCTCGATATCCAGTTTGCTAGAACAACACATATGCAAAAATGCATTTTTAGTAATGGGTTAAGACTTTACAATAGTCTAGCACCAGAGATCCGAGACTCGCCAAATGTAAAAGTTTTTATGAATAGGTTTAAGAAAAGTTACCGCACATAATTTTAACATTCTTTTTTTTTTGTGATAATATATTACAGAAATATTCATTTTTTATTCAATTCAATATTGATAGTAATGGAAAGGGTTGTTTTTAATGTTATTAATGTGTAATGATTATATTACTTATATTATGATTAACATTATGATTTTACAATTTACTGTATCTTCGTTTATTATAAAGTGTAATGTTTGTTCAAAATAGCAAATAAGCTAAGAATAAATTTCATTTCATTTCATATTGAAGACAAAGGAAATATTTTATTAATAAATAATTCCAGACACAAAAAAATACCATTCTAGAAGCTTTGTATTATCTGATGAAGCTGAAAGCGGAGAATATTTAAAATTGGTCAGAAAATATGCGATTTTAAGAAAGCCAGAACCCCACATAGGCGTTTTTTTGTAAACTACAAGAAAGGAGCTTGCACAGTACAATATAACGGAATAAGCACCTTTGGAAAAATGCCCTTAAATATTGCAGGTTATCTGAAGCTCCCAAATCCTGAATTATATACAGGCCATAGTTTCCGACGTTCAGCCGCCACAACGTTTGCAGATTTCGGAGAAGGAATAACAAATATCAAACGCCTCAGAGGTTGGACATCTTCAACCGTCGCAGACGGTTATTTAGAAAGCTCAACAAGTATTCATTTAAAAGAATCTATCCAATAAAATATTGAACTTCAATGTTATTCCTTTTACTACTCACCAACTTTCACCAGTGCAGTCTACCAAATCGACCTCTTCTAACCAAAAAGTTACCCTCTTGGAGACGGTTACAACAATAAGTACTTGTGAAAGAGAACCAACCTACGAGTCCCCGAGTTCCTTGGAAAAAAATCTAGCCTCTGCAATTAATTACAAAATGCTACAAACTGCACGTTTACTATTCATGTTGTTAATAATAATTAATTTGTGATTATGTATTTGATATAAATAAACGATTCTTTTCAACTTTTGGGTTTTTCCGCACCCTTGTAGAAAAAATAGTGTTATCTGTAGTAAATGCTTGGCTGCTTTACAGAAAAGACTGTGTTCCTTTGGGCAAGAAAAAGTACATGTCACTCAAAAAATTACGTTGGATATTGACAAATATTTGAGTAATTGTGGAAAGGACGCCAGAAGAGACCGACCTAGTGCTGATGCTGATGTACCAAAATTATAGCGACTGGTTGTTGAAAAGCCGAATAATACATCAACGGGTAGAAATTGTGTTAAGGGGACAAGCTTCAGGAAATGTGAAAAATGCGATTTTTGACTATGTTTTACAGATATTAGAAACTGTTTTAAAGATTTTCACGTCAAAATTAAATTGGTTGTTTACAATAACGATACATTTATTTGAAGAAAGTTGTCTTATTAGGCCATATTACCATATAGTTGCAATTGATATTTTTATAGTTTCTAAATGTAAGAACATATACGCATTAAATTCTAAATAAGCAGGTTTTTCTGAAGAAGCTACTAAAATTTTATAATTTTAACTACGCCTTTTAAGCATCTTGACTATTAACGGCTATAAAAATCTATGTACAAAATTTGGCGATTAGAAAGCTCGGAAAATTAAAAAATATATATATTGATGTGCAAAAAAAGTTCTGATTGTACATACGTCGGACCGGCCAAGTACACTTTCTATCCGTAACTCCTTAACAGTTTCCTGTCGGGGAGTAGGATTACTATATTTTTTAATTGACCATCTAATATCCTTAGGGCAAAATCAATTCCCTCTTAAAAAGCTTGAATCAGTTTGTCTATTTCCGATTTTAAAGAAGCCTCTGTAACATAGAACGGAAGCTTTCACGGCTTTGGTCAATTAAGAAATCATGGTTCTTAGGATTAGACCGTGTCAATTTAAAATTACTATCCGACGTTTCGCCTTCGATTGCACGAGGCATCTTCAGGGATCTTTACTCCACGAGATCTGAACACTGAATGAGCTCGAAAAAATTCAGGCGGGCTTTTATACCCGACTTGTGCTCGCCGAACCATGTTAAGATCGGTTTCCACGTGTGATGTAGACCGTAATCCGTATCTCTATTGAAATTTTTTGTATGTTTAAATATTTCAATAGAATCTCTAACTTTTCGTTTATAAAAACCTGGAACCGATGCTAGAACCTTGGTTTCCTTAACATTTATGAAATGGCCAGTGTTATGCTGATGTTCAGCTACAGTTTCTTTTTAATACATCGTTCATGTTCCTTAAGTCTAGTTGATATTGAGCGTACTGTTTCTCCCACATACACTTCTCCACAGGGGCAAGGAATTTTATATACTCCTTCTGTTTGGAAAGGTACAAGATCTTTGGGGGACCGCAAGCATTGTCCAAACTTCTTATCTGTATTGAAGATTGTAAGTATGTCGGACCGCCGAAGTAATCGTCCTATTTTGTCTGTAGTGCCATGTATGTAGGGAAGAACAACACTACCTAATGGTGGCTCTTTATCATTCTCCTTTGGCGGAGTTGGTTTACAATGTCTTTTAATTGAACGCGTAATATCTTCAGTGCAATAGCCATTCCCTCTGAGAGCTTCAGTCAGTTTCGATGTTTCCGATGTTAAAGAATCTTGATCAGAAATCGAAATAACTCTGAATACTAGTGAGTTAATAACCGATTTCTTTTGTGCTGGATGGTGATGAGAATTTGCGTTTAAGTATCTATTTGTATGCTTCGGTTTTCTATATACAGAATGTCCTAATGTACCATTTTCCTTCCTTTGAACACATACATCTAGAAAGGGAATTGTTCCATTAGATTCAATTTCCATTGTGAATTTGATATTATGATGTTGCTGATTAAGGTGGTCCAGAAATATGAGGAAATTATCCTGTCCATGAGGCCAAACAACAAAAGTATCATCTACATATCTAAACCAGTGCTTCGGTTTTAGTGGAGCGGATGTTAGAGCAATATCCCCAAAGGCTTCCATAAAGATATTCGCTACTACAGGTGATAGAGGAGATCTCATAGCTGCCCCTGAAGTTTTTCATAAAAAGTTCCTTGAAAAATGAAATAAGTAGATGTAAAACAAGCTTCCACTAGGTCTATTAAGTTCTTATCAAGATTATTGTTATCCACTATGTCTAATATAATGGAAATTGAGTCGTTGACAGGAACATTTGTGTAAAGTCATTCTACATCGAAACTGACCAAAATATCTTCGGGATCCAACTGGATTGTCTTGAGTTTTTCCACGAAATTTGCAGAGTTTTTAATAAAAAAATCTGTTTTTCCAGTAAATGGATTAAGAAAATTTGAAAGATATTTACCTAGTTTGAATGTGGGCGAGTCTATTGCACTGACGATCGGTCGAAGTGTATCTTGTGTATCTTCGGAAGACCGTAGAGCCTGGGAGTCTTGGAGCTGCTTGGTTTTAGTGATTTTTTTCTCCGCACTAAAACCAAGCAGCTCCAAGACTCCCAGGCTCTACGGTCTTCGGAAGATACACAAGGACAATGTACCACTTCGACCGATCGTCAGTGCAATAGACTCGCCCACATACAAACTAGGTAAATATCTTTCAAATTTTCTTAATCCATTTACTGGAAAAATAGATTCTTTTATTAAAAACTCTGCACATTTCGTGGAAAAACTCAAGACAATCCAGTTGGATCCCAAAGATATTTTGGTCAGTTTCGATGTAGAATCACTTTACACAAATGTTCCTGTCAACGACTCAGTTTCTATTATATCAGACATAGTGAATAAAAATAATCTTGATAATTAATAGACCTAGTGGAAGCTTGTCTTACATCCACTTATTTAATTTTTCAAGGAACTTTTTATGAAAAACTTCAGCTATGGGATCTCCTCTATCACCTGTGGTAGCGAATATCTTTATGGAAGCCTTTGAGGATATTGCTCTAACATCCGCTCCACTAAAACCGAAGCACTGGTTTAGATATGTAGATGATACTTTTGTTGTTTGGCCTAATGGACAGGATAATCTCCTCATATTTCTGGACCACCTTAATCAGCAACATCATAATATCAAATTCACGATGGAAATTGAATCTAATGGAACAATTCCCTTTCTAGATGTATGTGTTCAAAGGAAGGAAAAGAAAATGGTACATTAGGACATTCTGTGTATAAAAAACCGACGCATACAAATAGATACTTAAACGCAAATTCTCATCACCATCCAGTACAAAAGAAATCGGTTATTAACTCAATACTATTCAGAGCTATTTCGATTTCTGATCAAGATTCTTTAACATCGGAAACAACGAAACTGACCGAAGCTCTCAGAGGGAATGGCTATTGCACTGAAGATATTACGCGTTTAAATAAAAGACATAGTAAACCAACTCCGCCAAAGAAGAATGATAAAGAGCCACCATTAGGTAGTGTTGTTCTTCCCTACATACGGGGCACTACAGACAAAATAGGACGATTACTTCGGCGGTCGAAGATACGTACAATCTTCAATACACATAAGAAGATTGGACAATGATTGCGATCCCCGAAAGATCTTGTACCTTTCCAAACAGAAGGAGTATATAAAATTCCTTGTTCCTGTGGAGAAGTGTTTGTGGGAGAAACAGGACGTTCAATATCAAGTAGACTTAAGGAACATGAACATACAAAAAATTTCAATAGAGATACGGGTTACGGTCTACATCACACGTGGAAATCAATCTTAACACAAGGTCACGGTTCGGTGAGCACAAGTCGGGTATAAAAGCCCGCCTGAATCTCTTCGAGCTCATTCAGTGTTCAGATCTCGTGGAGTAAAGATCCCTGAAGATGCCTCGTGCAATCGAAGGCGAAACGTCGGATAGTAATTCCAATTTGACACGGTCTAATCCCAGGAACCATGATTTCTTAAGGCTCTGTAAGTCAAAGAATTGATAACTTTCGTGCCGGATAAGAAACCATCCCATTTCTCTGTACAAGAACATCTAGAAAGAGAATCGTGCCTTCTAATTCAATTTCCGGTCCGGACACTTTAATTTCAATTGAAATTAGCGCAAATATGAATTATCTAAAAAGCTACTCCAAAATAATGAGTTGCTAAATATAGATTTTTATCAATGATATCTCTAGCAAGTTAGTCTATAATCATCAATTTCAATGACATTTAAAAACAACGAAAATAGTAAGTAATATAAAAAACAATCTGAAAAAAATCTATATTGTGGTCAAAATTAAATTGCTACCTTTTTATTTCTTTCATATCAGTTTCGGATATGGTGTACAGGGTGTCCTATTTTGGGTATTTTTGCAGGGTTATTTTTAAAGATAAAAAGTTGCGGTTTTCGCGACAGTGTGCTACTATTTCGTAAAACTAAAGATGCCGTTAATATATACAGGCGTTCTACAGGGCTAAACTGAAAACGTTGCATTTTCAGCCACCTCTCGTATCTCAACTATCAGATATCTAATCGAAAATGTGAAAACTGTTTCTTATATAACTTTTCCCGGAGAACTCAATTGCGCCTTCGGGATTAGTATACAGGGTCATGTCAAAAAGTTATCGGAACCAACTTTATTTTTTTAAATAGAACACCCTGTATATTTAAAGACTATAAAACTTGTCTTTTTTTTACCTTTTCAAAAATATATAATACTAGGCACTTTTTCTCAGGAGCACGCAAATAAATGACAATTATCTGAAATTAAATGCATAATTTAATGGCGGTTTAAATGACCGGAACTGTTCGAGAGTGCAAGAGAAGCATTATTATGCACTTTTAAAACTATAAAAATAGTATACATCTTAATTTAGGTATGCTTGTAATAATTACAATTACTAATCGTCCCAAGTTGGTGCACGCCAACAAATATGCAGTTTAAAAATATGTTAGCAAGCATTACCGACACTTTATGACACAAAGATGAACAAACTAAAAAGCTACTCCAGAATAATGACTTGCTAAATATAGATTTTTGTCAATGATATCTCTAGCAAGTTAGTCTATAATCATCAGTTTTAATGATATTTAAAAACAACGAAAATAGTAAGTAATATAAAAAAACAGTCTGAAAAAATTCTATACTGTGGGCAAAATTAAATTGCTACTTTGTTATTACTTTCATAGAACTCAATTGCACCTTCGGAATTAGTATACAGGGTCAAGTCAAAAAGTTATTGGTCCTTATCGTATCGTATCGTTATCGTATACTTTATTTTTAAATGGAACACCCTGTATATTTATAGACTATAAAACTTGTCTTTTTTTTACCTTTTCAAAAATATACTCGTATAATAGTACAAACTTTTTCTCAGGAACACGCAAATAAATGACAATTTTCTGAAATTAAATGCATAATTTAATAGTAGGCCATGAATAACAAGTTTGTAACAACAGTTTTATAGCATAAAGTAACAATATAACAAACACAAAAAATAACATTATTAAAAAAAAAGAAAAAATAAATTTTTAAAGGTGATGTTTAAATTGACGACCATTTTCTTTAATGCAAAATTGGCACAATTTATATAATTCTTTGAATAGCTTTAAAAACCATTGGTCTCATTCACAGATTTCGAAAGGCTAAATGAATCTCCTCTCGAGGTTCTGCTATGCCGTCATATCGTGTTTTATATACCTACTTGTATATAACCCCCTAAGAAAAATCTAAAGTTGAGAAATCTGGAGATCGTGGAGGCCATCTAACAGATCCGTTGGTACCTATCCATATTTGAGGAAAGTTATTATCATGAAATTCCCTTAAGAACCTACAGTTGTACTTAGGACACCATCTTGCTGTAGATAAACAGCATTATATTGAGCTAATGAAATATTTCCAAGCAGTTCTGGAATAACTTCCTCAAGGTGTAAGACCTCCTTCAAAAATTCTTAAACTATATGTCTGCCCAAAATAAAACATTACAACCCCAACTCCTTGTTGTGACCTTTCAAACATTAAATGCTGATTTTCTTTATGCCAGTTTCTGGTATTGTGATGATTAAAAATTCCCGCACTTGAAAAAAAGCATTCGCAAGTCTGCGAAATAAATCGTTAGCATCGATTTGTTGCAAATACCACTGTCAAAACAGTGCCCGGCGCTCGGCATCGCCAGGATGCAAATGTTGCACTATATTAAATTTATGTGGATGATACTTATATTTCTTCAAGATTCTCTGACCGTCAGTTTTTGGCACACCAATTTCTTTCTCAATTTTTCTACATGAGAACGAAGTTGTTGCTTCTATATATCCTAAAACATCTATCTCTTTTCGTTCCCTGTTTTCTTTGTTGTATGTTTTAGGACGCGTGTGAACCGTGCTCAACTAAATTTGCTTTTAAACGATCAAATATCTCAAAAAACGGTTGCCTTCTTTCTGGATATCTAACAAGCAAAAATTCATAATGATAATACAGATTTTCATCACCATAATAGCTTACGTACCTTTGGAAATATAATTCCGAGGCTTCTTGAGAATTTTCATTAATCTGTATAAAACATATATTTTTCATAATTTTCATTCGAAGCAATTGATAAATATCAAATAAATAAAACTACTAAAATACCGTTTATAAACTGCTTTATAAACCAAAAGTCGATCCAAAAACAACGATTGCTGAAGGGTATGTTGAAGAATCGGTAGCACACAGGGCAGAAATAGCTAATAATAAATAAAGCTAATACATTTTGATTGAGGGCAGTTTTGATTTTTTAGAATATGTCTGCATAAAATAATGCTTATCTGGAATCAAATATGTTATTCTCAATATGTACAGACCCCCTAATACAGATTACAATTTATTTTTCAGCCATTTTGAAGATATCTTGAGCAACTTGTATACCACATATGAGAACATAGTATGTGTGGGCGACTTCAGTATTGATTTTCTTAATGTTGGTAGTAATTTAATTTCTGAGCCAACAAGAATATCAAATCAAACTTTTTCACATCTTAGACCCTATTCTCTGCAATTTTGACAGTGCGGTTGATTGTGGCAAAATTGATCCACATATATCGGATCACTCTTTAGTGTACTTTAAGTTTTAAAATAGGCGGGGTGTCCGAACCTTCATTAAACAGTTTAAATATCAACCTTTAAATAAAATTAATTTCAACTATTTTCAGGCAGACTTGGAGGGGTTACCTTGGAGGGTTGTTGTATGATATTCCTAATAATGACAACAAAATTTTGTACGTTTGCGATCAAATTCTACTTTTATTTGATGCACATGCATCTGTAAAAACATTTCTCCAAAAGAAAAATTTTAAATATAACCTCTGGCTGACAGATAACCTCAAATTAATGCAAAAGTTGCGTAATAATGTATTGAAAAGATACAAATCGAGTAAGCTTCCAGCTCACTACAATTACTATAAACAACTTCGTAATTATACTACTGCTGCAACTCGTGCTGAGAAAAAAAGCATATTTACGACAAAAAATGTCGAATTCAAATACACAAGGAAAGTGCCGGGAGTTAAAGAAATTTTCTATACTTCCTAATAAGCAAAAACAAATTCCAGAGGCCTTGTGTGATGTAAATCAAATAAACATTTTTTTTTGTTAATTCGACTATTAACCTAAATCAACCACCTGATAATCTTCTTAACTACTATAATAATAATATTAATAATATCACAGGAATTTTTGAGTTTTAGCAAGTATCTGAGAATGATGTATTAAGAGCAATTATAAGCATAAAATCCAGAGCCATCGGATCCGATAACGTAAACATAATGTTAATTCAAATGTGTGTGTGTTCTTGTTACCATTTTTCACTCATATCATAAATAAATGTATCGAGGAGGCATACTATCCATCAATTTGGAAACACGCCTTTGTAATCCCCCTTCCTAAAATAAGACAACCCACTGAGTATGGTCATTTAAGATCTATCAGTATTTTGCCAGCTTTTTCAAAAATATTGGAGAAAATAATTGAAATCCAAATAAGATCTTTTGTGGAAATCAACAATATTTTACCCGAAAAGCAGTCTGGCTTTCAATCAATGCATAGAGGACATAACGAATGGCATTCTACGTGGACATGATAACAACAAAATAAGCACTCTGGTCTTTTTAGACTTCGCCAAAGCTTTCGACATGCTCAACCATAAAGTACTTGTTTCTCTTATTAACTATCTCGCCTTTGGACACGGTGCTCGAAAATTTGTCTCGTCGTATTTATGCGGAAGGTCACAACAAGTGGTTTTGAATGGTAAATTTTCTGAAAGGCAAGTGGTAAGGTCTGGTGTTCCACAGGGAAGTATACTTGGTCCTTTGTTTTATACTTTAAATACCTCACAATTTCACAAAAATATCAAACTCTGCCATTATCATCTTTATGCTGATGACACCCAAATTTACTTGTATTTCGATCCAGTTCATAGTAATGTGGCGAATCGCCACATAAATAATGATCTTAATGCCTTATTTAAAACCGCACCCGATCACATGCTAAAAATTAACCCTAGTATATCCACCGTAATTCTATTCGGCAACCGAACACATTGCAATTTGACCAAAGACACTCTAGATATTCAAATGGACAATGCGTTTATTCCTTTTGTAGATACCTGCAAAAGTCTGGGACTACAGCTTGACTGCAACTTGCGTTTTAAGCAGCATGTAACTAATAAGCTGAAGGTAGCCTATTCAACTACCTTAAACTAGAGACAAAAAAACTCCTTTGTGATTCTCTCGTGTTATCAGTCTTCAATCACTGTGGCTGCGTTGACGGGCCTTGCCTTGACAATATTGAAGTTAGGCGTATCCAAAAAGTGCAAAATAGCTGTCTTCGCTTTATTTACGGAATATCTGGAAGAAACCATATTTCACATAAGTTAAAAGATGCAGGTTGGTTGAGTATGCATAATAGGCGAAAACTGCATATAACTATGTAATCATATAAAATAACGAAATATAAAAAACCTCAGTATCTTTATAACAAGCTCAAATTTCGTAGTGACCTTCACGATCGAAATTTAATGAACAATCATATTGTTACAATTCCGCAACATCGCAAGGAGCTGTTTAAAAGATCGATTTCTTATAATTTATGTTCTACCATTCTAACATATTACAAAGAAAAAATTATTCATGAATCAGTACATTTTCTCGGCTATTACCTATTATTTTTGTGTTTAAAAAAAAGCTACCGATGTTTTTTGAAACCTCTTTTGTTCCAAATTTCTCAAATATAACCTATCATTTCCACCCTCCTTCACTTCCTCTTCTTTCTTAATTCTTCTCCTTTTGTGTATTTTCTATATTCCTTTTCTTTTCTTTCTTTTATATCTTTAAAACTACATATTAAATATATTTCGTAATCAGTAAATTTAGTAACTTAACTGAAAACAGGTCATATACCTATTTGATTTTCTATGCATAAGTTTTTAACGGGCTTTATCAGTACCCGGACTTGTCTGGGTGGCTGCAATCATTATGACCCTTTGTCTAGCCGTCTAGCATAAAAACTAGAATATAATAAATCATTTGTGTAATGTTGTATGGTTGAACAATAAATGTATTAACCAGAATCTTCTTAAAATTAGCTTAAATGGTAAGATCTTTAACTACTGCGATGTGCTGTATGGACCCTGCCTTTTGGACTGTGATGTCAAAAGAATCCAGCTTATGCAGAATTCGTATGTACATCTGATTTGTGGTATTCGGGGTCGTGAAAAGGGTGTTAGTGCAAAATTGCGGGAAATCCACTGGTTGAGAATGAATGAAAGACTAGTGGTGCATAGTCTAGTTTTATATAATAAGATAATTTGTAATAAATGTCCTTGTTATTTATATAGCAAAGTAAAATTCAGGTACGATGCACATAACTTAGACCTGAGGCATAAAAACACCTTGACGGCACCTATACATCGTACTTCGATGTATGAGCGGTCCTTTTCTTACCAAATATCAAAGATGTATAATAAAGTACCTGCTTATTTAAAAGATGCCTCAGGTTACAGGTTTAAAAAAGCAGTTAGAACAATAATTCATAATTTCTGTCTTATTTTTGAATTTCTTATTATAATTTTTGCTTTTGTTTCTCTTTCTCTGCCCTCTTAAAGGTTGCAGGTTTTGAGCTAATTATATTCAATTAGAAAACCCTATTGATGGCCAGTATTTTTTATATGTTTTACATTTTAGTCACTTAGATAAAACAATATCTTGTATAATAATTCATGTATACATATATCTGCTAGTTGAGATAGGAAGCTTGGCTTCAACTCCGCTAATTGTAATTTAAATTTTCTTAAAATTTCAATAAAGTCATATTTATTTATTTATTTTTTATTTTTATTATTATTATTATTAAAGTGTTTAGAACGTGTGGTTAGTGTTGCGACCAGGTTCATCAACGGCAGTTGCGTACATGGCATAAAAAAATTTAATGTCAACACAAGAAAATTCGACTGCTGTCAAGGAACATGTCATTTATGCAGTGCACATTTAACAATTTTGGACTTTTGATTTTAAAAAAATGTAACTTTTGTATAATAAAATATTCTAAAAAGTTCTCACTTTTTTCCCCGGAAACAAAGTAATTTCATAAAAAGTGATATTTTGTTACTTGTCAACCTTTTTTCTCGTCACAAAAAAATTTTGTTTCCTTACCGCACAAAAATAAATACTTCCTAACAGTTATTTTTCGTTGCCTGACTAGTTGCCGTTGACTTTTTCTTTCAAAATGTTATCAAAAATGTCGAAATTTCATTGACATGTCCGGTTTTGATTAAAATTGTTAACGTACGTGTCTGATTTTAAACAATTTTTTCTAAAAATTAATACACATGAATGTTTAGAAAAATATCCGGGTACGATATTTTGTGTGTAATACAAAAATATATAGGCCAAAAAAAACTTTTGCCTTGAAGAAAAAACTTTCATACAAGAAAACTTTTAATAATAAAACTTCCCTTTCACCAAGAAAAGAAAATGTATACAATATACTTAATGAAGTAGTAAATATGAAAAAATCGATTTAAGTGGACTGTATATGTTGGAAGCAATGGCTTCAATTAGCAAAATTAATGAATTGATGAATATTTATCCCGAAAGATACACAACTGCTTACCTGTCACAGAAGATTCGAATAATTCCGGCAGACGGGTTACTCAATTCACCCTAGAAGAACATCACGCGACATTAACTTCACTAATATCATATTTTTCCGGGAGAATCGATCCGAATAACAGTGCCGGCCGGCAGACAATAGTCCAGGAGGCAGTGAATTCTTTTGGTACTTATTTTCCCAGTTACAGTATATGATTTACTTTGTTCTCTTAGTAACACAAAACAACAATTTTTGAGTCTGGCTAAAATTGTCAGGTGGGTTCAACAGAAAAATCAAAAAACCAAGTTGACTTATTTTCCCAGTAAAAAAATTGTCACGTGCACTAAAATAGAGCATACCATTTATGAAAATAGCAGTCTGGCTTATCTTAGATGGAGGAAAGTAAGTCTGGCTGGAATTTTTCGGATTCAAAAATTGCACTGATTTTTGGGATCCGTGACCCTTATTTTCCCACGCTTGAAATTCAACGCATATATTGACAGAATTATAAGCTATCATTAAAAATAATTCTGGCTGATTTACGGAATTGGCAAATGAGTCTGGCGGCATCTTCAAAATTGCAAAAATAGGTTTGAAAATTTGTCACATGGTAGATTATATTATAATTTGACAGAAAATATGCGTTTGGCTGTCAATTACAGTCACGAAAGCCTTGCCAGACTCACAAGTCATATAGCGGAATAAGGGTAGGTAGAGAGCAGCGTGCGTATGCATTCAGGTATAACGACGCTGGACTGCGCGTTGCCTACCTACGGTCGGAGTCTTAGTATAAGGCTTGGTCCCTGGTCTTCCTATCTCTGTCAGTTACATTGGTTCTGTAATACCATATGAGATATAGCTATATATACAGTTGAGTAGCTGTGGCCTGTGGGCCACATGGCCACGTAAACCGTAGTATACTAGGTTTTAGATGCGTAATTTTCGAAGAGCAACTGGCTGGGAGCATTCCAGCGGCAGTGTGACCCTAGTATTTGTGGAAGAAAGACGTGTGTGTAATATTTGGGAAACGTAATGGCGCCAACGTCACTTTTTTGTGTTATATGCCGGAAAACGACGCAAGCCCATTAATTTATTTAATTTAAAGTACAACGATGTAGATTTGCCTACTGTGGTCGATGACAACAGAGGCTTTCATGCAAAATGCTACAGCAATTTTACTGGACTCATGAGTAAATATCGTGAACCCGAAGTGTCCATTGAAACGGAGCAATCAGTGTTTTCGCATCATAGGTATGTAAAACTATATTTTTTCACCTAGAATTGAATATTTCAAATTTCAATGCTAAAACCTTTTTCATGACTCGCTACTACACACAGTTACTAAATTTCTACCACAATCATTATGCGTCACAGTACAGCTAGAGTATGATAATTATACTAGCGATGATGATGATAGTGATAGCGATGACGAAGGAGAAAGTGATGAAGAAGAAATTGACTAATTATATAGTACTTCTCTCTATTCAAATAAAATCATAAAAATTTATCACTTCGTAAATTAACATTTTTCAATGTGCCAATTAAAATTTTGTACTTTATGGAGGGCTGTATTTCATTGTTTAATACTTTTAGAAAAAATCTAGCCATGGGGCTTGTCTTAAACTTTTCATGACATGATGACGGAAAGTATAGGTTCATTCGGTCTTCCTTTTCGACAGATAATGGTGATATTCTCCGACGTTTTAACAGAATTTCTACTCATTCGTTCATTCTTCGTCAATTGTTTTATTGCAAATTGAATTCTCTACAGAATTAGTTCTCAGTCATCTTCTCGAATTTTCATACACTTTGGCGTTCTAATTTTTTTTTTTTTTTGCTTTCACGGAAAAAAGTCAAGAGACCTATTTTGTAGACAGTCAAATTTTCTACTAAAAAATCACTTAGTCGGACTCTCGTATCTGATGTGATTTCAGAGATATATACGTCTGTGCAAGACTCAACCTTTATCCAAATTTCCTTATTATTTTTCGTTATATCACAGGAACTAAGGAAGATACGACAAAATGTCAAGAGATCGATTTTGTCACTGGGAGAGTGTATTAAATTTCCTATAATATATATATATATATATATAACATGTTTATATCTCCAATAATTACAAAGTTACTCACGGTATAAAATTTTATTTTTGGCTATATCCATATTCCACTTTCGGTGAAACCGGAAGTGATATCATCAAAAATATCAAATGATTAATTTTACATAAAAAAGGTACTCTTGTTAAAATGTTTTAAAGGATCATTTCGTTAAAGAGTGTTTTCCTAAGGTTTTCATTTTCACGAATAACCCTTCAAATTTTAAAACCAATCGATGTGAAAAACATGTAGGTATATCACATATTTAACCGAACAAACGCAGATATTCAGCACACCTGACGAGCGTCATGGTTCACTTACAATAAAAAACACAATGGACGTCTGGCACAACAAGTTTTAGAAACCGTTTTACTCCACATTAGCCATATTGCATTTTTAACTGTTTTTACATTGTAAACTACCATAAGGGCCGAGTAAATTTTTACTGCTTGAACGAGAAATTGATTGGCAACCTTAATTTTTATCACTGGGAAAATAAGTGCAGTGTACTATCAACATGAATTTAAAATCAATGTTTGGGCAGCTACTTTGGGAAATAAATTTATAGGGTTTCATATTTTTAATGGTAATTTAAACGGAGATATGTATGCTGATTTTTTAGAAAATAATTTATTTGAAATATTAGAAAATTCGTTAAATCGACCTCACCCCCACATTTTAGTAGAAGAGCGCGACAGTGGTTAAATAATCATTTTCCAAACAAATGGATCGGACGCGGTGCAGATGCTCCAATTCACTGGCCTGCTAGGTCTCCCGACATGAATACACTGGACTTTAATGTTTGGGGAGATTTAAAGGCAAAAGTATATGAAAATGAAATTAACACGGTTGAAGAATTGAGAGACAAAATAATTCATGAATGTACACTTCTTCAAAATAATGGTCAAAGCTTAAATTTAATAAATAATTTAAACCGAAGAATAAATTTATATATATATATATATGTACTACTTAAAATATATATATATATATATATATATATATATATATATATATATATATATAGTAGGCCCCTATGCAACATTTCATTAACTTCTCAAGGGGCTGTAACTCCCTAGGGGTGCATTATTGTAAACTACACTTATTTTTTGATGTACTATATGTCCTAGAAATTTTGGCAGACCTTTTTGAAACACCTTGTATATATATATATATATATATATATATATATATATATATATATAACAAGTAACCTAATTATTGGGGTATCGGTTAGGGCTAGATTTAAATTGCTTTTAAGCTACGCCAAGCTTTCGGTAATGATTATTACCTTCTTCAGGGCTGCAATATGAGAAGAAATTTGTTTTTTATCTCTGTATGCACAACATCAGTGCCTTCGATTCTCAAAATAGACCGAGGTACTATTTTTCGTTACCTTACATAAAAGAAATTTCAACAAAAATAACTAAGTTGTTCAAGTATGATCCTTCAATTAAAATCGCCTTTAAACATAATAAAATAGTAGGCAACACTTTTACAAAATTAAAAGATAGGGATGAAATACAAAAAACATCAAACATTGTATACAGTATTCCTTGTTCAGAGTGTGAGGGTATTTACATAGGCCAAACCTCTAGGGTCCTAAAAGACAGAATAACTTCGCATAAAAGCGACTGTAGATTAATGAAAAATACTTGTGCACTTTCAGAACACACAAATCAATCAGGGCACTTATTCAACTTTAATTATACCCAAATATTATGTAAGGAAACTAATTATAACAAGAGACTGTTTCTGGAAATGGTGGAAATATTTCTGAATCCTAATTCGTTAAATAAGAGAGCTAATATCGAAGACCTTAGTTCTATTTATTCAAATTTACTTAATCTGAACAATTATACGAACAACAATAATAGTTTAAATAACACAAAATTTTCCTTTTAAAAAATATAAGTATTTGTACGTATTATATCCATATACTTTTCTATAGTCAGTCTCTTCAATTCGAGTAGTTTGTCGTAGGCATAAATTCGACGTTTAATTCATACTTGTTCTGGTTTGATTAAGATATTTCTCAGCTACTGATTTTTCTTTGTATCTGGATGTATATCGATGTGATTACATAGCTAAATCCTAGATCTGCGTTTCCTGTCATCCTGACAGAACGTACTATAACATTCTTTACAATGTCAAAAAAAAACCTACATAAGAAATTTACTTGCTTCGTATTTCAATATAAAAATATATGGAGAACAGGAATTCCTGCCAGTATGTAAAATCTAATTTTAATGTTAAGGTCAAAGTGTGTTTGTTTTTCGCAAGAAGTTATCGATACTAATTGCAAAGCAGTGAGTACAATTTACTACTTTTTTTTTTTTTCTAAAAATCCTCAATTTCTAATAATGTGCATACAGAGATAAAAAACAAATTTCTTCTCATATTGCAGCCCTGAAGAAGGTAATAATCATTACCGAAAGCTTGGCGTAGCTTAAAAGCAATTTAAATCTAGCCCTAAATTAGGACCGATACCCCAATAATTAGGTTACTTGTTGTTCAACTAGTCGGTCAAGACTGCCCTTCTCTTATATATATATATATATATATATATATATATATATATATATATATATATATATATATGAATTTTGTTTAGAATTACTAACCGAATAATTTTATCCATGTTTGCTCACTGGGAAAATAAGTACCAAAAATGTTCACTGCCTCCTGGACTACAAGCGAGTCGAGATCGAAGGTCGGTACCACGTGAACCCTTTTACAGTACTCTCTCGCGTAAAGCGATCCTGCCCTTGCGTGGATAGCAAGGGATTTTGTGCGTTCTCGACGAATCGGCGTTACAATTGTGTATAGATATATAGAATACAAAAGAAATAATAATTTCGGAATTTAGAAAATTTGAAACCAATTGATAATTAATTTGTTCCGAAATTATCCTCAAATTTATAAACACAAAATAAGAAAGAGAAAAAAAAGCAAAGAGAATTCTTCGCGAGGGAAGTTCCTTAGACCTTGGACTAAGATGAATCTTTCGAGCATGCAATTAAAAATTAAATACAAATACGACCTCTGCCATGGTACTTAATCAGTAGCAGAGGCGCCTACAGACAAAAACCATGCGGTTTGGTTTGATTTTTTTAATAGCGACTGCGACATTAACAACATGTACAGAGAGTGCGAGGATTTTAGGAATCTTCTCAATTGCGGGCATGAGCCACCACATTCTAACCTCAAAATTGTTAAGAGGATTGGCCGATGCCGGCCACCACGTGACGAACGTTAGTCCTCGTCCTTTCAGAGATCCTCCGAAGAATGGAAATTATACGGACGTTGTTTTGGATGGGCTCGTTGAAGACTGGTACCGTAAGTTATTATCAAAGTACTAACTATATTTGCTTAATGACAAATTTAACAAAGAGACCAAAGGAACAAGTAAATAAAATCGGTATATTCACTTTTACCCAGAACTACCCTTGTACATTAATATAGATAGACATAAGATAAGTAAAACAAATACTTGTTTTTGGAGATGTTTATTTCAGTAAGTGCGTGTAAAAACAAAAGGAAAAAAAGTGATTGGTAAAAGGCCCAAGACAACATAACGTTATACATGAATATACAGTATGCCCTCGGGTGCAGGGACATATTTTATAAACAAAAATATATTTTAACTTAATCCTAATTCATTTTCGAGATGACTGTGATCAGTTAAGTTAATTATCAATGGTTGGACGATTTATTTTAGAAAAATTGTTTGAACGCCACTGTATACTGTTCAATAGAGAGCACATTTTAAAAATATCTTCGATTGTGCTGGGTGTTCCAAAAAATAGTGGCGCACAAAAGTTGAATTTTTTTAAATGGAAACCCCTATATATTTTTTTACATTTTTGAAACCCCCCCTTTGCCTAGTCTATACATTCCTAGAATACTATCAATTTTTTTAAGGGTTTCGAAAAAAAAATAAAATCAAAAAAAAACATATTTTATGACACCATTTTGAAATGTTTATAAAAAATTGATTAAACACCCTAAAAACTAAAGTAAGAAAGCAGCTGACTGTAAAAGGTTTATAGTTACTGTCCTATGAGCATTATAACTTTAGTTTATACAGGGTGTGTAAAATTTCATGTCAAACTTTACAAAATTAAAAATTATTTTTCACCATTTTTTCAAATGCAACATCCCATATTTTTTTTCTATCGGGTGCGAAATTAATAGATGAACATTACTTGTTACTACACTTACCTCAACATTTTGAAAAAACTTTTTTGAAATATTTTTAAAAAACTAAAGTTACACTTTGTTTTTCAGTGTGATAATTAAGTAACTTCACTGTTTTCGCTTTTTTTTGAGGTTTCGATTTATAACGGATTTTCACTTAATTAATATTAATAAATAATCACCTACGCGTTTGTTAATAATAAAGAGGTCAGCGTAGTTACAGCCATGTAACTCCTCTATTGTTTAATATTATAAACAAATACCTTAAATTAATATTTTAATTAGAACATATGTTTGATATCTCTTTCATTCTCTTGAAGGTACAGTCTGACAAGCGAATGAACCTTATCAACGCCTGAATCTCTTTAAAAATCTTCCCGATTTTTGCGGATCCTTACATTTTTGGGTCTCTAGACCTCGGAAAACATGTTCTTCCATTTCCATCGCTCTGTCTATCGGTCAAAAACTATTTATCCACTATCTTTAAGATTTGGTCAAAAACCGTAGATCATAAGAGGATAAAATGGTAACATTTTGGTGAAAATCCATTAAGGCGAAAGAAAATAGCGGTCTAGTGAAATATTATTACTAAAAAATACTAAGATTATGTGGAAATTAGCTGGTAAACTTTGGTTTGAATTTAAGATGGCGATACAAAATGGCGGCTTAATAAATAATTTCATAATTCGGCCCGAAAAGACCATTTTATAGATTGATTTCAAATTTTGCTCTAGAAATAATTGTTGTATAAAGATGACCTTGTAAAATTTTGGTACGATTTCAAGAGGGCAAAACAAAATGGCGGTCAACTACAACATTTATAAACATGGAAAAAATCAATATTTTACGTATCTTCCTATTCTAGCGTCCCTAGGTCCCAAAAAAAATAGAGTTTCTTTTGAACTGTCTTTCTGTTTGTCTCTTTGTTAATTTGCGGCTTAGTTAAAAATCTACTTGCCAAATTAAGTTTAAATTTTTGTCAAAAATTAAGGATTGCATGACAGTAACCTGATAATATTTTGGTAAAATGCCAATACGGCGGAACAAAATGGTGGCCTAGTGAAATGCTAAAAAGTATATTGCTAAAAATGTAATTAACTAATGTATCTAAAATTCGGCACAAAATTCGAGTGTTACACAGGAATGAGCCCATAACATTTTGGTTCAAGGCGTAATTGTTCAAAAACTATTAGTTCCACAAAGTCTGGTTTTGGTGTGCATAAAGTATTTAACAATGACTATTATTTCATCAAAGGCTTCCACCACATCTTCAAAAAATAAGGACATGCATTTTTGGAAAAAGCCTAATTTTTCAGATTTTTCAGCTTTTTCTCCTGTTCTAATGATCCGATCAAATTGGCGATGACATTATATTATTTGTAAGTTCATTCTCTACTATGCATGTCGTTATACCATCAAGATTACTTTATTAGTTTCGATTTTAAAAGTCGAAAACGAAAAAAATAGGATTTTTTTGCATTAAATTGTTTATAACCTAAGTTGATACCTAGTCGCGAGTGCGAAACATAAAAGAATATTACTATGGACTATCTTGTGTATGATTGCGCACTCGGATTCTGGTTAGTATTTTTGGCAAAAAACGACTATTTTTTTTCTCTATTGATTGGTGTAAAAATCAAATCTCTCTCTAGCACATTGATATTTATGACAAGGTTGTTGTCGATTCACTCAATCACCTTCAAAGATAAATATATCACCGGGTATATTTAGAAGAAAGAGAAAGCGATGTCTTTGAAATTGAAAAGTATACATGGTATTCCAATTTAAATTAATTTTTTTTGTTATATTTTCGAGTTCTCACGTATATATATTTTTTGACAAAGGAAAGTAAAAATTTGATTGAAAATATATATAAATTTTGTTAGAAAACTTTTACCACTTTGTACAGGGTGTTCCAACAATAATGGTCATCGGCGATATCACAGAAAGGAAATTATTTCCTTTGCTGTTACGTTCTGTAGCGGTAATTTTTTGTACTTTCTTGGTGAAAGCGGCCACGAGAAATCATTGGAAAATATTTTCAAATTCAAAGAATTGCCGCTAGGGGTATAACAGAAACGGAAAATACTTTTCATGACATCGACGAGAGCCATTTTTAATTTAATAATAATAAAATAATAATAATTATTAATAAACTATTATGATCGTTATCACATCATAAATAAATTAAATATAATCAATTCCAAACACTCACCAGTTGCCCTAATATTGCTTACTATTCCAAATACGTCACTGCTTTGCCAACATTTCCCAAAAGTTAAATCATTATCGACCCATGTCTCATCAATGTAAACTATGTTACGACCCTCCTCTCTATAATTTCGAATTGTCATTGTATATTTATAGCGCCAATGTAAAACTTGGGGTCTCTCCAACAGAATTTTTCATTATTTTGTCACTTACGAAAAAAAAAGCCATTGGCCTTCAACAACATCATTAATGTTTCGCGACTATAAGGGAAATCCATTGTTTCTCGCAATTTAAGGAGGCACGGCTTTTAGTTTTAAATAAAACTTGTTTATTGTTTGTCTAATAATAGAAAAAATTATCAAAATCTTTTTGAGAGACAAACGGGTTTCCTTGTTGGGTGGTGATGAGTGCATCTCACCTGGACGTTCCCTTTGCCTCTCCTCATCTTCTTTATGAATTTTGCTCACGGTGTCTTGAGAAACCCCAGTATATAGAGCGACGCGATCGATTTTCCTTTTTAAAGGTAATTTAAAATTATTACTTCTCGCTTCCTCATCGCAAACTCTATAAACAGTGGCGATAATTTCTCTGGACTGGTCAGCAAGAGGTTTTCTCTTTAAAAAGATATTTCTTTCCATAATTCCAAAAGAAAATTAATTATTGTAAGAAATATATGTTTCAAGAAATAATTAAAACCTAGAAATATGTCACCAAATAAAGATACGTATTAAGATTTAAATAGGTATAAAATTTGCATGTATATACTCACTATATTCATTAAATAAAACTAAAGAAATGCACCAAGAAGCGAGTCGAGTCTATCATTCAATATAAAATAACTAAACAATCGGAAATAATTAACTAACAAGTAAAATTAACAAAACAACTAATTAATCCTTATTAATAAAACAGAGTTTAAAAAGAAGTATTTTTTATTTAACGTCAATTGGAATGGCGAAAAAACTTCTCCCCCCATAAAATAGTTCAAACAATTTCTGGAAATGGGCGTAAATGTTTAATTTTTTTTATCACCTTTTGTGTGTGCTCTTCCAGATCTTTGTGAAAAAAGTCTTCAACCACAAGTTCTACAAGTTCCACATTATTACAAGTATTTTCCCAAGTTCTCCAAATGACCATGGTTATTACTAATTATACACACAAGAAAATAAAAAAAAAAACAGGCAATACCCACATACACAAATAAAACTTAAGTCGGTATTATAAATATTAATTAGTAATTAATTTTTCTTATTTTGGTGACACCACTGATCAGAAATTCGGACATCAGACCCCCACCCGTTCATAATTCAAACCAAGCCTGGAATAACGATCTTTTATCTTGATCAATGATTTCTTATTGAACGGGCCGGAGTTTGGGAAATCTTCGCTGATATACTATCGATACCAATCAATATATTTTTACTCTTTCATTTGAATTCGTGATGCAGTCAAAATATATATTTTGAACGGATCACTTATATGGAAAAACAGAAGGAAGTTTTTTGCCCGCATTCTTTCTATCCAGGTTCATTCAGTTGCCAGACTGTACAGTCTCAGGCGGGTATGAAACGATATTCTTACTCTTCTTAATACTGTGAACTTAATAGTCGCTGCATATTTTCTGGCGCTGTTGGAGGTTCGTTGTAAACAATTACCTTAACGTAGGTCCATAGAAAAAAAACTGTTAAATCAGGCGATCGGGGAAGCCACACACTTGCCCTCCCTCGCCCAACCACCGATTCAGAAAAATATTATTTAAATGATCTCTAACTGCCAATGAAAAATGTGCTGGAGCACCATCTTGTTGCAGCCAGATTTTATTTATTTGCTTTAATGGTAAATTTTTGCACAAATTTCGCAAGTGGTTTTGAAGAAAGTAGAGGTATATTTTGAACGGGGTCTATACGCTTTATTTCTCAAGATATCAAAAAATTGTACACACAAAAGTTTTAGGATTTAGTCTGAATCGTCAGAATTTGTTATCAAAAAAAAAAACATATAAACATCGGAAATTGGGAAAATGAGCATCAGCTTTGTTATTTTAAATGGAACACCCTGTATATTATTAGTTTATTGAGAAGAGCTTTTTCTCCTGATTCCAAAAATATATGGTTTGTCTACGCTCACTGTAACCATTATCCCATAACTTTGAAAAAACGTGGAAAAAGTATCCGCTCTGGCTTAAGTATAGTAGAAATAATAGAAAGCTTTGGTTTCAATTGTTTTTATTTCAAAATGGCCGTTCTGTCACTCACGTATCAAGTTGTTTTCAAATATTATGCGCCTTGCCTTGGAAAAGTAATGGGGGCTTTTAATTCAACTGTTTTGCTTTTCATATATGGTCTTTCTGTCATTAACTCATATACCTATTTACTTGTCGAAAAAAATAATACCTAATAATTACTATAATTATTACTTGAAATGATAGAAGAGATGTTATCATAAGAAAATGAAGTAACAAGCTTTTTGGTATTACTTTTATATTAAACAAGTTACAATAACGATATCTGTAGAAAACAAACGAGAAACTAACAAATAACATAGTCAAATTATTAAGAATATTTGTTAATAAATTTAATTTACCCAGCCGCCTTGATTCAATATACATTTCAGTAGTAATTCTGAAAATATGCGAGTTATGGCTTCAAAAGTGAATTCGGAATTGTTTTGATTTAAATTGTTAATTTCAGCTTGTATTTTTTCGGCTAATTCGCAAATAGTGGTTGTTCTATTGTAATATACTTTATTCTTAAGGTATCCCCATAAAAAAAATCGAGAGGCAAAAGATCGGGGCTATTCGCTGGCCAATTTATGGTTCTTTGTCTTCCTGCCCACAGATCATATTTGTTGTTTAGATATTCGGTAATTTCGATGCAATTGTGTGGAGTGGCACCGTCCTGGTGCCAAATAAGGTTGTTCAAAACTTGGAGAGGTAGCTCTTCTAAAACCTCATCGATCTGATTTCGTGGAAGATCTAGATATCTTTGGCCATTCAAAGTATTCTCTATTACTACAGGCCCCAAAACTTTATTATCTATCATACGGCACCAAATGCTGAATTAGCACATTTTATTTTTTATAGGGATTTGTGGTTGTCCAAAAATGTTTGTTTTTTCTATTAAACATACCAGCGGTGGTAAACGCAGTCTCGTCAATGAATGAAATTCTCCTACAGATATTAGGATCATTCTGTATTCTTGTCAACATCTCTTGAGAAAATGCGACTCTTTGTATTTTATTCAATGGAGTTAAATTTTGTACCGGTCTAAACCTATAAGGTTTATACTTGTAGTGCTTCAAGGTTGCGTAAATTTTCCACCTTTCTTTATTTAAGTTTATCACTGCGTCTTCGATAGATCGTTCTGGGTCTTATACGAAAAAAAAAACATGAATTATATTTTATTGAAAACAATAATAATAGGTTTAATTTCCTTACATTCAAAATATAACAATACTTCCAAATCGTTATCTTCAATTTCTAGTGGTTGTCCTCTTTTTTACAATCAAAGTTTTTCTGTTCTCAAAATTCTTCACAATGTAATACATCATAGATATTGAGGAAGGAACTAAATTAGGATACTCTCTCCTGTATTGATTTCGTGTTTCACGATAATTACTTACACGAAAGTATATTTTTAAAATATTGGCTTTTCTTGATCAGTAAATGCCTTAGTTTTGAAAATAAAGGGAAAAACGTGGCTAAGTAAGTCATGACAGAACGCCAATATTGAAGGAAAAAAATAGGAACAATAATTATTGATTTCAAAGCCTCCCATTATTTTTCCAATACGCCAAAGCGGCTCATATTTTAAAACAAGTTGATAAATGAGTGACAGAACGGCCATTTTGAAGTAAAAACAACTGAAACTAAAGCTTTCTATTATTTCTACTATACTTAAGCCAGAGGGGATAATTTTTCCAGGTTTTTTCAAAATTATGGGATAATGGTTACAGTGAGCATAGACAAACAATATATTTTTGGAATCAGGAGAAAAACCTCTTCTCAATAAACTAAAAATATACAGGGTATTTCATTTAAAATAAGAAAGCTGATGCTCATATTCCCAATTTCCGATGTTCATAGGTTTTTTTTTATAACAAATTCTGACGATTCAGACTAAATCCTAAAACTTTTGTGTGAAAAATTTTTTGATATCTTGAGAAATAAAGCGTATAGACCCCGTTCAAAATATAACCGAACACCCTTACATGGCTCCACTCAAATTTCCATTAAAATATGGGGACCAACAACCTGTTCACCAATAATTCCACACATTAACTGACCACCTGTGCTGTACCTAAATCAATAATAATCCTAATCAGTAATGGTAGTTATGACGATTTACATATTAATTCTGGTGAAATGTGGCCTCATCAGAAAATAAAACTTTATCAAAAAAATCAAAACCTATCTCAATTTTAGCTTGATACTACTGAATATGATATGCATGCAACTTATTGCCCTTGATAATTCGCTGAATCTTTCGCTTACACCTACGACATCGCCAACTGCTTTTTGACTAACAGAAGGATTCTCTATTACAGCTAATAACACACATAATTCATTTTCTTCCGTTCGAGCAGGCCTATCTGGTTTTGTGTAGTTTACATTTCTCGTTTGTACAAACCTCTCTAATAAGTTTGCCATGCTCTGTCTGTTTGGATGTCTTCGTTCTGGATAACGTTGCGCGTAAATCCTACTTGCCAAAAAGGCATTTCTGTCCGATTCTCTTAACACGAAAATCAAATCAATCAGTTTTTCTTTGGTGTACTCCATGACAACAGAACGTTCAAATTAAACTTCTAAACCGTGACACAAACGAACGATAAATAAAACACGAATAAAGTAAAAACTACTATATATATGAAAAATCCGATATTACAATTTGTAAAACTTAAAAAATTAATAAATAAATGCTAACATGACATGGATTTAGATGTTTGACAGTTTTTAGACAATTAATTTTTCATGGCCGGCTTAAATTCTAGTTAATAATTTGAGCAACACTTGTCAATTACGTGTGTGTGTCAATAAAGTGTTAGGATTCTAGATTTTCTTCCACTCTATAACTACTCTGACCTCTTTATTATTAACAAACGCGTAGGTGATTGTTTATCAATATTAACAGTGAAAATCCGCTATAAATCGAAACCTCAAAAAAAAAGCGAAAAACATTTTCAAAACAGTGAAGTTACTCAATTATCACACTAAAAAACAAGTTCATCTATTAACTCCGCACCTGATAGATAGAGATATATGGAATGTTCCATTTGAAAAAATGCGGAAAAATAATTTTTAATTTTGCAAAATTTGACAAGAAATTTTATACACTTTGTATAAACTAAAGTTATAATACTTATAGGACAATTACTATAAACCTTTTTCAGTAAGCTACTGGCTTATAATTTTTTATAAATATTTTAAAAGTGGGTAAAAAAAATGTTTTTTTTTTTCGATTTTATTTTTTTTTCTTTGAAACTATTTAAAAAAAAATGATAATATTCTAGGAATGTATAGACTAGGCAAAGTATTTATTGCTAAATCTTAAATTTAAAACCATTATTGAATTAGTTTTATGTTAGAAACAAACTTCTTCAGTAACATAGCTCTCAACATAAACAACATATAACAACAGATTACATGGAAATAGAAAAACAAATTTAAAACAAATGACTATACAGGGTATTTCACAACTTATCCACGAAATTTTAACCACATAAGCACTGTTACGAAAGAAGTTGATTTCTAAAAAAAAATGTAATAAAAGCCCTACAGAAATTAAGTTATAATTCTGAGTGTCAATAACAAAATGAAAAATAAATATCTGTATTTTGCGCTCATCGTTGCGATATCACAACACTCATTAATAATTTCTTGTAGCAAATGTTGTACCAATTCACTAAAGAAAACAAAATACCAGGAATTTTTTGTTTTTTCATATTGATAAGAACATGTAAATAATGTTTAATCTGTATTGTGAGTGATCTGAATGAACAACGGTCGATTTTTGTGAATTTAAAAAAAGTATTTTGCGAGTTTATGTTTTTCGATATTTATTAAAAATGGCACATGTGTACAGTAATGAGGAGTTAGTGGATATTGTTTTAGCGTACGGAGAAGCAGGGCAAAATTCGCAAGCGGCTTCTCGTTTGTATGCAAACCGATTTCCGAATAGGCACATACCACATCCACAAACATTTACTTTAATTGTTTTACGTGCACGTGCTAGTGGAGATTTGCGCCCCAGACGTGGGGTGGATGGGGGTCGGGTTCTCCCACAACGCGTTCTAAAGGCCGAAGAAGAAATTTTGCATATTGTGGAATCCAAGAATAAGCACAAGGAGGTTAGCTCAACAGGTACCAGAAGTCTCACATGCGACAGCGAGGCGCATATTACATGAAGCCCAACTGTACTCTTATCACGTCCAGACAGTCCAGGCGTTGCTACCCACAGATTACCCCCTCAGAATAAGATTTTGTGAGTGGTTGTTGCAAAAAAATGCTCGAAATGCCCGTTTTACAGCTGATATTTTCGCCACCGATGAAACACACGTTTGGTCCTTTGAAAATCCTCACGCAATAGTCCATCGTTTTTCTTTAAACATGTGGCTAGGTATTGTCGATGAACGTCTAATTCGACCGTTCATATTGCCAGGTCGGATGGATGGTCACCAGTATCTGGAATTTCTTCGGAATGATTTGCCGGTCCTTCTTGAAGATGTGCCATTGACGATCTGAGCAAGGATGTGGTTTCTGCACGATGGGGCATCTCCGCATTTTCGTTTAGAAGTTCGTAATTTTTTGAATGAGGTACAGCAGATATCCTGGATCGGTAGGGGTGGACCAATTGCATGGCCTCCACAGTCTCCCGATCTAAATCCTCTGGACTTCTTTTAATGGGGATACTTGAAAAACGAGGTATACCGTACTCCAGTTCAGAATATTGAAGATCTGCGTGACCGAATCACAGTGGCTGCCGATAATTTGAGACTTCAAGCACAGCAGGAAGGAGGTGTATTTCAGTTAGTGCGCCGAAATTGGATTAGACGCGCCCAACCTTGCATTGAAGCCAATGGAAACAATTTTGAACAGCTTTTATAAGTAAGTGAACTAGTAAACTGTAATATTTTATTATCTCAATTTCTGTACGACTTTTATTACATTTTTTTTTTGAGAAATCAACGTCTTTCGTAACAGTGCATATGTGGTTAAAATTTCGTGGATAAGTTGTGAAACACCCTGTATAATTGATTTTTCCACATACTGCTCGTTTTCAGCGTTTCGAACGGCGCCGGCGTCACTTTTATTAAGACTAATAATTTCATTACGATTTTTTTTGTTTTAATTCACTTACAGAATAATTGTTTCAATACCTATCTTTAAGTGTGCCCCATAAAAAATAATCTGAGGGTGTCAAATCGGGACTTCGCGGTGGCCATAGAATCTCACCGGTGCTATATATACGTACTTAAATTAAATTGCTCGTTTAAAAATGCTTTTATATCTTCTTCTCAGTGGTCTGGAGCATTATCTTGTTGATATACCAAGACCACAATTTGATTTCTTAAAAGGTTTAAAAATTTTTGTCTATTCAAATAGTGGTCAGAAAACACAGGTCCTATTATGCGGTCGTTTATAATACCACACCACACTTCAACACATTGATGTCCTTGCCTTTTAATTTGCTTTACCAAATGTTTATTTGTCTCAGATCAGTAGTGAATTTTTTTTTGTTATGCTTTCCCGTAGTGGAAAGTATCGTCTCATCTGTCCAAAGGATTTTATTTAAAATCCCTCTTTCAAAATGCAGGTCCATCATTTCCATACAAAAATCTATACATGGGGATATTTTTTTTTTCTTTTAATACTCGATGTATGCTGGTCATGGAAAAATTCGAATCCATTTGCACATCTCTTAAGCAGTTGGTAGGATATTCAATGAAATATAATAAAACCTCCATTTGAAAATCTTCAAAGACGATTGAATGGGCTTTTTCGCTTTTGCTATATTTCAAAACTTCGTAAGTTGATAAATCACCGCAAATTTTGTCAAAAATTTTCTTGTTTGATATCCTTGCCATTCAGCGGTACTGTCTTAATGCAAGTGCCAATTGAAATGTTATGGTTTACCAATATGATGGAAGGCGGTAAATAAGTAAGATATGTTAGTCACCAGACGCAATACACTCACCTAATATCGACCCAATAATATCTTTTAATGACGACTATTGCTAGCTCTAGTCGGGTAGGTTCGGATTCTTCTTTCTCGTTACTCTACCTATACTTCCATATCACAATCTCTTACTTTAGGTGTAATATTTAAGTTGAGCGCCACCAAGTTTTAATTTAAGTTAAATAAAACAGAACATCCGACACTTCCGTCGTTTATGAGACTTGGTGCTAAAAAGAAAGATCTTTTCCTTAGCCCTTCTCACATACACAAAATGGTTTCCATCACACAATATTACCAAACACGGTAAATCTACATATCCTTTTCTACATTCCAAAACATTATTTGAAAAAAATAACTTTTCTCAGTATCAACAAAATAATGTTGGTACAATAAATCCACTAAACTAAATATTAACTTGTCAAATTCTAGTTCGGTTTATAACAAAAATAGCCTTTATATCCATGAGTATTGGAAAGAGATGAAAATATATTATTACTTTCAACTAATCCAAACTACCCTGTATTTTGGCCAACCAAAGAATAACCATCTAAATTAGTAATATTAGCTCGCCGATACGTCAAATCAATAGAACTTATAATAAGAAAGAAAAAGAGAGAGACAATACTTCCACTTCTATGCTTATTTCGACTGCATTATTCTATCGATTGAAAGCATGTGGTTTTGAACTGACCTATCATAACCACGTGTAAAAATCTAACTGTAATAAGTTATACAAATTTAGTCGCTCTTGACTTGATTAATTCTAATTATTTTAAATTTAAATGATTTCAATAAAACAACAACCACTAAAAACACAAATAAAATTAAAACTGTTAAATTTAAAACAAATAGTGCAGCATCACAATATTCACGAACTAATTGAGGTTTTCTGTTAAATTGTGATTTTCTCTGTAACCATAGAATTTAGGTATAGAACATAGAATATATATATATATATATATATATATATATATATATATATATATATATATATATATATATATATATATGAAAAAATAGCCATTTTTATGATCATTTACATAAATAAAAACATACTGGATGTTCTACCGGTAGTGCGTATTTTCCCCTAAACCACACCGGCCCAAACAGTTAGTGGACCAAAACTTCACTGGCCCAAACCGTCGAAATCCCGACAGATTGGAATGTGTGGAATGCGCCGCTAGCCCGACACTTTAAATACCGAATTGGCGAGCTACGCTACTGGCTAAAAATTCTTTAAATAGGCCTGCTGTGTTGTCAAGTTTTATTGATAAAAATAAATATATTTGTTAACCGTATATTGACTGTTTTTTTTTTGGTTTATTATAAAGCATTTGTTTATCACAGGATAATATCTAATTAATGGAATAATGGAGATTGAATATTGAAAAAAAAAATTGTTGGAAAGCCCAGGAAGAGGTTATTGCATGTTTGCATTGAGATGATTTTAAACCTTCTACCCTTGTCTATACATAAACAAGGCTTCTACATATAAAGTGAGTATGTTTATTTTAGAATAGTGTGAATATGGTATAAAGTTGCAACCATTTCAGTTTTTGGACTCTTACACTCAGATAATCTTATTTGTTAGTATATAGGATTGAGTCCCCATCTGTTATTAATGTGGATATTGTTCCCTACCTAAAAATAAAACAAAGTTGTCTACTAAAGACCATATAAAAATCCACAAAAGCCTTGATGCTTGAACATGTATCTTTTAACTAATATGTTTTGTGAGCTTTTTGAGACACATAATTTCAACTTTTTTTTTAAGTTTTTTAATTTTGTATCCTGATCCCAAGCAAATACCTATCTAAAAATCAGTTTTTATCAGACACATATTGATTACTATTTTATAAGATTGTTAATGATTTTCCCTAAGCTTGTTATTTGTGCAGGTACTTTATTAATTATAATTTGTTTTAGGACCAAGTCTTCTTGATGTTTGATATAGGTATCGTAGACAAGGCTTAGGAAGTTAGTTCTGCTCATATGTGCATTGCAGATAGTAGTGACGTGTAAATTATAGTGATACTTTAGTACTTACAATTACTGTTGCTGAGAAAGTGTTTAAGAACTAAAAAAGATGCACCATATGATAAATGTAGGGTCAACTTTATTATTAATTTTATCTTTAATATTTTTTTTTTGTTACTGTAAAGTGTATCACATATTTTGTATATTGATTAAAGATATATAGCTAAAGTGGATTAGAAATTTGAAGATTTTTTCCCCATATTTTAAAAATATTAACTGTGGCCTATTTATATATTTTCTTCAGTTGGTATACACAATTGAGTAATAAGTTAATTTAGTAAGTATGCAAGATATAGCACATCTCACCTTTAATTTTTTTTAAATCTAAGTATGGCTTAAGAAAAAGTTAGGTAGATGATATAATTATAAAGAACAAAAGTCTTTCGAAGATACTTTCAATTAATTTCATGCTTTCAGGTTCTTAAGTTTATTAACTGGTATAAAGTAGTTTAGATCTTGTAAATTATCTTATCAATTAACTTATTAAAATATAAACTTTTATAGCCTAATCTTATAAAATTTCCTAAAAATATTAGATCTTATCGTTGATTTTACCATATGTTGGGAACTGGCTGTCAAACTTATAAGACTGCGTATTGTTGAAAAAATTATGGTATAGTCTTTATTCAAGTAAATGTTAATTTTAAATAAATAGTTCCAAACCAGTAAAAAAGGTATCCTACAATAGCTTTATACATAGATTCTGTCATATCACAATTAAATCAGCTGTACATTAAGGTATCATATTATAAGATTAATAATACTTAAGGTTGAGACAGTGTTTCAAGAAGGATAGACATTGACTGAAAGCATTATCCCATATAATACCTGTAGTGCCTTGTTTAATGTCCGACTAAGAAAAATATTTTTTAATTGACAAAAATCTAGTTTAAACATTATATGTTAAATATTATTTAACTGACTTTGACATAATGTCATTATTTGTCAAAATAAACTAATAATAAATGGTGCCAAGAATATATAACCAAATCCCATTGGAATTTAAGAGCAAATCATATTATATAATTAAACAAAAATCTTGAATACTTCAAAATGAAGTAAGCATTTCATGATTGCATACGAATTTTGATTGATCATAAATTAAACGTTCATTTAACTTTTTTGTAAAAAAAATTGGTAAATGTAGAAGTTATAGATTTTTAATCCATTATTTTCTATCTATACTGGGTGTTTTTTCAGAAAAGCATGACAAATTTTTTTTTGTTTTGATGGTACACCCTGTATATGTCCATCAAATGGGTCTCTTCTTGCTAATTATGATTATACTAGGTTTGAAACATTTATCGTGAAACACAACTGAGAAAATTGACAATATACCTATTATAAGAGATGTTAGAGAAAACATAACACCAATATGAATAACTTGCCTCTTATGGCATGGTTTTTCTCCATTGGCTTTAAAGGTAAAGGTATCAAATCTAACATATTTAAGATTAGCAAAAAGATGCCTATTTAATGGGCATATAATAGACAGGGTGTCCCATAAAAAAATTGAGGGTTCTATTTATAATCAATATTCCCGTACATTATTAGATGATAATTGATCATTGTAGATGATAAAAATACTATTTATTTGCCTGTCATTGTTAATATATTTTATTGTTATAGTTTAAAATTTCACAATGTTTGTATTTATTTAATATATTATTATACAAAAAAAGCATAATTTTACAAAAGAAAATACACTTAATACTCACAAACAGAACAAAACATAGAACAATAGTTAAGTAATGAATCTTAAAATATTTAATACAGTCAGGTAATAAAACTCAGATACTAAAAGAAGTAAAATGTAAGTTTAACCCTAAAAGAAAAAATTAAGTGCTAAAATAAATATAATATATAATAGCTAGGAATAAGTTTTGTAATTTTTTAAATAAAACACATAATTTTACTGATTAATTTGTTTGTGCCCAGATGCATACTAATCATCAATTACCTTATATATATATATATATATATATATATATATATATATATATATATATATATATATATATATATATATATATATATATATATATATATATATATATATATATATATATATATATATATATATGTATATATACTACTTGGTCTACCTACTACCTACCTAAACTTGGTAAAGCTTATGGACATCCAAAATAAATAAGTAGCTAACCACAATCACCATATTAATATTGCATAAAATATGCCATCTCTACACATTTATAGAAAACTAGCTATATTCACTGTTAAAATTTAAAATGATCAGTAAAATTGAACTTTGTGACATTAACTGAAATCATGATATTAACAGGCATATTTTTTTTTCCTGATAGTATGGTGAATGTAAGATATTTTGTCTTGGGCGCAATTGGTCAAATCAGGAGTACTCGATGTACCTACATAAAAAAAATAATAGGATTGAATTGATAACCTCCTTTTGGAAGTCGAGTAAAAATTACCTGCACAGATTAATTCAAATAAAAAAAATATAAGGTTCGATATTTTTGTTAAGGTGATAAAATGACAATTTGTCTGGGCAGGTGAACCACTGATTTATTAAATACAATAAAATCCAATTTTCTTATTAAAATTATTTAAAAACAATTTCAAACAAATAACTTGGTTGGTGTGACAACATTCTTCAGGGCCTAGCTCGGATATAGTAAACAAAGCCTATAATTATGTTTTGCTCTTTCAATTTATCCAAATGCAACAGACCAAAATTATTAATTTTACAAAAACAGTTTTGAAACCAGGTATAATTTTGTGAGTTTTTTAACCTTACAATAAAAAAATACTGATATTCAATTTCCAATGATCATTTTTGAAGCTTAATTTGCCTTGGTTTTGATTAAAATTCTACAAATCATATCACTTGTTAACAATATGAATAATTTAAGTCTGTGATTACAAATAATTTCATAAGAAATTAATTACAGCTACCCTTACTTTTGACTAAATATGCTAGGTGGATTTTGAAGCTACGTTTAAGGTGTGAACGAACTATTTTTAACAAATTGAAGAAGTTATCAAAATAACTGGCTTCTTAAAGCTAAAGAAGCAAGCTTTCAAATTCTGAAAATATTAACAAGATAGATTGCCTTCTTTTTAAAATACAGACAACTGTGTTTTTGTTATGATAACTTTAATTAAGTTTATGTATTGAGAGTTTTTATGAATTTTTCCAGTCCAGTCTGGAGTTAGCCTAACCCTGGATGTAACAATAATAGCTATATTTTAAAAAATGATACTTTAAATCATTTTGTGTATTTAATCACAAATATTTGTAAAAGTTATATATCTTTGTTACTGGACATTGTGGATAGCTATATGATGTGGAGAATCCGTGTTGAATGATTTCAAAATGTATCTACTTAATTATGTTAAAGTAGGAGGAGGAGCTATGAGTCAGCCTAAAGAAATCAAAATTGGAGTACCATAAGGTACAGTGCTGCGTCTTGTGCTTTTTAACATGTATATCAACACTCTTTGTAATCTTGGCACGAGGGGGTAAAGTGGTTGCCTATGCTGATGACTCCACTTTGATTTTCCCCAGTAATACATGGGAAGAATTGCAGTATTTATTAATTGAGGATAAGAATAAGGTTAAATAGTTTTTGGATAACTGACCCTTAATGTAAAGAAAACTAACTTATTCAATTGCATAAATTAATCATCCAAATTTTAATTAAATTAACATAGATTCTTTGAGTGTACTGTTGGTAAATAAAGCAATAAAAAATAATAAAAGTTTAAAGAAATAAAAAGTTTTAAGAAGTAAGTCTATTCATTGTAGGTCAGACACATTGTAATGGCATACAATACCTTCTTGACAAAATGGTGAATGTCAAGATATAGTTTATTTTCAGAATAAATCTAAACCTAAGATTATATTAAACATTAACTTTATTTAAAACACATTACAGTAAATATTTTCTTCGTATGATGTAATCAGTCTTCTCAACTCACAAAGGGATTGTTTTCACTTGCCTCGCCCCTGGCAATAACTGAATTGGTGTAGTTAATAAGAAGGCCAGATTTTAATCAATGACATACATACTAACTTTCTAGAGCTTACATCTTGTTGGTGATCTTATTACATAGTGGTCGTCCCTAGGCATACTAAAAATAAAGAATTTTCTTAATTACTTTCAAAAAAATTAATACTCTTATTCAAAAAAAAAGAAATGAATGAAATAGATATTGCACTACTTAGAAAAATAACCAGGTCCTGGTGAACTTATGCTATTTGAATTTTAAAAAGAAAACAAAAAAAAACTACATATTATATTTAAATAATGAGCCCATATAATTTCAAAAAAATTGATCATACTAAATGCTTATTTGTGGAAGTATTATTCTAGTTTTATCTTAGGCAGGTTATAAATATATTTGATTTAATCAGAAGTTGTACCATCTATACATTTTTACATTCCGATAAAACTTTAAATTCTATGAATGTCAGTTTTTAAATGTTTGAAATCGGACAAAAAATGGCGGATCTATTTAGCTGGCCATGTCACAAATATTAATGCAAATTTTAACAGACTTCAAAAAAGGAGGTTATCAATTTGACCCTCTGAATTTTTTGTATGTATGTACATATATTACTCTGCGATGGTTTCAACAATTTTGATGAAATTTTCAAGGAATATTCGGGATATTGCCCGAGTGGTCCCACAGCCAGCATATTGTAAAAAGGTTAAATATGGCGGAATGACGCTATATTAAATATTTATTCGACGCAATAAAAGCGTACACCATTTTATTAGGAATTTACATAGATATATATGGTTATTTGTTAAATATAACTTAAAATAAAACTCATATAAATTGAACTAAAAAGAATGAAATAAAAAACTGTATAAAAAATAAAACTTCAAAAAATGCACCTAAAAATGGAAAATAATATTTTATTCCATCTGGAAAATTTTAGTCTGTGAAGTCAGCACCAAATTAATACAGATAGTAAAACATTATACTCTTGGTATTAGACATCAAAACACTCATTACATAAATATAGTTTTGTGATTAGGTAATTAAGAATAAGTTTGGTTTCGATTTCACAGACACAAGGTATGGGATTCACTTCTGGGGCGTTTCTTCACAATATCTACTGCAGAAAGCTTTGTTCTCCAAACATAATTTTTTATAAAAAATAAAAAAACTTCAAAAAAAAAAACAAAACTAAAAAGTAAAAAATAATATTTTATTCCACATTGAAAATTTGACTTTATGTAGTCGTCTTCAAACTTATTCTTAATAACTTAATTACAGACATTTATATAATGGGTACCTACATATATGGGAATAAAATATATTATATATAATATATCTATTAATTTTTACATTCCGATAAAACTTTAAATTCTATGAATATCAGTTTTTAAATGTTTGAAATCGGACAAAAAATGGTGGATCTGCAGGCATTTTCTTTATTTTGTTTAGATGGCCATGTCACAAATATTAATGCAATTTTTAAAAGACTAAATAAGGAGGTTATCAATTTGACCCTATGTATTTTTTTATGTATGTATATCGATTACTCTGCGGTGGTTTCAACAATTTGGATGAAATTTTCAGGATATTCCCGAAGTGGTCTCCCAGCAAGTTTATTGTAAAAAAGTTAAAGAATAGCAGAATGACGTTAGATTAAATATTTTATTTGACGCAAAGCGTTCACCATTTTATCAGGAAATTACATTTTTGGCTTTAACTTCACAAACTAAAATTTTAAAAAGGAAATAAAATATTATTTTTCTTCTAAGCACTTTATTTAGCTACCTATTTAACAAATTTTTCTAAAAGTTTTCTTTGTAAGAAGAAAATATTTTGAAAAGGAGAAATGCCTCATTTCTATTAAAATATCTAATTATTTTGACATATGAATTACCTCAGCAGTTCTGTATTTATTCTCAGATGGATCATAGAACCATTCCTCACTGCTATGTCTGTCTACTCATAATTTTATATGCAAAGCTGATTTTCATTTTTTATTGTTGTCTAAGATTCATACCCCGATTTGCCAAAATGGAGTCCACTGTGGATGATACATCCATGAATTTACATGGTTTTCCTAAAAATGCAAACACAACTATATGTCATAATCATGTTATCAACCAAATACAAATGTTTTTGTTGAGGTTTTTCTTTTAACTAACATTTAGTGCACTATACATTAAAAACCCAATATATTGTAGAAAATCCGAAGAGGAACATTTAAGAAAAAAATGTATACCTACACAAAAAAAGAATCTAGGTGACTTACCAATATGAAATTTGTACATTACAATATACTTTCTGATTATTCTGATGTCCTAATATTGATAGTCCTTTTAAATTGCCGAATCTAACTTTCTAGTACTCCCTTTCTTGAAATCGCATTTGAATGGGCGAAGAGCTGAGAATTCAGGACGTATCCGGAACACAGTAAAAGCTTGCATTCTTGCATATTATTTCTGCATGTTTCACAACCGAACCAACTAACAATTTACATCATGTTAGTAAAATTTATTTTATTGTATCCTAACACTGATACGACGCAGTAAAATTAATACGTAGCTATTTGCTATTTTTATAAACAAAATTCTTTGAGAACGATTTAAAACTTATTATTTAGGAATATTAATAACATGTTATCAACCATAAATAAAAAAACACCATATTATTTTACTAATATTTTCGGAAATATGTACTTCATCTGAACAACAGTGACAGAAGTTTCTTACGTCATTGGCGTACATATTTATGTATTTCGACGTTTAAGACCAAGGACAAATTCCATGCATTCCAATGTGTCGGGATTTCGACTGCTAGCGCCAGTGACGGTTATGTGTAATGTAGGTTCGGGCAAATGTCTTTTAGGGGTATTAACTGTTTGGGCCAGTGAAGTTTAGGGCCAAATACATCGAACCGTTCTACCTACAGGTGTGGACAAAGATTTAGTATTCCGTATATGCACTGATGCTGCCCAAGTAGCACTTTTAATCATGAATACGTCATTGTTATCACACAAGTATTTTCGATGAAGTAACCAGAACTTGGTGTCGCCACGTTCTGTTTAAGCTGAGAATACGTAGTCATTAATGGTAACAATTTGGGGTAGCAGCTCTCAAATATGTCATTAATCTTAACTTGCACTAACATTGTTATATGTTAAAAATCTAAATGAAAAAGTAAGTTTGCACTAGATAATTCGCATAGATTCTTAGAATAAAGCATTAACACATTCTTACATGTACAACTGACGCTGACAGAGGTTGTCCGTGTAAAGTAAATTTCAATGTTTTTTAGCGGCATATTACTCTTGTAGACTGAAATTAATAATAATTTCATTAATTAACCTCTTAGTTGATCCAATTTTCTTTTATTAATATGTTAAAGTAGATTAATTTAGTCATATTTTGCGAAGAAACTAACGATAATATATGTGCGCCCATTTAAACCTTTAGAAATATTGCATCAATATGGCGGGTGGGCTTCTATTGTCTTATAAAGTCACTGTAGACCAAACCAGCGCCACCTATCTCCGGAACCTTAAGTACAAGTGGTAATAGTTTCCCTGTAGTAAATAATCTGACTTCTAAGTTGCAATCCAAGAATAAAGGCTGGTATTAGCCAGTTTAAAGTAACGTTAGACAATAACTTTTTGTACTCTGCAACGACCTGTTTTACTTCATAGTAATACCTTATAGGAGTATATTTGGAGGTAATGGAGTAGCAGCTGCAAGGTTCAACAAGGTTCTGATACTTAAAAGTTGTAATTTAGTAAGCAGATTAGAAGCAGTAATTTACACACAGTAATTACTATTGTTTCATTGAAAAAAAAATGACGACCTTGAAGTCAATTTCGTGATTTGAAAAAAACTCCAGTTTTCAAAAAATCTTACATAACTTTATTTATCTCGTCGTCGAGACGAGACGAAATGAAACCTAAGATAATCGAATAATCAATGATATCGCCCATTCCTAATTATAACTTTAAATTGTTTTAAACTAGTCATTAAATAACCATTATTACTTGCAGAAATCATCAACCAATTCAACTCGTCCACGCTCACCGGTCGCGGAATGTTTGGAATCGGGCAAATATCCATGGTGCTGGCCGACCAAGTGAACAAAACGTTGCACCATCCGAAGATGAAGAAACTGATAGAATCCAATCCGAAATTTGACGCTATAATCGCAAGTCAAATGAACCATGACGCCTTTAAAGTATACTCTCACATATTCGGATGTCCCATCATACTTTTCAGTAGTGTGGGTACTACCTTTTGGATAAATGACGTAGTCGGAAACCCGGAACCCGCATCTTACGTGACGCATGTATTTTTAAATTATTTCAATGACAATCCCTCAATGTACAATAGAGCGAGGAACTTGTTGTATGCCGTATCAGATCACCTGTTTTCGCACTTGCTCGTTTTACCAAAACAAGACCGAATTATACACGAAATTTACCCCGACGCTCCGCCACTGTCCGATATCTACACCAATGTGTCTCTAGTCCTGATCAATTCTCATACGAGCATATTACCGGCAGTTCCACTAGTACCGAACATAATTGAAATAGGAGGTTATTCCGTAGATGCACCCAAACAACTGCCAGAAGATTTACAAAAGTATTTGGACAGTTCCAAAGATGGAGCAATATATTTCAGCATGGGATCAAATATAAAAAGCAAGAATTTTAGCGAGGACAAGAAACGAATTATCCTTAATGTTTTCAGAAAGCTGAAGCAGAAAGTGATTTGGAAGTTTGAGACTGATCTGCCTGAAAAGCCGCCAAATGTGATGATTAGGGACTGGTTGCCGCAACAGGATATTCTAGGTAATTTATACTCCTATAAACGTTTACGCGCAAAAATATATTGGTTTATGCCATACCATTATAATACATTAAAGCCGTATAATGTAATAATATTAGATATTAAAATAATAAATAAAAACACCCTGTATCTCAGAATTTAAGCGTTTCTGAACATACATTTATATGAACCTTTTTTATTAAAGTTTCATGAGGAATTGAGCCCTGTAGTTACGTATCGTACTTATGAAACACCCTGTATATTACATTTACAAATTACAAGTTGTAGTTTGTAAGTATAACGTATTCGAAGTCGTAACAAATAACAGTAATTTTCTTTACAGGCATTCTGTTTTTATACCTAAAAAGCAACTTTTCGTAATGTATTTCGTCTGTGTATCTTATGACCCTCGTTATACTGTCACGCTCGCTTGGGTGTCTCAGCGGAGAGTAATCGATTTTGAAGGTTAATAATTTCTATCTAAACAGTTATAATTAGAACCGCGCAGTTTGTTTAGATCGAATTCTGTAACCCATAAGTTTTTTTTATGGAAATTAATGATTTTGTATCGCGTCTACCGGGTGGCCGAAAAATCCCCCAAGGTCTTCAGAAATCATTAAGAGCATACCGGGTGGTCAACGTTTTACAAATAAAAAATTAATAACTCGACCAATGATATTCCCCCAAATGAAATAATAAAGTACACTATTGTGCAATTTTTTATGTTTTGTTAACATTTTTGTGGTATGCGTGTTTTAAGAGTTGCTTTGATCTGGTATATACGAGGAATAAGACAAAAGTAGTTTTTTTACAAGAACTTTGTCAAGAGCGAAAATTTGCAAATCTAAAATTATTTTGATTTTATATGTATGCACTTAATATAGCGCGGAACACGAAATATAACCGGGGGGAGTCAATCGGTTTAGAAAGGTCGGCAAAGAAATCTCTTTAAAACAGTGGAGTCCCGTCGTTCTTTAAATAATTGACTATACGCACCTCAGATAATTAAAAAAATTAACTATGCTTAATGAACCTTTATCTATATTTGTCTGTTTTCTTTCGTGTACCGCACTTCTATATCTCTTTTGTAGCAAAAATAATTAAAAAAATTAACTATGCTTAATGAACCTTTATCTATATTTTACAAGGGCAGCCAGCATCAGATCCAGTGAACGAGATTTATCAAAATTTTAATTTATGAAGTTCGACTTTGGGCTACTCAGGTATGCCAAAAGTGGCCGTCTGTCTCCGTTTGTCATATTACTTTATACAGGGGCCGTCATTGTGAAGGAGGTGTTTTTATGTCCTAAAAGTCTTAACTTTTGAGATACAGGACGGTAAAGTTTAAAAAGAAAACGTTTTTGTCTATCCCAATTCTGATGCTATTGTAGATAACTGCATGAAATTTGATACACGTCTTCTATGCATTAAGGAGCATACGGATTTACCCAGGTTAATTACATATGCACACCACTGGTAGAAATTTCAAAAATCGAATGTTAATAAAACGCAACGCATTTATATAGAAATGAAAACAAATGCTCGAAATGTATAGGCGCCACTGGAAATAGCTAGAACCTTCTACCGGCAAGTGCATGGAGACTCTTGGCGCATCCCAATTACAAGTGGACCAATGCGAAGTTTACTAAATCCTCGATTAATTTTCCGTACCGCTTAGCTGGCGCACTTTATAGGTGAAGCGGCAAACTATTACAACAAATAAAATAACATGAAATTTATTTGCGTTCACAAATTTTACTTTTCCGCTTGCTTAAGACTATGAACCTTTATTTTAAGGACCGCCTTGTTCTCTTTCGTGTCCCGCACTTTAAATGGATTCTTAGAAAAAACCTAATTTCTCAAAATTTTGATATCTGATTTATTTCTTTTTTAAATAATTTTTTTTTATAACACACTGGCTTCTCCAAGGACGTTTTGAAATTGAATTTACTCTTTTCAAAACGTGCTTGGAGAAGCCAAAACGATTAAAAGAATAGTCTTTTTAATAAGAATTTTTAATTTAGATAGAAAAATGTTGAACAAAAATGAGTATTATAATATATATAACATTTCCTAAAAACCCATTTACTGAGTATATACATATAAAATCAAAATAATTTCAAATCTGCAAATTCTCGCTCTTTGCAAAGTACGTGTAAAAAAACTACTTTTATCTTATCCCTCGTATATACCAGACCAAAGCAACTTTTAAAACATACATACCGCAAAAATATTAACAAAACATAATCCTACAAAATGTAAAAAACCGATTGTAAACAAACCATTTTATTTACAAATTAGCCATTTAAATTTAGGTTAAATTTTAAAAAATTGCACTTTAATTGCAGGATAGTGTAGATAATTTCGTTTTACTGATAATAGCTATTAGAATAATTTGTGTACATGTGCTCCAATCGTTCAACACATTTACGATCACACCAATTGATGATCAAGGAAGCTTGTATACATGCAACTATGATATCTTAAGGCATCCTTCTAATCACATTACGAATATTGTATCTTATAGTAATAATACAATTATGCCTGAGTTGACAACCACATACGTTGGCCCGGAAACTCTTTCTTTCAAGATCAAAATAGCGTCAGTTAATGTTAAGTGAAGTGTGGCTCAATTTAGTATAGTACATAGTCACTTATCCCTACATAATACTATACATTGATAATTAGTTTTTTAATAATATTTTTTCAAATTATAAAATGGGTTTTTTTTCGGCTACTCTGTATACGTGATACAAAATCATTATGTCCATAAAAAAATTTTATGGGTTACAAAATTCGGTCAAAGTAAACTGCTAACTATAACCGTTTAGAAATTATTAACCATCAAAATCGATCACTCTCGGCTGGGACAACCCGTATAAAAGATTTATTAAATCCTGTGAATTAATCTGGATATTTTGATTAACATGCTTTTTCATTCTCAGCTCATCCCAATGTAAAACTGTTTATAACGCATGGAGGTTATGGAAGTCTTACGGAAACCATCTACCATGGAGTCCCAATCCTGACCATTCCAGTTTTGTCTGACCAACCAATCAATGCCGACCTAGCAGAAAAGAGTGGATACGGTTTGACGTTGGATTACAACGACCCGAATTTCAGTGAGGAAACTCTCAGTGCCCGACTCAATGAGCTGCTCAATAATCCAAAGTACACAGAAAAGGCCAAAGAAAGATCAAGATTATTCCACGACAGACCGATGAAACCCATGGAAACGGCTGTTTACTGGGTAGAATATGTAATAAGACATAAGGGGGCGCCACATTTAAGGGTGGCCGGAGCTGATTTGCCCTGGTACAAATATTTCATGGTAGATGTACTAGGCTGTATAGTATTAGCTTTAGTTCTAGTTGTACAAACTGTAAAATTTCTTTTTAAAAGACTATGCTGCTGGTCAGCGAAAACCACAAAGAAACAAAAGATACATTAATTATAAACATATTTTTAAACACTGCTTGTACCGTTAATGAATTATCTCAACGAAATGTTTAAATACTCCGCATATTTCGAATTAAAACCAAAAAATCTAGCCTATAAATAGTTTTTAATTAAACAAAACACGACTCAGACATCTTGACAAAAAGCAAACGCAGTTAGAGAAACAGAGGAATTTTAATACAGGGTGGCAAATATATTTGAATAGATCACTATAGCTGCGCAGTAGATCGAACAAGACACTGCAACTTTCAGGCCCCCCTGAATTGAAAAGCCTGCATCCATTTGAGAAATTAACGCGCAATGCTGCCAAGGGTGTTGAGGAAGCCGGCAGGCGAAAGTAGCGACCGCAGACTTTTGCCAAGGATAATTTGCGGCTATTCTCCGATGTATGTATTTTTCTATGGCAGCTATATTAACCTTTATTAATCTATATTAACCTCTGGAAAAGGCAACGATTCGACCCAAAATAGTATATTGTGTAACAAGTGCGTGAAGTTAACTTTTATACACGAGTGTGATGTTTGTGGCCCGAGCCGAAGGCGAGGGTCACAATATCACACAAGGGTATAAAAGTCTTCACGCACGTATTGCACACTATACTTTTTCTACAACCGTAAATAATACAAGTACGAAATAAAATTAAACTATTTAATTTTCTCCTTTAAATAATACAAATTAAACTAATGAACTATTTATTTAATTTTCTGTTTTATAATAATTGTAACTTTTTAATAGAACTTATAGTTAAATTATTTAATTTTCTACTTTATAATAATTGTAACTTTTTAATAGAAATTATAGTTAAATTATTTAATTTTCTTCTTTATAATTATTGCAATTATTAATAGTAATGTTGCAATTTGTTAGATTACTAAATTTAACTTCTGTAGCCTCCTTTGATGATGATTTGTTAATAATATTGCTGCTTGTGATCGAGGTCATATTTGGATTTTGAACTGACAAAAGTCTATTTGAAATATCATTTTTCTTGTTAAGGGAATTTTCTACGTAACCCTCAGCTACCGTTGAAGATTTCCAACCGCCGTGTTGTTTTAACATTAGTAAATCTGCACCGGTTTCAACTAGCAAGGAAGCAGATAATCGTCTGAAACAATGGCCTGTATATTTTTCTGGATGTGGTAGTTTTAAAAATTTTGCTATTTCACTAGGCAATTTTCCAAATTTGTTTATCCCGACGACTTGGCGAGTACATTTTCCTCCTTGATACTTGATGAAGAATTTGTTTTCTTGATAATTTTGGGGACGAAGGGCGGCATATTTTCTGTATAATTCTAAATTCTCGGTAATGGTAAATTTTCTTGTTATTTTGGTTTTTGTATCAGGGACGGATACAACAAGAACACTTCCTAAATCTTGAATATCGCACATTTTTAGCTTATAAATTTCGCTTCTTCTTAGAGCACCAGCAATCCCAAATATTAATATCACTTTGGTTAATAAAAAAACTTCGTCAGGAGCCTTATTTATGAACTTGAAAATTTGTTCTTTCTCCAATATTCGAGATTTTTGTGGAATATATCCTTCATTCTTCCGTTTTAAAAATGCATGAACTTTTGGATATTTACCAATGTCAATGTTATTTTTAATGCTAATAGTACTTTTTAGCATTGAATAATGACTCCATAGTGTTGATGATTTCACATTTTTTGACAATTCTGATAAATATGCGAGTAAAACATTTTCAGAAAAGGTTTTAATATTGTTCTTACTGCGCCAGGTCATAAATTTATTGTACGTGTTTTCATAAATTTCCTTTGACTTCTGAGGTAACAGATAATTACTAGCTGTTTTCGCTGCTTCCGTAATATCTGGTGGAGTACACATTTCTATATCAGAGTCCATAATTATTGCTTATTATAACTTAAAATAATAAACTGTTCAAATTACTATTCGAACTTAAAGTGTCTATTTTAAACTGTTTGCATTGGCAATTTGACAACTCGTTACCATGACAACGATACAAATTGCGAGGCACGGCCGCCTAATAAAATTATTACCAGTGCGGGCCCGGTGCCTAAAATTAATGGCGGCCCATGCATTTCTTATTGAGCCGGTGCGTGAAGTAAATCCTTTAGGGAAAGCATTGTATTTCACGCATCGGTGCTTGAAAACAAGCTTTAGCTACTGAAATCAGTGTGTAAAATAGGATTTTAAGGACGGTTGTAGAAAAAAATTATTTTAGGTACTCGTTACAAAAATAACTATTTCGCTATTTATATTGTTTCCGCCAAATTTTGTTGATTATGAAAAACCCTCTTGTCCTGTTTCTCACACATACACTTCTCCACAGGAGCTAGGCAATTTATATACTTCTTCTGTTTGGAAAGGTACAATATCTTTCGGGGATCGTAAGCATTGTCCAATCTTCTTATGTGTATTGAAGATTGAACGTATGTTGGACTGCCGAAGTAATCATCCTATTTTGTCTGTAGTGACATGTATGTAGGGAAGAACAACACTACTTAATGGTTGCTCTTTATCATTCTCCTTTGACGCAGTTGGATTAGTATATCTTTTAATTGTCCTTGTGTATCTTCGGAAGACCGTAGAACCTGGGAATCTTGGAGCTGCTTGGTTTTATTGATTTTTTTTCTCTCTTTTTCTCTCTCTAAAACCAAGCAGCTCCAAGATTCCCAGGTTCTACGGTCTTCCGAAGATACACAAGGAGAATGCACCATTTCGACCGATCGTCAGTGCAATAGACTCTCCAACATACAAACTAGGTAAATATCTTTCAAATTTTCTTAATCCATTTAATGGAAAAACAGATTCTTTTATTAAAAACTCTGCACATTTCGTGGAAAAACTTAAGGCAATTCAGTTAGATCCCGAAGATATTTTGGTCAGTTTCGATGTAGAATGTGATCGTGCGTTTAATAAGAAGAACGCATTTTGCTTCTCTTTGATTACCTAATTTAAAAAAGTGACAAGTACTTTTTGACTTGTTTCAACAATGTACAGGGTGAGTCATTATATTTGACACCTACCTACATGTTTTATTAACGAAAATAGAGAAAAAATGTAAATATAAAAGCCATAAGGATTCTTTTAAACCGCTAGAATCCATAGAACGGAAGCTTTCTCGGCTTTGGTTAGTTAAGAAATCATGGTTCTTGGGATTAAACCGTGTCAAATTGGACTTACTATCCGACGTTTCGCCTTCGATTGCACGAGGCATCTTCAGGGATCTGTACTCCACGAGATCTGAACACTGAATGAGCTCGAAGAGATTCAGGTGGGCTTTTATACCCGACTTGTGCTCGTCGAACCGTGACTCTGCGTTAAGATCGATTTTCACGTGTGATGTAGACCGTAACCCGTATCTCTATTGACATTTTTTGTTTATAAAAACCTGGAACCGACGCTAGAACCTTCGTTTCCTTTACATTTATGAAATGGCAAGTGTTATGCTGGTGTTCGGCTACAGCAGATTGAACAATGTGTTTCTTTTTAATACATCGTTCATGTTCCTTAAGTCTAGTTGATATTGAGCGTCACATACACTTCTCCACAGGAGCAAGGAATTTTATATACTCCTTCTGTTTCGAAAGGTACAATATCTTTCGGGGATCACAAGCATTGTCCAATCTTCTTATGTCTATTAAAGATTGTACGTATGTTGGACCGCCGAAGCAATAGCTCTAAATACTAGTGAGTTAATAACCGATTTCTTTTGTGCTGGATGGTGATGGGAATTTGCATTTAACTATCTTTTTGTATGCGTCTGTTTTCTGTACACAGAATGTCCTAATGTACCAATTTCCTTCCTTTGAACACATACACCTAGAAAGAGAATCGTTCCATTAGATTCAATTTTCATCGAGAACTTATTATGATGTTGCTGATTAAGGTGGTCAAAACCAACTTGGTGTCTGTAATATCAGAGTCCCTCTTTTTGTTAAATAAACTAAAGTACTCATGAACTCTCGTTGATATTTTTCTTCCTGATTGGCCCACATAAACTGCAGAACAATTTCCGCAATTTAAATAATATAAGTACTCCCGATTTTGGAAAAAGATCAGTTATATCATTTGTTTTAACTAGTGTTTCTTGAGTGTAATAATAGTTTTAAAAGCAATAGAAACGTTATAATTCTTAAAAAAATTAGCTAACTGCAAAAAGATGTTACCAAAAAATGTCGACCTACTATATTTCTTATCTCTAGATTTTAAATGAATAATATTGTAAGAAAATGTATACTAGTTAAGAAATTTATTAATAAAAAAATCTGGAAACCTTTTGTTGAGGCAATTTTTTTTATAGTCTTAAGTTCTTTATTAAAACCTTCTCTCGAGATAGGCAATTTAAACAATCTATAAAAAAATGAGGCGAATTCGGTGAATATTGAATGGTATTGTCTGTTACGGACGGTTTTCTATATACCTCAGTCAGAATGTTGTTATCTTTTCGAATTACCAAGAGGTCTAAAAGTAAAAGTATGTTTTCGGTATCAGTTTCTAATGTAAAAGAGATTTAATTATGTAGTGAGTTTAACATAGGTCATGAAATCAGCAAGTTGTTGATCATTTCCACTGCGCACTACGCAAATGTCGTCCACATATCTTTTATATGCACAAAGATCCTCCAGACCATTCATAAATATCTCACTCAAAAAAGGTGACAGACACGAACCCAGTGCCCTGCTTTCTGTCTATATATCTTACCATTAGATTTTAAAAATTTGTTTACGTTTAATACAGTAGACAAAAGTAACGCGAGATTGTCAGCCACAAGCCTAGAGTGAGATGTTTTTTCTAATAGTCCTCTTAGCAAGAAAATGGAGCCTGCAGCACTCGGAAATAAAACAGAAATTTTTATGCATTTGGTTGGACATAAGTATAGGTAGGAGTCCTATTATAGTCTTAACATTTCCACCTCAATGTGTATTGTATAAATGTTTTCTATTTTTGTTCTTTTTGTAAATATATTTTTAGGTTTTTCATATACCGTGTAGATCTGATGATGACCGTAACATCGAGACACGTGTTACACTGAACTGTTTATAAAGCAACATTTTATATATCTGATTCAGACCGAGACTAGTTTATTCTATAAATATAATCAGGTCGCTTAAAGAAAAATGGACCATTTTTTGAATTGAATAAAGCTTTAAACAAAGCTATAAAACAATTTTGATTTTTGTATCCCTGCGTACCAAATATTTTATATAACAAAAATACCTCAAACAGAAAAATTAAACAATTTAAAACATATAAAACTAATTTATTATTACATCAAAATATAAATATTCTGGAGCTCACGTTAAAATGATACTTTCAACACTAAAACCAAATTTTGCTATTTCAAACTCTCTTTTAATTGTTCCAAGCCACGATTTCCTTTTATCACTTTTCTTAGGAACGGTGATAACATTTTTGTCTGGTGAGTTTGCCGATGTGTTTTTGCAATATTCGCCAAAACCTGGAAACTTCAAACACTAACAGTTGACGTTGCTACATAATTTCGAAATTTGGGAGAATGTCGTTTTCTATTTTCTCCTTGCCATAGCATTAGGACCTTCTGACGTCACAAGCGTTGTCGGATTCTGCGACGCTAAGATATTTATTGAAATATTGAAAAATTGACTTATTAAAAAAAATAATTTCCCGTTTGTGCGCCTTCATATACAATCATTTTATAAAATTAAAAATAAATGGTTGATAACAGGATTATCTCACTAAAATACCAACTCATCATTGGCATATAATATGTTTGCTAAAATGAAAAGAAGATAAGGATCTTATACATCTAAATCAAAATATTGAAAATCCTTTTGTCAGTATGAGTTTTAGAATGTATTTGCGCACTATAATAGTTTACAGAATCGTAAAATTGAAAGTAATCTTTGGATAATTACTGACATACATTCTAACTGCAGATTAATATTACGTCTCTCAAAAAAAGGGATTTGCATCTTGCAGATTTTTGAGTTTTATGGTCCCTAAGCCCCCAAAAAACATATCCCCCCAATCCGTCGGTCTGCCCAGCTCAAGAAATACTTATCCGATTGACTTGAAATTTTGGTAAAAAATCAGGGGACTTATGGAGATGAATTGGTAATATTTTGGTAGACATAAAATATGGCGCCCTCACAAAAATTTAAATTAAGCATTACTAAGAAATCATTTATCGAATGTTCCTCATATTTTGTACAAAAACCAAATGCGATGTAAGGACAAACTAAATAGTGGCATGAAGCCATTATGGCAAAACACAACGGCGATCTATTGAAATGTATAAAAATTCAAACTATTTATTCAACCGACTTGGAATTATGCACAGATAGATAAGTATGGATAAGAAACTGGTAAAATTTTAGGGCCCATGCTATACGGCAAAACAAAATGACGGGCCCTAAAAATAAAATAAAATATATATTCACTTATAACTTCCCAAGTGTTTACCGGAGGGAGGAAGGATAATTTTCAAAGAAAAATTATACCGATATAAACGTAGTTTTTGATGATTTTTATAAATTCTGGGTTGTGGTGTTTTGAACTATCTTGTCCTCCTAGAGAAAGGTTCCCAGCAAAAAGTAACAAAATCGTTTTATTCCGCAGATCTATACGAACGTTTAGATGATTTGAAAGGCATAAACTGGCTTAGAAAAAACAGCAAAAATAATTTATTTCTTGAAGAGTATAAGCAGCTAAAAAAGAAACTAACAAATTAATTCAGCTTGAGAAACAAAATTGTGTCAATAACATGGTTGTTCGTTTTTTTTGTAATATTTTCAGCCCCCTCCCTGCAGTCCCTTAATTTGTAGGCATCCCGATTTTTGTTCAAATGGCAACCTAGGCCATGAGGAGGCTCTATGAGAATTTTGTAGGTTCTCAACGCTGTATGGTCTATTTTTACACACCCTCTCTCTCAAATACCCCTATAGAAAGAAATCCAATGGTGTAATGTAATCAATGAGACCTCGTCAATCTATCCATTGATTTGGAAAAATTTCGTCCAAGTAACATCAAACATTTATATCAAAATGGTGGTGCGCCATTTTGTTAAAACAACATTCTTTCATGAGGAATATCTGGATCAAACTCATTAGCAAACATTACTGCTAATGCAAAGAGAGTAACAATCTTTCGGTGAGGTGTTATTAGTAAAATTTAAAATATTTAGATCGTGGGAGGAAAACTGTGAATCCGACAACAGAATTAAAGAGATAAACGAGCAAAAAACCAAATGCCATTTACCGATGTGCTGCAAGAGAATTTTTTTTTGTTTCTTAGATGTATATTAAAACAATCACTCTAATTCATTCGGTAAACCACATTAAATAAGTAGTTTTAAAAATTTTCGAATCTCCAAATGAAAAATTATTATTTTGTTTAAAAACTCAAATATCTGCAGTATGAAGCGGTAAAACGGTTCTATCGATAAACTATTTAAAAACGATTTTTACGCTATAACAAGATCAATATGGGGCAATATTTTTCTTTTCCTAAAAATGTTAAAAACTTAATTTGAACAATTTAATTATTACAAATAATACCCATTCTTATATTTTATTAGTAATATTTATTTATTATAAATGCTCAAAATATGTGAAAGAACATTCCTTGGAACATTCACTAAAAATAGGAAAAATAAAAATATTAACAGATCGTGGCTCTATACAATTCAGTTTTGGAATGTGCTCAAAATAAACCAAACCCATTTTTTTTAAATACTGGGAAATCAGCTGTTGGCCGGCGGTCATTTTGATTATTTTAAAAATATTTTTGTTATCTCTGTTTTCTTCAATTGTATTCATACGGTGACGTCTTTTGCGACTCCTTACAGTGCCTTTGACTATAGCACATCGGCCAATAATAACTCACATACTTATGCAGAGCTTTAAACAGCGTACTAATATTTATATACAGTAAAATCAAGAAACGATCAGTAACCTTCAAATATGTGTCTGCAGGACTTCTAAAAGCATCAGAAGGCATAGAAGCTACCATTAAGAGGACAATGGCCATTCCAAGGTCCAACTTTCGTCGATTCCTTGACCAAGACAATTTACTGGAGAGGAAGAACAGAACTGACAAAGCAGGGGCGTGCAGTCCATGGAAGCAAGGGAAGCAGTGTTTCCCCAAAAAACATTACAAAACATCTTCTGAAATGTAATTTTTAATAGGAAACCATTAATTTAGTTTATATTAAAAATGCTAAAATATTATCTTAATTATCAAGCCCATAATAAATGCGGCCTTCACTCCACAGTAGAAAATCGAATAGAACCTATGCGGGTCGCTAGCTTCTCTGCAGCCAAATCCTGTATGCTTGAGTTCCTGTGAATCGAGCCAGAGGTTATTGAACTTTCCACTGGCTCTTTCCAATTTTTGCATTTTAGTCGCGTGCTTTAAGTGGGGCGCAAACTATCGTTGGAGTAGGTTCTTTGTTTGAACGGCTATCCGTGTGTTGTGTGATAGGTACGTCGCGTCGTGCATGGTGCGATATGGAAGACAATAATACGGACGTGGAAATGCAAATAGCGTCAATAATAACGTCGGTAAAATAAACGTTGAAAATATTGGAGAATTTAGTGAAGAAGAGTGCGTGTGAATTTGTGGTGTGTGTCTTAATAATAAAGGGATTTTCAACATTAAACTTGGCTGATAAGCTTCAAATAATTTCCAAAGAAAGGGCAAAACCGCCTATGAAAAATTTAACCACAAAAATGAAAAACTGTATTAGACATTTTTATCCGGAAAAACAATACGAACAATTTAAATGGCTAACAGGGTGTGAAAATATAAGTAAATTATTTTGTAAGCTATGTTTAATTTTTGAAAATGAAAAAGGTCTCTGGAATAAAACTGGTTTTTCCGATTTAAACAATTTCCATAAAGCTGTAAAAAGACACATTATGTCCAAAGCGCATTTACAGACCGTCATAAAAGAAAAAGTCTTCGGCAAAATCAGAATTGAACACGCCCTTAATAAACAGTTGAAATTTAGTCACGGCCAACACAATGAACTAGTCGATATAAATAGGCAAATATTAAGAAGACTTATCGACGTTGTTTGTTTTCTCGGACAGCACGAATTGGGATTTAGAGGTCATGACGAAACAAGGGTTTCTTCAAATAAAAGAAATTTTCAAGATTTACTAGTTTAATGGCTAAATATGATGATTGCTTAAAAAATCATTTAGAGCAGTCTAGCGTTTTTCGCGGAAAGTCGAATCGAATCCAGAATGATTTAATTTCCGCTGTTACAACCATTATTCTAAAAAAAAATTAAGCAGGAGATTGGCGAGGCGCGGTTCATTGCTATTGTTCTGGACGAAACAACTGATATCACTAATATTAGCCAATTATCTATAGGAATACGCTACGTTAGAACAGACAGAAGTATTCAAGAGCAATTTTTAGGTTTTAAGAATGTGTCCGAAAATCGTACAGCAGATGCATTATATACCGTAGTTTATAACGTTACTTAAGAAATTAATGGAGAGAAAAAATTAGTTGCTCAAAGCTTTGATGAAGCTGCAGTGATGGCAGGACAATTAGGGGGTCTGCAACCTAAAGTTCGAGAAACTTTCCCAAGTGCCGTGTTTGTCCATTGTTTTGCTCATAAATTAAATTTAGTTTTATCCCAGGCCATCAACCACATTAAAGAGTGTAAAGTATTTTTCGTTACTTTAAGTGGCATGGCTGCTTTTTTTCCAAGTCAACAAAACGGACAAGCTTTGGAATCCAACGATTGCCCAAAGTAGATCCTACTAGGTAGAACTATAATGGAAGACTTGTGTTAACAGTATCTGAAAATCGTGAATCACTGATTGAACTATTTGAGAATATAATAAAAAATAATGAAACGTGGGACTCAGAAGCAATAAATAGTTCGAAGGGGTTTTCGGACTGTTTGAAACGAGATTTTAATTTTAATTATTTGTTGAGCATATTTTCAGAAATATTTAAATTCTCGGACAAAGTTTTTAATATATTACAAACTAAAACAAATGATATTGCTTTTTGCCTAAAAAAATTGATGATTTTAAGTCCATGTTAAGCCAAAAAAGAGATGACTTGGACCTATTTTGGGAGAAAATGACGACGTTAAATGTAGAGCCACAAGCCAAGCGTCTTCGAACAGACAAGGTGGGAGATGTTCAAACATCATACAGACGCCTCTTTTATGAAATAATCGACCAAATTCAGTAACAAATAAACTATAGATTTAAAAGAAAAATTTTCCCAAAAGATGCGTTTAAATCTCTTCTTCTTAATTATGGCCAGTTCTTCGACCGATTGTTATTGCGATCTGAATTAAAACTGATGACATTAGCGCAAAAAATAACGCTAAGGAACTAATGCAATTTTTAAAAGACATGGAGCTGGAAGATGCCTACACCGAAGTGTCGAAATTGTGTGAATTAGTATTGACAATACCTGCCAGAAGTTCATCAGTAGAACGCAATTTTTCAACACTTAAACGTATAAAAAATTTCGTGAGAAATTCAACGGAGCAGGAGACAGTTTCGCATACATCGCTGTTGTCCATTGAAAATAAACTTCTCAAAATATGTCTGAGCATCGACGTTTTTATAATGACGTCATTGACGAAATTGCAAAAATTGATCAAAGAATCGAATTACATTACAAATAGGTAAGTTTCTAAAAATTGCTTCCCTTTCTTAAAATTTCACCGCACGCCCCTGTGACAAAGGCACAAACAAAGTATTTGGAAATGGTGATGCAGAATTAAATCGCAGGGAAATGTATGAGCTTAAGCAGATTCCGTCACTTGATTATTTGCAAGAAAAGTTATTACCAAATGGTCAATTCACTGCTAGTCGGGAAACATTGCGCCAATTCCTGCATAAAATTGGATTTCGATTTAAAAAATTGACAAGCGCATTTGCACTAGAAAGACTCAACGGCTAGTGGAACGGAGACAAAAATATTTAATCCAAAATCGTCAGTTCAAGATTCTTCACCAAAGTGTATTTTGGATGCACCTGCTTCTCGAGGAAAGATAGTATCCATTTTACACTGTGGCTCGAGGGATGGCTGGGGAAAAATTCTCTTCTTCCGAATATCCCGCCAGGCACTGTAGTCGCTTGTAATAATGCTTGTTATCAAAGCACCTTAGATGAAAACATGACCTCTATTTTGAAGAAAATACGGTTTATTACCTTTCTGCATAACAATAACACTGGAAATACCCTCCCAATAATAAAAGAAATATTCGGAAAGCCCTAATACGTACCATTTTTTAAGAGCCTAATTAGAACCTTTTATTTTGGCAGGTAAACAATTTTATTGTGGGGCGGCTAAATGGGTCCATTTTACAACGGAAAAATTATCTAGACTGGGTTGTTTACAACATTAGACATAAAAAAAATGTTAAACATCACTCTTCTGTTGAGTTTCGAATTGAGTGGTTCTCTGTGTATCGATAAGCAAGTGTATGTGAAGACGAGAATGTCGAGTCAAACGCGCCGAAGCTGCAAAATTTCTCCTGCCAAATTTTGTTATATTTGTGGAGAATTTCTGGTGAAATCACAAGCCAGGCCATTTTCCGAGACTGTAAAAAAGCCTACTTCAAATATTTTGGTGTGATAATTGGGGATCAAGATAAGCGGTGGGCTCCCCATGTGTGCTGTGTTAGTTGTAATGTATCATTGGTGCAGTGGATGAAGGGAAAGAGAAAAAATATGCCTTTTGCAGTTACAATGGTATGGCGAGAACCCACCAATCATTCTGACGATTGTTATTTTTTCCTGACAAAGACTGAAGGTTATTCCAAAAAGGGGAAGCACAATATAGAATTTCCAAACTTGGAATCTGCCATACGACCTGTTCCTCATAATGCAAATTTGCCAGTGCCGATTGCGCCTTTAAACTGGCAAGCTATTGATTTGGGAGATAATGGAGATAACGCATCATCAGGCAGCTCAGAAGAACAGTGCACCGACCCTACTTTTATCACAGGTTCCAGTTCCGGCGAGCCACATTTGATTGTTCAAAGTGAATTAAATGATTTAGTACGTGATTTGGGGTTATCCAAGCAACAGTCAGAACTTCTGGGTTCCCGTCTTAAGGAATGAAACCTATTGGCCAAAGAAACAAAAATTACGAATTTCAGAAAAAGAAATGCTATGTTTTCTGAATTCTACAGTATGGAAAATTCGTTGTGCGCGTGTACTGATATAGACAGTTTAATACTTGATATTGAACATTCTCCCCGTGAGTGGCGCTTATTCATATTCAATTCTCTATATTGAGTTACCCATCCAGTTGCAATGAAAGAAAATTATGAAAATATACGCACGATTTTGGTAAAATAAACTACAATAGGTATAAATGGCAGATATGTGGGGACTTAAAAGTTATCGGGATTTTACTGGGACTTCAGGGGGGATTTACAAAATATTACTGTTTTCTTTGTTTATGGGACAGTCGGGCAATAAATCAGCATTTTGTAACAAAAATTTGGCCAGAATTTCAACTGGGATCTCAAAATGTTAAATTTATACTTCTTGTTGATCCCAAAAATCTCCTTTTGCCTCCTCTTCACATTAAACTTGGGCTGATGAAAAACTTTATGAAGGTTTTGAATAAAGATGGTGATGGATTTAATTACCTAAGATAAGTCTTTCCCCAGTTAAGTGATGCCAAATTAAAAGAAGGCATTTTTATTTGGCCACAAATCTGAAAATTGCTGGACGATGTTAATTTGACGGAAAAGCTTACCAGGCAAAAACTCAGAGCATGGAATTCATTTGTCAATGTAGTAAGAGGATTTTTAGGCAACAATATGGATGAAAATTATGAACAATTTAATGAACTCTTAGATGCCTATAAAGCGCGTGGTGCCAGAATGTCATTAAAAATTCACCTTCTCCATTCCCATCTGTCATTTTTTCCTAAAAATTTGGGAGTTGTTAGTGACGAGCAGGGTGAAAGGTTTCACCAAGATATCAGAACAGTGGAAATTCGGTACCAAGGACGATGAGATCCAGCCATGATGGGTGACTACTGTTGGTTTTTGAAGAGAGAAGATAGTACACCTCATAAACGGAAAAAATAAAGCTTAATTAGTGTTTTAAGTTAATATTTTTCTCGTTTGCTTTTCTCTTAGATGTATGGTATGTTTAACAGGCGAAAACTGTAAAAATAGTATATAACATAACATTCGATATGGTTCTACAACTCTAACAAGAAAACCCTACGTGCTACAACTTTCTATTTGTCATTTTCGTATTTGGATAGGTCCGTTCTATTAGATTATGCTATTCTGATTTGTGTTACAACAATTTTTTTTTGTCGGCCAGTGTTATTAGTACTCTAAAACTGAAAAAACTACGAAATAAGTTTTTGTTGTCACTTTTATTGTATAATTCTTGTGTCCATGCTCTTTCGCACTTTCCTGTTAAAAATTCAAGTTGGCGGCTTCAATATGGCGGCCAAATATTGTTACATGTATAGTTTCATTCCACTGGGAATTCACCTCACGAAAAAAAATATTCTATAAGGTAATATTTAAAATATGATTTAATTTTTATAATATTGAAATTTAATAAAAATTAACACCTCATAACCTCTTTTATAATCCGTGAATTATCGATACCATCCGTGCATAAAAGTGCATTTTATTTGCAAACACCAAACAAAATAAAATCCCCCTGTCTCCAGAACATCAAAAGGGCTGTTCAGGGAGGACACTTGTCGAGAACATGCTCCGCCTAGGTTCTTATACATACAAAAAACTACTACTACTACTAGCACTAGAGAGACCAAAACATTGTGAAAATTGACAATATGAACTCGATGAAAGTCTGGATATTGAATTTAAGTAATATTTGAATACTGTACATATTCTACATTATTACCCATACATTTACAATTTAAATTAAAATTTTATCACCTGCGCTTGGACTAATATTTATACACTCTACGATTATTGTTATCAGATAATATAAATAACTACAACACCTGGAATTATATAATTTTGTGATTAGGACGAGAAAACATGCGGTTTCACACATTTCATAATATTCGCGATCTAGCAAAAATGTTATATACGAGGGTCTTTCAACAAAGACTAGGACTAAATTTTTTACGGCCCGTTGCAACGAGCTAGGTGTGGTAGAAAAAGGAGGACCACCTCCAAAAAAAGGACATGCGCAAAAATCGGCTGCTTAAGCTATGGTCATAACATTTTTGATCACAAAGGCATAGTGTATACGCACATGGTCCCACGTGGTCATACAGTAACTGCCAGTTATCATAAACAAGTTTTGTTCCAGTTGATGAAGGATCACATCCCCAAAAACGACCTAAGCTAATTGGAAAGCGGAAACTTCATCATGATAACGGTCGCCCTCACGTAGCGAATATAGTGACAGAGTTTTTGAACACTAAAAATACCAGGTATGTACTGCATCCTCCATATAGTCCTGATATAGCCCCATGCGACTTTTATCTGTTTCCTCAAGCAAAAAAAGACCTCAAAGGACGACGATTTTAAACAGAACTGGATGCTTTTAAGGCTTTAGAGGTGTTTTTGAAGAAGTTCTCAAAGAATGGCTTCCGCCATGTCTTTGAACAATGGCAGCACCGTTGCATGATAAAAGTATTGTTGATGATAGCATGATAAAAGTATTGTTGGCCCTCGTATTATTGTATGTCAATTCAACACAGTATTGTTCAGAATATATGCACAATTATTCAGAAAAGATATACTACTAATTCTGAACGATCATGTGTACATTTTCTGCACAAAGTTGTTCCACGTACACATTCAGACACAATTTGTGCACTAAATCTACACAATTGTGCAGAATGTATGCATAATTTGTTAGAGTGTAGGATAGAGTTTTGCGGTACTCCAAAGCTAACGTTATCCACAGTCGAAGTATATTGCTTGCCGTTATTAGAAACTCAAACATACTGTTTCCCTTCCTGAAGGTAAGATCTGAACCATTCCCATGCTACGCCCTTTATGCTATATGATTCTAATTTACCTAGTAAAATATCATATAATACCTCACCATATCAAAAGCCTTTGACAGGTCGTACACTATCAAAATACCACTCATGACATCAATCCGCCTACTATATATATTTCCTTCAAAATATCATACTTTCCGTAGATAATCCTTTCCTAAAGCAGTGTTGGCAGTCGTGAATGTCTTATACAGGATGAGTAAAATATAATGCTAAAAAGTACAAAATAAGTTAAATGTAAAAAATATTTTAAAAAAAGCCTTTATTTATAAACTATTGAACTTCAAAGTAAAAAACCGGTAAATTTCCTTTACCCGGAACTTCTCTCGTTGTGGATCTGTCCTTTCACTAGGAATAGTAAAGTGTAGTCTAGTTTAGTTTCACATCTAGTCATTTAGTATATTGTCTTTTCAAACATTTTTATTGTGCGCCATTTTGTTTTACCATAAGGGAATCGTACCAATATTTTACCAGTTTTTACCTATGTACTTTTTTTTGGGCATGATTTAAAACAAATTGATAATTCGAAGTCAATCGGATAACTAGTTTTTAGTAGTTGTGCCGCGAACAGACAGACCGATAGACAGACATACCAGCGCAAACCGCATACTGCTATCTCTTTTAGTTTTCGAAATATTTTTTTTCCGGATCGATGCATATCAAAAATACGTCAACTTTAGCTATATATCCTGGACGTGTTATGCAATGAAAATCTCAGTGTTTATAGATTGATCTTTTTCTGATAGAATAGCGCAAACCGCGTCTAAATATCTATAAAGGGAAGAAAGTTGAAGCGGTTTTCCCGAACTCCTGCAAATCGCGTCATACCTGTGGGAAAAGTGCGTTCGCCATTTTATCAAGAAATATTGATACATTTTTTCGTCGCGTGGAAAATGGGCAAAGGAAGCGTATTTTCCGCGAATATTTCCATGTCTAATAGAGAATTTTCCGAAGATTCAGAATTTGCCACGAACGATTTTCTTGGATTTTTAGTTCGCGAGATATCGGCGATTTTCTGGAACCTTGCATAAAGTCCAAAATATAGGTCGACTGTGGTGCTGTATCCTGAACTGTACGGTAATGATAGAGATTTGAAATTTTCATCGTTAGTAGATTGGTTCTTTCTGAATTGAATGGCGTTGAGCGCGGTGAAAATTTTTTTCGGAAAAAAAGTTGTGACGCGACGGTCTTCCCGAACCTCTGCAATTCGCGTCTCGGGCTCAAATATAGGTCGACTTTGCTGCTGTATCCTGAACGGTACGGTCATGATAGAGGTTTGAAATTTTCGTGGTTAGTAGATTAACTCTTTCTGAATCGAATGGCTTGGAAAAAAAGTTGTGAAGGTTTTCCCGAACCTCTGCAAATCGTGTTTTTAGGACGGGTAAAAAGTGGAAAATTTGTGTTTTTCGAGGCTGTAAAAATTCAGCAGTGAGTTTTAGGAGTAAACAGAGGTTATTTTCGGGTTCTACGGTATCGAGTTAGTATATACCCAGGTTTCTGCGAAAATCTGAGACCCAAAAATTTTTCGGAAATTTTGTAAATCTTTTTGGGCTAAAAATTGAAATTGAAATTTTTTTCGCGGAAAAAACTTGGTTATAGGGGTGTTTCGAGCTGCTGAATGCACTGAACACATCAGTTTCCTGCTAACATTTTTTATTTTCTGAGATTTTCACTTTAAAATTTTTTTTTCTCATTTTTAAATTGGTTAGCACATTCTCGTTATAGTATGTTATAAACTCATCATTTCTTAATTAAACAGCATAACACGCTTTTTAGACTTTTTAAACAGAGAGGAATGGAATGATGTTTATTCTCGCTTGTGAAGTCTTTGCTAGACAATTATTTTATTATCATGAATTGTCCTTTACATTAGTTAAAATAAATAACAGCACTAAAAATAAACAAAAAAAGGTAAATCTATCACCGGAGCTAGTTCGCCTAAAAGATAAGATTACTTTGTTCACTGACCTATCAAAAAAGATATCAGATATAAGTATATTAGCAAACATATTAACAGTATTTATAGTGAAAAACTTAAACTTTTTTTACACGACAAAATGATAAAATAATTCAAAACTCAAGCCATAAATCAAAGGCCTTGTGGCAAATTATAAAAACGTTACAAAATAAAAACATTCTTATACGGAACTGAAAATAATTAAAAATGGCGAAACAGTTCCGGATAATTTAGTTGCAAGTAATTTTAGTTATCAATTTACTAAAGTACCTCTAAGTTATAATAATATCGACAAAGCATTTGTTGATAACCGTATATCATCTTGTATAAATACATTCTTTGTGTCACCCATATGTAAACAAGATGCTTTATCATTTAGTGTCAAACTAAAGAACTCAAATGCCACAGGACATGATGGCATATCCAATAATTTGTTGAAAAAATGTGGTTTTGCTTTGTGTGATGTTTTAACGTACTTGATAAATCTCTCAGCGAAGTATGCAATATGTCCTGAACGATTGAAGTTTGCAACTGTCATTCTACTATATAAAGAGGGGGATCCTAATGATTATTCGAATTATAGAAGCGAAAGTCTGCTTTCAAGTCAAGCTTTTCGAAAATTTTTGAGTTCAATTTGAAACATAAATTATTTCGTTTTTTTTAATAAAAATAATATTATCAGCGTTTCTCAACATGGTTTTACGGAATCACGCAGTACTGAAAGTGCCCTTTGCGATTTCCAATCGACAGTTGGCAATGCAAATTATAAACTCCTTCATGTATTGGGTTTATTTGTGGATTTCTCCCGAGCATTAGATATGGTTAGCCATGAACTATTACACAGGCCAACACACATTTTGGTGCCTGCGATTTTTTAACTGCTCCTGGGTAATTTTTGAATGCAGAATGTAAAGAAGTTCTCAGATTTTGTCTATCAAATCTAGTTTTAAAAAAATGTGTATATATTTTACGTTATAACTGTTATAATATATAATATTACTATTGCCAGTTAAAAAAACAAAGACACATGGATTTCAGTATTTATTGCAAAAACTTAATTTACATAACTACATTAGTCACTAATCACACAAATTTTCTAATATACGACTTTCTAAAATGGTGTTTACTAGGGCAGTCTCGCTGAAGGCTCCAGCAGTAGTCCGCCATCATGTGGCTATCCCATCGTCCTTGATAACGATCTTCCATAGTTTTAATATCCTGATAGAATCTTTCCTCCTGTTCTTCACTACAATCACCTAAGTTTTCTGGAAAACGATCTAGGTGGCTGTGGAGGTAGTGAACTTTTATACTCATTCATTGATGTGGTGAATTGTGGATCTTTAACGGGTTGCCTTATTTGAGGACCATCAAATATATCAGCTTTTAGTTTTTCCGCGCTAATGCCAGGAAATTTACGTGACAAATACAAAATAATTTCCAGATTTAAAATTGCTTCATTAGGCCTAGCTTCATATGCAAGGGCTCATTTTTGAAACAAAAGGTTCGTTGATCACGTTTTGTTTTCCTTGAATCATGACAAAGGCAATTTTTGTTAACCCAGTGCTCATTTTTAGCTCTGCTGTCCCAAAGGCACAAAGAAACAAGGATATTTTGTATAACCACTCTGCTGTCCAAGGAGGAAGTTAACCATTTTTAAATCAACACAAATTGCCTACTGATGTTCTTCGTATTTAATTTTTCTCAAAACTAAAGCAATTGTTTCATATTCTTCCTTCATGGTTACCGTTATGTAAAAGAACACATTTTAAACTACGTTTTGAACTGTCAATAAAAAAGCGCCCATCATCTTGAGTGTTTTCAGGCAAACCCACTTTTTCTAAGAGCCCTTCTATATTGTTACAGGATACCAAGTCATTTTCCTGAGTGAAAAAAGGCAGCAGATCCCTTATCTCTTTTACGATAAAATGTAATATGGACAAAGTAGATTTTTTTCTTTTAATCTGAATGCAAGTAATTCAGCGGATTCCTTTGAGAGATTCAGGTCTCTTATAAGATCGTTTAGTTCTTCTTGATTGAAACACTGCGGAGTTGCTAAATCTGCTTCAAATTCGCTGTCGTTTTCTGATTGAATTCTTTGAACTTCGTCAGACGTTGATGTTTCTGTATCATCTTCTGTCAGTTCGGGTAGACTGCTGAATGATGGAACGGGTATTTCTTCCGAATGCGCTACAGGCCTTCTTGCAGAATCTAGATCAGGATATGTCCATTTGTGTCTGTTGTTTCTATTTATGCCTTTAATATTAACGAGACAAAAATAGCAGTCGTCATGATGGTTTCGCGGTTCTCTCCAAACCATTGGTACACCAAACTTTAGGCACTTCCTCTTTCCAGTTGTCCACTGTCGCAAATGTTCAACACATGTTTCACATATGAAATGTGAGGCCCAAGATTTATTTTGATCTCCTAAATGAACGCCAAAATAGGCAAGATAAGCTCTTTTCACAAAGTCAGAAATCGTTTTTCTGCTCTCTTTCAAAGTGTATTCACCACAGACATAACAAAAAACATCGAGATGATTTACACAGGTACTTCTGCTTGTGGATGCCATTGTTTGAGTTTAGTGTCTTGATACTACAAAACGACCATTTGGTTAATTAGGTTCTGGGAAATTTCTATTTTGACGATTAAGTACATATTTATCTCTTTATTTCTTGTCCTTGCTGATAGAAAAAAATCTGGTGGCATTTTTGGAATCAGCACTTTAAAAACATCTAAAATCAGATGTTAGATTTCCGGCACTAAATTTTTGTTTTTATTTTGTTACCCTGTGTTATTAATAAAGTTGAATCGTTATGGCATTAGAGGACGGGCGTGGAAGCTCATGGAGTCTTATTTAAGTGGACGTCAACAGTGTGTTATGGTGAAAGGGATGGGAAGCGACTCATTGCCAGTAAATCAGGGTATTCTCCAAGGTTCAGTCCTTGGTCTGCTGCTGTATTTTGTTTATTCTAATGATCTTATTTCCTGCTTAAAGAATGTTTCCACTGGTATTCATGTCATATCGTATGCAGATGATACAAACATTGTGATCGCGGAAAATAGTGCACTATCTCTCAAAAGAACAGCAGGTTTAGTTTATGATGGTATTATGTTGTGGTCCAAAAAGAATTGTTTGATTATAAATCAAAGTAAAACAAATTTCGTTGTATTTTCAAATTAAAAAAAAAACAAAAAAAAATGACAATTTTTTACTTCATGAAACAGACATTGGTCCTATAACACCTTCCAAGTCCTCAGTTGGGCTTGGAAATTGAAATCATTGACAAGTTATTGTAGTCAAAACGCTAAATTGGGGTTCAAACTCGTGACAAGAGTCTTTTTGCTGTGTGGTTTTTCATGTACAGATTCGTGTCGAAACGATTTGAGGCAATTAAAAATATTGACCTTGGCTGGAATCTACATATTTAAAATGCCCGTTTTTCTTATCAGAATATTAAAAACCTTCAAGGCAATCGCGCTTCACATAGACACAGTATTAGAAATAAAACATTACTGCTACCCAATATACATAAATACGCATTTTTTCAAAAAAATGTAATGCATAACGCATGTAGATTTTTTAGTAAATTAAATAATGATCTTAAAGATGATGATAATTTTAAATCTTTTAAACGTAATTTAAAACAATATCTTGTGGAGGATAATTTTTATTCTGTGCGGTGAGTTTTTAAATTTTTTTAGTGTAGTTTTTTTTTCAAAGTACGTCTCTAATGTAGTTATTATTCGCATTTTTCCTTTTCTAGTCATTATTTATATACTTGCCTCTAACTTTTTTGACGATGTACTTTTGTAAGTAGGTATACTTGATTTACTCTTTTTGACGTTTTCTCCAATTACTGATTGTATATTATACACATCTGTTTTATTGGTGAAACAAAATTATTATTATCTCGACTTGTTGTCTCACAGTATTCTGTGGTTGTATTTTATACTGACGGGATTATACCAAGTCAGTACAAAAAAAAATTAAAAAAAACAAAAAATAGGAAGTGGAAAAAAACGACTATCGTGTATTAAGAAATGATCTAACGATGCTACATGTTTTCAAAATGGCCGATTTCTGGATGTTCCTATGAATGTATGTATTAAGTCCTAATTGAGCCGAATACGGTGTAAATGTTGTTGGGGTGAGACCTGTTATTGATATGACCAGAGGAACAATGATGACTCTTTCCTGTTTCCACAGCCTTTTTACTTCCATTGCCAAGTCGGTGTATTTGGCGATCTTGTCACTGTATTTCGCTTGGATGTTCTCGTCGTTGGGGACAGCCATGTCAATTAAATAAGTGATCTTCTGTTTTTTGGATTGAAGGGTGATATCGAGTCTGTTTGCGGGAATTGTTTTATCTGTGTGGATGTCAATGTCCCAGTAGAGCGTGTAGTCTTCGTTTTCAAATATGGGTTTTGGTGTATAATGGTAGTAAGAGTCTGTGTTCTCTGTTAGTTTGTATGTTGTGGCTATATATGTTGCTTGATAAACGACCTTCACTGCTGAGATGTGTCTCGCGGTGTATTCAGTTCCGGCCATTATTCTACATAGGCTCGTCATGTGATCAATCGTTTTTCTCTGCTGGTGACATCTCCTGCACTTATCATCTTCAATGGTTGTGTCCTTGATGATGTTCCTTCGGTAGTTTCTGGTTGATATGACTTTGTCCTGGATGGCAAGCAGGAAGTCTTCTGTTTCGGGGAACCCTTCTTGTAACAACGTATATGAAAGCTTTTTATGTACGTGGTCTTGCTTTATGTGGTAAGTGTGTCTTCCGTGAAGTGTTTTTCAGATCAGGTGTTTATCTTTTCTAGTCGTTATTGGATGTGACTGTGTGCGTCTGTTGCGTGGCTCGTTTGAGACAGGTCGAGCGGTGTATAACTCTTCTCTGCCTCACTATTGCTTTGTGGAGGTTAGTTTGTTTGTTGTGGAAAAATTTTCTGAGTTCCTAAATTTGTTTTTTGTTTAGCGATTGTATATTTATAATTCCCCTCCCTCCTTCTTTTCTCTCGATGGTCTTTCCTTGCATGCATTGGGATGTACCTTCCTGTATTTAGTGAATTCAGAGCATAAGAGAACGTGAATGTTTTCTATGTCTGTGTGTGACCATTTAATGATTCCAAACGAATACGTAAGAATAGGTATGGCGAAGGTATTACTAGCTTTCGTTAGATTTCTGGAGTTCAGTTCTGTTTCAGCAGTTTTGTGAGTCTGTTTTTAGATTCCGTCTTGTGCTCTGATTTGATATGAGTGTGGTTAATTTTGGTGCTTTGATGGAAGCCTAGTTATCTGTGTTTCTTCTTTGAGCATGTTATCTATCGTTTCATTGTTGATTGTTTCCGTCGTAGGGTGGTCTTTCCACTGTCCCTTGTTGATATGAAGTGGCTTGCATTTACTTATACCAAATTCCATGTTGATGTCCAGGTTAAACGTTTCTGTGATTTTAAGGAGTTCCTTTAGCTCTGCCTTTGTGCTTGCGTATAATTTTATATCATCCATGTACAAGAAATGGTTTATTCTGTGTAGGTTATTTTTTTGGTGTTGAATTTGCAAGCCAAAGTTTGTGTTATTCAGTCTGTTTGAGAGTGGATTGAGAGAGAGGCAGAACCACAAAGCGCTGAGTTAATCTCCCTGGAATATACCTCGTCTGATATAGATCTCTTCTGTTCCGATGTGTTCTCTTTGTGTTCTCAGGTTGATATTAGTTTTCCACGTACTCATGATTTGCCTAAGAAATTGCCTGATGTTTTTATTGACTTGGTAAACTTTAGCACTCTGGTTAGCCAACTGTCGGGTATAGAATCCAAGGCTTTTTTATAATCTATGTAACCGGTATGAAGATTTCTATAATTTTTCCTGGTTTGTTCCATAATGACGCTGTCTATAATTAGCTGCTCCTTGCATCCTCGGGTGTTTTTCCTGCACCCTTTTTGCTCTTCCCTTAGAATGTTTTTGTGTGCTAGATGTTGTTCTATCCTCCTAGTAATTGTGGCTGTGACGATCTTATCTAGAATTGGAAAGCACGTAATAGGTCGGTAATTTGACGGATCCATATTGTCTGAATTTTTGGGTTTCAGGTATGTTATTCCTTGAATATGATTATTAATATTATTATTATTAAGTAGTTTTTTCAGGCTGAATTTTTAAACATTTTATCAAGTTGCCATTTTCTTCCGTCATCTTGTATTCGTACCAAAATTTTACCAGTTGATTCCTACATAATACTTGATTTATTTGAGATACATTCTACAGGTAGTTTTTTAATAAGAATATATTTAACACTTCACTTGGTCGCCATTTTGTTTTGCCATATTCGATTTTTGCAAAATGTTACAAGGTCAATCCTATAAGACCCTTAATTTTTGACTAAAATTTGAAGCCAATTAGATTAGTTTTCAAGCTATGTCGCGAACTGACAGACAGACAGAACAACATATTTTTTGGCACCTAGGGGTGCTAAAATGTGAAGATGTGTAAAATCTGAGAGGGAGATTTGTTCACAAATGCGAACAGTCTATTTGGCCGCCATCTTGAATTAGAACCAAAATTTTACCAGTTCATGTCTATACCACAGATAGGTATAGCAAACAATTTGCAATCAGTCCATTAATAATAAAAATAATCTTTATTGTCTAACATATACATCCATTTATAAGACAATTGAGCATGAAATAAAAGACAAAATATAAGTAATAACATTATCACTTAGATAAGCTAATATCAATAAAATTAAATATTGTTATAATTTAAATTTAAAGAAAAGTGAAACAGAATTCTGCCCCTGATTTGAAAAGTAAATTATAAAATTATTAAAGTGTGACCATAAAACTTGTTTGCATACATGACATGTCACCCTTAATTATCATTCAAGGCACAAGAGTCTATTCTTTAAGAGTGTCGTGAGCCTAGCGAGTGTATGATAGCAGACGTCAATATCATTACATGTACTGTTGAAGATACTTACAGCCTGATATAATGGCGTTTTCATGAGAAAATTGGTTGATGGGGTCGGCAAATGGAAAACTGAGAATACTCTAGTGGACCTAGCAGGAACGTGAAAGTGGACTTGATGCAGCAACATCGGGCAGTCGAGAAATGTAGCCATATGGTAGCATCTACGGCTCTCTAATAACGGAAACTGAAACTGCTTGGTAAGCAGAATCTCATCGATCCCTTTAGGAGGATACACTTATCTATCCCGCCCAAACACCAAAAATCTAGCAAACTTCTTCTGGACACTCTGTAATTCGTTGATATATTTATTATAAATTGGATTCCATGTAACTGAGCCATATTCAAGTCTTGAGAGCACATAACTGGAATATAAAGTTTTAAGTGTTGAGATGTTCTCGAAGCCAGAAGAATAGCGAATTATAAAACTCAGCGTCCTTAAGGCTTAATTGCAAATACCATCAATGTGGTGGGCAAAAAAAAATTCCTAGGTCCTTAAAAGTGTCACAACGCCCAATATTGGTATTATCTATATTATATTGATAGTCGATACTGTGGATTTTATTTATGTATATCATCACGAAGCACTTTTCCGCATTTAAGGGTAACTTGTTCATCACACACCACCGTTGAATAGATTTTATATCATGCTGCCGGGAAAAACAAACATTTAAATTATTTATGACGAGGAAAAGCTTCAAATCGTCGGCAAATAGCATAACATGACTGCCGATGTTATTGTGATATCGTTGGTAAAAAGTAGAAAAATAAGTGGGGCCAGGTTGCTCCCTTGTGGACCTCCATTTGCGGCCGTAAATTTTGATGATTTATGTGCACAAATTTCAACCTATTGCGAACGGTTGCTTAAGTAGGAATGAAATAAATTGGCTAAGGAGTTTTTTAGCAATAATTTGTTTTACATTTCACTAGGCCATGTTTTGTCATATTGGATTTTTACCAAAATGATAGCAGGTCATCCCCATATGACCCTTAATTTTTAACCAAAAATTTGAAGTCAATCGGGTAAGTAGTTTTTTAGCTATGCCCGAACAGACAGACCGACAGACAGACAAACCGACCGCATAGAGAAAACATGTTTTTCCGGCATTTGGAACCCTGAAACGTAAAGATCTGAGAAAAAATCTTGAAGAGCGATTTTTTCACAATTGCAATACTTCCCTTTTACAAGGGTAAAAAATAATTAAACTTTCAGAAACACACAAAGTTTGAATATTTTCTTAAACGCTTGAAACGTGAGATGTCATCACACTTGGAATAAAGCAGACAGATAATTTTATCTGTCTAGGAGTTCAGTACTTTATAGGATTAAAATAAAAATGCATGGTACGCGCTCTCTCTGCAAACTATTTTAATATTTTGAAACCATCAGGCCAGTCATCAACTTACAGATTAGAATTAAAGTAAACATAATTAACCCTAATCGAGGACCACGACAAAATCCCATATATAATTATCTCAAAATTACTCGTTGATAAACCTAGTTTCACAGACTTATTGTTCTCAATACAGAAATTATTGTTCCCAATCTTTGCGATAACCAAGTAAATAAAACTCAACCAGTACAAGTGTTAGAAGTACTCAAACAGCAACGTTCTACAGTATTAGCCAAAATGAATAGTGATATCTCTAGAATAATTTTTGTGTCGCTCGTTTTATGTTTCGGATTTTCAGATGGGTATAGAATATTGGGGATATTTGGTATGCCGGGGGGCAGTCACTATATTTTGGCTCACAAACTGATGAAGGGTTTTGCGAGAGCCGGCCATCATGTGACCATGATAAGCCCGTATGTCACGAAGGATATACCGCAGAACGCGTCTTGGGAAGACGTAGTCATGGAAGGGCTTGCGGAAAAATATGCAGGTAGGTGGGTAAAATGACGTATTGCATTTTTATCAAATTGTAGCCACTTTATTCCTAAATGTTCTATATTTAACAGCTAAAAGATTGTACAATAAACATGATTTGTCTGTATATGATAAACCTTCAGATACGGATACTACCATAAACAACTCCTCATTCCACCAAATTCAACAACTAGTCCTTTTTCATATTAAAATTTATAGAAACTGGATCGATTCGGCTGATACTTGGTGGAAATCCATAACTAAGTTATATGGCACTAAGTAAAAAAATACAATTTTTACTTAAAACTTTCATATATTAAATAAAATCACTATAGAAAATAAAACTACGAGTTCTATTAACTCTTGAATTAACCATAAAAAAATAATAAACATATTTTTACTGTTTTTCACAAAATAATACACATTAATAAAATACATTACACTTCATGTCATCCAATACAACATAAGTTAGCAGCCTTTTATCATTATTTATTATTAATCACATTGCCCCTACATAAACAACATTTTCATAATAAAGTTAACCTAATTAAATAAATTGCAGTAAATAATGGTTGTAGTCCGAATATGATTGATAATATTTTAAAGAGAAAAAGTTATAAAAACGCTATCTATTCAGTTCACCCTAATTTAAAATACCCTTCCACTATCATGGAAAATCCAATAACAAAATAGGCAATTTTCTAAGTAAACTAAATGTGAATGTAGCATATAAAACCAATAACAATTTTGGCAAATTTATAAAAAATAATAAATCAAAAACAAATTTAAATAATAAATCAGGGGTCTATAAAGATTGTCCAAAAACGTATATAAGACAGATAGGTAGAAGTTTCGACAAAAAAATGAACATTATAAGTGCTTTGTCAAGGAAGATAACGGATTTAAATATGCTTGTCATTTAATTAATTCCAATCATCATTTTAATAAAAGTTATTAAAGTTTTACATACAGAAAAGAAAGGCAGTGGTGCACCCAGAAAAAGAATTCGAGGGGGTGGAGTTTAAAATGTTGTCATATTGAATGAAAATCTATGACTCATATAGTTTGTTTAGGTCTTCCTGATATAAATTTTAGATCTTACCGGAAATATCGAAATATTTTATTTTCCAGGAACTATTCAGAATATTACCGGAGTGGTCCCATAGCAAGCATATTGTAAAAAATGTTAAGAATGGCAGAATGGCGCTATATTAAATTATTTACGAGACGGGATGTAGGCAGTATATAATGTTCACCATCTTATCAGGAATATATATATATATATATATATATATATATATATATATATATATATATATATATATATATATATATACAGGGTGTCGCAATAGCGCGTTCTCGGTTGATATCTTGATAACGGATAGCGATATAAAAAAAGTTCAAATACAAAAGTTGTAGAACAATACGGGCTACATAAAATAAAATTGTGTCTCAAAAATCTGTAGCGAAGTAAAGTTGTGTTTTTTCTTATGGGACATCCTGTATATTTTTGCATATTTAGATTCTGCTCGTGATTCTACACATTTTTTGTATAACATGTCTTATGTCTAAATCTGATAGTTTTTCTAATATCCGCCATTTTGTAAAAAATTATGAATTGCAGTGCCTTTGTTCAAACGACGTGGGCCGTTGGCTTTTTGATATAGGATTATGATTTTTGGCAGGAACATTAAAAGTATGGGTTGACTTTCAACGTGAACAAAATTTGTCGGCGTTGTACAGGGGGTCCTAGATAAATAGGAGAAATTAAAAAAAATTAAAAACATCAAATCTTCATTTTTTTAAATGGAATGTATAGAATTTTAATATTTTAGACTATTCGTGACCCAAAACCCTATCTTTCGTTATAAATATGTCCTATACCTATGTGTCATAGTTCCCGAGATTTTGGCATTTTTGTATTTATTATTTGGTTTTCAATGGCAATCGCCTTAGAATTTGCTTTATTATTGAATTGTCTAATTATAATACACTACAAGTGACTCAAAATTAAAAATTCAGCTCATAATATTGTGCTAAGAATCGCGACCTAAAGACTTAGAACAGATATTTTACCAACTATTCTCAAATATTTACTATTTTGGCTATTATAAAAGCGTAAGTAGTGTCAACATATAGTTAGAATTTAACGTACGAAGATGCCTTAGACAAGTAAAAACAAATGAAAACGGGGAAAATGTTGTCATGGCGAAATGTAAAACTCTTGTATTTGGGTAGTAACGGTGTTCAAATTGATTCAAAATTAAGTTTTCTAGAGAAGAATTGATTAACATGATTTATGTTTTGGGCGCAAGTGATCAAAATTGTTTTTTAGCAAGTAGAGCTTATGAGCAACGTTTTAGCAATGCCAACGTCATCCTCATGAGGTATCATTTGTCAGACTCAAAGAACGATTTGAAAGAACTGGATGTGTCGATTACGAACAAAAATTGGAAAGGCAGAAAAGAGCCGAAAATGAAGAAACTGAATATCTTGTTATGCAAACTTTAATTGAAAATCCTCATATTTCATGTAGGCAGTTAGAAAAGAGAAAGGTGTTGCTAAATCTACGGCAAATAGAATAATTAGAAAACATAAATTTCACCCATACCATATTCAACTGGTACAAGAGCTGGATCAAGACGATTTCAATCGAAGACTTGAATTTTATACTTGGGCATTAGCAAAAAATAGAGAAGAACATGATTTTTTCAATAACATTTTATTTACTGACGAAGCGACATTTCATAAAAACGTCAACGTCAACCGACATAATTTCCACTATTATAGTTCTGAAAACCCCAGATTCATTATCATCTTGGATCACCAGCATAGATGGTCTCTTAATGTATGGGCTGGTATAATCGGTAACCGTATCATTGGACCTTATTTTTTCGAAAATAGAGTTAATGGAGACACTTTCCTAAATTTACTGCAAAACAGTTTGCAGGAGTAGATTGACGAATTACCTTTGAATCTAGTGAGGCGGATGTGGTTCCAACTAGATGGCGCTCCGGCATATTTTAGCAGGCAGGTGAGGCAATTTTTAGACGCGAATTATGAAAATAAATGGATTGGTAGGGGAGGTCCAGTATCATGGCCGGCAAGGTCTCCGGACCTCACAAAACTAGATTTTTTCTTGTGGGATTTTGTTAAAGAGCAAGTTTACCAAACGCCACCCACTACCATAGAGAATATGAAAATGAGAATTAAAAATGCATGTACAAATATCAATGCCGCGATGCTGAATAGAGTTAACAATTCCTTTGTGAATCGGGTACAAGTGTGTGCTGAAAGAAATGGTGGTCATATTGAACATTTAATCAAGTGATTGTAGGACTTCTTTTTCTGTTGTGTCTCTTTAATTAAAATATTTATTTGCCTTTTTACATAAAGAAAAATAGTAGACTGAATTTTTAATTTTGCATTGTTTACTGTGTATTAATGTACAGAGTGATTCACCGAGATTTGCCACCCCCCTTAATTCCTTTATTTTTAATAACAGAGAAAAAGTTGAAATACAAAAGTGTCCCTCGGATATCAACTTTGTTATTTTAAATGTAACACCCTGTATATTATTACATTTTTGGATTCCTCGGAAAATTCTATAAATTCGATAATAAAGCAAATTCTAAGGCGATTGCCATTGAAAACCAAATAATAAATACAAAAATGTCAAAATCTAAAATATTAAAATTCTATACATTCCATTTAAAAAAATGAAGATATGATGTTTTTAATTTTTTTAATTTCTCCTACTTATCTAGGACCCCCTGTACAACGCCGACAAATTTTGTTCACGTGGAAAGTCAACCCATACTTGTGTTAATGTTCCTGCCAAAAATCATAATCTTATATCAAAAAGCCAACTGCCCACGTCGTTTGAAAAAAGGCACTGCAATTCATAATTTTTTACAAAATGGCGGATATTAGAAAAACTATTAGATTTAGACATAGGACATGTTATACAAAAAATGTGTAGAATCACGAGCAGAATCTAAATATGCAAAAATATACAGGGTGTCCCATAAGAAAAAACACAACTTTGCTTCGCTACAGATTATATATATATATATATATATATATATATATATATATATATATATATATATATAAAAATATAAAATATATATATATACAGATTATATATATATATATATATATATATATATATATATATATATATATATATATATATATATATACCGGGTGACACGCAACAATAATTTTTTACCATCGCAGATATTGCTTTGAAACTTAGGTGCATTTACTAACTTATTAAAATGCATATTTTGACAGATAATTGGATTATACATCACTTCCGGTTTAACCGGAAGTGTCCTAAATTTCAGTGTATTAAAGGGAACCCTGTATATTTCTTTTCATAGTCTTGTTCTGTGCAAAATTCCCTTTCCAATGATGTTTCCCAAGTCAAGTTATATTTTTCTTCTAAAATGGCGGCAATAAAACCGGTTTTCTGAAAAACGTTATATTCTCCATATACCTTATAAAACAAAGGACAGTGTAAAACTTCTGAGGTGACGTGATTAAAATGAAACTTTTAAGGTGAAAGAGAAAAAGCATGATACGATTTTTCAAAATATTACGCCTTTTCAAAAAAAATTAAACTGACTACTTTTAATGTAAATTTTCTGCCTAAATTTAAATTGGACCTTGTATATTTTATTTATCCGTTTAATTTCACGTTACCAATAATGTGCCACAAGTTAATCCTTTGGTCGTTAATTTACAACAATATTTCGATTTTTCCTCCGAGCTACATAATTTTTATCGGGGAAACTAATAAATCAAAATTTACCATTTTTATTAGTTAAATTATGTTAGATTTTTTACTCATTTTTAGTAGACAATAACTAAGTATCCTATTTATTCTTAACATGTGTCGGATTTTTTTATAACATTTATAACATTTAAACCTATAAATGCCAAATGGAATAAATTCAGGCCTAGGATTGGCCATTTTATACCCATACTTTCTATATAAGCGGATATTATTTAATTTTTGTTAGCGATTCTAATTTTATGTTCAATGTCTAATCTCAATAGTTAAGTGTTTTCCAAAAATTAAGATTAAAAAAATAAAGTTTATAGAAATAGGTAAACCGGCCATTTTATTTTTATAAAAACGTGACAGTTGATTAATATAAGCACTTTAAAATAAATTTCGCTTATATTAATTTTAAGTTTAATTGTTTCTAGATGGTTGCTTACAATCGTTCAACGCAAATGCAGCTTAAATCGCATACTATAACTGCCAATAACCAGATAATGATTTTTTTTTCGAAAGAGCGTTGAAAAAAAAACACAATTATATACTTTCATGCTTTTTCTAACCTAAAAAGTTTCATTTTAATCAGGTCACCTCAGAAGTTTGACACTGTCTTTTGTTTTACATGTTATATAGTGAATATAACGTTTTTCAGAAAACCGGTTTTAGTGCCGCCATTTTGTCCCTTGGGATATATGCGGCAAATTTGGAAATTTTTCATGAAATAACGAGCAACTTCCACTTGTGTTCGTGTGTTATCTCCATAACCAAAAAAATTAAATGAACCATTTTTCTGTATATTAGGTATTATGCAGTTAACGAAATTCAAAAGACTATGATACTGACACTGACAACTACTGTCTTGCAAAGAGAAAGGCCAGGCATTTTACACAAAAGTAAACAAAATATATATATATATATATATATATATATATATATATATATATATATATATATATGTATATATATATATATATATATATATAAATATATGTATATATATTTGAAATAAACAAACAACCTCAGCTTTATTCCTACATATATATATATATATATATATATATATATATATATATATATATATATATATATATATATATATATATATATATATATATATATATATATATATATATATATATATATATATATATATATTATATATATATATATATATATATATATATATATATATATATATATATATATATATATATATATATATATATATATATATATATATATATATATATATATATATATATATATATATATATATATATATATATATATATATATATATATATATATATATATATATATATATATATATATATATATATATATATATATATATATATATATATATATATATATATATATATATATATATATATATATATATATATATATATATATATATATATATATATATATATATATATACGCCTGCGCAGATATATATATATATATATATATATATATATATATATATATATATATATATATATATATATATATATATATATATATATATATATATATATATATATATATATATATATATATATATATATATATATATATATATATATATATATATATATATATATATATATATATATATATATATATATATATATATATATATATATATATATATATATATATATATATATATATATATATATATATATATATATATATATATATATATATATATATATATATAGATATATATGTTACATATGCAATTGACCCGTAACTATTTGTCAAATCTGATTGATTTTTACAACGAAACTCGTATAAATAGAACCAAAAAGTAAACCCTACTCCGAAAAAAATTACTAAAAATTGAAAATTATTTTATTTTTCAAATTTTGGAGCATTTTTTTAAAGTCGGTTATGTTTTTTGTATTTACTAAATTTTATAAAAAAAATATTTAATCATTTTATATTATTAAGCAACTTTTTTTACTGCATGATATGGATTGTATTAAACATTTTAACCGTTCCTATACTCTGTCTTTGGCCTTGACTAAAAATTACTCAAATCACTACATTTTGCGTAACTGATGTTTAGTCTATCACGCAACCGATTTATAATAATGTATGAAATATGATTATATATCTACCAACACGAGTTAAACATTCATTTAGCTAACTGCTTATTTAACAATATTAAACCAGTTTTAAGTAAACTGTAAAAGCATCTTCTAAAAACCGTAATATTTTTTATTTTGGGTTTTAAAAAAAACTGAAAAGTGTTCAAGGTTGGGGCTCAGATCAAAAACTACACGAACGGAAATGTAATTCAATAAATCTCTAAAACTCATAACAGTTCTGCAGCCCACGACGATAAACTGACCTGACACATAGTTAATTATGATATTCTGAAACCGCTTCCAGTCTAGAGGTGAAAGATCCCGTAATTTGTATATCACAATGTGAATCGTTCCCGTGATTTCTGTGAAAAAAATAGAACAAGCCATTCAGAAATAAAATTGTTTTCATATATTTTCCTATGGTTTTACGTTTGGTCCTGTAGCATATGAACGGTTGATCCTAGGCGAATCAAGTAAATATGCAAAAAAGTCTTTACTTCTTCTAGAGACTTGTGTGAAAATCAGCTCGATCAGGGTTAGGGGTGAATTTTGAGAAATTTTTGAATTGTAGCGTGCACGAATTCTGTTTGCCATTCTCTGGCCCTTCGAAAACTCGAATTAGTACCCCCTGGGATAAAAACTACTAAATATATCAGAAATGCTATCTCTTTTTTTACAAGACATAGATTTACATGTTTTTTATCCGAAGTCAAAAAATTGGGTAAAATGTAGTTTGGATTAAAAATGCATTATTTTTCCATTTGCCACTAAATTTACCACTTTTTCAAGTTGGCCTGGCTCTGCTTGCTGTGTAGCTTTGATTGGCATGTCATAATATGCAATTTGACAGGATCGCGATGTTTTTAACCCGAAATGTCTCCAAAAATTGCAAATATCTGCTGAGCTATCTATCTTGAATGCTGTGAGGAGCGGGTGACAATGAAACTACTACCCAGGGCGCCAAATGACAACGGCTAGAGATATGAATATGGAATTTGGTGTGTTGATAGGGGGGTTGAATAACGTAAACATTTGTAACATAAAAACAATTCAATATCGTTTCCGGTTTCCCCGACCGCGACTTCGTTATTTAAAAAAAAACACCCTGTATATTTTATGTTTTTTGAACTGTCTTAACAATTTTAAACAACTTTTGTATCACATAGCCTATGTCTAAAATGTATAGTTTTTCAAATAAATCCATTTAAAAATGTGCCATAATTCCCACTTATTTGTATTTTATGGAAAAACGGTGTAGGCCAGGATAAAAACATACATGGTTATTTACTCTTTATTCAAGCCTTCATCCAACAAAATGTAAAAAAAAGAAAATATTCCGAGTTTTAAAAAAATGTGGTTTTCGCAAATCGATTTTTCAACTTTTGATCAAACCCTGTACCATTTACAAATGTAGTATTTCCAGTGGTGCAACTAGACATCAACTTTTGGGAGGGCTCAAGCCTTATAAGATAATATTGATAATTTAAGTTTTTATGTTTCGGCTGTATACGATTTGATTAATATCTATGACAGCTGTCAAAAAATATATATTTTTTTAATAAATTACGACACTTAAAGTTACTTAAAACGATGAAACTTGTATATAAACATTTTAAGGAAATCAAAGTTATCACTTCCCCTGCTTTACTGGACCTGTTAACAGGAAACCTGCCAAAGTGCCTCCTCCTTTTTGGTCTACCCTGCATACCAGCCCAAGTAGCACATATAATCATATATGGGCTAAAATGCTGTGATATTTGCTAATATCTCTGGCTAATTAGCTAAAATTGCTAGCCAAAATAACAGTTCTATTATAGTATAAAGACGGAAATATGGCTAAAGTGGGGAATAATAATTTGGCCATAATGAAGTAAAAATGGCAATTGGACGACCCACTCTTTTGATTTTATGGTTGGGTTTATTAGCTACTTTTTGAGTTTAAAATCGAGCGTTTTTAGCTGAATTCTGACTTGTTTTTTAGCCGAAATTTGAGTAACATTTTTTCCGAATTTTACCTAAATAATTTCTAATTGCCTTTTCTTCATTTATATGATAAATCATCAATTGTTTCAAATTATGTAGAAATAGTATTAACAGAGCCAATCAGTGTAAGAATTTATGAGCCAAGAGAAAATGCAAACATAACAAATCGTATTACTTATTGCGTAAAATATTCATTTGACGATTTGTGGGGACAAAAAACACTTGCGTAGGAACTTTTACTGTTACAATAAATTAAAATAGGCACGTAAAACAAGCGCACCTTCTTGAAACTAAAAATTTCGTTTTCTACAATTTTTTTTTGGAGACGTATTTTACTAAGAAAATTCATTTAGAGTCCCTAACGTAAAAAAACAGGCATGAAAATACGTTTTTATAGGTAGAAAGAATATATTTGTTTAAAATGGTTAAGTAATGGCTGCTAGGAAATTAGTTTAATTTTAATTTCAATCATGGCGTATCATAAAAAGCTTTGGGTTATTTTTTAAGCAACTATTCCTTGAATTTGGCCACCTTGTAAGCAAATCTTTATCAAATGGCAACAATTTTCAAATGTAGCAACATTTACTAAAATTTTGCCAATAAAAATGCCTACTTAAAAACAAAATTAAACGACGATTACCCCAAGTCGGCGTTTTTCTATAATAGGTGGTGAAATATTTAATCTTTTTCTTAGACATGTTGTATGGTAAATAATTTATATTTCGTTTTTCTAAATAAATCTTCAGTTTGGTTTAAATATAAGCGAAATAAAACTACCCAATTTTAGTTTAATTTTGAAACAAAAATATGATAATAAAAGCCATATTTTTTCCTCTCAATTTTTGTTGTCTTAAAATGTCGTAATCTGGCATTCTTATATACCTATTATTACTATAATTAAACTTAAATACTTGCTAAAATATGTTTGGTTGGCATTTGGGAAAAATGCCTACTTATTGATAATATTTTGACCTCGATTTCTATTGATTTTAAATGCCATATTCTGGCATTTTAAACAGCTATGCTTACTATAATTTAACTTCAATACTTACTAGAATATATCTGGTTATATTGTGGCAACAAAATTGACGGATATTTGTACTTTTTGGCCGTCCAATATTACAAAAAAAAACTTGGTGGTTTAATTATCCCATAAAAGATATTTTTTGGCAGAGTAATTATGCTATAGCCTATCTACATTAAAAACTGTTACTTTTGGAGCCAAAAAAACTAATTTGAAGCGAGCTTTCATGGCTAGAAAACAAACCAAGAATCATTTGCCAAAATTTGACAAATCTCTGGTTTTTATGTGCTTTTTATGGATAACTGTTAGGCAAAAAAGCTCATCAGCTAATTTATGCTACTTGGGAGACGAACATGGTTTTGATACAAAAAATTAAATAACAGAAGTTTCGCCGTTCTTTGGAATATCACCTCAATTTTATTTTAAATATGTATAGTCGAGAAAGATTAAGTATCTACATCAATGACTTCTATGCTTTTTCAATGTTAGAACATTTTCCCCACCTAATTCTGTTTTCAGTTTGACTATTATCGGTTTTGCGTAAACAAAATATGATTTATTTTACTCTTTTAAACCCCTTAAAAAATATCGCTTACACTTTTCACTATTTCTCAAACTTTTATGATCCATAACTTCAAAATAAGCGTGCCCTTACGTTTTTGTAAGCCCAGATAGTGTCTAATTAAATTGGTCAAAAGTATACAAGATGCTAAATTAGAAAAATGTTTATTTCTTAACTAAAAAACGGAAGATGCAAGAGAAAAATAAACTATTCTACGGAAAAATACGTTCTTACCCATTTTTACAAACAAAATGGAGTTTAAGTGTTTTGGTTGGCCCTCGCCAATCGCCTGGCGGGGGGGCTAATTTTGGGGTCAGGGGGACTAAGCTCCCCTAGTTGCGCCACTGAGTATTTCACTGATGATCTTCATAAACATATATGGGCAAAATTCAATAAATTTACGCAGTGATGAAAAAAATTTAAGCATTGTATACAATCCTTTGTTGAACAGAGTCCGGTTAAAATAAATTAGAACTTATAACATAAAACAACGATAATATCCAAACAGTAATGTGGTCATTATGTAAAGAGTGAAAGTAGTATAAAAATAATATACAAATTGTAAAAATAAAACATAAAAAAAATAAAAATAAAATAAAAATAAATAAACATATATGTGTATGTGTGTGCATGTGCATCTGTAGATGTAGGTGTGTACAAGGACAAACAAAAAAAATATTATAAGTTAATTTTTGTATTATACTGGAATTTAATGTAACGATATAACTACTTATAAGGTGTGATACCGCAATACAAAATGGATCATTTGATAATGAAGTGTTTAAATCGCTATTTTTGTTTGAAAACAACTGACAGAAAGAAAGAATCCGCAACATCTCAATTGTCATCCAATAAAAAATATTTGAGGATTTTACTATGGATCCCATAAACGGAAGAACTTTCTGTTTTAACACTCTGTTGGACTACAGGTGCATCCTTGTTTGGGTACTGGTGCTGTTACGGCTTGACAACAAAGGCGGCTATTCAGGTGAAGTAGGTGAAGTGCTACTTCACCAGGAAAAATAAACAAGCAAACATCTAACTATATTTATTATATATCTCTTAAAAGTTTTTACATTCATTTATTCACCTAATTGTTTTTTTAAAATTTTCAATCGAACTTTATTATAACAACTATAACAGTGGCGCAAACCGCTTCGACTTTGCTGGAGATGCTATGTTTAGTTTACGATTTTCCTACTACGTTGCCATGACAACGCGTACGTGATGACGTCGACTGCATGGAAGATTAATGTTAACCAGCGCCATACAACGCTCTCGGTGAATTGCTAACACAGTACACTACACCCACGTGTCGTTCAGTTTGGGGTGGTGGTTTACTTTTATTTTCGCGGAATTTAGTTTAGCGGTTAGTTCTTTTGCAGTTTACTTGACTGTTTTTTGTTATATTTATTTATGGTGTAGGTTTATTAATTTACATTATTGATGAATGCGATCACGGATGTGGTTTGCATTTTGTTGGAAACTCCATTTAATCCATGGAAGGAACAAGATCAGAATTTGAATCGTCATCCTGGTTTTAGGAGTACAAATGGTCATGTAATAGTCAAATATTACAAAAATTCTTTTGCTGGCCTTGTTTACTAGTTTTCAAGAAATATTCAGTGTGGAATAAAGAAAGATTTGCAGGTATGTTAAATATATGAAGATCTTTACATGAACATGAAGACTCGGCGGAGCATTTAAAATGCGAATTAATGCTAAAAACATTTGTAAAAATCAAAGCACTATAGCTGACACTTTAAAAGAAAATGCTAAACTATATAAAATACATTTTAACGAAAACGTCCGATTAAATAGACTATTTATGTGCTTGGTAATTGACGCAGTTACCTTGCAAAACAAGAGTTAGTCTTTTGCGGCCATGATGAGAGCAGCGAGTCAATAGATAGGGGGAATTTTAAAAAGCTTTTAGGTTTATTAATATCGAGAAGTTCAAAAGAACTAAAAGATCATCACAAAAAAAATTAAAAATGTTTTAACTGGTGACTTGAAAACTATTCAAAACAAAATAATTAATTATTAATTGAATTTAATTGAATGCATTTCTGATTATTTAAATGATCATGTAAAAAATGAAATAATGAACACACATTTTTTTTCTGTGCAAGTGCAGTGCTCCATAATTTTAAGATACGTTAAATCAGAAAATTTAGTAGTCGAGAGATTCTTAAGATTTTATAACGTCAGCTCCGATAGGACGTCGCAGAATTTATATTCTCTTGGATCAAATTTTGGACCAATTTGACTATAAACATAAATTAATAAGGCAATGTTACGAAAGCGCAAGTGTGATGTCTGGCCATCTAAATGGCCTTCAAAAAAAAAAGAAGAGAAAACTCCACAGGCTGTATTTGTCCTGATGCAGCCAAGTTTAAAAATATTTCTAAATGTCGAATTTTTTTGCAAGCCTTGGTGGTATTCCCTCATTTTTTCATCACTCAGCCAAACGAACGTATGCTCTTACATCTCCATCTACGAGCCGTATACCAACAATTACAGAAACTCGTTGGTTTTCTACGCTTTCGTAGTCTTCAAATTCAAAGTTAGTAAATGTAATTGTTCAAGTCGCGTTCTTTAAAAAAAAACGTTTCATTTTTGCATATCCCATATAAAACGCTATCGTGAGGAGCTCTGTAAAAAAAGAAATGAGCAGTTTTTTAAATACTATATTTGATAGAGCAAATTCTATTACAAAAATAAATCATTACAAACGTGAGCTTGCTAAGCTTTCACCTGAAGAAATTAGGGCTAAGTATAGAACCCTTTTTTATGAAATATTGGACCATATTTTAATGGAAATGACATTAAGCTTTCAAGACTCAAGACAAGAAAAACTTACATTTTTATGATTGGCAGATTCTGCTAAATTTTCCGAATATAGTTTAAATTTTCCGACTGGCTCGTTTGAAAATTTGTTACAGTTATATGGGGAAATATTTTCAAAAAGTCAACGACTTAAAAATGAGCTTGGTCTTATTGGAATTGGAATATATATCGCTGCAAGAGCAAGTGAAAAAAATTAATGAAAATAAAGATATTTTAACCAAAGCATATAAAGCGTTTTCCCATATTTAGACAAATACCGTCGACAAGTGCTTCAGTGGAAAGAAGTTTTTCTTGCCTCAAACGTGTAAAACTTATCTAGGAAATACAATATCTCAAGAAAGACTAACTTCTCTAGGCAATATTTCAATTCAAAAGGAATGTCTGGAGGAGATTAGGGCAACTCATCCATTTTATGAGGATGTTATAAGTAAATTTGCTGCTATGAAAGATAGGAGAATTGATTTAGTATACAAAATTTAGGTAATTCGTAAAAAAATATTCTACCCTTTCCACATATAAAAAAATTCTGGAAAAAAATGATTGCGATATTTTCTTGCTTCATTTGCACTTCACTTACTTTATCACCCGCGAGGCGTCACTGCTTGACAAACCTCAGCGCTGACACCGCTGCCAAATTGTCTGACCGGGGTGATAAAATTGGTCTTCTGGTGTTATTGTGAATTTCACTCCGTATATTTTTCAACCTAATTTATCTAAAAAATAATGACAATTATATTTTTATGAATAGAATATTCAACTTTTGACCACCGACATTGATTCTAATATAAACAAAAACAAATGCCCTGTTTAGTCCTCATTATAGATATTCTAATATGTTTGTTACATCTAATGAATAAAATATCAACCAGTTCATAAGGTAGGTGATTGGAGGCCTAGTACCTCATTTATATATTGTGATATCAGTTTTGTTGGTATTCTTTTGTGCTTGCTTGTCTTATATAATGTGTAATTGTCCTATATGTATCTCATAATTTAATGTTTTTAGCTTGAAAAAGACACAATCAAGTGTCGAAACATCGCTTTTTGAATATATATATTTGCAATAAAAAGGTTTTCCTATACCCACTATCCAAGCCCAAATATTATTATTTAATTTTCTTCTTTATAATAATTATAATTACCTACTAATAACATTGTATAATATATAATAATAATGTCTTATTATACAATGCTAATAGTCGCCCAGTATCGACACCTTGACAATTCGTTACTATGACAACGATACAATTTGCGAAGCACGGCCGCCTAACAAAATTATTACTGGTGTCTAAAGTAAATCCTATAAGAAAAGCATTGTACAGGGTATCGGGATTTGGTTGCAAAAGCCGGGTATCTCGCTTATTTTTAAAGATAGAACCTTGCGGTTTTCACCAACCTGAGCTAATTTTTTGTGAAACTCATGAAGCAGTAAACAAAATTTTCATAGCCTTCTTCGTTTATGAGATACAGGGCGTAATAGAAAATTTTGCATTTTGGGATCCCCCTCGTATCTCGGTTATCCTTTAATTTTACGCAAAGGGAAAAATTGCTACTTATGCAGTTTTTTACACTGGATCCAGTGGCGTACTCATATTTTTCATTTGAGTTGTTATTTTTTAGATATGACCCAAAGTTGTGTTTTTTTAAATGGGACACCCTGTATATTTGACCAGAAATTGATTTGCCCTTTTAAAAGCTTCTCGAAAATATATAATAGTATGGGTCTATTTTAATAAACAACAACAAAAATCCTAATTTTTATAATTATCATCCCAAATTTTGCAGTAGGCCATGCAAAACAATGCTGCCTTTTATTTAAAGTCGTTAACAATATCTACATCCTAACAATAAATCAAAATAAATATGTAATTAAATCTATTTATCAAAATATGTATTGATAATTTCGAACCAAAAAAGTACCACCTACCTAGATTTATGTAACACAAGAACAAAACAGTAATAAATTATTATGTAACAAGTCTTTCACCAAAATTCAACTGTCGTATAAGAACTACAGTAACCAAGGAAATCAAAAGAACTGTTCAAACTGGTTTCTATTTTGTTCTATGCATGCTTCGCACAATTTTCGTATTCGTTTTAGGGAATTAAACAAAATAACGGGATGATTTTGTAAATAGCGAAAATTTTCTCTTATTGCATTTCCTAAATCTTGGACATTATCATAGTGGTCTTTGTAAATTCTATTTTCCAGATATCCCCACAGAAAGAAATCTAAAATCGACAAATCTGGGGACCTAGGGGGCCATCTTATAGATCCATTTGTTCCGATCCATTAATTGGTAAAATTATTGTCCAGAAATAATCTCGTCATTCCAGAATTGTGTGCAGGAGCACCGTTCTGTTGAAAATAAATTTCGTTAATTTGCATAGAGGAACATCGTCAAGTAATTCAGGTATAGCTGCCTCTAAAATTTCTATATAGCGATTGGCTGTTAGATTTCCCTCAAATATATAAAATTTTATATGTGTTCCTAATATGAAGCAGGACACATTTAGACCTAACCTGCCCTGCTGTCTTCTGGGAAATATTTGGTGTTGATTTTCCTGGGACCTCAAAACCAATTGCAGAAGACTACCCGACGCTCTGCATCCCCTGGCTGTAAGTGCTGCACGAGCCTAAATTTGTATGGGTGGTACTTGTGCTTTTTTAGAATTTCTTGAACTCTAGTTTTTGGAATCCTTATGCTCTTTTCACTGGCCCTACAAGAGTTTGTAGGGTAAGCTTCTGCATTAACCAAAACCGTAATTTCCTCAGCCTCCCGATTTTCTTTATTATTTGTTTTCGTACGAGGTTTTATAAATGATGATATATTAGGTTGCCTCCTTTCTGGATATCTAAATAAAAATTAAGCAATAGTATTTCAACATACCTAAAAATTAACTATTTACCTGTTAAAATACATCTCAGAAGCCGCTTCAACATTTTCATTACTTAATATAAACAAGTTAACATATCGTACTTTTCATAATGTTCGAAAGTTTGGTTTTCTTCCATAATAATACAAATATATTTTTACACAATAAATAAATACAAAAAACTAGCGCTATATTTTATATACGCGTACAAAATTGGGAAATGTCATTTGCTTTCAAGAAAACAAAAGAAAACGGCATCGTTTTGCATGGCCTACTGCAAAATTTGGGATGATAATTATAAAAATTAGGATTTTTGTTGTTGTTTATTAAAATAGACCCATACTATTATATATATTCTTTTATTATACCTTAACCATTTATTTTAGAAAAAATATTTAAAAACTATATGCTGTTGATTAGAGAGCACATTTTAAAAATATTCTTGATTATACAGGGTGTTACAAAAAATAGTGGCGCATAAGAGTTGTATTTTTTTAAATGGAACACCCTATATTTTTTTACATTTTTGAAACACTCTTTACTTAGTCTACAGACTCCTAGAATAGTATCTCTCTTTTTTTAATAGTTTCGGAGAAAAAAGGTAAAATTGAAGAAAAAAAAAATTATAGTCTACATTTAAAATATTTATAAAAATTAGATAAAACATCTTAAAAGCTAAGGTAACCTAGTAGCTTACTGCAAAAGGTTTATAGTTATTCTGCTATGAGTATTATAAGTCTTACTTATACAGGGTGACCCAAATTCCATGTCAAACGTTGCAAAATAAAAAATAATTTTTCTCCATTTTTTCAAATGGAACACCCTATATATTTTTTTTCTGTCCGGTACAGAATTAACAGATCAACATTTTTTATTATGACACTTATCTCAAAATTCCTGAAGGTTTTTGAAATATTCTTAAAAAACTAATGTTGTACTTTGTTTTTCAGTACGATAATTGAATAAACTCACTAGTAATGTGGAAAAATGGAACACCCTATATATATTTTTTTTCTGTCCGATACAGAATTAACAGATCAACATTTATTATTATTACTTATCTCAAAATTCCTGAAGGTTTTTGAAATATTCTTAAAAAACTAATGTTGTACTTTGTTTTTCAGTACGGTAATTGAATAACCTCACTAGTAATGTTCATAAGTAAGCACCTTCGCGATTTTGAATAATAAATAGGTCAGCGTAGTTATAGCTATGGGAAAAAACCTAAAATCCCAACATTTTTTGTAATTACGTTTACCGCATAAAATTTGAATTACTGCCAAGAGTTAAGCCGTAAAGACGTTTTACATGCTGCAGGTCTTCCTACAAGTTGCAAGAGACTTGCACAAAGGCATACGCTGACACTTGCAATTGAAATACAACTGCCGCTTTACAGTCTGCAAGACAAATTGCGCGCAATATCTTGCAGGTGCAACCCCTTGCTGCAAGAAACTTGCAGCATGTAAAACGGCCTTAACCTTTATTTAATATTATTGACAAGTGTTGCCCAAATTATTAACTAGAATTTAAGTAGGCCATGAAAAACAAATTGTCTAGAAACTGTCAAACAACTAAAACATATCGGCAATTTACTTATTCGTTTTTTAAGTTTTACAAATTGAAATAATTATCGGATTTTTCATATAGTGGTCTTTACCTTCTACGTAGTTCATTTTTCGTTTGTTTGCGTCACTGTTTAGAAGTTTTATTTGAACGTTCTATCGTCATGGAGTACACCCGCGAAGAACTGGTTGATATGGTTTTTGTGTTAGGAGAATCGCATAGAAATGCCTTTTTGGCCAGTAGGATTTATGCGCAAAATTATCCAGAACGAAGGCACCCAGACAGAAGGAGCATGACGAACTTATTAGAGAGATTTATGGTAACGGGAAATGTAAATTATACAAGACCAGTTACAAATAGGCCCGTTCGAACGGAAGAAAATGAATTAGCTGTGCTATTAGCTGTCACGGAAAATCCTTCTGTTAGCCAAAAAGCAGTCGGGGATGCCGTAGGAGTAAGCGAAAGAACTGTTCAGCGAATTTTAAAGAGCCATAAATTTCATGCATATCATATTCAGTTGCATCAAGAACTCCTTCCAGCAGATTTTGAGAAACGTGTTGACTTTTGTAATTGGGCACAAGCTAAAATTAGGTTAAGCTTTGATTTTTTTGATAAAGTTTTATTCTCTGATGAGGCCACATTTCATAAGAATGGATTTGTAAATCGTCATAACTACCATTACTACGCCGCCGACCATAATCCAAGAATTTTTAGGCAGCTTGATCTACAACACAGATGGTCAGTTAATGTGTGGGGGGAATTATTGGTGAACATGTTATTGGTCCCCATTTTTTTAATGGACATTTAACTGGAGCCATGTATCTCGACTTCCTAGAAAATCACTTGCCAAATTTGTGCGAAAATTTGCCGGTTAATCTGAGAAATACAATGTGGTTGCAACAAGATGGTGCTCCAGCACATTTTTCGTTGCCAGTTAGGGATCATTTAAATAATAATTTTCCAGATCGATGGATTGGAAAACAGGGAGAGTGCGTGGCCGCCCCGGTCGCCTTAACGAAATTAGAGATTTTTTTCTATGGGGCTACGTTAAGGAAATTGTTTACAACAAACCTCCAACAACTCCCGAAAATATGCAGCAACGGATTAGAACCGCATTTCAAAGTATTACGCCCGAAGTATTAAGAATAGTAGGAAGATCTTTTCATACCCGTCTTCGTTTATGCCTCGAAGAGAATGGAAGACATATCGAACATATGTTCTAAATAAAAATTAATTTTAGCAATAATTAGATATTTGTTAATAATGTTAAATAAAGCTGTTACACCTTAAGTCGAGCCTTAACTCTTGGCGGTAATTTAAATTTTATGCAGCAAACGTAATTAGAAAAAATGTTAGGATTTTAGGTTTTTCCCCATAGCTAGAACTACGCTGACCTATCTAATATTTAAAATCGCGAAGGTATGAACATTACTAGGGAGGTTATTCAATTATCGTACTGAAAAACAAAGTACAACATTAGTTTTTTAAGAATATTTCAAAAACCTTCAGGAATTTTGAGATAAGTAATAATAATAAATGTTGATCTGTTAATTCTGTATCGGACAGAAAAAAAATATATATAGGGTGTTCCATTTTTCCACATTACTAGTGAGTTTATTCAATTATCGTACTGAAAAACAAAGTACAACATTAGTTTTTTAAGAATATTTCAAAAACCTTCAGGAATTTTGAGATAAGTGTAATAATAAAAAATGTTGATCTGTTAATTCTGTACCTGACAGAAAAAAAATATATAGGGTGTTCCATTTGAAAAAATGGAGAAAAATTATTTTTTATTTTGCAACGTTTGACATGGAATTTGGGTCACCCTGTATAAGTAAGACTTATAATACTCGTAGCAGAATAACTATAAACCTTTTGCAGTAAGCTACTAGGTTACCTTAGCTTTTAAGATGTTTTATCTAATTTTTATAAATATTTTAAATGTAGACTATAATTTTTTTTTTCTTGGATTTTACCTTTTTTCTCCGAAACTATTAAAAAAAGAGAGATAATATTCTAGGAGTCTGTAGACTAGACAAAGAGTGTTCCAAAAATGTAAAAAAATATAGGGTGTTCCATTTTAAAAAATTCAACTTTTATGCGCCACTATTTTTTGTAACACCCTGTATAATCAAGAATATTTTTAAAATGTGCTCTCTAATCAACAGCATATAGTGGCTTTTAAATATTTTTTCTAAAATAAATGGTTTAGGTATAATAAAAGACGGGAGGTGAGCTGCAGGACCCTGTATATTTTTGAGAAGCTTTTAAAAGGACAAATCAATTTCTGGACCAATATACAGGGTGTCCCATTTAAAAAAAACACAATTTTGGGTCATATCTAAAAAATAACAACTCAAATGAAAAATATGACTACGCCACTGGATCCAGCGTAAAAACTGCATAAGCAGCAATGTTTCCCTTTGCGTTAAGTTAAAGGATAACCGAAATACGAGGGGAGTCCCGAAATGCAAAATTTTCTATTTCGACCTGTATCTCATAAACGAAGAAGGCTATGAAAATTTTGTTTACGGCTTCATGAGTTTCACAAAAAATTAGCTCAGGTTCGTGAAAACCGCAAGGTTCTATCTTTAAAAATAAGCGCAACCAAATCCGGACACCCTGTACTTCAGGCATCGGTCTTTAAAAACTTTAGCTGCTGCCATCAATGTATAAAATGGTATTTCAGGTACAGTCGTAAAAAAATAAATTCATTATTTTTATTTTGTTTAGAACATTTTAGGAACATCAACATATTTGAAGACAGCAAAAGAAGCGGGGTAGAAAAGATGTTATCTTATCAACACCTTATGCTACACTGGGTCAATCATACCTTATATGATCCCAAAGTCAGAGCCTTGCTAACGCCGGAAAACAAATTTGATGCGGTTGTGATGGAACAATTCTACAACGATGGTCATAAATATTTTGCTCACTATTTTCAATGTCCTCTCATCTTATTATCCAGTATGGGTAAGTAAATTTTATTGTTGCACAACCCCCTAGTGTCAGGTAAAACAAAAGACCAAATTACGCGGGATTGGTTGGCCTTTACTTAATCATATATAGGTTTTTAAAAGATATGTGTTTTTTATTGATTTTTTCTTATGTTGTGGAAAAAAAATTGTACACAACTCGCTGGAAAGAGCACTATATGCCACTTTCCGTGTTCGTAATATAACTATAAAAATACCCTGGTAATGCAGTGTTGTCTCGAACTTGGCGTAGCAGTCCTTTTTTTAGTTCTGGGTCTGCCTGGTCCGGTATCTTCCCGCAGTATCTCCTGCAGTTCAGAAAGGCAACCTAACCTAGGAACCGACTAAAGTTTTAAATCTAATGGAAAAAAATCGTTTCTCTGCGAGGGTGTGAATCAGACCATACAGAGACATTTTTGTAAATATAATTTAGAAAAAATCACGTCTAGTGTGATTAGAGAGTGTTATATATATATGGAGAGAAAAAAATATATTTTTTATATATATATATCGAGATACATATATATATAATATATATAGTTTTATATGTTAACAATAGAAACAATAATTAAATAAATGACTACTACAATAATATATATATATATATATATATATATGAATCAAATCAGAAAACACAGTGAATACCAAAATACAAATATACAGGGAGAAAGAAAATAGTTTTTTTTTAATTATATTACGCAATATTATTAAGATAGCCACTTAATATTATTTTATATATTAAATGCCGAGGGACTAAATAAGAAAATTCGCTAAATATATATCTGGTTAAAATTTTTTGGTTGGCAAAAACACACATTCTATAATTATTTATTTATTGCCTACCAAATTACAAATGTACTAAAAAAGTAAGCAAAAAAATGGTGTCAAATCTAATCTAATTTTTAAATTAAAATTCACTGGCTAATATCCAGGAGCCAGTGGCAAAAGCTCTGAGAATCGGTATAAGGAATGTACAGAAACTTGTGCATGAAAAAAAAACATAATTTACTTCCGAAGAAGATTAAGAAATGTACACGAAAAAATCCAAAGGCAAAAGACTTAAGTTACAATGCAAAAATGGATATTCATAATGCAATTTATGATTTATACACGTCAAAGACTAATATAATCCTTCAGAAACTTTTTAATATTATGGACTAAAAAATATCATCATCACTTAAAAAGTCTTCATCTTCTGACTCGTCCTCGAATGGTGCAATGATCATTGGTGCTATTTCGACATCTAGAACTCGTTCTCGATTCCACCAATCCCATATTAACTTCTCTGTATGTTCCACAGATTTCTTCAAGTACTCGCGTAATATAATTTAATAAATCTTGCCAAACAATTTGCACTTCATCTGATGTAAGATCATCGTTCACGTGTTTTTCGTAATATGATTTTGCCCCAGCCCATATTAATTCTATTGCGGTAAACTGGCAACGGTATGGCGGCAGTCGTAAAACCTCATGTCCATTTTCCCGTAATATTTCATCTACGGCATATATTGTTGGTTTTTTAATAGATTTTGCCATTAAAAGAAGTTCTAGTTTGAGCATATTGGGTAAAGGACTTTGTTTTTGTTTTATTAGCCAGTCATAAATATCACTTTTCTTCCAGGATGAAGTAGGTTATGTATTTAAGATTCTTGAATGATAAGATGCATTGTCCAGAATGATTAAAGATGGAGCAGCTAAATTTGGAATCAGTTGTTCTTTTACCACTTTTCAAACAATTCACAGTTCATATTATCATGGTAGTCCATACTTTTGGATGTTGAAGAAAACAGTAAACTTGCACCTGGGAGAAATCCTGTTGAAGAACCTGCACAAAATGATGAACCGTTTTCCCCTCCCACATCACTTTTTTCTCTTGACACTTTTTACAGACTCGTCCTGTCAAGATTTCGAACCACGTCCATTAGAAAATATCCAAGTCTTGTCTAAATATACCACTTTTCTAAATTTTGAATTAACATTTTCGGTGTATTTCTTTAAAAACTGGATAGGCTGACTTGCTATATGTGGCAACTCGCATAAAAATCTTCGATTACAGTCCTTTTTATATCGAAAACCCAACATTTTTATTAATTTTGACAACGATTTTAGTCCAATTTCCAATATGCCCCGATTTTTTAAGGTTTCTTTTAAAACTTGAAGGGTTATATTAGTTTTTGATGTGTATAAATCGTAAATTGCATTACGAACATCCATTTTTACATTGTCACTTAAGTCTTCTGTCTTTGGCTTTTTTCGTGTACATTTCTTAAGCTTCTTCGGTAGTAAATTATGTTTTTTTTCGTGCACAATTTTCTGCACAGTCCTTATACCGATTCCCAGAGCTTTTGTTACTGTCTCCTGGATATTGGCCGGTGAATTTTCATTTTCGTAATATTTTATTAGATTTAATACCATTTTTTTCGCTTGTGGATGCAAAAACGCCGAAAATTGTTTTCTATTACTCATTTTGTCACTGACTTGTTAATCTGACTTTGAAGTGACATCGCTCAAAGATTTTTGCAACTGCTGGTATTTATATGTTTATCCCCTTTTTTCATATGAAAATATCATAGGTCTATTTAATTCATCTTTCGGATTTTATGTGGAGGAGAGTTTACACGTAATAAAACCAAAACAAACTTAAAAAGCTTGTCGTTGATAAATCGTATGACCCGCACGATAACACTGCTTTTGACTATACCTTAGTTCTTTAATCCAAAATAGAGTTTGCGTGTGTTTGGATGATTTTCAGCATGAGGCGTAGCGGCTCGTCAGGGACAGATGCAGATGGGTCGAAGCCGAAGCGCCCAGTGTAGGTTTTTATTAAAGCGTGAAAAAAAAACAGGCAAATGCGTACAGTTTATATCATATATATGATGTCAATCATCATCAGATCAATCAAAGCAATCGTAATAAGGGCGTCAAAGTAACATTACACAAAAATAATTGGACAGTGAAAAAAAGCTTATTATGTCATAACAGGTAGAAAAAATAAACAACAGGTCTGACCAGCGAATTTGTTTTGCATTCCTTGTGTATTTATGAATAAAGTTTTTTGGCACAGAACTCGTCAAAAAGCAGAGAGGCGCGGGAAGGCGAAATGGCGGAAAAGTGCACTTTTCCGTGGGTCTTATTTTTTATAAGAATCCATTTTCAGTACGTGTCTCAGATTATCTTGCTTTTTAAGCAAAAACCACAACAGCGTTTTAAGAAACTGAACAACAATTTCAACAATGGTATTTAAAACTATCAGCTCTCAAATTATTAAACATCCCAAGGGAGTGGCCCTTGGTTCCAAACTTTTAACACTTATATCATAAACAACTATTTTTTAGAAAAACTTGTCGATCGCAATCCTTTAAGTATCAGGTTGTAGTTGACTGACAAAACGTCTAGAAATAAATGTAATTGTAGAATGACGTGGATTGTAAAATTATATATTTTTTAGGTCCAGTAACTTGGGTAAACGACATAACTGGAAACCCAAGCCCACCGGCGTACGTCCCACATTTTTTCAACGACGGATCCTTTAATTACCACAGCTTTTGGGACAGACTTTTCAATTTGTACGATTACGCTTCCCATATGGTACTCGATTACTTTTACATACATCCCCTCCAGAAGCAATTGTTACAGCAGGCTTTCCCCGGGGCACCCGAACTCGAAAAACTCAACGATCGAACTTCACTGGTGCTGCTAAGCTCGCACGAAAGTTTATTGGAAGCTGTACCATTAGTACCCAGCATGGTGGAAATTGGAGGATACTTCATCGACCCCCCAAAAAGACTGCCCAAAGATATGCAAGAGTTTTTGGACAGCGCCAAGGATGGAGTCGTCTATTTCAGTATGGGAAGTAATATCAAAGCCAGGGAAATGCCCAACGAAAAAAGGCAAATATTCTTCAACGTTTTTAAAAAGCTGAAGCAAAAAGTTATATGGAAATTCGAAGACGAGAACGCGCCAGGTATACCGGCTAATGTTTTGGTTAAAAGCTGGATGCCGCAGCAGGATATATTAGGTGAGTTTTGATTAGTTAGAGCAGTAGTCGATCGCGAGTGCTTTTTGAGTAGATCTCGAGAAGAAAAAAATTTTTAATTAGTAGGTACTTAACTAAACTACAAAAATTTGTTACGTAATAAAATAAGACTCTGCTAGCGGCAAAAGGCGGCTTTATCAAAGGAACGCGCGGTAATTGTCAAAGAAAAGCCGCGTTTTTTATTCTTGTCGCTTTTCTACAAATTTCGGGCGGCGCGTTTGACGGGAACATTCGAGACTTTCGTTCACGCCGATATAAATGTTGCGCCTGCAGGAATTGGAGTCATTCTGAATTGCAACTTGAAGGCAATACTACGTCGATACAAAGTTTATTATTAAATAGTACAAAATGAGTGCAGCGAAGAAATCTAAAACGTATCATTTTAATAACGATTGGGAGGAAGAATTTTTGTTTTGTATGGTGAAGGATAAGTGCATTTGTCTTATTTGTCGTGCGTCAGTTGCAATACCTAAGCGTGGTAACTCAGAGAGGCATCATAAAACGGTTCATAAAAACTATGAAAAGGATTTTCCGCCACAGAGTGAATTAAGAAAACGAAAAGTACGTGATTTGATATCTTGTTTGAAAAAAGAACAAACCATGTTCACAAGACCAGCCAAACAATCAAAAGCTGCTACGATCGCGTCATTTAAAATATCTCATATATTGGCGAAATACAAGAAACCATTCGAAGATGGATCGGTTGTGAAGGAAGCATTTATTGAAACGGATGAGACTTTATTTGGAGATTTTAAAAATAAAACACAAATCATGTCTGCTATTAGAGTTAAAGTTATCTCGTCCGACTGTCACAAGGCGTATTGAAGTCATGAGTCAGGACACAACAGATAAACTAAAAAATGATATCATGGAATGTACATACTTTTCTTTACAGTTCGACGAATCCACCGATATGACAGACACTGCCCAGCTGTGTATTTTTATTCGGATGTTATTGACATGTTGGCTAAGGAAGAATTTTTGACAATCATTCCTCTGAAGGGGAAGATCCGTGGCGAAGATATATATGACGTTTTCTTCAATTTTGTAAAAAACTACAAGTTACCAATATATAAATTAGTGTGCATTACAACCGATGGGGACCAGCAATGACTGGAAACAAAAACGGTTTTGTGGCATTGTGTCGAGCTAATGAAGATTTCCCTTCATTTTTTTCAATCCATTGCATTATACATCAACAAGTTCTGTGTTCAAAAGTTTTAAACACGGAGGAAATTATGGGCATTGCAACAAAAATTGTGAATTCCATATGTGCGCGTAGCTTGCAACGGCGGCTCTTTAAGTTGCAGTTGGAAGATAGGGAGTCAGCTGAACACACTGATTTAGTTCTTCACACGGACGTCAGGTGGTTGAGTCGCGGAAAATTCCTAGAAAGGTTTCAAGAATTATTGCCCGAAATAACAGCTTTTCTAGACGAAAGAGGTGATGACACTCAGATGTTGAAAAACGAAAAATGGCTGACTGATTTGGCATTTTTGACTGACATCACAATGGACTTAAACGCCATTAACTTGGAGCTTCTAGGTAAAGGAAAAACTGTTATTGAGATATTATAGCAGTAAACGCATTCAAAAGAAAGGATCTGAAACATTTTCCGTCTTTGAAAGCAAGGATTCCACAGTTGAATTATGATACATATGAGGTTGAATTATCAAATATTTTGGGACAATTCGAAATGCGTTTTTATGATTGTAGTAAATTGGCAAATGTAGCATCATTTATGAGTTATCCTTTTTCATGTAAAAACATTGAGGAATTAGCTACTGAAATAGCAAGTCAGTTTAATATGAACTCATGTTCTGTTGAAAATGAGTTGGTGCAGATTATATCAGATATACATCTCAAAGCTACAGCATCTGATACAAATTTCTGGTGTTTTATATCTGAAGACAAATATCCGAGTCTAAGGCAAATCGCCCTTCAACTGACAGCAATGTTTGGGTCAGCTTACTTGTGCGAGTCTGCATTTTCTGAAATGAAGATAATTAAGTCAAAATATCGCAGTCGACTAACTGACGATCATATGTCATCATGCTTGCGATTAGCATCTTATGAAAAGTATGCTGAGGACATGCAGTGCCACGCTTCAACATCCAAAGTCACTCCTTAGTTAAGTTTAACACCACATGTAACTCTTTTGTTTTGTAACAACCAAAAAACTCGCAATTTTGAGTAACTATGAGTTTTTTCATTGATATTGTAGAGAAGAACCTAACTAAACCTAACCCAAACCTTGACTAAAATAACGTATATTGTGCGGAAAGCTAATATCTATATATGCTACGGTACACCCTACCTAGGTAGGTAGGTAGGGTGTATGTATCGTGTATGTACGACAACCCTGCATCACACATACTTGCAGCCTCTCAGAGTCGATCGTAAGTAGTCTAAAAATATTGAGGTAGATCGCCAGCAGTTCAAGTTTGAGCACCCCTGAGTTAGAGGAACTGTTTTTGTCTAAAAAACAGTGGCGTATTAAGTAAAAAACTACTTATCTACTTAATTACCTCGAATATTGCACAACAGTATTACGTAGTAATACACTAGTAAAAATTTGGTACAAATCCAAGACGACGAAACAAAATGACGGTTTAATAAAATATTTAAAAAATCAACGTAAAAGGCTTCTTATTCAATTCACTTTCAAATTTCCACGGCTATAGACTTCACTTACTGACACACTTACAAAGAAACGTTTTGTGCCAAGAATTAAAATAATTTTTAACATTCATTATGATTCTAAAATAAATATCTTAAAATTGTTATTAAAAATTCACTTGTCAAAGTTTTGTCCATACTAAATTAAAAATAAATTTTTGAAAATAATTGGTAATATGTCGTTAAAAAATATATCCAACTGGGTAAAATAATATAAACAATTGTTTTTACCTGAAATTTATCATACCAACATTCAGATTCCTATTTCAAAAGAATGACTGGACTAAAATGGCTCTTCATAATGATCCAATATATAAAAATTCAGTTCAATCACAGTGGCGGCTCGTGATGAATTATATTGGGAGGTGAATAACAAATTTAAAAATAGGCATACTTAAAATAAAAGTAAATATCTTACCTTTCAGTTGAGCTTTATATTCTCTTGAAGTTCAGGTCTACTCTTCGTTCTTTAGAATTTGGAAAATGCTGAATGACACGTTCGTTAAAATTGTATATTCCTTTTATAAACGATTTATCGATATTTAACATTGCTAAAGCGGATAGTCTATAGTGGCCAATGGGGATGCGTAGGAAAAGTCTTTATTCGATTTAAGGTCGAAAAACATCGCTCGCTTTCTAGAGTTGTCATTGGCAAAGTACACAGTAAAGTTAATATTTAGACGGTTTCAGAAAACGTATCACTTAGGTTATTATTTATAAAAAGCTGAAGCATCGAAATAGCTCCAGAACTGGTATCTTCTTCCATTTCAATTATTTTTTCTAAACATAGTAAACCACTTACCTTGAATTCGGTTATTTTCTCAAAATTAAGTTCGTTAGCACTCTTTAGTTGTTTAATTTTTTGCACTACCAACATTTTATTTCCTCTACACTCACAACTCAAACATAGACCACCTTGAAATTGGTTATTGTTGCAAAATTAAGTTCGTAAGCACTTTTTAGTTGTTTTTTTGCACTAGTCACTACCATCATTTTATTTCCTGTATATTCCCAACTCACAGATGGATCAGAAAAATAAAAAAATATATATTATACAAAAAACAGTATATAAATCAATTTGCATTGATTAAAATCGTCCGAAACAATATCGAGTTAGAATATCGACCGCGCGACCTCTGAACAATTGAACTGCCGCATACCGACGTGATGCCGCGACCGATCGACCGAATTATGAGAAGAGACCGGCTGATTACACAAATCGGGATTTCATATTCATATATATATCATATTCCATTTGCTATCGTTAGATTAGTTATTTAAATACGCTAATAGTTTAGTGTATTTAACTTTTCCCAAGGTTTATTACAATTATTAGGAGGGACGGTCAAACAAATATTTTATTTTTTGAAATATTTTTGGGGGGTCATTGACCAAATGATCCTATGGAAGAGCCGCCACTGTTCAATCAAACTTTAATATTGTTTTATATTTTGTTTGCATTATTTTTTTCAGGCCACCCAAACGTCAAAGTATTCATGACCCACGGAGGATTTCTAAGTACGACCGAAACCATCTACCACGGGGTACCGGTGCTGGCCATTCCTGTCTTTGCAGATCAGTTCATGAACGCCAAGAAAGCGGTCAATTACGGCTATGGTCTGGAACTTCCATACAACAGCGAGAATTTCAGCGAAGAAACTTTAAGCTTGCTCCTTAAAGAACTCTTAACGAATCCAAAATATAAAGAAAACGCCCAGAAAAGATCGAGAGTGTTCCACGATAGACCCCTAGGACCCATGGAGAGTGCTGTCTATTGGGTCGAATATGTTATAAGGAACAATGGCGCCAAACACCTGAGGGTCGCTGGGGTGAATTTACCATGGTATCAGTATTATATGGTAGACGTATCTGCGTGCCTATTTGTTGTAGTATTTCTAGCATTATATGTTATTAAAATGGTACTTACAAAAGTAATCTCCAAGTTCAAACCTAGCAAAAAACAGAAAATAAATTGATTTTATTTCTTCGTAGATAGTGAAATTGTTTTTTGTTAAAAAATACGAATATTTTAGGATAATAAACAGATTTATTTTTTAAAACAGTATTTTGTTGAAAGCTTTCTCCTTATACAGACAAAATTATTGTCTTATTTGATGTAATTAGGAAGCCTCAAAAAAATAATTGACAAACATCACACCATGCATGGGATCCAGCCTTTTGCATAGATTTTTTTAAATATACGGATCCAAAGAGATGATACTTTTAAACGGGCGGTTTTTGCGTAAGCCTTCAGAGCTGTGCACATAAATAGCTTTCATTTTACTGAATAATCTTTTTGATTTTGGTAATATATTTTTATCATATCTCTGGGTGATAAGTACAACACCAAATTATCATTTCCCCTTTAGGGTGGCTCCTTTAACGGGAATCGTAAAAACTAAGAGCAACTTCTTTAATACCTATTTTATAAAAACAGCCCAAAGTAATAATCTTTCTAAAATTAATTATCAACTTCCTTTAGTTGGTCTGGTAAGATGCATATTGTCGAATACGTATTTTGTACCTGGTCCAGGGGCGTGCGGTGAAATTTTAAGAAAGGGAAGCAATTTTTAGAAACTTACCTATTTGTAATGTAATTCGATTCTTCGATCATTTTTTGCAAATTCGTCAATGACGTCATCATAAAAACGTCGATGCTCCGACATATTTTGGAGAAGTTTATTTTAAATTGACAACAGCGATGTATGCGGGAGTCTCTCCTGCCCCGTTGAATTTCTCACGAAATTTTTTATACGTTTAAGTGTTGAAAAATTGCGTTCTACTGATGAACTTGTGGCAGGTATTGTCAATACTAATTCACACAATTTCGACACTTCGGTGTATGCATCTTCCAGTCTTTAAACCGTTAAATCTATAGTTTATTTATTGCTGAATTTGATCGATTATTTCATAAAAGAGGCATCTCCCACCTTGTCTGTTCGAAGACGCTTGGTTTGTGGCTCTACATTGAACGTCATCGTTTTCTCCCAAAATAGGTCAGTCATCTCTTTTTTGGCTTAACATAGACTTAAAATCATCCACTTTTTTTAGTCAAAAAGCAATATCATTTGTTTTAGTTCGTAATATATTAAAAACATTGTCCGAGATTGGAAATATTTCTGATATAATATAATGGTTGCAACAGCGGAAATTAAATCATTCTGGATTCGATTCGACTTTCCGCGAAATGATTTTTTAAGCAATCATCATATTTAGCCATTAAACTAAGTAAATCTTGAAAATTTCCTCTATTTGTAGAAACCCTTGTTTCGTCATGACCTCTAAATCCAAATTCGTGCTGTCCGAGAAAACAAACAACATCGATAAGTCTTCTTAATATTTGCCTATTTTTATCGACTAGTTCATTGTGTTGGCGGTGACTAATTTCCAACTGTTTACTAAGGGCGTGTTCAATTTTGATTTTGCCGAAGACTTTTTCTTTTATGACGGCCTGTAAATGCGCTTTGGACATAATGTGTCTTTTTACAGCTTTATGGATATTGTTTAAATCGAAAAAACCAGTTTTATTCCAGAGACCTTTTTTTCATTTTCAAAAAGTAAACATGGCCAACAAAATAATTTACTTATATTTTCACACCCTGTTAGCCATTTAAATTGTTCGTATTGTTTTTCCGGATAAAAATGTCTAATACAGTTTTTCATTTTTGTGGTTAAATTTTTTATAGGCGGTTTTGCCCTTCCTTTGGAAATTATTTAAAGCTTATCAGCGAAGTTTAATGTTGAAAATCCCTTTATTATTAGGACACACACCTCACATTCACACACACGCTTCTTACTAAATTCTCCAAGATTTTCAACGTTATTACCGACAGCCGAAGTTGACGGTATTTGCATATCGTCGTCCGCATTATTGTCTTCCATATCGCACCATGCACGACTCGACGTACGTATCACACAACACACGGATAGCCGTTCCAACAAAGAACCTACTCCACCGATAGCTTCCGCCACCACTTAAAGCACACGACAGAAATGTAAAAATTGCAAACAGCCAGTGGAAAGTTCAATAACCTCTGACTCGATTCACAGGAAATCAAGCATACAGGACTTGGCTGCAGAGAAGCTAGCGGCCCGCATAGGTTCTATTCAATATTCTATTGTGGCTGGGTCGGAGTCAAGGCGGCATTTATTATGAGCTTGATAATTAAGATCATATTTTAGCATTTTTAATATAAACTAAATTAATGGTTTCCTATTTCAAAAATTACATTTTAGAAGATGTTTTGTAATTTTTCTTGGGGAAGCACTGCTTCCCTTGCTTCCATGGACTGCACGCCCCTGATCTGGTCTTTATCCTGAATCTAATTCTATATTCTACCAGAAAATTTAAAATGAAGGGTCTAGTTCCGATAATTCCAAGAATAGATCAATGTATATCCAAAATCAAATTGCTAAAGGGATTGGAGCAGCATTTGCCACAAGACTGGCAAAATTTTTGAAGATATGTTTGGTTAAACAACTTTCAACACGGTTTTTCAAAGTTCAGCATGCCTGCTATTGACAACCGGGCACATCCCATTACCACATATGATGCTTTGGATAATAGGGAAAAAGTGGGTGGACAATTATATGATCTGAGCGAGGCTTTTGACTCTATCAATCAGTCTCTAATGTAGGGTAAATTATATATAAATAAACGCCAAGAAAGCGGTCAATTACGGCTATAGTTTTGAACTTCCATACAACAGCGATAACTTCAACAAAGAAACCTTAAGTCTACTCCTCCGAATTCAAAATATAAAAAAAACACCCAAAATACATGAAGAGTATTCCACGAGAGGACCCTAAGAGCCATGAAGAGTGCTATCTATTCGGACGAATACATTAGGCTAGACACCTAGGGGTTGCTCTTGGGGTCAATTTATTATAGTAACAGTATTATATGGTGGACATATTTGTGTGCATATTTGCTGTGATATATCCAGCGTTATATGTTGTTAAAATGATACATTAAAAAGTAATCTCTAAGTTTAAGACAAACAGGAAACAAAAAAAATGACTTAAATTGTTGGTAATGGCGAAATTATTTTTTATTTTAGAAAGATATTAAAAAAAAATAAACATATTTATTTTTTAATCCAGTATGTTTAAAAGACTTCTTTAGTCCAAACATAAATAGAAATAAATAAGGTTTAAACTTAGATTAAAATATTTGACCGTATCAATATTATATAAAATGCGCCATCTATACACATTTATAGAAAATTAACTATACACATTATCAAAATGTAAAACGATGAGTAAAACTGAACTTCATGCTATTAGAAACCATATGAAACATAATATTAATATGCTTACTTTTTTTCATGATGATATGGTGAACGCAATATATATTGTCTTCGACGCTCGCGTAAATATGTAAAACATGTTAAAAATGGAGCTATTCCGCAATCTTTAGTATGTTTGCTACCACTCGGTCCAAAATGTTTATAGTTTTCCAACATTTGTTTAACGCTGTTCGGTGACGGTTTCTGTTTATCTGGATATCAGCAAATATCTGGCATGTTCTTGTTAAAACTATGTTAGATTCCCCATAGATAATAAACAAATTCAAATAATCCTCGTGTATGTAATTTAATCGCCCCGGCATGATTATTAGTTTAATAATTATTATAATTACTATAATAAATAAATAATATTTTAGTAGGTAATTGTCAAATGACAATAAATATTACGTTTCTATAGTAACCAATTGGTTTTGTTCTCGCCAGGCCTCTCTATCATGGCCAACTAACAAGAAAACTTAGAAGCCGTCTGGCATTATTAGAACACAAAATGTTAAATCGTCAATAACTCAAAAACCACAAATTTTTGGAATAGACAACTTTATACAAAGTCACCCTTATTTTCAGTGTTAAATAAGTTAAAATTACAAAAATTGGGGGTTTCCATTTGAAAAAAATAACTTTTAACGATTTTTTAAAGTATATTTATAGTGTCAGTTTTTGATCATCCTATATTTATTTATTATAAAAATATCAGCACAGGCCACTAAAGTGGATCCTTTTGGATAAGGAAGCCACCCGCAAATAAATAATAGAGACTTCGATAAGTAGATATTTATAGTTGTCATGCAAACATTTGTTTTACATAAAATTCAAAATATCTCAAAAACAGTTCAACTTAGGCATAGGATGTACATGAAATATACCTAGAATTTTTCGAGGAATCCAAAAATTCGATAATATACAGGGTGTTCTATTTAAAAAAAGAAAGTTGTCGTCTACTTCCGGTATAACCGGAAGCGCCGCCATCTTGAAAATTATTTGCGCGAATTGTCCCCATCGACTTTAGTTAGCTGCCAAAATTTAAAATTTTTTACTTTCTGAGAAATCGATCGCCGCAGTTCATCGTGGGACACCCTGTATATATATATATATATATATATATATATATATATATATATATATATATATATATATATATATATATATATATATATATATATTGGTTTACGGTCAGTGGTTTACTTGAAAATAATTAAAAAATTACTTCTTTTTTTTTTAAACATACATATATTGTAGTCTGATGACGTTTCAACCAGTTTTGGTCTTTTTCAAATCTAAAATTATATGAAAAATTGTTGGCACGACAATAATAAAATACGTCAAAAAACCTACCCTTACCCTAGAACGTAATGACAACAGTATACAACACATAACGATGCAACAGCTATGACGATCACATGTATTAAAATTTTATTTTCTCCAGGGAATTTTACGAAATGGCTTTAATCCACAAAAACAAAAACTGTGTGAATGACAAAAAAGATGTAAACAATCTTACAAAATATATACATCTATATTGCAATAATTGATACTCCACAGTTTGTTGTGTTAGTCCTTGATATCAATGTGCAAAATGTTGTGTCCTGTTAATAAAATTTTAATACATGTGATCGTCATAGCTGTTGCTTCGTTATGTGTTGTATACTGTTGTCATTACGTTCTGATATATATATATATATATATATATATATATATATATAAAAATATATATATATATATATATATATATATATATATATATATATATATATATATATATATAAGTGCACAATTTTTCGCCAATGTTTATTAGCTTCATCAGGAGCAACTACAAAAATTATAAAGAATAGGTCCAATTAGAATTATAACATTAAAATGACAATCAAAAGAAGATGGTAGAGTCAATAATTTTTAAATTTTAACATTTCTACTTTACAGCAGCTCAAATAATGTGGCGTTTTTAATGATAATATTCATATCCCAGCAGTTGAATTGCAAAAAAGGAGAACAAAACACATTAGCTACACAAGCCTTATCTAGATGTTAATAAATTGTACGAGGTGAACTATTCTACGGTGTGCAATTAAAAAGTATTGTTACATAAAATTTAAAAGATTGCAATAAATATTGCTCAGCTGATTGGTATCTGATTTATAATTAATGCAATCCTTGTTCTTTTTTATGTGGCACATTTCCAAGAATAACCTTTTTTTGTAATTCGATTCCATCTCTAAAATTTTAACATTGGAAAAGTCAAAATTGTGGCCTGTTTTTTGATTGTGTTCAGCCAATGCACAAGAGATTTTTCCTAAACGGCAATCACTTTTGTGGCCGGTTATTCTTTCCCTAAGCCACTGAGATGTTTCTGTACGGTCGAAAATACTTATATATAAATATATATATATATATATATATATATATATATATATATATATATATATATATATATATATATCACAATTTAACGTCCACCCCTTAGTTTTTGGTAAACCCTGAATACAATTATCATGTTGGGAAATTTAAGAGGGCCAACCTTGTTCATAATCTGATAGATATTTAATTACCACAAGTGGGCTTTGTTCAGCAGATTATTTTAAAAACCCCGTATGTCGCAAACGAAGAAAAGAAATCAAAATCGCTCGAAATTGTTTTTTCGTACCTAGCTCTAGATTATTTTGGTTGCACAAAGAAGAAATAGAAATCTTCTATAGAATTCTGGTCACACAAACTCTTAAAAAAAATGACAGAGTCTTATATAACCCCCTGTATAAAACCGTTGTTATGGTGTCCTGAAGCTGCCCTTATCGGGCAGCTTATGCTGAATTTCCAGTAAACAGTTCCTTGGTGCACTTCGAAGGTCCAGCAGTTTATCTCTTTAATATTTCATGTTCTCATTATTGTTTTAAGAGTTAGATTTGTAGTTTATTTTTTAATGTATAGTTTAAATGGAATAAATACAAAACATGTATTTTTGTATTTTCTTCAAGAGCGGCAGTTTTAATCTTGGCATAAAGGCGGCCGCACCCCTCTCTGTTGTTCATTGCCTACGAATAGAGTCCAAAACTATCGAGCGATGTCAAGATTATATTAAACTCAGTTCTCGTACATTTCCAGGCAACAAAACCAAAACTCTATTATCTCAAATGCAGTCTATTGAATTACCGACGTGCCTATTTTGGATGCGGTTCGTGTTAACTTGGAAATCGGATACTAAATATGACGTAAACTTTGAACGGCCTAACAACGGAACTGTAATTATGTTCTGCAATTATAAGTAGTTTACAATCACCAAACCACGAAACTTTTAGTAACAAGTGCGCATATTTTCATTATGAATCTTTTAAATTAAAGAAAAATATTGGTTTTTACCTTAGAGCATCAAAAGGGAACCGTTATTATGATTATTTTGGAGCCAAGTTTATCTCATATTATAAACACATTGCTCCTCAGGTTGTTAAATCGGTGTTTTATCAGTGTTATCTACTAAAAAATAATATAATCATATAATGATATATCGAATATTATTATATATTTCGTCTTTAGTAGGTGTGCTTCTAAAAAAAACGAGAATCAATTTCATTCCGCAACCATACCTACATGCTAAATATGGCAGCGCGGCCAAGACGACCTAGTAAAGAAACGTAAAATTAACAACAGTTTCAAAAGTGTCAACTTCTACGTCTCCCATTAATTTTCAGTGCATTTTAAGTGACTTTAATTATTACAATTAATAGACTTTATTTTTTGTATCTAATATCCTTTGTAAAGTTGTGTGTCAAAAACTTCACTACAGTTTTCCAAACCTTCTTTTTTATCTCTATAAACCAAACAAGACCTTGAGTCCGATAGGGTGTCATTGGGACCACGCCAATCACAACCGAGAATCCATCCTACAACCGAGCCAGGAAGCCGATGCCGAACATTCAACAAAACTCTGCGGAAATAAACGGCGAACCAATAGAAAGCATACCGGGCAATCTGTGTATTGGTAGAGCCCAATGACCTATGGGATTTAAGGAATTATATAAATAAAAATTAATTGACAAATGAAAGAAATTATCCGCATGAAACCAAACATTATTTTTATCTTCCTCACTCTAGTTGATTGTGCACCTCTCCTATAACAAAAATTTCCACTCTCGATATGTACAAGATATATTCTTATCCTTTTCTATAACCAAGTAGCACTTTTAGTCATAAATACGCCATTGTTACCACAATAATTGTCGATGAGGTAACCGGAACTTAGTGCCGTCACGTTCTGTTTAAGCTGAGTATGTAGTCAAATGTAGTCATTACCAAAATGGGGAACAATTTTAGGGTAACTATTTCGTGAATAACATGAAACTGTGACTTTGACTATTAAGTAGATAGTAAGGAATTGTCACTTCCCTATTTCTGTCTTTATTTAATGCGTTTTAAAAATATGTACGGTTCGTTTTAATTCAAACAAAACAGTTATGGTGACTACAAACACTCTAATTGTGAATGTGTGTGTTATTGGTATTTGAGGTAGGATATATGCGTTTCACTTAGTTTTCTGGCTATGCTAAGGACCTAAAGTTAAAACGCAAGCAATTTCTCTGGTGAATATGCTGATGATAGTTGTAAAAAAATTACGCGCCTTTAAAATTCCTTAATTTTCAATACATTTTGTTCAAATATATTGGACAATTTAAATCTCAAAAATGTAATTTTGGACTTTGGTGTAAACAGTAATTATCATTAAATATCTTATTATAAAGAGTGATTCTTTTTTACCGTAATGTTTAATTTGTATGCATTTTTAATCTTTATGCTCACAAAAACAAACATCATAGCTAAATATTTAAAGGGGAGATGAAAATAAACAATGGCGTTCTATTGGACTTTTACTTTTAAGTTGGCTGCATTTCTTTCTGAGGAAATTACTTAATATCAAGTGTCTACGACTGCTCCCATACGCTTTTAAAGTTTTGTATTCTTTAAATACGCAACTGTCACTTATACCCAATTACACTGAAGTCTTGAACACTAAAATAAGACTAAATTAATCTACTTTTATATTGACAACCTCGGTCAGCGTCAGTTGTAAATGTAGGGTTATGTTAATGTTTTACTTTAATAATCTATTCGAACTACCTAGTACAAACTTACTTTTTCATTTAGATTTTTAACAAATAACAATGTTTGTGCAAGCAATTAATGAGAGTGTACTGAAGAAGGCCGACAAAATAAAGTTTCTTTTATGCTAATCTTAGAGCTTCTACCTCAAATGGAGGTGCTGAATGAAGTAAAACATACACTAAAACATGAAACAATATTGTCTTTTACAGCAACCAAAATATAATAATGTGCAATATTTAATAATTGGAGTAAACTTAAACTTAAGACATTTACGGTCATAGTCATTTACACATTCATTACAAACGCTTTATAATTACAAGCAAAAAACAGGTAAACCAGGTTTAAATACATTTCTCCATATGGCCAATGGCTAAGAACTTCTTGTTTGAATCAATATTCATTTTAATAATCACAAAAACTAATAATATGAGACACTAAAACAACAAACCTCATAAGAAACCCACGTAGGAAGAAAAGTAAACAAAGCGATTTTAGCAGCAATATGGCCGAACCAATCAAAAATTGGTTACTTTATTGTCGCCACTGTCCTTATAAAATCACCGACCGAATCTCGTACCAGCGCCCTCTATCTCCGGAACCTCAAGTACAAGAAGTAATAGTTTACTTGTAGTAAATAATTACTGTAATTCTTACTTCTAAGTTGCAACAGAAGAATAACGACAGGTAATAGCCAGTTTAAAGTAGCATTACGCGATAACTTTTTCTACTCTGCAACGACTCGTTTTACTTTATAGTAATACGTTATAGGAGTACATTTGAACGTAATGGAGTAGTCTCTGCAAAGTTCAAGAAGGTACTCATACTTAAAAGTTGTAAATTAGTAAACAGATTAGAAACAGTAACTTCGAATAATTACTATTATGTAACGGAAAAGAAATGACGACCTTGGAGTCGATTCCTTAAGTAGTTGCTTGACAGTAGTTACTATATAATTACTTTGCATGGAGAATTACTATAAAGTATTATTCGCAGTAACAAATACATATATAGTACTTAAAACCGTGTAACCCAACGTGTTTGTTGATATATAGTAGGATTATTAGTAATAAATACGTAAAAACTCTTAAAGAGTAGTAGTGGAAACAGTTGTACCTACTTTAGTGCTGACTGGGTCCTTATTATTCTGTATAGCCCCGTATTATTTTAGTAAAGAAAAACATGCCCCCTTCTGCCTCAACTGAGGCAGGCTCCTCAAGGGCCAGGCAAGTAAATGTTGAACAGCACCACCCGGTCTTAGCAAGAAACAGTCGACAATCAGTTGTTGAAAGATTCATATTACAGGCACTGGGACCTCACGGTGTCTGCACAATAGATATCCACCGAAACGCTTAGATCTTTATACAGTTTTAATTAATTGATGACTTGTCTAGTTACTATCGATTTTTATTGCAGAACGGAATATATCAGAGGTCCCGAAACAATTAGTTTTTTTATTCAGTACAATTAAGTAAAATAGTAAGACTTATTTTTCTAAATTATAGTGTTTTTTTTTGGGGAACCTTTTTGTCTGTATTGGGGTCTGATACACCAATGCTTTCAGGTGTCCCCAGAAAAAGAAATCCAGGCTATTCAGGTCTGGAGATCTAGGGGGCCATGGCTGAGGTCTCCCTCGCCGTATCCAACGGTTGTTAAAATTATTATTTAGGGACGTTTTAGCCTTGCTGGCAGGAAAAATGGACCCATCAAAGAATCTCCAATAATGCCGGAACACACATTTACTGAAAATTGTTGCTGGAAATTTTTTTCGTGTATCGAATGCGGATTCTCTTCTGCCCAAAAATGATTGTTATGAAAATTACATATGGCATTCCTAGAAAAATTTGCCTCATCGCTAAATAAAATTGTGTTTCCAAATAATGGATTTTGGGCTAGCATTTGTAAGAACCACTGGCAAAAATTTAAACGGAGTGGAAAGTTACGTGGGAGAAGAGCTTGAACCCTTTGGATGTGGTAAGGATAGATTAAGTTGTCTAATAAAATTTTCCATACAAGCACAAAGGAAATGTTGAGTGTTGCTGCAATTTTCCTCGTATTGGTAGCAGGATCATTTTCTACTGCATTCAGGACTGCTTCCTCGACTTCAGTGGATTTCTTGAATGATCCATTTTCACATAGCCGATTATGTACCTTTGCAAATGTTTGTCTATTGGGTACCATGCGATTTGGATATGTCTGTTTATAGAGTCGTCTGGCTTCATAACAATTGCCGTTGGCAAGTCCATAAATGAACCATCATTAAACAAGTCGAAACAACTACGGAAACGTCAAACAAAAAAGTATTTCTTACAAAATGTCAGATTAAAGAACAGAATTAACAAATGACCTGCCTCAGCCTACTACCTTTTTTTTCCAGTTGCATTATTTAGCCTACACTTAATTTGCATCTATGGCAATTATTGCAAATAAGTCGAAAACTGTGATATCGTAGAGGTTCTTAAAAATAATACATGTTCGAAATTTGAACTAATTGTCTCAGAAGGAACTGGAAAATAACACAAAAAACTAGAAAAAAATAGAAACTTTTACACCCTGTATAACGAAAATGGTGCGTTTTTGACCATGTATATATTGGCATTTTTTTTATATTTTGTCGAGTACTATCACCCGCTGAAATATGTCCACGACAATAATTAACACCCTGTATATATATATATATATATATATATATATATATATATATATATATATATATATATATATATATATATATATATATATATATATATATATATATATATATATATATATATATATATATATATATATATATATATATATATATATATATATATATATATATATATATATATATATATGTATACAGTGCAACCTCGATTATCCGGACTATTTATTGCAAGCCATTGTTCGGTTAACCCTTTTGTTCGAATAATCGAATATGGGGCAAATAATACAAAAGAGAAGTCTAAAGTGTGTAATTACCTATAATTATACAGGTACAGATCTAAAATGTGTAATAAAATAAACTTAAACTCGTATAATAATGAACATTTCACTTTTTTACGAAATATGACGTAATCTTCGAGAGTATTCCTTTCCAGTTGCTTTGCCCTGTTCTGCATCTGTTCTAAAAGGAGTATGTGGCAAGACTCCTCTCCATTCTCCTTTGCCCACGCTATGCATTTATCAAAATAATTTACTGCTTCCCCGTGAGTCAAGCGTTCACTGCTAATTTCTGCTTCATTCTCCTCTTCTTCTTCCGAGTTCAAATTGTCTATGATATCACTGTCGTTCATCATTTCCACAGGATCCTCATCTCCAAGTGCCCATTTTTGAATTTCTTCATCTGTCGGAACTTCTGGCAGTTGTTTTGTAAGAGCTATTATGTCACTAATTTCAGTTCCAGTAGTTTCTGATCTTTTTGTTTGGGCCAATGCAGAAAGGGGAATTAAGTCTTCATTTTCCCATTGATCTAAAATAGAGGGGGGCAAAAGTTGTCTCCAAGAACTTTTTATCAGACCAGTTTTTACGTGCTGCCAAGCCTGCGCTAATTCCAACACAACATCTTTCAATGTAATTTTTTTAGCTCTTCTGAAATGTTTCCCGACGTCTCAACAATCTTTTTCAAAAGATTTTTTCTGTAGTGGAGTTTAATTGCTTGAATTACATGTTGATCCATTGGCTGAATTAATGGAGTGCAGTTGGGCGGTAAAAACATAACAGAAATTTGGGAGTCGCCACTTGGTAATTCTACTGGATGACCAGGTGCATTATCCAGAATCAAAACAGCTTTTGGTGGCAAGTTTAATTCCTTCATCTTTCGAAGCACGGCAGGAACAATTTTCCTCGTTACCCATGCCCTATTTTGTCCCTTGTAGATGACTGGAATGGTACTGCTTCCAAATGAACGTGACTTGTTTGATTTTACCAAAACTAACAATTGTAATTTGTGAGTACCTGTAGAATTAGAGCATGGCATAAATGTAATTCGCTCTTTATATTGTTTTCTTGCTGGTGCTGAATTTTCTCCCGCATGAGCCAATGTTTTCTGCGGCAACATTTTCCAGAAAAGGCCGCTTTCATCCGCATTGTAAATTTGATCTGCCGCAAGTTTAAGTTCTTTAATTTCCTTAAGAAGCCGATGTTTGAAAGGCTCAACAGCCGTAGGGTCAGTAGATAACTTTTCCCCTGATGTGGATAATTGGCGGATACCATAACGATTTTTAAACTTTTGAAGCCAACTAGAGCTAGCCTTGAAATTGTCGTTTTTATACGTTTGTGTATAAAAAAATTTGGCTTTTTCGCAAAGGAGCACACCAGACACAGGGGTTCCTAAAATAATTTTAGCCGTTAGATCATAAAAACGGATACATAATGTTTTATAAGCTAACATACCTCTAGACCTCTCCTGTAAAAACCAATTATAAACAGCCTTTTCGACATCAGGGTAGGCACTTAATTTGAGACTTCTCCGATTTTTAGTTTCAGGCGACATATCCAAGTATTTTCTGGCTATTTTTTTAAAATCGGATATTGTGGACTTTCCAACATTGTATTTTAAAGCCGCCCCTGTGACAGTCTCACCAGCTTGTAAACTTTTTAAAATTTTAATTTTGTCACTCAATTTTAAACAAGTACGTTTTCTTTTCGGCATCGCGAACGCTAAAATCTTCAAAAACGTATGTCCAGCTCAAACACGCATCAACTCGACAGAATAACTAAGATGCGCACGTGACCGATTACACGACGCCGCGCGGCTCGCCAGTTATATATTCGATTGGTGGGGACGACGATTTTAGATCGAAGGAGCGGCGTTGTTCGGTTAACCGAGGCTTGTTCGGATAAAGGCATCAGTTTGTTCGTGTTCGGTTAACTGGATATTCGGAAAATCGCAGGTTCGGATAATAGTTACACTGTATATATATACATATATATATATATATATATATATATATATATATATATATATATATATATATATACAGATTTACATTATATTTTTGTTATATAATTTATTATTAAGCCAGTGTGGCATTACTATCAGTTATTAAAACCGTCGTCGCGATTTGCATTGATCCTGAAGGTTTTGTGCTTAATATACCATCGAGAACGAATTACCCTGCATATACAGCCCGTGCAAAATAACTTTTAGTTTTTTTTTATCCTTTTTCGGTTTTCGAACATATTCCCTTTGATGACAAAGCGCCCGTACACGTATAAAGCTCTAGCGGTCACCGGGAATTTTGATATAAAACCGGAAATACCTGCCCTAGGGTGGAGTGAAGCAAATTTCATTAAACTTGGGGGAAAATTAACGACAACCAACAGGGACGTGAGCTTCGAAACATAAGATCAACTAGACAGTCAATCGATAATGAATTAAATATATGAAAAAGGACACACTTAAAATTGCAAACTTGAGGAAAGAAATTCTGAAATGAGTTATTAGAAATAAGAGATTAGCACAGAAAACAAAAATGTATTAATTTGTAAGTATGGTCCATTGTTTTAAGGGCTAATATTAACCGTAATTGTTATTTTATCGTTTTTTAAAAAGCAAAATTATATATCTGCCCTAGTCTCCCTAAGCTACATATTCATAAATTCAAGACAAAAAATATGTATTGGGTACAAAAAATACAAGTATACATATCTCTTTATAGGTACATATCTGACTTAAAAATATATATTTCTTGAATTAAATTATTTTAAAATCCGAGGATTTTAATTAAGAACAAAATAAACGAGTATACGTTTTTATGGATAATGTAAAAAAATAGATTATGTGTGTTATTAGATATGCTCACTGTGATAAGAGATCTTAATTCTGATTGGCTGTTAAACGATTGTTTTACAAATAGGTTTAAGAATATTACTATTACTAATCTTACGCTCATGGCCATTGACATATTATGTCAACTTTACACCGTTATCTAAAATTAGGAGTATAGATAATTTTGTCTTTACACATTTATTTACTTTAATAATTGCATTAACACGGTTTTATAAATTAATGAAACAGTACAAGATGTTGGGCCTCCCTGTTGTTATGTCCATGGGTGTTGCCATTTGAAGATCCAATAATAGATTTCGTATGTTTTTAAAAAAAAGTAAATATAGATACTATCGGCGCCATTATTGTATTTATCTTTTTTTTATTGCAAAAAAATATGTTTTGGTTGTGTTTTTATTTTTAAGGCTGCTGATTCTGAGGTCCTTAACTATTCTAAGGACATAGGCAAGTGTCACCTCCGCCTGTGTGGTAATCCGCTATTGGATAAACAACCAGATTCTAAATAAATAACCAAAAAAAACAAGAACCATGTTATGATATCTTTTGTTTTTTTGACGATATACATTTCCTCCTAACTAAATTAATCAAGGTTTTAACAGCGTATTTTATACTAAATAATATCACGGAAATACCAACAAGTAAGACGGCTATGACATCCACCATGTGGTACTGATACCAAGGCAACTCAGCTCCAGCAACCCTTAAATGTGGGGCACCATTGTGCCTTATGACATATTCCACCCAATACACAGCACTCTGCATGGGAGTCATAGGTCTGTCGTGGTATATTTTCGATTTTCTTCGTACGTTTTCCGTATACTTCGGGTTGTTTAACAACTCTTCGATGATGTTTGTCAAATTTTGTTCGTTAAAGTTCGGATCCGAGTAGCTCAGTTTCAGGCCAAAACCATCCTTTACTGCATTATTAGCATTCACTTCTTGATCTCCGAAAATGGGAATTGATAAAACCGGTACAGCATGGTAAACGGTCTCGGTGGAGCTTAGCAGTCCTCCTTGGGTGATGAATAATTTAATGTTGGGATGTGCTAAAAATAAAAATTCAAATGAGTGATTTTCATTAAATAAGAAAACAAAAGATTATGCAGTCAAAATGGTAATAATAATTTTTATTAATAATAATGCTTGCCATCCAGGACAAAGTCCGTCCTAACAAACAGAAGAGAAACATCGATCACATAACGAGTGTGTGTAGAATAATGGCCAGAATTGAATACACGAGAGACAACTCAGCAACGAAGGTCGTTCATCAAGCATTAGCCACAACATACAAACTAACGGAGAACACAGACCCTTATTACCATTACACACGAACATCCATACTTGAAAGCGAAGACCACAAGCTCTATTGGGACATTGACATTCACAGTGATAAAATAAGACCCAATATCACCTTTCAATCCAAAAAAGAAAAGATCACTTATCTAATTGGCATGGCTATCACCAACGACGAGAACATCCAAGCGTATACAGTGAGAAGACCGCCAAATACACCGACTTGGAAATGAAATAAAAAGGCTGTGGAAACAGAAAAGTCATCATTGTTCCTCTCGTCATATCAGTAACAGGCTTCACCCCAACAAGGTTTATACCGCATTTGGCCCAAATAGGACTTAATACAGACATTCACAGGAACATCCAGAAATCGGTCATTTAGAAAACATGTAGCATCGTTAGATTATTTCTTAATACACAATAGTTGTTTTTTTTCTTTTCCTTTTTTTTGTACCGACTTGGTGTAATCCCGTCGGTATAAAATACAACCACAGGAATACTGTAAGACAACAAGAAGAAGAAAGAAATAATAAAAATAATAATAATATAATAATTGGAACGTATAAATATTCTATTATTTGACTGTCTTCTTTCTGGAGATTTATTCCTATACAGTGTTAAGCGGGTTAGGCGTTTTTCCAGGCTTCTGTATAAAACACAAAATGCATTCAAATTTTACAGGGTGTTGTAAAAATTCGACGAAAAGTCCAAAATATTGATACAGATAGTATACAAACTAAAGCAAGATTTTAAACCAAATTGTGACGTCGTTATCACAAATTTAGTAGCAATAGAAAGATTAGTGTCTTAACAGCAGCTGTGGCAGTAAAAGCAATGTGGTTAGGCCAGCACGGGTTATGTTCATGCCAAGTGCCAAGTTGGTAAAAGAAAGGTTTCATACCACTAAATATTGATATATTATCTACTAATAAAGATTCAAAAAGCTAATTCGTCTTGCGGTTAAACCGTATTTTACAAAAAAATAACACTAGGTTTCTATACGAAATTAAAGAAAAAAAAATGACAAAATATACATATGGACCTCGACAATTTATTTGTTTATGTTGATATTTTCATTAAGGATTGCATTTCAAATGACAAATGAAATCACTGTGACTAGAATACGCAATAGATAGCTCATTTAAATGGGACGCCATAAGTTGGTCCAGAGACATCAATGCTCTCCGAAACTCTATGATTTCGTGCGGTAACCCTCGACTCGCGAACGGAAACGAGACGCGGGGCGTTGCCAGTCACTAATATTAGAAGAGATCTTTTAATTAAAAGAGGAATTTGGTTGATAATCTTTAGGGTTGAAATTTGATACAGGTTAGCTTGAAATAAAGTTTACAGGAGTAAGCATATACGTTTTAATAGAAAACGAACTTATTCATACAAAAACCTGAATAACTAAATCAAAGAAACAACGCTAAATATTATTTTAATCAAAAAACAGTTTTAAACCTACTAACTTATACAGGAAGAGAAGCATTTATTGCTTTTTGAGATACTTGTATGTACGGGGTGAGTTATTATATTATGACACCCACCTACAAGGTTATTTATTAACAAAGATAGAGAAAAAGTGTAGGGTAAAAAATACGCTTTTTTAATGAAATAGCCTATATATCATTTATTTGAAATTGATATGAAATTTTAGTTTAACTGCAACATTACTTGCCAAATAAGTCTAAGATAATATTATAATATAATGCAAAAGTTGCTACAGTTAAACCAAAATAATTGTAAAACTGGTTGGGCTAATTAATCAAAATATTAATTTTGGAAATAAGGAAAAAATAACATTCATAAAAATTATAAGAATACAAGGTCACCCATTTAAAAAAACGTATTTCGTTATATTTTTTAAGGCATATAGATAGGCGTGCGATAGTCGTTTGTTTTTTTCGTAACGGATTCAGGCGGTTAAAAAGAAAACCAAAAGCTTTTATATTTACACTTTTCCTCTCTCTTCGTTAATGAACCTTGTAGGTAGGTGTCAAAACATAATGACCCAACCTGTACATTTTTTAAATTAGGTAATCAAAAAGAAGCTAAGTAATTTCATCTTACTAAACACATCGTAAATAAGACAAGCGGGTTTTTCATAATCAGCAAAATTTGGCGGAAATAATATAAAGAGCAAAATAGTAGAGTAAAGTTTTGATTGAATTAGCTAAATTTTTATTTTTAAATGTATTGATTTAATAATCTGATATGTTGTGATAAAGAAAATGTTAATTTATAATTATTGAAGTAAATAATTGAAATTATTTTGTTTTATTATCGTGTTTTAAATATCCGACTGCGTTTTTGTTTAGGCCAGGTTAGGCCAGGTTTTTGTTTTGGGTTGACGTAAAAAAAGAGCATCTATTACAAACCAATAAAGACAAATCCATGAGATGGCAACGGTGTGCGCGGAAACGAAATACAAAGTGTAAGTGTTATATATTTGAGTTTCAAAAGGTGTTTTCTCAAAAAACTAATGGACCCTTCACATTCTTGAAATTTAGAAATTACTAGTAAAAATAGAATATGTTTTTTTTATATTTTTTAAAATTCGTGGTTACATACAGCAATATAGACCCCAAAGAAATCTTAGATTTAGATGGGCGTAACGCACTACTTTTAAACTCACCTAAAATATCTTGCTGCGGCATCCAACTTTTGATCAAAACGTTGTCCGGTAAGTCGGGCAATTCTTCTTCGAACTTCCACAACACTTTCTGTTTCAATTTCCTGAAAACATCCAGGAACACTTTCTTTTTCTCGTGCGGCATACTTGCGCTCTTTAACGTCGAACCCAGACTGAAATATATCGCCCCGTCCTTTGCACTGTCCAAAAACTCTTGCAAATCCTGGGGGAGCTTTTTGGGTGGCTCGATATGGTAACCCCCAATTTCTATCATGTTGGGGACCAGGGGTACTGCCGCCCCCATGCTTATGTGCGAATTCAGCAGTACCAAAGAGACGTTGTGGTATAAAGTGCTGAAGCTTGGAGCATCTGGAACAAAGTCATGTACTATCTGATCATGTATTGGCATTAGATAAGAATGAAAAACCACATGCATGCAGACATTGATAAAGAGATTCATACATCTTTCAATAAATGTCATATCCCTGGTTGTGTCAAGGCTCATCATCATATTTGGAATAGTTGATACAGGTCCTGGGTTGCCTACCTTATCGTTAATCCCAGAGTTTGCTCCGATTGTACTAAATAGTATTAAATGTCCTTGGAAGAGGTAGCTAAACACATTGTGACATTCGTTCATTGATTGGTCAACAATTATTGCGTCAAACGTTGCTCCAGACTCGATCAATTGTCTTACGTTGGGATTGTAAAATGTATCGTTTGAGATCTCTACGAATAATTCCATAACCTTTTTCATCATCTGAAAGTGACTGTCCTTTTTTTCCATGCTTATGAGGTCGCTATTCATAATAGCTAAAATGAAAAGAACATGTTATTTAAAACCTGAAACAAGAAACCTTTCGAAGTTTGACTTCTTCAGATTTGTTACATCTCAGACTAGTTGAAAAAGCTGTAGTGTAGACCAAGTTTAATTGTATGTACAGGGTGTCCCGTTTTCGTTGTTTTTATGGAGAGTATATATTAGTGAAGATAGAGGTTTCCGGTTTTCCGAGACTTGTCGAAAAGGTAAAAACTGGCTCTGATATAGTTCTTCACGTAGACTCCAGTGGCGTGGTCAGATTTTTTTATGTGAGCTGTCGTTTTTGAGATATAACACAAACTTATAATTTTTTAAATGGGACACCCCGTATATTTTTATTTTATATTATTCAATTCACTATATATATACTTTTCTATTCGAATCGCCCAGTAATTTGCATTTTTTTAGAGATAGACTCAGTTTTTGGTAGTAGGCTGGGATTGCCTAAACAAAACAAAAGAAAATTGTTGTCATGTTAAATAAATTACTTGTCAAAAACCTCTTGCTCGTTTTGAAGCTAGATTAGATAACCGCAACAATTATTTTAAATTGTATAATAAAAAATGGCTAGAAACCAAACGTTTTCTAATGGAGAAAAATATGTTGCTCAGCTTTGTACAGTCTAACAAACATGTTAACGAGGCTTCGGAACTATATTTGTTAAGATATGCTTAGCATTCGTCGTATTTTATAATAAACACATTTTTATAAAGCTGTTGGCGTTTTAAACATAGGTGTCCAGAACGAAGACAACCCTGTTGCGCAGCGTCGTATGATTTTCTGTAACTGGCATCACCGAACATAAAGAACGACAAGAAGGATCACTCTAAGCTCCACCCCAAATGTTGCCTTTCTCGCTCGCTCATTGATGCTACTATTTCACAGCAGAATTTACTAGAAATTACAGGCTGTAATATGTATGGCCCGAGAGCATTAACAGTCTGATATATACCGAGGTGTTTTGATAGTAACCGATCGGTGATGGGTGGCATATCCAGTAAGAGTCGCGCTAGCCATTCACCTGGCGTTCGACTCGGATTGGTTATACTTTCCTTAGCGTGCTTTCCTTGCTAGTTTTATAGAACCAAAGATATCCAATAAAAGCAAATTGAAAGATGTTTTTTGTACTACTTTAGACGAAATATTGGTTGGTTCATTAATAAAATTACATACCTCAATATGTAGACTAGTCTGCCTAGGAAATGTTTATTAATTTTATTATTTATTTTTATTATTTTTTTAAAATTTATTCCCGCAACCGAGAATATGCAATCTCCAGACAGCTTTACGGTGCGTGGTCATTTCAGTGTTGCTTTTTTATAAAAGCTTAAGGTAAATGACACAATTTCTAATATTTTTTTATTAAACAATATTTTTTACATTATTCTTATTATGTATCGAAACATTCCCTAGATAGACTAGTCTACATGTTGAGGTATGTAATTTTATTAAACTAAATATTTGCTTTAATCGATTTAAAGTTAGATATTTTCATATAAATGCGAAAAAACCAAAAAATAAATTTTGTTTATAAATCTAAAAGCAACAAATAATCTAAACACACTTAAAAAAGGTTGTAGAATTACAATTTTACTAAAAAAACATTTTTACATGCATAACTAAATTAAATAAAAAGCAAAATTTCAGATCTTGGATTGTCGACATCATCAGTACCGACGCACACTGATAGAAAATGCAATTCTAGCATTTCAAAATCAAATTTTATCATTGAAATATTTTGCTTAAAAATAAAGTGAAAACGTATTAGGGATATCTGCTTGATATCACTGTATCATTTGTGAACACGTTGCGCAAAATCATCAAGTTTAAATGATGCTAAAAATCAACCGGGCTTGTGCCATATGAAGTGTTGACCGTTCTCAAGAAGTTGTGAATATTATAAAAATGGTACATATTTTTGGAGGTATGTAAGCTAGTTTTTTAGTATTTTCATACCAGTTGTAACGCGTTTGATTTGTTGGTAGACTTTCTTGTAAATCCAAACGGAAAACTATCTTACTGACATTATGATAGAGCAGAACTTTGAAACGACTAAATATGACATTTAAATACAAGATTTATAATATTTTATGATATTTTCCCTTTTCGATAAGCTAAATTAGGCTTGCCACCTTTTGCCCCTTTTGGTGCAATTTGAATTTATTTTAGGTAAAGTTGCGTCTATAAATAGAGCGGACCTGTTTGATATCGCAAAATCAATTTGTCCTTTGCGTCCAATGTCGACGGAATGTCAGAAATTGCTATTAGATTATATTTTACATGTTACTGGTAATGATGAACCAACAAATAATACCCAGAAGCTACTCACAAAAGTTATTGATAGCTTTACAAAAAGTTTGACTGAGAAATGGAACAAAGCGAGAAGATTTGAAGCAAAATTTAGAAAAAATAACGAGCAATGGCTTTCTAGCGTGATAGTCATTTCGTCTCAAGATAGTCATTCAGTCAGAAGTTCTTCTTCGAGAGTTGGCCGTCCCAAAATATCATTCGAAGAAGGCAGTGAAGTTACTAAGCGCAGAAGAGTTCAGGAAAAGGTCTCATTGATCACCGAGGATGAACTTTGTTTAGCCACAGAAATAAAACTGCGTAAGAATGGTAAACGGGATGTTGCGTCAATGTTGCATAAAATGAGATCTTCCCCCAAGAATGCAACTAGGTTGAAAAAATTGGAAACTAGGACCGAGGACCTACGGCAAGTATCATTTTCTCCAGAGGAGGCGCTTGCGTTATTTGTTAGCTTTAAGTTTACAAGATACCAATATATCGATATAAGAAACCTCATCATTAAAAAAGGACTCAAAAAATTATTCCCGACATATGACAAAATTATCGAAGGAAAAAAAAAATGTTACCCTTTTAATATTCTGGCTACAAATACGTCAATCGAAGTACCGTTACAAAATATTTTAAATCATACTGCGTCCCGAGTTTTAGAGATGCAAAAAGTTGTTTTACCTACTTTTACCAATAATATTAATGAAACTGTCATTAATTTAACGATGATTTATAAGTGGGGTTCAGACGGAAGTGGCAGTCAAAGTAACTATAAACAGGTATGCGAGGCAGATGACTCAAATATACTGACTACTTCCATAGTTCCACTGCAGTTGCAGGTTAATCATGAAAAAAATAAAAAAATCTTATGGCAAAATCCTCGAACATCCTCTACACGGTTTTGCAGGCCTGTGCGAATCCAATTTATCAAAGAGACTAGCGAAGTAATAAAAGCCGAATTTGTCCATATTGAAAATCAAATCGAACAGCTGTCTACAATGAAAATTAATTTAAATAATAATGAGTATGTTATACACCATAAATTGTTACGAACTATGGTAGATGGCAAGGTTTGTAATTCGTTAATGTCAACATCCTCACAAAAATGTTATATTTGTCATGCCGGCCCTGGACAATTTAACAACCTTGATAATATTAAAACATTACCTATTAACTCTGATGCTCTAAGCCTCGGCTTGTCTACCCTTCACGCATACATTAGGTTCTTTGAATGTTTGATTCATATTTCATATAGGCTTAACATAAAAGTTTGGCGGGTTCCCAAAAATCAAAAAGATCAGTTCGAAAACAGAGAAAAAGAAATCATTCGTCAATTTAGAGCAGAAACCGGACTAATAATAGATCAACCAAAGCCAGGTATGGGTAACACCAATGACGGGAATACCGCCAGAAGATTTTTTGCTGACCCTTTATTATCATCTAATATAACCGGAAAAGATCAAAACCTTATTTATATATGTAGTGTTTTACTAAAAACTTTAAACTGCAGCTACCCAATCAGTTCAACCCGTTTTGGCCAATATGCCTTCGAAACAGCTGAGCTATTTGTTAAGCATTATGCATGGTACCCAATGCCCCCAACAGTTCATAAGATTTTAATGCACAGTAGGGAAGTCATTGAACATTTTTTAATTCCGATAGGTCAATTAGGAGAGGATGCTCAAGAATCTCGCCATAAAGAGACAAAATATTACAGAGAGCATAACACTCGAAAAATATCTCGAAAACACACCAACGAAGATTTATTTAATATCCTCTTAGTATCCTCCGATTCCCTTATTTCCAGTTTGAGAGTTCTACCACCTAGGCAAGATAGTATTTACTGTCGAGATGTTATTGATCTTCTGCTTCCACCTGAACCTCTATAGTTAGGTACCCTTTTTTAAAACGGTTTGTTTGTTTGTTCGTTTGAATCTCTTTCCATGAATAATGAAGAATGACTGAGAAAGTCAGAACACTATCGTTTTTGCACTGAGGCTTGAAAGTTTGCGCCCTTCAAATATGTATGTATATAAATGCCTTTTTTAACTTACTAAAGACATTTACGTGAGATTTACGTAAACTTCTTTTTTTTAATTTTCAAATATTAGCTTCCAAACTTTCAATTTTGGTACGTTTCCATACAAAATCTGTGAAAACTGGGGGTTTGGAGATTAATAAGTTTGGAAAATAGAAAAAAACGTTTATATACTTATGACGAATTGGTTCAACTTTCTATTATAATCTGTATCATATTTTGATAATATTGTAGTATAAAATAAACTATATTATAGCAGAATTATTTCCATGCTGATAGTTATGTATATATCTATAAATAATGTTATTTATCCGATTGTTAATCTATTAAGAGCTACTCTTTTGAAAATATATAAAGTCATTCGCTTAAGACTATCTTATTATTATTAACACCACGGCAGGGCTTGTCTAAAATCTGGACCCCCCCTTATCTCTTGAATGGTGTGGTATATTTTTATAAAAATTTGAGAACTTGAGTAGGATAACGTGAGTAAAATTTTAGGCATAAAATGACAGACATAAATGTCAAATCGAGTGCCAAATTCAATTTGCCAAGTTCAATTTGGAAAAAAAAGGTTCGTGTAAAAATTGAAGAGAGGTACAGATTATTTAATTTTGACATAACGCCATTTTGTTTTGGATAATGACAGATGCTTCAAAATTTGGGGAAGAAAAGAGAAGAAAAAGATCTTTGAAATAAGGTATTACTCGACCGGGACCCCTTTTTCTATATATTTCTAATTAATTTTTGCTTCCAAAATGGCGCCAAACTGTCATTTTCAAATTTATGTCTGTCATTTCATGCCTAAAATTTAGCCTCTGTTGTCTTACTCAAGTTCTCAAATTTTCATTAAAATGTACCAAATGGTTCAAAAGTTAATAGGAGGGGGGGTTCCTGACTTTAGACACGCATTGCATTTTCCGTTTTTTGCATTGCATTTTCCAAGTTTTTTTTTTTCATGGACAATGCTGTATACGAAATTAGAAATGAATATTTTGAACTTAAATATACTTATTATTTACTTACATCAATAAAAACATTACCAGAATTGCCTACATAATTTTGAACTGCTAGAATTGCATTTTCTATCACTGTGCGACGTCATTGTTCGAGCTATTATTGTCTTGAGTTCGATTCTCGAAGTAGTGTCGTATGATTTTATCATAGTTTTGGTTTCGTTTAAGAAAATTAAAAATTAATTTGAAAATGTATTACCGCAACCGAGAATATGTAATCTCCAGACAGCTTTACGGTGTGTTCATTTTAATGTTGTTTTATTATAAACAAGGCACTATAACAATAATATTAAAGTAATAAGTAATAATAATAATTAAACTATAACAATAATATTAAAGTAAAAAAAAAATAATATTAACTTCTATACTTTGGCGAATACGACTTATGAAAGTGACAAATATCGCACTGTTAACTGGGGTCGAAAGTGCTATATATCACAGGGATGTTGAAAAATAATTTTTCAACACTTTTGTTGAAAAGCATGGCCTTCTTGTATCAAAGTCATACTGTTGACGTAACGGGTAGAGTTTTTTAACACGAGGGTTGAAACAATTTTTTCAACATCAGTGTTAAAAAATATAAAAAGTAGTAGTTCTACTAAAAATTTTAAGTGGTTTTATTTCGAAGTATTTATACCTTCTCGTTTGAAAACTCCCGTTTCCAACAATTGTTATGTATTATACTATTACTATATGTGAGTACACTTTATTTGTTAACAGGTGGCATTTTTTAAAGATTGTTTTTAATTTATTTTATACATGTTTTATAATTTAGGTAAAAGAAATATTTTACAAAAATATTTTCTAAAACAGTTATTAAAAGCCTTTCAAATGCTGTTACAGATTGTTCTGAATAATTAGCTTTAAAATGTTTTTCAAAATTATCGTTTTACATATTTTGTATGTATTTTATATAATGTTAAAATAATATATCAAGGTATTAGAGGTAGAATTATTAACATGTTAATTTTATTCAATTAATAATACTTTTCAAGATTAATGGATTCACGGGTTTAGCAGCGAAAAACAGATAAATAATAATTCTTTTTATTATAAAACCGAGTTTTCGGTACGATTATGAACCTTCTTCAAGGCAACAGGCTAATATTATAACAATGTAAGATAAATAATGCTATGGTAGTTATTACAAATCTACTTACATTTTACATTATAATTATTGAATTATTAAATTGCAAAAAATTTGAACATTTCTTTTAAAATAGTATAAAACAAGGATATACAAGGTAATAATTTATTGTACTGTTACTATAAATAACTGAAAAATTCATTTGTTTTGTAAGCAATCCCAGCCTACTACCAAAAACGGAGTATATCTCTAAAAAATGCAAATTACTGTGCGATTCGAATAGGAAAGTATATACTATTATAAATTTTCGAGAAGCTTATTGTGAACTGAATAATATAAAATAAAAATATACGGGGTGTCCCATTTAAAAAATTATAAGTTATGTATTATATCTTAAAAACGACAGCTTACATAAAAAATCTGACTACGCCTCTGGATTCTACGTGAAAAATTGTGTCAGAGCCAATTTTTACCTTTTCGATAAGTTAAACAACAACCGAAATACGAGGGGAGCCCAAAAATGCAATATTTTCAATTTCACACTGTATCTTGAAAACAAAGGGGGCTATGAAAATTTTGTTTGGGTCATCTTTCATTTCACAAAAAAGTAGCACCATGTCGCGAAAACCGCAATCCTCTAACTTCACTGATAAGAGAGATACCCCATAAAAACAATGAAAACGGGACACCCTGTACAGAGTGGTCCAATAAGAGAACGTCAGCTGTAGCTCGGGAACCGTCAATGACAGAATTTAAGAAAAAAAATATTCATAGATAAATCGGCCAAGAGAAATTGCTGTAGATTATTTTCAAATTCGAAAGTTGGCCGCTAGGTGGAGTAACAGCAACACAAAAGTGTAAATGACAACACATTTCCATAATTGAGGTATGTTGAAAATACAAGCATTGTATTCTTGGCAAAGTTAATTTTCCACTCCAACGTTTCGGATTCGAAAGACCATCATCAACTTTTTTAATTTAAATGTGGACCTGGATTTTTAATTTCGCTACTGCCCTTCATAACTACCCAATAAATTGTGATATAAAAGTCATAGCGTACCATTCGATTTTTCTGTGAAAATCAGCATTATTTGGAAAATTCGGAAACAACGCCATCTATTGACCACTAACAAAGTCATTATGGACAGTTTATGGCTCCACAAGTAGAGCAAAAAAAGCACTTTTTTCGACAATAAGTTGAATAAAATCGGTTCATTCAAAACAGACATCTACATTTGTAAGTTAAAATGTTTGACCTTCCCCCACCACTTTATTTTTGAAAAAAGACAAAAATAGACTGAAGCAAAAGAGTGCGTAATAGATTGAAGAATACAATGCTTATATTTTAAACATAGGCCGCCATTTCGTTTTGTAATCTTGAATTTTTGTGCAAAATTTAAGGTAAATTTAATAACTAGTTTTTAATAATAAGTAATAATTTTTTTAACATTTTACTAGACCGCCATTTTGTTCCGCCATATTGGATTTTTACCAAAATTACCAAAATTTACTAGGTCGCCTCATCTAACCCTTAATATTTTACCAAAATTTGAAGTGAATCGACTTAGTAGTTTCTTAGCAGGCCACGAACAGACAGACAGACCGACGGAATTGAAAAAACAAGTTTTTGGGCATTTAGGGACCCTTTAAGCAGTGACGGCTGCTCCATAAGTCCGCGTGGCCGCGCGTCCCTCTTGAAAAATGTTAACATAACAAACAATTTAAATTCTTATAAATTTAATATTAATATAAGATTATGCTAAATTTTTTTACCCCAAAAGACATCAGTTCCTATCTCTAATTACCCAACCTCGTTGATATATTATGTTGGCTTTTTTTACCTTCAAAGACAGTACCTAATTAAGTGACTTTAACTTACATTGTAAAACATTTATTATTCTTTATAATTTATTATTCTTGTTCCTGTCCTATTCAAGATTGAAGCGGATTTTAAGGTAGGTGAGATAGTGAATACTCGTTGAGCTTATAGTTATAATAATATACCAATTTTTATAATCTTGCGCGAGGGCGCCCCTCTAAAGTCAAACTCCACGAGCCGCCACTGCCTTTAAGAATGAAGTACAAAGACAAAAAATCGGTAAACTTATTTTATCCGAAACTTCTAAAGTTCTGAATCCTTGCTTTATCAACTAAACAAATTGTATTAGGTATATTTCATTTCCCTAGACAAAAGGTAGATTTAAAAAATATGTTTATAAAATTACCTACCATTAAAACGTTCACTAAATCCATCAAGGACAACATCAGTCCACGTTCCATTCTTCGGGATATTCTTGGTAGGACGTGGACTGATCATAGTAACGTCATGTCCAGCTTGACCCAGTCCCTTCATCAGCTTCTCCCCTAAAATATAGTGGCTGCCCCAAGCCAGCGGGTAAACACCCAAAATCTTCGCACTTTGCGCGCATGTCAGACAAACACATGCACCGATTAAAAAATTAAACAAAATCATTTTTCCGGTTCAAAATACGAAACGAAAATGTAATCTGAACAAGCGTAGTAGCATTTTTATTTATTTGGCACGACGGACACACTTGTGGGTGACGATCGCATTTATAGATAACAATAAAGTTGAATCATGCCGTATTTCGTGTTTATTCTACAGTTGCATTTGAGGTTGTTGTATTTGTAAAACATAGTCCAATGTTAAATGTTACCAGCGCCTTTCCTTGTTGCTGTTAAATATAATTATTTTAATCAAGGATGTTTATATAATATAGTCTAAACTGCTAGCCATAAACAGTGCATCAAGAATTTTTTTAGAAAAATTTAAAGATGGATATCTCAATTGCAAAAGGCAATATCGAGATGCGGCTTTTGCTGTTCGTTTGGCCGATCTGTTGGGTGTATACCAGGTGTCCAATTATTATGGGGCTAAGTCTAAAATAATCGAAAAACCATAAAAGTTTTATTTTAGTTTCTCTAAAATTGTAGGCTTAGTTGAAATGACAGAAGAAAATAATTTTCACTTCATCATCGTCACTTTTTCTCCTCTACAAATTGGTGAGGCTAGATTTTCAATCCGACGTTTCGGATTCGGGCAACCATCATCAACTTTTTAAATTTAAATATAGACCTTGGTTTTTTACTTCATTATTCGATACCTTTTATAACCTTAAATTAAATGATGACAAAAAAGTCATCATACCATTTGATTTTTTTGAGAAAATTCGTATTGTTTGAAGAATTACGGAAAATCGCCATCTAGTGAGCACTAATAGGATCATTACGGTATAATTATTTTCTGACACCAATTCGATTTAATCGGTTCATCCAAAACAGAAATATAAACAATTGAAAGAAAAAAAGTTTCACCTTTTCCCACCACTTTATTACTAAAAATAAAAAATGTATTAATAAAAATTAAAAAACGTGATAAAAAGCAAAAAGTTGCATAACTGACCTGAAAATTCAAGAGAAAATCGGCATTTTTTTTTACTACAAATGTTCAAAAAACCAACACTTCCGTGGACGTATCCATTTGTAACTCTCCAATAGTTATAATATAACAATTTTCATTAATATTTGTAAATTCATATAACAGACCTCCCCGTTTTGCCTTTTTTGATTATTTATTTCAAAACTTGCAATTTTTAAGCTCCATAAAATTTGTATCCAAAGTAGAACATCATTTTAGTGGTCAACAAAAAAACCCGAAAAAATTGGGGAATAATTCAAGCAATGCGCTTTCGCCAGTCAAGTTTTGAGGCTTATTTGTTTTAAAAACAGAGTTATCGCAAGAGTCCCTGCTTGCCGACACTTGATTAATTTTTTTTTGTAACAAAAATTGTGTTTTAAGAAGCGAATTGCGTTTAGGTTAGCCCTGGTTAGGTTCTTTTTTTTGGGATGATGTAAAAAAGCGTATCTGTATAAAAAGGGTATCTATATCAAAGCAAGGATTGTCAAACGAAAGACTGGGCAAATGGCGAAATGCGGATGTTTAAGGATAAAAATTAAAAACAATTAATATTATAACAAAACTCTTATAATATTAATTGTATCAAGCTGAAAGAATGACTTCTGTGAAGTTGACAAAAAATGAAAATAGTAAAATTCGAAATATCCGACAGAAATAAAGCAAGCAAATTGATAAAATCACAGGTAAACTGCACATTCAGCACCCCTGAAAACGTCACGGCGACATTCCCATGCATCTATAAAGGAGAAACGGAAGCAATTAAATCAAGAAATCCTTATTTAACACCAGTGAATCATCGTTGAGCGTGCTTTTCGGGGTGCTTTTAAAGGTGTCCGCTGTAAATTATTTAAATTTATTTATGGTTCTAATACAGCTTTATTATATTTTGTCCTTGTTAAGGCTTTCTTCTTTAGCATTATATTATATGGTCAACGTCAACCCAAAATACAAAGTAAAACATTGTTTTACTGGTTGCATATGCTTCAATGCCAAAAATTCAAATTTTTATTTAGAACTTTTATAGATTCAAGAAGACAAAACAACATGCACACAAAAATAAGCACAAGTCGTCACAAAATTACCTGTTGCAGACGCAGATCCCGATGAAATGTTTGAAGTGCTAACGGATGCGACGCCAGCGGCCAACTTCCCAACTTCTCGAAGAACGGGAGGCACTAACGCGGGAATTTGTGGTTTCGAATTTCCCGCACTGACAAGAGCACCAAGTCGCGACGAAGATTTGCCGCTTTTAGTATATTTGCCGTCCTGTCTGTTATTTCCGCTCATTTTCCAAATATCAATAAATAAATAAGGAAACGCGACGTTAAATTATAATCCGTTGCGCGCGCACTATCTCTAATATTGTTCTAACCTAGAACGCGTTGTTTAGGAGATGTTCGAAATACTCAGTTTATAATTAATCTGGCCGAAATTATAAATTCCGAACATATAAATTTCGAAATTGACAAATCGCAGAAACATTAAAATCTTTCGGGACACTACTTCAAACGAAGATTACTTCCAGAACGAAACTACGGAACATATGATGCAACGTTGCCAAGCGTCACATGTTAATTTCTTACTTTTGCTCTTGTAACTGTAAGGGCGGGATAAAAATCACAGCGTAAGAAGCCTGTTTCTTGTTAATTGACAAACTAGTTCTGTTTTCTAGAAAATATGTTTAAGATGATTTCATTTAAGTATTATGAAAGACTCGTTTTTTTTACTATGCGCTTGCCTTTGTATTATATATGTAAATGTTTCCTTTCCAATTCATAAACCTTTTATATTTACAATAATTATAAAAGTTTGATTTCCGAGTTTAATTTCCGAAATGCAAGATAAATGCTCTTATTTAGGTTACAGGACCTTCAATCGTCGGCGAATCATACCTGTCAGAATACTTTAAGTGGGTGTCTATTCAAATCTGATTCTCGATGTTTTAAGGTGCGCTTTTATAGCTTTATGACTCTAATTTAACGCTGGCGGGACAGATCCATCTAAGAGTATAGGTTTTGTTAAAAAATCTTTGTTTTAATATACTCATGAAATTCGGTTGTTGCCCGCTTTCTTTACAGATAACCTAGTCGAATCCTACTATATTCCGAATTTTTATTTTTTATAGTAAACATTAAAACAAACTCATCCGTCTGAACGAGGATTCGAACAGATAATATGCACTGAATACACAGGAAGAACATGAGACATTCCACAAAACTTGTTTATGCTCCGCAAAAAACGAACCAATAGAAAGTATACTGAACAATCTGTGTTGTAATTGGTGGACGAGACGTGAGATTTAAGGTGTTGTGTGTTGTATGTTGTTAAGGTATATTTTGGCGTGACATTTGACACATGGCAGATGCTAGATTTCTAAATTCTGCGTTTTGATTGGTTGCTGATGAAGAGAGACGTAGTATAAACCGTTTTTACGGAACGTTCAGCATGCACGTGATAGTTCGATAGATTATTCGTGTGTGGATGATTTTTTTTAACCAATCTTATAATTAATAAAAATGCGGATTAGGTTAGGTTAGGTTTGCTGTAAATAAAGCCGCGCGGTAGCGCGTAAACACAGTTTCGAGTCTATATAAGAACAAAACAACTAAGTATAACAGAAACTAAAATCTCGCATGGCAGATGAGAAATTTGACAATGCGCGCGTTGAGCGTTTAGTTTACAAAAGGTTGAAATCTAAAACAACAACACCACTGTAATAACGTCGGCGGTGTAACTACAACGTCAACGTCAAAGTCGAATTTATATATTAAACAATCCTCTTTTATTTGCACAGTCGCACTGACGACCAAAGACCAGTAAGGGCCTGTATAGAAAATGCAGGGCAATTCGAATTCAACTAAAACTGGAACTCTTTGGCAACGCGACAACGTTGCAGACAATTCTCAGGTAATGGTAATGTCATAAACAGCTGTTAATTGAACATGTTTTTTAGTTTCTTTTGCAGGTAAATTCAGAAAGTGTAATATAGAATGACAATAACGGAAAAGGAAAAAAATACCTCTATAAACATTTCGGCATAGTTGTGGTACGTTATATTGTTATATAGTATAAACATTTCCTAAATCCAACAGCTAACATTCCAAACAAAACTAACCTAACATACGTCAACAAGACTGACAAGTAAACAAATCTCACGGATATGGTGGGGAAAACAACAATCACCCACAATGAAGCCGACAGCCCACAAAACATTTCTCAATTTCAGTATGTACCGGAGTTTTACAGTGGTTAAAACGTACGTAAGTAGAAAGATAACCTCAAAATCGAATGTGAGAGCGAACCGGAAAATTGCAGGTGTACTTTTCGGACTTAAAAAAGACGTGAAAATGGGTAAAGATAATAAATGGAATGACTACGGACGACGGGTTTCCAAAGTTATCTTTGGGTTCGTTGAATACTTTTTCCAGTTGTTGTTCGGGCTTGTGTACGGGGGCCCTAAGGAGTCTATGCCCCCTATAAAAGATCTGTTACTTTTGGAATCTGCTAGTACAGTAGCTTTTAAAATTAGGACAGGAAAGGTGAGTGAGCTAAACCCGTGACCTGAGATTATTATGCTAGCTAGTAGACACACAAGTGTTTAGATTTATAAGGTAAATGGAGAATGATAGGCTCTTGATTCTAAATATTTGATAAATTATTATCAATTAGACTCTGAAGTGTCCAATCATTTTTAACTATCTTTATCTTCTATCAGATTATTGTTACAATTCACTATTCAAAAATTCTTACTAAACTATTCAGACAAAAATAAGTTGTCATTTAAGGATGCTTTTAATATACCTTGTATATGGAATTGCTTACTGCTTGTAGTATTGATTTACAGTCACTGACAAATATAAATAAAATAAGAGTGCTCATGGATACTTAAGTACTTACAGTGTGTTTTAAATTAGTGCCGATTGACCTCTAAAAAGGTAAATGTTTTGTTAAACTATCTAGCATCCGAAGTAAGTATATGTTCGTGAATATTACAAGACAATTTACTTAAAATATACTGTACCTTGTATAACTGACATTGTCGAATGTTTACTTTGTAAATTTGTATGGCAACCATCAAAAAATAAATAAATATTTACAAACCTCAATGAAATGTTGATGTTCAAAAAGTACTCCCCACCATTAGGCAATTGTTTTCTGCTACAGCTTGTTTGGCGTCTGTCAAAAGAGTCTTTTTGACATTTGGTTTGGTACATTCTAAACTTAGAACTCGCTTGGGGACCAAGAAATCTGCTAAATTAGTTTTTCTTTACAATCATTATAATTAACTCTTCAACTCATTTGTTTTTATGCATTTGTAAATTTACGATTTTGTTTATTTTCATTTGTTTAATATCGCATTTACTATTCAATATTAATAATACCTTGTTCCCTCTTAATATGTATGCTGAAAAGTTTCAACATAAAATCCATTCTTCCGGTTGAACCAACTAGAGCAATTTCGAATCAGACCCCCTTAGCATTAGATTATATAATTGCAAATCACCCAAACTTTAATGCAATCAACTTTGAAGCGAACATCGCAGATCATATGGCACAAAGAATAATATTTCATTTGAATGCCCCTCTGAAAAACACCTCATTTTCCAATTTATATTTTTTTAAAAGGTTCTTTGATTTTCAAAATATCTTTCAACCTAATTATCACTTATTTAGAACAGACCTTAGTTATCTATATAATACTACAGATGTTAATGAATCATGGACTTATTTTTGGCACAATTTTCTACATTGTTTAGATATAGCCTGTCCCCTAAAAAAAGTAATTATAAAGACCGCTCTTCCAAATTAAGAATGGATAAACCCAGACCTAATTAAACAGAGCGAGAATTTAAAAAAATTGTATTGGTTGTGCAGATCTTGGAACACACCGGAGTCAAAAAACTTATACACTCAGTCAAAAAAACTATTTCATGAACAGCTGGCTCTACAGAAATCAAATTTCTACAAACAAAAAATTTTAGACTCATATAACTCTAAAACGATCTGGCAAGTAATCAATATTAACTTAGGAAGAGTAAAAAAAGTGCTCTAATCCCACAAAATTAGTAGGTATCTAACAATAATTGCATATTAAATATATCTGAAATATGAGAAGAATTCTGCAATATTTTGCAACAAGCGCAGAAAACCTAATATCAACAACCTTGGGTAAACATAATATTGATTTTTCAAATTGTACAACCAGTGAATTTCATATCAGGCCAATTTTTTTAACACCACTGAATGTGCACGATCTCCTTTCAGCTTTAAAACTGTTAAAAACAAAACAGCCTGCTCTGGTAAAAACGACATCACAGTTATGGCGTTAGAAAAAATATGGGATTATATTAAACACCCATTATGCTATATCTTTAATTTATCCCTTGAAAAAGGTATATTCCCTTGTGAATTGAAGGTAGGGGAAGTTATTCCACTTTATAAAAAGGGTGACAGGGAAAAAAATCGAAAACTATCGATGTCTTACGGGCCTGCCTACCTTTTCTAAACTGTTTGAAAAAGTAGTTTTATGCAAGATAGAAAACTTCTTAAATGCAGAAAAATTAATAAGTAACAAACAACACGGGTTTCTACACTTCTATAGCTGCTTTTGAGCTATTAAATTTTGTTTATAAGGGCTTGGACACATCAAACTATGTTCTTGCCATCTTCTTTGACTTAACTCGAGCTTTTGACTGCTTAAATAGCTCCTTTTTACAGAAGAAATTATATGCATTGGGAATAAGGGGAGATATCAACAAATGGTTAGTGTCTTATTTGGAGGAACTTAAGATAAAGGTTAGGATTGGGGATTTTATCTCTACTGGACATAATATAAACTGTGGTGTACCTCAGGGAAGCATTATTTCACCTCTAATATTTAGGTTTCTTATAAATGATCTGGAAAATTTCTTGCCTCTGTCACTATCAAAAAATAGAATAATTCTCTATGCAAATGACTGCACTATAGCAGTTTCTGATAATAATTTTGAGAAATTGGAAAATAATGCCAATATAATTTTGGAAAAATTTGCTTTATGGTGTGAGAAAAATTACCTTATTGTCAACAATATGCCTCGCCTCGGGTTCCAAATTTGTTATTAAACTGCAAACATTTGAATAGGATTGAAAATTTTAAATTTTTAGGATTACATCTAGATCCACACATAACATGGTGCAACCACATGAACCATTGACAAACAAAAATCTTTTTTGGCTTTTTCGCAACTGAATAAAAATATTTAACTTTAAATTAATTAAAGCAAATATTTAATATAATTACATACCTCAACATGTAGACTAGTCTGTCTGCGATACATAATATAAACAATATTATTTAAGCAAGCGTAAGAAATTATATCATTTACCTTAAGTTTTTATAGACACATAGTAGTTGTACAAATACTTTCATCCTATCGGGACTCATCAGTGCACCGATCATAAGAGAAAAACATTAAATAATAGAAAAGAATTGATTTCAAAATATTAAAATGTGTCAGTTTGTTTGTCATGTAACCTAGATATGAAAAAAATGATAGTTTGCAGCCATCTATAATGTTATTTTTAAATGTGTTCAGATTATTTGTTGCATTTAGATTGACAAACAAAAATCTTTTTTGGCTTTTTCGCAACTGAATAAAAATATATAAAATATCCCGATAGGATGAAAGTATTTGTACAACTACTATGTGTCTATAAAAACTTAAGGTAAATGATATAATTTCTTATGCTTGCTTAAATAATATTGTTTATATTATGTATCCAAACATTTAGACAGACTAGTCTACATGTTGAGGTATGTAATTATATTAAATATTTGCTTCAATTAATTTAAAGTTAAATATTTTTATTCAGTTGCGAAAAAGCCAAAAAAGATTTTTGTTTGTCAATCTCAACAAATAATCTGAACTCATTTAAAAATCACATGAACCATTTCGCTAGTAAGTTAAATACTGCCTACTTTGCAATAAGAAATCTAAAAAACACTTTAGAAATAAAACTACTTTTAAATACCTATTACGCACTAGCATATAGCCATCTAAGCTATGGTATTATTTACTGGGGCCAATCAACAGATTTAAACAGAATTTTTATCTTACAAAAAAGAATAATTAGAAAAATTTTCTCATTAAGTCCATTAGACTCATGTAAACCCTACTTCAAACAGTATAAAATTCTCCCTCTTCCATATATTCTAATTTTACGCTCTGTATTATTCATTAAAAAACAATTCACCGGATTTTCTCTTCATCTAGAACTACATAATTATGGTACAAGAAACTCCACAAACATTTATATACCGCCCTATAGGACTAGCACTTTCCAAAAAAGTCCTTACTGTTTTTGTGGGAATATGTACGACCAACTACCAGCAAGCCTATGAGAAATAACTTCTTACAAAAAATGTAAGAAAAGTACAAAGAGTTATCTCCTTGAAAAAAGTTATTATAATGTTAGAAATTACTTTTCAATTTTGCAATAATGGTTTTCTGTTAGTAAGTCCAATCTTAATATTGTTTTAAAAATGTCTTATGTTAACTTTTATTTTTACTCTTGACGTTATCATATCTAGTTAGATCATTTGGCATAAAGTGAAATAGATAAAAATAAATAAATATTCCATGCAAAAGTTCATGCTATCAAATTGTGTTCTAGAATTTTGTAGGACCAACAAATCACACAGTAAAGCACATGAAGTGATACATTGTACATCCAAAACAGTTTTGAACTGCCAAAAGTCACTTGTTGGCCTGGGGAGCGACAATAAAATCTCCCTTATTTGGATACCAGGACATGCGGGTTTGGAGAGAAATCAGTCTGCGGACCTTCTAGCAAAGAAAGGAGCAGAGACAAGACTCGTGGGACCTGAACCAGCTTTAGGAGTAGCTCACGAAACGGCCAAGCACGCAATTTTGGACTTGGTTGAGGAAAAAGCTAATCTCTATTGGCTTGCACTGCCAGGTCTGTCCCATGCAAAGGCATTTATCCCCCTTGCTATGAGAAAGAGGATAACAGAAAATCTGAAAATATGAACAGAATTAAGCTCAAAACAGCAGTAGGCCTATACACTGGCCATTGTGGTCTAAGACATCACATGCACAGGATGGGGCATGAAGACAAATCCAAGTGCCGCCTATTTATGGAGGATGACAAGACAGCCAGCCATGTGCTGTGTGAATCAGGTTTTCCATATTTGGTAGAGATATCCTGCTGCCCGAGGACTTGAAGAATACCTACACAAATGCAATAATAAGACTCATTGAAGATTTAGAGTTGCTTAGAGAAGTGTAAACATAGGTGTAAGCCACAATAGACCACAGAGTCACAGTGGAGGGTCAGTTTGATCCACTCACTTTTAACCTAACCTACCTTAACTTTTGAAAGTTCAATTTCCTAGGTTATTTGTTGGTACACATGTAAAGTATTTAACTTTTTTTTAATAAACTTTTATTTTTGCTTTGGTGACTTATTTTCACAACAATTTATACTTTTGATTTAAATCATGATTTATTTATCACATTTACACTTTTTTATTTGGATTTTTTACGTGGGACATTTGTACAAAAAATGCTGCAAATAATGAGTTCTCTAAAAATTAAAAAAAATATATAATAAGGCATATTACTGGTTTTTTATTGTGTTTTTTTATTATAAGTTTACTTAAGTCCTAGATACCTTTTTGATTTGATTGATTGATCTCAAATAGTCTAGATATCTCTATTTCTAGAGATGCTTATTTTGCCTTGATTGAATCACACTTGTGATATGGCATTTGTTTCTGGAGAGGGTGCTCAATTATATGCTCAAGTCACTTTTTGTGCTACAAAAAAGTGCTCTTAGCTATGTGTCAAACAGGGTTGCGTGATACATGTTGTCCACTATTTGTCAGGTATTCGGTGTTAACCTTATGTTGTATTTACATTTTAGAAATGACATGTTTAATTTACCAAAAATTCAGACTTGAACTGGATTAACATATCCACGATTATAACACTCGCCGAGTTTATATATATAACTGAGCAATTTAGAAATTCTTTTGTGTATGGTGGTAAAAAATTGTTTAACCATCTTCTTGTTGACCAGAACAAAGAGTCATGCTTTATTAAATTTGAGAAAAAAACGAAAAAGTTATTAGTTCAGAAGGCATATTACATCCTAGACTAATATTATGCTGAGAGATTGGAATAGGTCTAAGTAAATTGTTATAAATATGTAAGTTTTTCTTTTTATGTATATATGTATATGATAAGTATATTCGTGTTGCTTGAATTTGTTAATTGTATTGCATGTATACCTATGTATATGAATGTGTGTATGTATGTATGTACATACATACATACATACATACACACACTAACATATACATCAAAAAATGTACTACGTTATGTACTAGCGATTTAGTCTGTCATTTAACCCCTTCAGTGCAAGGGTACCTCTTCCTCTTAACCCAAAGGATAATTTAGCCGTTTCGGCATTCTGTTTTAATAAGTTGTGTTGGTGGTATAGGTACCTAAGTACTTTCTGTTAAGTCATTTTCATACAAAATTGTAAATGGGAGCAAGTTTATAGCCTGACCTTTGTGAAGAATAAGGTAAAATATTGCAAATATTATATGATGAAATCTCAACAGAAAAGAAGTGATTATCGATGGGCGACTCAGGTGACTCAGTTGCTGATGAGGTGGTTTGTAAATTTATGAATTTGACAGTAACTCAGAGCAGGAAGTCACTGCCAACCGTGGCATAAGAGACCACTTTTATTTTCAAGTTAGGCGGTATTGAAATGGTAAAAGCGCCTGTTCAAGTTGTTAATAAATTAGTTCACTATGGGTAGTTTATAGGTCGTAAAACACATTACAACAGAATCTGCAAAAAATATATTTTTTTGAAGCATCTTATATCTGTTTCCCATGTTTGTGCCGAAGGCATTTAGTGTGTTACTTTTCGACGGTACAAAATGTATATAACAAAAATAAATAAGTTTTTATTGTTGTACTTAGTTCCTAAATTTACAAAAGTATAAAAATATTGTTTAAGTATAAAACTGTATAGTTTTTAGATTATAAAATATTTATTAATTTTTACTGTAGTTTTTGAAAATTGTAAGAATAGGCCTGTCCCATACATGAATGAATAAAAATAATAAATAAATGACTAAGTAAATGCCAGGTTAAAACATGAACCAAATTCCTATTCAGTTGGCAATAATATGTTTGTTTTTATCCAATGAATATAGTTAAATTTTTATTCTAATATGTTGTAATCATATATACAAGCATGTCAAGGTTAAGTGGCCCTACTTAAATTATGGCAGGTTAAGTGACATTTGTTGTAATGCAAATTATGGTAATTGTTCATGTAAGTTATTGTTGTTGCTTACTGTTTGACTGTTGAACTATACTTGACCAATTTATTCATGATTTGTAAACAGGCAGTTAGTTTAAGTAGGCGGAATATTTGTTTGAAAATTAAGGGCAATATAAACTCTTAATTTAATGTTATAAGTAAATATTCACACATATCGAAGGAAAATATCAAACGTTACCAAAATGTTACATAAGAATAAATATAGTGTACAATGATTTCCTAAATTAAGAGATACTTATACTTTAGTATAACAAACAAACAAAATAAGCTTTATTGATATCACAAAAACATGTCTCATTGACAAAGCAACCTTAAAAATAAAAATGTTCTATAATACCTTATGGTATAACTTACACTATGTTAAAAAAAGTAAACTGTACATTGAAAGGCTCAAAAAATATACTGATAAAACATATATAATAATAACAAAACAATAGACAACAATCAATAATTAAAATAAAAACTATAAATCTGTATAATAACAAATGAGTCTGTAATAAAGAATTAAAAAAAAAGAAAACAAAAGTTGAGTCAGAAATATTTAAAATATTATCCCTACTATCATAGAGGGTTATCATAAAATTCCTGCAGGTTGTAGTATGGCTTTAAGTTAGGAATGTTTTTGAGAGTCTGTCTCATCAGTAAGTGATTGTAAATCTTAACACTTTCATAAATCTATGAGTTTTTAGTTAAAGTAAATTTGGGTATTGGGAGAGGAATGCTGCTAATATTATGGTTAGTATAAGCACTATATATAGAAAAATTCCTAAATTTTTTGTGCATCAAGCAAAAAATCTCCAAGATAAAAAGAGAAATGACAGTCAAAATTTCTTCCCGTATAAAAAGAGGTTTACATGTTCCCTAAACTTAGCTTTACAGTGACCTTTTTTGGAGAGCAAAGATGGAATTTAGCAATTGGTGGTTACAAAATCTCCAAAAAGCGAACTTATGTGAAATTCGATTAAAGAATAATATGCCATCTTAGCCGCAGATAAACCTAATACATTAGAAATTACTCTCACAGCAAAGCACCCAGAAGCAACTTTTTTACTAAGTAGGGTTATGTGAGTCGAGAATTTTGATTTATTATCAATATGAATACCCAAAAATTTTGTGGCAGATTGGTTTTTTATTTAAATACTATTTAGGTCTGTGTTATTCAATGTAAACTTAAAAGTAAGAATGGATGATTTATCACAGTTAAAACTTAAGTAATTAGAAGCACACCATTCTTTCACCCTCTCCAAATCCTCACAAATGGTGTTCATTAGAGTGCTGTGATCAGTTCCCCTCCAGAGAAGAGTTGTATCATCTGCAAAAATAGTACAAGTCCCCCGAATATAAATATTAAATGCCAAAAATAAGCAGTTTATCAAAAGACCACAAAAATATTTAAATCATACTTTTTAATAGACGAAGTCGTTCATCTATGATTTACATCTGAAGATCTCCTCTGAAATGTGTCAACGTGGTCACAATTGTATGAACAGTTAAAAAAACTGCACCTCTATAAACAAATGGAAAAATTGGAATGCATGGGATTTTGCAATCTGTTTTGAAATAATTTGCATACTGTCCAACTCTAAAAATTCATTCAGAAGTCAAAATCTTAAAAACAAGTAAAACTAGGTATATGATATGCTCAATAAAAATTAGAAACAGAATCTTAAGCAAAATGCAAACCCTGCAAAAGAAATTAGATGTTATATTTCAAAGGTAAAATCTGATCCAACCACCACTTTTTAAAACACTTTGTATATTTATAAAATGTAATAAAAATGAAGGATCCAAACGTTTTTTTCAGTTCTTTTTTTTTTTTTTTATTGAAAAATTGGGCCACACATCACACAAGTGATTGGAAGATTTTGACTTATTTATGAATAGCGTAAATTATTTCGATATCAGAAATATATAGGTTTATTAATTTTTATTTAAACAAATAGTTTCCTTGGGAGCCTTAGGTTTCAGTCTTTCTTTCTTTCTTTCTTTCTAGCCGTTTTCTATCCTTTGGATATAGGCCTCTCTCATGTTTCTCCAGTTTTCTCGGTTCTGAGCAACCTGATACCAGTTGAGACCTGTTCTCTTAATGTCATCGTACCAGCGTTGTTGGGGTCTGCCAGTGCTTCTTTTTTCTCCCCAAGGTCTCCATCTGGTAACCAGGGTTGCGACGATTTAAATCAAATGATTTAAATCATGATTTAAATCATGATTTAAATCAACCGATTTTTTCAATTTTAATCGTGATTTAAATCAAATTATAAATTCGTGTAAAAACAAGTCGCCGAAGCAAGAATCTCATCAGGAAATTCAAACCAAAAAAAGATAGATACTTTATTCAAAAACCATGTGCCAAGTGTACAATTTTGGATCACATTTCACACTTACATTATGTAATCAATCAAAGTCCAACGTAAATATTCCTAAATCAAAAAACTTAAGCAAACAAACAGTTTACAACAAAAAACAGCTTGTAGATTAAATATACATCTACATAATATTAGGAATGAATAATAAAAACAAACAAGAATTATTAAAGAATTCATAAATATAATAAAATACCTATGTATTTAGGAATTGTAATACTTATACAGGAAAACTAATTTAGCAGCTTTGTCGGTCCCCAAGCGATTTCTAAGTTTGGAATGTACTAAACCAAATGTCGAAAACACTCTTTCGACAGATGCTGAAGAAGCTGTAGCAGACAACAATTGCTTAATGACAGGCAATACCTTTTGAATAGCATCGACATTCTGTTGGGATTTCCACCAATCTAAAGCTTTAGAAGTTTTGAGAATTTCTTCATCAAACATTATGTAGGTGAAAGGATCTGATTTTGCCAAAAACTTAATTATTAGTGGCAAGAACCCATTGGGAAGTAATTCTTTTGCAACTTTCAGAGCACAACTCTTTTCGTTTTCTGTTAGACCTAACAGATGTTGCGGTTTTGTGGGATCTAGAAGATACGCTAGCAGATGATATGGAGTGATGCATTGTTCGTATCGGTTTCTAAATTTTTTTATTTGAATTAAGGTGAAATTTCTCTCCTCAAACTCCGATTCGAGGTTTTTAAATTCTTGCACGACATCAGAAAGGGTCGCATCTGTTCTTTGAAGTCTATCAATGGCCACCGAAATAGGCTTCAGAATCTCTAAATAGTGTTCGGCAGATCTTTTCAAATAGATATTTGAAATTTTTTCCCTCACTATGGCATCGATTTCTTCCTTATGCTCTTCGCTAATTTTCAGAAGTGTTGGCCACGATTCAATGAAAACTTGTAAGCAGTCAGCCAGTGAATTCCACCTCACGTCATTAGGTAGAACAAATTTTTTTCCACCTTCTTTTGCGTATGTCGCAGAAGCAAAGTGATTGTTTCGGAAATACTTCACTATAAACACAACATGCTCCTTGATATCTTGAACCTCCAAATCTTTACAAAGTAAATTTAAAATGTGAGCAGCGCAACCATATGTAATAACGCTCATTTCAATGGATTCTTGTATTTTATTTCTCATGGCGTTCATATTGGCTGCATTATCGGTAACAATGCTACTCACAACACAGTTTTGGTCCGTTTTCAGGGCTTGAATCAAACTTATGACAAGTTCTGTCAAATACACAGAAGTATGAGGCTTTCCAGACGTATCTATTGTGTCTATCAAAAAAGATTTCCCATTTTCTGTAGTAACTGTAGCACAAATTATTGGTTCATTATGCACATTTGACCAACCATCCAATGACAAACAAACTGAACTTCCTGATAAAGATTTAAAACATTGACTTCTTTCTTCATTATATACTTCAGTGAGCAGGCGGTTGGACACATCATGTCGAGAAGGAGGCACATATCCAGGGCGTAAACACGCTATTGCTTTTTTAACTTCTGGTTGTTCAATGCATGTGAAACTACTGTTCGTAGCATAAATAGCCCTAGCAATTTGTTTATCTATTTCTTCTTTATCGGACTTGCTTGTCCGTATAACAAAAGAAGATAAAGTTCCAGCAGTCAAGTTAGATGTTCCTTTTCTTTTTTTACTGAATGGTTTTGGAGATAAGAGCGATTGGGACATATTATCGTCAACTTGTGAGTCTTGTAGCAAGTTCATATATGAGGTAGAGCTGCTACTCATACTTGGCTGTTGTACCTGCAATAACATAACATAATATAGTTCCTCGTTTCAAAAATTAAAAATAAACTAAACACTAAACACTCTAAACAGTTACGATAAATATTTTTCAACAAAATATATTTGTTTTTTAAGCATATTCATTATTTACTTATCGCATTTATAGTAAAAAAATTAGAAAATTAATTATTTTCTCTATCACACATTACGCAAATAATGAGCCCGCAGGGCGGCAGTTACCACCCTTCCACTAAAGGACATATATTTATTTTGGTCTAACATATTTAAAATTCCCAATATCCTTAACTTTTTTCGATCAGTTTATATGAAATTCAATTAGATATAGAAACAAAAGTGAAACAGGACGCCCATGACAAAATGACTTACGATATAATAAATCAAATAATACTGGTAAACTGTACTTACATTTAAATCTAGTCCTGAACAAGTACTAGCAGTACTGGCACTATCACTAACAATACTAACATCAGTAACATCCGTATCTACTAGAACTGCTCCCGTTTTCTGACATGCCTCAAAGTGTCTCTTCATCCGTTCAGCTATTCCTTGTAATTCAAATTTGCATTTTTTACAGGTCGCTCTGCTTCCCGTTTTTCCGTCTGATTTATTAGATTTCTCGATAAAATATTGCCAAATAGGGTCTTTTTTTCTACCACCACTTCGGGACATTTTGAAAACACAATACAATAAAAAAATTTCTTATGGGCCGACTTGCCGACTATAAGAAGAATGAATTCGTCTCCCGTGAACCGCACATTATAAAGACGAACGAATTTTCTTGTCCCGACAGGAATATTTTCTTGTTTCGACAGGGAAATTTTCACGTTAACACAAGTTTTTTGGTACGTCACGTCACCGAGACGAGTTTCTAATTGTCTGAACAGCAAATTAATATACAAATACAGGAAAATAATAACATTATTGCCATATTTAAGGAAAAAATCAGTACAAACTGATTTAAATCAAAAAAATCAAGATTTAATCAAAAAAATCTGATTTTTTGATTTTTTCAAAAAAATCGTGATTTTTTCCAACTCTGCTGGTAACTTTTCCGCTCCAGTTAGTGTTGTTTCTGGCCACATGTCCTGCCCAGTTCCATTTGAGAGAGCAGATTCGTTTTGTTATGTCCTGGACTTTGGTCCTGCTTCTTATCCACTCATTCGTTTTACGGTCTTTAAGGGATGTATCTAACATTTTTCTTTCAATTGCTCTCTGGTGAACTTGTAGTTTGTTGAGAATTTTCTTGGTAAGAACCCATGTCTCGCAGCCGTATGTCGTTGTTGGAAGGATACATTCATTATAGACTCTGCACTTCAGTTTTAAAGGTAGTCTTGACTGAATGATGTGTTTTAGTCTGCCAAAAGCCGCCCATCCCAGACGTATTCTTCTATTGACTTCCAGTTCTTGGTTAATTTTTCCGATTGTGACTTCTTGCCCCAGATATACGTATGAATCTACCTTTTCCACTTCTTGTCCTTGTAGGGATATTGTATTATTAATTGTTTGCACGTTCGTCATAAATTTTGTTTTTGAGGTGTTCATTTCTAAACCGACATATTGTGACCCTTGTTGTAACTCCTGGAGCATTTCTTTCAATTCCGTTTCATCTTCGGCAAAAAGGGCGATATCGTCGGCAAATCTGAGGTTGTTGAGTCTTTCTCCAGATATGTTAAGTCCCCTGTTTTCCCAGTGCAGATTCTTGAAGACGTCCTCCAATACCAAGGTAAATAGTTTGGGTGAGATTATGTCGCCTTGTCTAACTCCTCTATTTATTTTCACCTCATTGGTATCTTCGTGGAGCCTTATCTTCAATTTGGATCGGTCGTTGACTTCGTGTAGTATGTTGATATATCTGTGATCTATTCTTGCATTTTTCATAGCTCTTTCAATTGCCCAGAATTCTACTGTATCGAAAGCTTTTCGAAAGTCGACAAAAGCCATCCAGACTGTGATATTGTATTCTGTCGCCTTTTCTATGAGTATTCTGACTGCGTGAAGATGTTCAATTGTGCTATAGTTCTTCCGAAAGCCCGCTTGTTCTTTAGGTTGGTAGGTTTCGAACTTCATGTCAAGTCGATTAGTTATTATTCTCATGAATAGTTTGTATATTTGAGATAAAAGACTTATTGGTCTATAATTCTCTAAATTGCTAGGATCTCCTTTCTTGTATATTAGTACAACTATAGCGGTCTCCCAATTGGTCAGTATCGTTCCTTGGATGAGGCATTTATTAAAGAGTTTTTTGAGTTCTTTCATAAGCGGCGGTCCTCCCTCCTTCAGCATTTCCGGTAGGATGTCGTCTAGTCCTGCGGCTTTTCCGTTTTTTATTTGTTTCATGGCTTTTTCAATTTCCTCGATTTCGATGTCTGGCAGCTCTTCTGAGCCAATGTTAAGTATTCTTTGCTTATCTTCCTTTGATAATCTCAAGGTTTCTTCGTCGGCTTTTGATTCATACAGATCCGTATAAAAGTTTTCCGTGACTTTCAGTATTTGTTGTCTATCTTCTGCCATGTTGCCATCTTTGTCTATCAGCTTGTTGATCTCTTTTTTGTGTGCATTCTCCTTCTTAAATATTTTTATGCCTCTGTTTTGCTCTATAATTTTCTCAATTTGTTCTTCCTGATGTTCTCTAATGTCTTGTTTCGCCATTCTCCTTACAGTTTTGTTGACTTCTGCGTATTCGACCGTGTCTCTCTTGTTCGATTTTATGAGATCTCTTCGTTTTTCCAGTAACTGTTTTGTTTTTTCTGTCAACTTATCTTTTCTTTTTGCTCTTAATGTCATGTTGTTTTTAGCTGTTTCTTTTATTATTAGTGTTATTCTAGTGTTCACTTCGTTGATATTTTCTTCGATTTGTGGTGATGTATTTCTCAGTTGTTCTATTAGTTGCTGCATATATTCTTCTTTGCGTTCTTTCAGTGTGCTCGCGTCTAATTATAAGGATTTTGCACCTTACAAGTCTGTGGTCACTACCGGTTGTGAAGGAATTGAGGACATCGACATCTTGAATAATGTGTTTGTCGTGTGAAAGTACATAGTCTATCTCGTTCTTAGTTCTTCCATTTGGGCTTGTCCAGGTCCACTTTTTTTTAATTTTTTTTTAAAGAAGGTGTTCGTTACGTAAAGTTGCTCTTTTTCCAGAAAGTTGGCTAGCATCTCGCCTCTTTCGTTCCTCGTACCAAGCCCAAATGGGCCGACGTATTTTGATTCGTTCACTGTGCTTCCTATTTTTGCGTTGAAATCTCCAATGACCAATGTGTGTTTCGTTTTGTTTTCTGAAAGGCATCTCGATATTTCTTCGTACAGCGCTTCAACTTTATCATCATCGTGGCTGCTCGTTGGGGCATAGATTTGGACGATTTTTATAGTTATGTTGGAATTTATTCTCAAGGTGATGTAGATAACTCTTTCTGAAATGGCTTTCAAAGTTTTAATGTTAGAGGACAACCGTTTGTTCACCAGGATTCCCACGCCGCCATTAGTATTCTGTTCGTTTCCTTTGTAAAAAAGGAGATGACCAGAATTTAGTCTGAGGCAGTCTTCTCCTTTTCTTCTTACTTCTGATATTCCCAGGACGTCCCATTTTATCTTGTTAAGCTCATATTCCAGTTCTATCAATCTTTCTTCATTTCCCAATGTTCTTGCGTTGTAGGTAGCTATATATAGTTGGCAGCCTGATCTAACCTAGGGATTCTTAGCACCCCCCGTTCAAAAACTGGTCTGACCGCTGCCTTGGTCAGGGTTAGTCGAACCGCTGGGAACTGGGGGCCATCTGTATTGCTCTGTGTGCATCTGAGAGGGGTTTAGCCATGAAACACCACGTTGGCCAGACGTCTTGGTGAGTGTGAAGTTCAGCCGCCTCTGACATGAGGATCCGCCGCTGTTTGCAGCCGCCCACTCTGGGTCAGACGCTGCGGTGGGGGTTTTTATACTATCCCTAAAAACGGGGCTGCCACATCCGCCCGCTCTGCCGTGCCGAAGATCTTCTTCTCCGCCATTGCTGCCGTTGTGGACTTCGTTCGTAACCCTGAATAAGGGACCCTTGCAGGTGCCAGCTTTCCGGGTCAGAAAGCTCCTGGAATCTCGCGAAGGGCAGGGGTTGATTCATCTTCCCTGATAGGTCTGTCCCAGGAGGAGTACCTACCGCTACCCCCAGGTTTCAGTCTACTCTGCCTAATGGTAGATCTGCGCCTACGAATCGCATGGGTGTAAAAAATGGTTTTCAAATGTGTTGCATACTTTGTCTACCATACTAGAAGTAGTAAATTTTAAATATTAAATGTCAAAATGACAGTGTTGAGTTAACTAACACTGTCCTATTTTTTTTTAATGTAAGGACGTAGCCGATGCACGCATCAGACAAGTGGCTCTTCTTCGTACACTACAGAATGCTAAACATTCCAAATGGTACGAATTCGCAAATAACGTCATAAAAGTAACATGTCAAATAACTCCGGGAAAAACAGGTAAATAAAAATTAAAAAAAATATATACAATGATAAAACGATTTCAGGTCGAAAAATAACATAATACATAAATATAACAAAATTACACAGATTCGACGTGAACAAGGACAAACAGAAAACATCACAAAACCAATCCGCTTAACTGCCTTTTTAGCCATAATTTGTACGGTGGTATCTTTCGAAAAATAGTTGACTCATTCTCCTAATAGGAACCAAAAATGAGACCGATTCCAGCAATATTTCACAGTCAATCCCTCCATTGAGCAATTTGTGTAAAAAAATAAGAAGTGCCTTCTTTCTTCAAAACTCTAGGGTTTGCAGGCCACAAAGAGGAGCTCTTGTATTATATGTCAGACCTTGATATGGAAAATTCAGACAGAACTTGATATGCTGAATATTGCCAGATTTATGTTTTTGTCTTAAAAACATAAAATGTATGCATATATTTATTGATATAACTCTTTGCACAAAACTAACTAAAAGTGCAGTAAATGATAAATGAAGCATTTCAGATGTTTAAACCAAAACGCATTCGCTTAGGGTAGAAATGTTGGATTTTAGTTCCACATGCATTTCACCCTTACAAAACATAAATAATACTGTAATAAAAAACAAAACAATACATAAAGGTTTTCTAAATGCAGTTTTCATCTAATCAAAGGTTCAAATTGTTTTCCTTCTGCTCCTTGATTATGGGCAAGTTGAAAATATAATTTTTTTTACAGCATTATGCAAAACACTTCTGATGTTTTTAAGATTTTCAGCTTAGTTTTATAAATAACATTCTTTAGGTGTCCAGGGCAGAAGTAATATAGAGTGGAGAGATCGGGCGACCTTGGCGCCCATTCGATAAATACCCTCCCTCCACCTCTCCTTATAGGTAAAGGTTCTATCCACTATTTCCTCAATATACTAAGGGGGCGCTTCATCTTGTTGAATCCAAATGTTAGGGAAATTTGGCACAGTTAAATTTTGAATTTCTGGTATAATTAAGATTTTCAAGCACGATCAAACATTTAGTTTCTGAGGATGTTGTGTTCTTACTTCTCTCATCCAATGTGGATTTTGATCAGATCAATACGTGCAGTTATGCCTATTAAGTAAACCATTCGATCAGTTTCAAAAGAACTAGACGTTCCTTCTGCCAGACTTACTTATTTCTCTTTATTTGAATCCCACCTCCGCTATGGCCTTCCCTTTTGGGGCTGCTGTACCACCGAGCAATTTCGTAGTATTTTTATGCTTCAAAAGAGAGCCATTCGTTATTTGTTTGGTCTAAATAATAGAGCTCACTGCCAATACTATTTCAAAAAACATGAAATATTAACACTTCCTGCATTATTTATTTTGGAAACGGTATGTTTGCTGAGAAAACATATAAACACCCTCCCAGAAAGGCCACAACATGTATACCCTACCAGAAACTCTAGGCATGATATTTATCTTCCCATTCCTTCCACAGAATTAATAAAAAAATCAATTATTTACAACGCCATAAAGCTTTACAACAATCTGCCAGTACATTTAAAATCTATCCCTATGCTTGCACAATTTCGAAAAACACCAAAGCATACCTCATTGAGAGACCACTTTACAGCGTTAATGATTTTTTTTTTTTTCAGTGAGTAAGTCTCTTTAAATTGTCACTAAACTCGCTTGTTTACTTAAATTTTTTGTGAGTCATGTCCTAACTCATAGCATAGAATTTTGTAAATCATTATATAGGGAAAAGAACTGTCGAACATTCACTTAAAACTTAATTATTTTTGTTAGGTATTGGATTAAAAACAATTTAATTCTTTTTGTATACTACATTCTGCACTAGTTCAATATACCTTCTGTTTAACATCACAATTATTTGTATAACTATAATAACATAGAGTTTAAGGTCGCATAGTTGCAATTTTGATTTCAATGTCATCGAAATTATTCACCTCGTACATGTGTGTTTGTTTACTTTTATAAGGTTATCATGATTCATTTACTGTTTGCAGTGTTATGCTATATTCTAACGTGTGTTTTACGATTTGGTAAATTGATAATTTACATTTAAAAAAAAAAAAAAGCACTGACTTGTCGAAATTATTTTCGATTAATGTTTTGATATGTCTTATTTTTAGGTATATTTTGCTTTGTCCATAAAATTGTAGAATTTTTCTGCGGCAATAAAGCATACTTTTGTTTGTTTGTTTGTTTGTAGGTTGTTTCATCTGTAAAAACTTTGTAATTTTGGTTTTCATCGAAGTTTGATGAAAACCAAAATTACATAGTTTTTACAGACCTCATCATAATATTACAAAATCATGCTTCTGTCAAAATCATCTTCTCATAGTTCTTGTACTAAATGAATTTTGTAAGGGTGAAATTTATGTGCATTTAAAATCGTTTGAACAGATGCATGCATTGACTTTTTTTTATCATTTTTTGCACTTTTTAATCGACCAATTCTTACTTTGTCTTTAACAGTACCATTTCTCGGAATCTCTTGACTTTTCTCTGGACAGTTGACTTTGGTATAGGGGTGAAATCTGGGAATTCATCATTAAATAAATTCTTCAGCTCTTCATATGATCTCACGCGATCTCCGTATCCTCGCATTATTAGGATTATGATCCAGTCTGTTTCACTGAAATGAACCATTTTTAATTACTACTTACGATAAACTAGCACAGAAATCTGGCATTAGGACTGTGCCAATTAAATGGACAATGGCATTTTGACTTTATTTAAAGTTTACTGGTGACTTCTAGTAAAGTAGACATAGGTAGACGCTTCCTTTGCAAAATTTAATTACTTTTTCCTGGGACCACGCTGGATATTTTTTCATCAAAACATAATTTTAATTGATCGAGGAATCCAACAAAAAATACATGGTGTTACATAAGAACATCAAAACATAGTACAAAATGGAATCACAAAAACAACTACTCCGCTGGCTAATACCACGACCGGCATTGAATTACATTGTGACTCGTGGCTTTCGTTGGGAGCATTAAATGATAGTATGTTTTCATTCCACGTACACCAACGTCATAACAAGAAAATGATCCTTATTTGGAACATGTTCTGCATCGCAGCAGACACAATGATCCAGTTTAGTCAAACGACGATCGCGATTTTCGCTCTTATTAGAGCTCAGCAGGCCGCCATAGACTAGCGAGCCCCGTGTAGGGCAAGGTGTTGGGAGCATTAAATGATAGTATGTTTTCATTCCACGTACACCAACGTCATAACAAGAAAATGATTCTTGTTTGGAACATGTTCTGCATCACAGCAGACACAATGATCCAGTTTAGTCAAACGACGATCGCGATTTCGCTCTTATTAGAGCTCATCAGGCCGCCATAGACTAGCGAGCCCCGTGTAGGGCAATGGCACAAAATGGAATCACAAAAACAACTACTCCGCTGGCTAATACCACGACCGGCATTGAATTACATTTTGGCTTCTGGCTTTCGTTGGGAGCATTTAAATGATAATTTGGAATACTGATACAGTGGCGCTTTCAGAACTCTGACTTGGGGGGGGGGGTAGGGGGGCTGGGCAAATTTTAAACAAAGGTTAGGAAATGAAAGAATTATTATTTAGTGGTACTTAACCTTATTTTTAAAATAATTCAGAAAGTAAAGTAATGATAGAATATTTGGAAATAAAATAGTAACTATTAATACTTTCAAAATTACGATAATATAACTAGGACATAGTACATACCTTGTAAAAATTAAATGAAGACCTTGCAATTACAAATTTTAGTCTTTTTACCGCAATATACAAAACAAAAGCATTTATCGTTCCCGTCTCCTATCCCGAGTCGTTATTTTTTGTGTTTAAATTCTGACCGCCAAACGCCTTAGGTGTGCGAGACGTTGTTGCCATATCAGTCTAATATTATTCATACATCGAAAAATTATCAAAAAAATATCTATCAAATTTATTGTTAAAAATATTAAAGGCAAAATAATTTTTAATATTTTGAATATTGAATCAAAGTCTGGGGCGGGAAGGGGGGATAATTATCCCCTTAGAAGCTTAGAAGCGCCCTTGCACTGATATAGGGGTTACAAAAAAATGGCCATTACCGAACTTTTGTGTCTATATCGTGTGACATATCAAGTAGGTAGTATTTTACACATGGGGCTTACCAATGACGAACCAATTTAAGCCATGGGAAGTGATTTGTTTGCTTGCTGTGTGTTTTTGGGACGTTTTAATAATAGCAGTTGTAGACAAAATTATTTGTATAGCGTATGTTGAATCCAAGGTTGTAAATACAGTAAGAAACTCTACCTCGTCAAAATGAACTCATCGACACAAGTCGCCCAAGGCAGCGTTTTATTTTTAAACTCATGAATAAAGTTGTAGATGTACACGGGAAAAAACTACTAACATCAAGTGAATAAACTTAATTTCAGATTACAGTAATTTTCCTATTCCTGAAATCATAAGATTGGGTTTATCTTCGTCTAAGAACATAAAATCATTGAACTGAAGAAAAGGTGCTTGTTTTAACATCATGTTAATTCCCATCTAAGATTATGTTATTGTTGTTCTAAAACAACATTGTGTTAATTATTTTATAGTATCTATATTTTGACGTTTTAATAACTTGTTTATTATTACCTTCCATGAGAATGGTTTATATTTTTTAAATAAAAAAAATGTAACATTACAAATATAATTAAAGAAAAACAATTCTATATAAGAAATACTAGTCAATGTTCTATCATCTATTTGTAGGACATAGTCTGTCTTTATGTATTATTGTACGTATTTAGTGATCATAATTATAAAGATTCTGAATAACTTGTGTGTAAAGGGCAGAAACTTTCATGCTTTTGATCTATTAAGATATCGTGATTTTTGGAACAAGATCTTGTCAAATTTTGACTTACTGCGATTATTGGATCATGGAGTAAAGAATCCCTACGATGATTCGTGAAACAGAAGGCAAAACGTTGAAAAAGGTTTCCATTTTGAAACCGTTTAGTTCCAAGATTACATTTAATTTTCTATCGAAGATGACTACTAACAGGTTACAATCTGATATATTAACTCATTTTTAAAATCAATATGTAAATTCGAATTATTATTTAATTACAGATTGATTTGAAAACCAGTCAAATTATTGGTTGAGAAATTGTCATCTGTCTTCGAATTTATATACACACACTATTTAAAAAAGTTAGTTTGGAACTTGGTGGAAGATTTTTTTATTACTTAATAAATGTAAAATTTCCTTGTTTTTTAAAACGAAATTTTTTTATATATAAACTTACCTATATCCCAACATACATAGTTATGCATTATTATAAAGTCATAATATTCTAAAACACTGTGGCTACTTTTCTTTAAAACATTAATTTAAACCACAAAATCAACAAACAAAATGTAAAGTCTTCAAAATAAAATCTATAAAAATACGCAATCGTAACCACAACCTATCACACGATCCACATTAAACACATCAACTGACAAAAATATTTAAGTTTACTTGGCCCGGCTGTTGACCCAAACTTTGCCAACGTAAGCCTTATATTACCTATGCGCCCCATGAAAATTTGATCCGGAACACTCGGGAAAAACTCGCCTCCGTTTATAACCACGAGGTCAACGGGGGCCGCCAGCTGTGATCGATGGCAACGAAACGAAACCTCCGGAGATCGCGGTGCGAGGCATCGATAATGTATCGCGGAATTAAGACAACGGTTAACGAGTTTATACGCTTAGAATAATAGAGGGAATTTCTAAATTAAAAATAAATGAAAACATAAATTATGTATTATTTTATTTATTTGGTTCTGTTTGGAAATATTTATTGGGGGGTCACTGACCATATGGCCTAATGCAGGAGCCGCCACTGCATTTGTTACGTATTGCATATAGTATTTATTATTACCAACAGGGTTTCTTTATTTCTTGATATAGCATTTATGGGTTTTAGTGCATGTAATGTTCTTAAAACTAATAAAAAACAACGTAGTTTGTCCAATTCGCATTGTAAGTGTGTATTGCAAACTTGATTATTTAACAAAATAGTATCTTTTTGATCATTTAATCTCCGTGACATTAAACATATATTATTTTTACAAGTAAAGTACAATATATTTGGAATATTTTTCATAGTTTCTGCTAAAACGGCGTTACAACCGGCAACAGCGCATAACTCCAATTTAAAGGGACAAGGTCAATAAGAGTCAAGGCAAAAATCGGTTTATGTTTTGCCTGTAATACTTACTCTTTGGTTATACTTCGAGTAAATATTATTCTGGTTTAAGTTAAAACAGTTTTCATTAAAATGTATTAAATTATATTTAAATATAGGGAGGAATGAAATAATAATACCAGTTCTTGATGTAAATAGTTTTGAAATAATTCATATAAAAAACACCGTTTTGCATCTAAAAATTTTTATACTACTTTAACTATATTACTTTTCGTAAAAGCCACTTTTAACTCTAAATGAATGCTAAAGCGGTTGTAATAAATATAATATTTTATTTAAGTTAAGTCTTAATGAATTTTTGTACAAAATGTCGGATATTATTAAATTTAGATTACAATACGTGTTTTAAATTAAATTAAAATAAAAATTTTTTATAAAAAAAAATAGAACCGAAAAAACACGATTTTTCTTACTTTCACACCGATTTCATAAAGTCGAATTTTCATTGTCAAATAATATATTATTTTTCACTTTTTAGTGCTTTTTGAAGTCTGTTCTATTTTTTTATGTACATTTTCGTTCTATTTATATAAAAAAGGTCTTCAGTTTTGTGTAGTTATTTAGTATCATTCATATTTTCATGTTCTAAGTCTGCACCCTGTGGCTTTAACAAATTTTTTATAATAATTTATTGAAAAATCGGATAATTCCATCCAATAAACATAAAATAAAATGTTGCCATCATGTTAAACTATTGAGGCGCACGCTTTCCACTATATGTCCGTCCCTGTCCATTGCATTTGAAATTTTTCCAGAAGACATTAACATTATAAAAATTGTCAAAAAAAAAAGATGAGTAAAATTGAAATTCCTGCCATTAGAAGCCTCTAAAACCATATGAAACACGATATTAACAAGCAAACGGTTTCCTGATGATATGGTGAACGGAATATATATTGTCTCCAGCGCTCGCCGACACTATTGAAAATGGCGCCATTCCGCCATTTTTTTACATTTTTTTAAAATGCTTACTATGGGTCCATTCCGATAATATCTTGAATATTCCCTGAAAATGTCATCCAAATTGGTCAAACCATCGCGGAGTAATCGGTGTACAGGGTCTTCCATTGAGGAGGAAAAACGCATTTTTTATGACTTTCCCCATATTTTTTAAGAAATTCAAAATAGCCAATTGATATATTTTAGCTCGGAGAATTCGAAAATCGTAACAAAAAAACAATCGAATCAGAAACAAAAGACTTACGCCAGGGATTCTATAGTCAATTCTAAGTGTTTTTGAATAAGAGTACTCTATGTCTATCTTCAACGGTTTATGATGTTTGAAAATTGACACTTTTGCTTCTTTGAGCCGTCATAGCACCTGAACGGTTGAACCTGGAGCAAAATAGTTTTCACATTTCTATCTTAGTTTTTGATAAGCTATCTGATGATGCCAGTCAAACAATTTTTTTATTTCATATGAACATATTCAATTAAATAGGTAGCAAAATAATTCCCGTTTTTTTGTTTGATTGGCATCGTAAGATAGCTTATCAAAAACTATGATAGGAATGTGAAAGTCATTTTGCTCTAGGTCCAACCGTTCAGGAGCTATGACGGCCGAAAGAAGCAAAAATGTCAATTTTCAAACATCAATAAATCAAAAATAGTTGAAGATAGACATATAGTACCCTTATTAAAAAACACTTAGAATTGGCCATAGAATCCAAAAATGTAATAATATATAGGCTGTTGCGTTTAAAAAACGCAGCAGCCTTGGCGTAAGTCTTTTGTTTCTCATACAATTGTTTTTTCCTCCGCAATAGAAGACCCTGTACATACATAAAAAATATATAGGGTCAAATTAATAACCTCCGTTTTTGAAGTTGGTTACAAATTAAGAATAGATAATCCTTAGGGACGGCATGTTATTTTTTCCGTGTATATAACATAACGACGTGTCCTGCTAAATCAATTACGCAATAATCTTCTTAAGTGCTCTATTATCTTGGCTGGGGGACTGGAAAATTACGAATAAGTAACGACGTGAACCCATTCAAGTAGGTAAATCGTTCGGCATGTTGCCTTACTGTTTTTAATCAGCTCTTTGATAGCATACGTATACCGTTATAATAGAGAATGTAAGTAGGTACGTAATGCTCGGTGAATTGATTACATTCTTGATTCTACAAAATAATCTATATATCGAGTCCTTCCAGAGCTGTAATAAATCATTTTAAAGAGTATTTAAATCATAAATCATTTTCATTTTCGAAAAATATTTGATGAATCAGACTAAAAATTCGGTAAATCTCCTTTACCTGGAACTTCCCTCGTTATCAGTGGCGGCTCGTGGTGAATGATATTGGGAGGTCAATAACAAATTTAAAAATAGGCATACTTAAAACTAAAATAAATATCTTACCTTTAAATTCTCTTGAAGTTCAGGTCTACTCTTCGTTCTTTACAATTGGAAAAATGCTGAATGACACGTTCGTTAAAATTGCACATTCCTTTTCTTCGGTTTCAGAAAACGTATTACTTAGTTTATTATTTATAAAAAGTTGAAGCATTGAAATAGCTCCAGAACTTACACGAAAATCAGCACGATCATAAATACCTTGCAGTTGAGTTTTTAGTTTTAAGTAGTTTATACAAGGAAAGTCTTTTTTAACTAAAGTTTAAATTATTATCTATGAAATTATTGTTGTAATTTTCAAATTGATCGCTATAAAATTGTTGGCTGTTCACTAAATGATCACTGAAACTAAAGCGATGGTGCATTTTAGAAATTATTGTTACATACCTCCAAAGGCGCTCTACGTTTAGAATTTTTATTTTTACGTAGTCGTTTACTAGCGTTAGATGAAATTGTAGGCATTTCTGAAGATAGGTCTTTTAGAATTTTATCGTGAACTGCCTGGATGGAACGTTTAAAGGAGTCTATATATTTCCTTACTGATAAAACATCGATAACACGTTTTTGAAGTGCATTAAAAAGTATTTCACAATGGGGCATTATAATATGGAAGAAATTGAACCAAAATAAAAAATCTACATTTTGTAAAAAGCCTTTTAAACCAAAGCCTTGGTTAATTGTGCTGGCATCTTCTTCCATTTCAATTATTTTTTCTAAACATAATAGAATGTCTGTCTGATAAACAGACACAGTTTCTACACAACGTACATTGAAGTACCATCTCGTGGGAGCAGCTTTAGGTAACTAACTCATCAAGAACTGCTGTGCGCTTTGGAGATCGACTAAAGAATGTTGAGAAACCGTGTAAATTTGCAAACAAATCTTTTACATTTTTATCTTGACCTGCTGATTTCTGTAACATTAAACTAAATTGGTTAGGCATAACAATGTATAAAGTTAGGGGCAAGATAATGCTCTTTAATTTTTTTTGTACGCCTCCTAATTTTCCACTCATAGTGGACGCCCCATCGTAACTTTGCCCCATTAATTACTCGGGGGTATTATTAATGCCTAAATTTTTAATTCATAAGGAATTACGTTTGTTAGGTGTGAAGCTGTGGTCCCTAAAAGATTTTCAAATTTAACAAATCGTTCATGGACAATGCCAGACAAAATAAACTGATCGAAAAAAGTTAAGGATATTGTAAATAGTCATAGAAAAAAATTTTTTTCGGAAAAAATTGTATTACGGACATTTAGTCCCATCTCTTTTAGAAATGAAACACATATGTTTAACTGAAAAAATGTTTTTATTAGAATTTACAGGCAACTTTTTTCTAACAATGTAACAAAGCAGATAATTAACAAACAGAAAAACTGTATTAATAACGTGTAATTCCACCTCTATTGGCTATTACTGCTTCAACTCGGCGAGGCATACTTAAAATTAAATTATCCAAATCATTTTGATCCAGGTTATCCCATAAATCTGGAAGAACTTCCCTTAGTGACCTGACACCCTGAACAGGAGGTTGATGGGCAATTAGTGCCCTTCCGAGCATGTCCCAAGCATGCTCGATGCAGTTTAAATCTGGAGACAGCGGGGGTAATGGCAGATGATTAATTTCATTGAATCCTAGCCGTTCTTGTACTACCCTGGCCCTGTGCGGGCGAGCGTTATCATCCAGAAATCTGAAATTGGGCTCCAAATTCCAACGATAATCATTGACCATGTTATCAATGATGTCGTGAGCATAAATTTCACCTATCATTGTACCTTCACAAACATACAACTCCGTTCGACCTCCGTAGAAAATTCCACCCCAGACCATTACACCTCCACCTCCAAATGGTTGTACTTCTTGAACAAATCGGTCATTAACTCTTAAATTTCTTGGTCTCCAGACACGAACTGAACGTCTATCAGCACGAAGACAAAAGCGGCTTTCATCGGTGAACATCACAGTACGCCACTCATCATTCCAGTTGAATCTTTCATTACACCAAAGTAAACGTTGAGCTCTGTGGTTTCCGGTCAATGGCGGGCGTCTTATAGGCCTGTAGCAATGTAAACCTGCTTCATTTAATCGATTTAAAACCGTCCGTGGAGTAATAAAAATTCTGGTGGCAGCAAAAAGGTCCTGGCTGAGTACCGTGCAGTTTGTTGTAGGATCCATCCTAGCTCCTCTAACTAATCTTCGGTCCTCCCTAGCATCTGTCGATCTTGGTCTACCCTCTCTATGCCTATTGATGACAGATCCAGTCTCATTATACCGGTTATTAAGTCGGGAAATTACACTTTGAGAGACATTAAACTGAGCAGCCACATCGATCTGTCGTGAACCTCCAAGAAGCAACCCAATGGCTTGATTTGCTTGCTCTACTGTTAAATGACGTCTATTCATATTGTGGATGACTGAAAACTCACAATATCGTGACCGGCACTTAGCAACACACAAACAAAACTAAACTGTGCAAAAATCAAATCATCATTTTTGGTGATAATGTTTTTTTATCTGTTTGGGTACAATTTCATATGTTTACAAACAACATTTTTTTCTAACGCAAACGACATAGGTATTAATAGCTATACCACATTTTTTCTAAAAATAGTTTTTCATAGTGAAAACACAATATCCTTAACTTTTTTCGATCAGTTTATAACGTAATATAATAACAATTTGGGTTTTGGTGGAACTGTCAGTTGTTTTGTCTACTTGCACAGCAACATACTTAGCTGACTGAATGTCTTGCATAATTTGTTCTTGAGCCACAGATTTAGATGTTCCTTTAAAGACAGTTGCATTCTCCATATAATCTTTAAAAACTGGATCCAACTCTTCAACAAAATTTATAAGCCCTCGAAAAACCCCTGGATTTTCAGACAAAGTCGTTTCATCATGGCCACTTAGTGCCAGCTCGAACGCCCCACAAAAGTTTCCACAATCTATAAGTTTGTTGGATACATTTTCATTAAAATCTCTAAGGGATTTTCTATAAGCTGTGTCTAGCTGAATGCGAATATCAAAATTTCCGATCGTAGCATAGTTCAACGAACATTTCATGTGATCTGCAGAAAACGCATGTTTTTCTATTTTTTCTTTTAAGTGTTTAACACCGGTTTTGTACCATAATGAGTCCGACGAGTCCTTAGAAAACAACACAAACATAACAGTAAAATGAGTTAGAGACTTCACAACCACATATCCAGTTAGCTAAATCGTACATACTTTTGCGAAAGATTCGATGAACCTCTTTATTTTTGTCTTTACTAGTTTGTCGTATACTAAGTTCTGGCAAAGGGCGACCACTTGCCTTAAATCGTCGTTGTTTTGGCTATTGGTCGTATCTAATTTTTTTTCAAAATTGAGTTAGGTTGCTCAGTGGATACCTAAAACTGCCTGCTTTGTATGCTGGTAAGATTATTGGAAAAAATAAATTACTGATGAAATAAAATATAAATGTTGGAATGTCGTATTTAATATTGCGACATTTGATATTATGGCTATAAGTCGTATGTCATATTTTTTTTGCAATTCGTATATATATTGTATATTATGCTGTCTTATTTAGTTTAATAACGGGAGCCGTGCTGAGTCGAGAAATTCGCGTTATATCCATCTTAAAAATGACTTGAAAATCGCCAATGTGTCTAAATAAGCGGTATCTATTATTATTGTTTTTAACGATATCATTGGCCCGGTTATTTTTAAAAAGAAAACACTAAAAAATTTCTGTGCGGATTTATTTTGTAGTGACCCACTGTTATTGCCTAATTATTGTTGACCATTTAAATTAATTGATTGCGAATTATTTGTTTATTTCCGAGATACACGTAGATACGTTTGGAAATACATTTTTTTCGCTAATTACAATTTTTTTGATATCTACAATAATTAAGCTTCCAAAGACTCAGATGAAAATCAGGTTATCCATGGACTAAACAAAACAAGTGATTTGTTGCTATGGCAGCCAAGGACTATTTTTATGTACTGTCATTTTTGACGTCTCATTTTTGTTATGCAAAATAAATTCTCTATTCTTTTAAAAAATAGCAGCTGCATTGTGAAACAGGTAAGTCCACTTTTTTTCAAAATGTATTATCTATGCACTAAAATCACTTGGGAAATTTTACGGACTTAAAAATAACATTGAAAAAGGATCACTGAGTTTACTGAAATAGATCGGTTGTGAACCAGATACCTACTTATTTTTTTTTTACTATTTTTAGATCATGGAAAGCGATGATAATTTACCTTTATCACTATATACATCAAAATTAAGGAAACCAGAATTGTCGCAACCAGTACCTAATCAACATTGTGAGGCTTTTAATTGCCTTGTGGAAGTGTTCAGCAGCTGCCATCTTTGCTTCATTCTCCTGTGTTACGACCATTTTTTGGAAGAAGTTACCTCGTGTGCGTTACAAGGAAAATCCGATCAAAATCCCGATATATTATCACCTGATGTCATTTCATTTACACAGTGTTTGATAATGGACAGAACTCCAGAAGAATATAGCGTTGAAGGTAGCAGAAGGGAACACATAATAAGAAATGTAACTAATAAAAAGAAGCTTGCAAGTAAGTTAAGAATGGAAGGACAGGAATACACAAGTTATTATACAAATAAGAAGATTCCAGCTAAAACTTTAAAGGAACATGAAATTTGTAACACTCTGCAGTGTAGTAAAATTGGAAAATGTTGCGGTGAGTTCAATAGACTGGATAGAGAAAATATTTTTAAAGGATATTGGAGTTTGTCATCAACTCAGTTAAAAAGAGAGTACATTACTCGATACTGCTCACGTTCTCAAACTAAACAAAAGACGAAAGGAAACCAACATTCTAGAAGAAAAAATTCATTTAAGTACTTTTTGCCTTTAAGGGGTGTGGCCAAAAAAGTTTGCAAGAAATTTTTTTTCTATACACTATCAATTTCAGAAAAAGTGGTCACTACGTCAATCAAAAAAGTGAAAGATACAGGTATTTTGGAAAAAGATAATAGAGGAGGCCGATCCAGTTGTCAGAAATTGCGAGACGCAAAAATATATAAAGATGTAAAACATCATATTGAGAGGTTCCCTAGAGAAGAATCCCATTATTGTAGAACATCTTCTAAACGTGAATATCTCCATGGAGATTTATCATTGTCTATAATGTACGATATGTACAAGAACGAGATAGAAGGACGAGAAGTTGCTAGTTATAGTACCTACTATAAAATTTTTAAATCATTTAATTTGTCATTTAATCGACCCAAAAAAGACCAGTGTAGTTTGTGCTTACACTACAGAGAGGCCGAAGATAGTGAAAAAGAAAAGCTGCAAGAACGATTTACAACTCATATAAAAGAAAAAGAAAATATTAGGGATATAAAAAATAAATGCAAAAAGGACTCACAAAATAATCCAACAATAATAAGTGCTGTTTTCGACTTGCAGCAAGTAATATATTTACCTATATCTAATAATTCCAAGGTATTCTATAAGAATAGACTAAGTAACTACAACTTTACAATTTACAATTTGGGCACAAAAGGATGTAACTGTAACAACAGCAGTGTATTTATTTTTACAAGAAAATGACAAAAATGGCATTCAAACTGTGAATCTTTTTTGTGATGGCTGTGCAGGTCAGGCGAAAAATACCATTATGATTTCAATGCTACTGTATTTCATTGCAAAAAGCACTTATATAGACGAGATATTCTTAAGATTTTTCGAACCATACCATGGGCAGAATGAAGGGGATTCTGCCCACAGTGCGATATCTTATACCTTAAAAAAATGTGGAGAAATTTTCACACCGTCTCAACTCATACCTATAATTCGCCTCGCAAGAAGGAAACACCCGTATACTGTGAACCAGCTTAACTATTTTGACTTCAAAGATTTTAAGAAATTACCAAAGGAGGTAAGATTGCTAAATATAAAAACTGATGATCAAAAAGAAAAAATTAATTGGACAAAAATAAAAGAAGTGAAAATATCAAAACAAAATTTACAAAAAGTTTACTTCAAAAGTTGCCATAATACCGACACATACAGATCTTTAACTTTAAAAAGAAATGACTGTTTCCAGATATCCCCTTAACATCTCTCAATACTAGTCCAAATAAAATATCTGCAGAAAAATATAGGGATTTAAATTCATTTTGTACTTCAGACATGCCGGTTATAAGAAATTTAGAACACAAAATATTTTTTCAAAATTTGCCTTTTCAAAACTAATTATTGATTTTATTATTCACATTGTATTCAATACCTAATCATATTTTGTTGTGTTATATAATGTTGATTAAACAGTTTTTGTTGTTGTTAATTACTAATAAATGTTAAAATAAATGTATTTCAATTTCTAAACATAATTTTTTTTTGGCTGTAAGTCGTAATTAATCATTTCCGCTGTTTCATTTTTTGGCTAATGGTCGTAACTCCAATAAACTTGTAAAAAAACGTCTTTAACATCAAACCACAGAAACTGCAATGTATGTAGCTCTTAGATTAGTCAAAATACAACAGAAACCCAAAGGAAACAAACCAATTTACTTAAACATTTATCAGTAATACGTGTTTAATTTTACTAAAAATCTTATAATGCGCCTCCTGGATATTATTGTAAATTTGAGATACGACCAACAGCCAAAACAACGACGAAATTCGGTTATTTTCTCAAAATTAAGTTCGTTAGCACTGTTTAGTTGTTTAATTTTTTGCACTACCGACATTTTATTTCCTCTACATTTACAACTCAAACATAGACTACTTTGAAATTGGTTATTTTTACAAAATGTTCGTAAGCACTTTTTAGTTGTTTATTTTTTTGCACTAGTCACTACCAATATTTTATTTCCTATATATTCCCAACTCACACATGGATCATAAAAATAAAAAAATATATATAAAAAGAAACAGTATATAAATCACTTTTTATTGATCAAAAACGTCCGAAACAGTATCGACGAATATCAACCGCGTGACCTGAACAATTGAACTGCCGCATGCCGACGTGATGCCGCGACTTCATATTCCATTTGCTATCACGTTCGGCTTCCGCTCGGCAGCTGTGAAATCTTCGGGTACTTTCGTCAAGCTTTAAGGCAATCAGGGCAATTCGGACTGTTTAGCCTATCTTAGTATAGCGTATTTTATTATGCCTAAGGAACGCAACGAGACTATTCGAACTGCCGGCGCTGCGCGCGGCTAATAGTATCGCGTGTTTAACTTTTCACAAGGTTCGCGTTTTATTACAACTATTAGGACGGACGGTCAAACGAATAATTTATTTTCTGAAACATTTTTGGGGGTTCGGAAGAGCCACCACTGCTCGTTATGAATCGTTTTATTAGGAATAGTAAAGTGTAACCCAATTTAGTTCCGCAAATAATCATTTAGTACACTGTATTTTCAAACATTTTTGTTGTTCGCCATTTTGTTCCACTGTATGGGAATCATACATACCAATATTTTACGAGTTTCTACCTATGCCACACCTATATTTTGAGCATTCATTTTTTCCACGGATTTTTTAAAACCGCCATTTTGTATCGTCATTTTGAATTCGTACCAGTTAATTCCGGTATCATATTCAATTTTGTTGCAAGATATTAAGTCTATTGAATAAGAATATTTTTTACATTGCTTTTTTAGACATTATTTGGCCGCTATTTTGTTTCTTCGTCTTGTATTCGTACCATAATTTTACCATTTAATCCCTATATCACACCTAATAGATGTCCAAAATTTATAATTTATCGAAAAAGCTGTTTCTTAGACTTATTTTTTAAAATGTTTTATTAAAAATTTATTAGACCGCCATTTTTCTAACATTTCACTAGGCCGCTATTTTGTTTCGTCATATTGGATTTCTACCAAAATAATACCAGGTCATCCCCACATAACCCTATATTTTTGACACCTAAGGATGCTAAAACGTGAAGATATGTTAAATTTGAGAATGTGATTTTTTTCACTATTACAAACATTCTATTAGGCCTCCATTTCGTTCCGCCATCTTGAATTAGTACTAGTTTTACTAGTTCATTTCTATACCACAGTTAGTTATAACATACAATTGGAAATCAGCCCATTAAGTAGTTTTTCAGGCTACATTTTTAAATATTTTATTAAGCTGCCATTTTGTTTCGCCATCTTGGATTCGTACCAAAATTTTACCAATTGATTCCTACATAATACTTGATTTTTGTGCAAAATTTGAGTTAAATTTGATAAGTAGTTTTTTAGTAATATTTTTACTAGGCCGCCATTTTGTTTGCCATACTGGACTATTATCAAAATGTGGCAATGTCATCCCCTTATGACCTTTAATTTTTGACCAAAATTTGAAGTCAATCGGGTAAGTAGTTTTTTAGCTATATCGCGACAGACAGAGAGACCGACGGAATTGAAAAAAAAATGTTTTTCCGCATATAGAGATCCTGAAACGTAAAGATCTGAAAAAGTCTTGGAGGGTGAATTTTTCACGATTACAATACTTCCCTTTTACGAGGGAAGTAAAAGAAATAAATATTTTTAGTATTCAATTATCATTCAAAGTATTTAATAAGAAAATATTTAAATCTTTTCAAAAAACTATCAAACTTATCATCCTCCGAGATTTTTTTTAGATCTTTACGTTTCAGTATCGTTCGGGGAATTCGTCGGTCTGTCTGTTCGCGGCATAGCTAAAAACTACTTATGCGACTTCAAATTTTGTTCAAAAATTAAGGGTCATATGGGGATCGCCTGGTAAGATTTTGGTAAAAATCCATTATAGCGAAACAACATGACAGCCTAGTCAAATATTGAAAACATTTTTACTAGAAAACTACTTGTCCAATTTACATAAAATTTTGTACAGAAATGAAGGATTACGTAGAAATCAATTGGTAAAAAGTGTATAATGTATAAGGAGAGGGGTTTGTTACTATATAAAAGGAATATTGTGATTGATCAATAAGTGTCAAAAGTGTTATTTGTATTATTGTGCCCAAAAACTGTGGAATTTTCTTGAAGTTATTGCCGAAAGTGTTTGGAACTATCAAATCGTTATTAATCATGTTTCGTTATAGTGTTCGTAATACTTATTAATAAAAAATTGTGATTTTGACTCCTTTTTTAACCTGTAAACTGAACATTTTATTTAACACGTTGAATGTAAAAAAAAATATATTTATGAGATGATTTAAATCGAATTTTAATCTCCTAAAAAAGATTTAAATCATTTTGAAATAAGATTTAATTATTTTAAAAGTATTTAATTGCTTAAATTGGTTTTAAATCTTTTTCAAAGTATTTAAATCTTCTTCATTTTAAACTCATAAATTCCTTTTTAAATGATTCAAAATCAAAAGATCGAAATTTAAAATAAAATTAAATCATTTGGGAAGTTACAGCTCAGAGCCTTTCCTGCTTCCCCCTAATTATCGAATTTTATTTAAGTCAAAATGATAAAAATATATAAAATAAGGACCTTTTTTTGGAATTGGAGGGTAATCCCCCCCCAAACCAGTTTTATCTATAGCTAAAATAAAGTAATGACTTTTTTTTTGGTTGTTCATGTTATTTACGCTCAATTAAGGTAAAGAACAAAATCTAAAAACCTTTTTTTTTGGTTGTTGTAAATTTTCATCGTCTGAAAAACCCCCCAGAAGCAATTTCTATATACGCCACTGATTATCGTAACCGACAAAAGATAAATTATACCAAAGTTTTTTTTATTTTCTTTTACAAACTAGTTATGTAAAAGTTATGAAAAAATCACTCTCCCAAGTTTCAACATATCTTCACCTTTTAGGGCCCTTAGATGCCCTGTCCGTTTATTCGCGGCTTAGCTAAAAAACTACTTACCTTAAAAAGATAAGTTATCCGTTCAGAAATTTGAAAGTTTAAAAAAATTATGTATAACACTAAAATCTCAAGTCAGTTACTTTATTTTATTGTAGATAACTGATGAAGGTCGTAAAATGATCGAAACATCTTGACAATAAACCAAAATGTATAGAATAAATTATTCAACATCAGTGATGTATTATATTTTGAACACTATTCCCAAGCAAGATTTTTTAAAAATTTACATATTAATTTCCTAAACTTTGTAAAACATATTTAGTCGTAGCTGATTTCTTAATAGTGGAGTATTAGGATATATGGCACGTACTGAAGGGACTTTATTTGGTGAAAATTATGATTTGCCGTCGATAATACTGTTCCTTGTTACTGGCCTAAACAAACAGTATTCCTCAGTATAAACTGAGATGGGTGCAAATAAGGTGCAGTCTTCTGTTAAGTCTGGATTGGCTGTGTATACTTTTGCAGACATTCCGAGTAATTAATTTTTGTCGCGTTTAAATGTATCCAGTTTACCTTAAATCTCAACTTTTATGAACTGGTAAAATGTTGGTATGAAATCAAGACGGCGAAACAAAATGGCCGCCAAATGTAATCGAGAAAAAAATAACCCTTTCAGCATTTTACAGATCTTCGCATTTTAGAGTCTCTAGATGCCAAAAAATATGTTTATTCGATTCTGCCTGACTGTCTGTCAGTTCGCGGCATAGCTAAAAATAGAATTCATTATTTACATATTTAGCCACTGCCAAGATTACCTCACTGTATAAGATCGATCGTACGACGATGCCAAGCCTGGCCAGGCATTCCAATGTTTACACGAATTTATATTAGGGTGAACATATTTAAACATAATGTTTTTCCAATATTAGTTTCTAAGCAGTATAAAGAAATTACTTTTACTGCAAAATAGTATAATACAAGCTAAAATACCCAGCCCCAGATCAAATTACACCAGTAACAGAAGTTTTAATTAGATATGACAACCCCGATCGACTACTCCATGTATTAGGCCATCCAGCTGTGGTTTTAGACCATTGCATTTTCATTGACAATTCATATTTATTTATTTAACGGCCTTGCCATTTACATAGGTATTTTATCTTAAATGTCTAACATTTTATTTCAATTATCACTATTGTATAGTTTAAAGTAAAAAACACATATTTGCAATTAAAATTTTTAAATATTGAAGATTTAAGCTTAAGTTAAAATAATACATCACAGACAATAATTACACACAATTATTAGCCAAGATGGCGGATATCACAGTGATACTAATGTAATTCTGACAGTTCACAGATTCACCAGTGAATGTGCCAGTTTTCTAAATTGAGCCAAGGATAAGTTAAAAATATCCAAATCCAAAGTATTCATTTCTCTAGCCATTCGACTCAGAGGAGATGCTTGACCATAATTTGTTCTATGATATTTAATAAAGAAAAAATCATAGTGTCTGGTATATCTCTGTGGAACCTGAATGCCAATTGACTCCAGCAATTTTTGACAGTCGATGTTATTTTTCATAATTCTATAAAGCATGCTGACATCAAATAGAAATCTTCTCTTCTGAAGTGAATCAATATTTAATAGATTTTGTAAAAGACTATAATCTATTTGATCTATAGGAATATTCAATTTAAAAAAATTTATAATCAACATATTTACTGTAAGAAAAACAGGACTGGCATAATCCAGAATAGATCTAACAAAACAACAATAAAGAACTTTGAAACAATATATATTATTAAACTCCCTCAAAGTGCGGGAAATAAATCCTAGTAGCCTTAGACCCCTGTTACAAATATTTTCCACATGCAAGCCAAAACTTAATCCCCGGTCGAACGTGACACCCAGGTCCTTTACAGAATTTGACTTTTTTATGCTTATTGAGTTTATTGAGTAGTCAAAGAAAATTGGATTCTTAATTTTATAAAAATTCATGACAGTACATTTGTCTATATTCAAAATTAACCCGTTATCAGTGCACCACTGACTAAAGAAATTTAAATCTTGTTGTATACTGAGACAATCACTGAAGCAATTGACCAATTTATACAACTTAAAGTCATCTGCATATAGTAAAAAGTATGAGTTAGTTATAGTTTGTGATAAATCATTAATGAAAATGTTAAACAACAAGGGAGAAAGATGTCCACCTTGTGGTACACCGGAAGAAGCCCAAATAGCGGCAGACTGAACATTAAAAATTTTTACCATCTGCTTTCTCTGATGTAGGTAGCTCCGCATCCAGCTCAATAGACCTCCAGCGAGGCCACATGCAGCAAGCTTGGCCAACAAAATTTTATGATTAACTTTGTCAAAGGCTTTGGAGAAGTCTGTGTAAATTACATCAACCTGACTGATATTTTAGAAATAGCTCTGTAATTTTCAATTTTACTTATCGTTAACAATCTGTTCCTAAATAAAGATATTTTAGAAATAGCTCTGTAATTTTAAAAATCTCCATTTTTAAAAATTGGGGTTACATAACCAACCTTCCATGCTTTAGGAAACTGGCCATGCTCCAGTGATATATTATATATTTTATGAAGGGTCGGTGCAAGAACAAATCTACAATTAAATATTAGGTTATAGGGAATGCCATCAGGGCCCATTCTTAACTTTGATTTAAGCATTTCAATACCCTTAAAAACATCCATCATAGTAACATCAACTTGGGACAAATTTACTGATGATTCAAAGCATGGAGTGACCGATGTCACACCAGTTTCACCAGAATAAACAGAGCCAAAAAAGGCAGCAAACATGTTTGCCATCTCTTGGGGGTCACTTGATATTTTATCTTGATAAGACATTGTAGCAGGTAGACTCATGTCACTATTTTTCCCATGAACAAACTTCCAAAACTCACATGAGTCTTGCTGAATGGACTCCTCTATACTATTAATGTAGTTATTTCTTGAAATCACTGACAAATCTCTACATCTAGTTCTAAGATCAACAAATTGTCTATAATCATCCTCTGATTCATTCATTTTATAATTTTTATGTATTATTTTTTTTTTTAATTATTAAATTCTTTAAATCAGGTGACATCCAACTTGGAAATTTAAAATTCCTAGCTCTACATTTAGGAACATACAGATCTATGACAGAAGAGAGAATATCATAAAATGCATTTACAATTGCATCAATATCAGTTTCAACAAAAATATTATTCCAGTCATAACCAGCTAAGTACATGCTAATGTCTGCATAAGATGCAAACTTAAAATTATAATAATAGTAGTCAAAACCCAGCAGTTGCATTTCATTTGACAGGGGTATGCTGAAGTTAAGTATAGGGTGAGGTGGATCACATTTTAAAAATGGATCCTCGGCAAGTGCAACTGATAAGTCTCGCTCACTACTAAAAATAAGATCCAAAAAATTCAAATTTACATTAGGTATGTTATTACATTGATAAAAATTTAAAAAAGCAAAATAATCAGCGAGACATTCTGCCTGGCTACTGAGTTTTCCTATGGCCCTAGTACCATCATGTTCATTAACCCAGTTGATCCTTGGCAAATTGAAGTCTCCAGTTAACACGACTGAATTATATTTATAATTCTGTAAAATAAAGTCAACAGATGAACAATACTGCTCATAATCAATCAAGGGAGACTCTGGTGGCAAGTATATGCACCCAATGATGACAGTTGCATTACCAATCTTAACTGACACAAACATCTGCTCCAAATTACTATGTTCTGTCGATAATACATTAGATCGAAAATGCTTTCTTATGCAAATTAACACTCCTCCACCACGAACAGAGTTACTAGTATTTAAAGACCTATCACACCTGTAAATATCATAATTATGCATTTCTAACTCTTCGCTTTTATCAACCATGTCTCGGTGAAACACAAAATATCATAAGCATCAATAGATAATGTTTGCCTCAGTCCCTCCTGTTTATTTAATAAGCTTCTCACATTCTGGTAGTAGACATTTAGATTTACTCTATCGGCACGCTTCGAGGAGCCATTGAAAAATTTCCCTGTGATGATACCCTATTAAAATTCCTAAAATTAAATCTTCTAACCACTATATTTGATGGCCAAAAATTTGCGTTATACAGGACATCAGAACATGAATGGTCATATAGTATAATAGTCAACAGCAGGGCCACTTGACCGGCGTGGCTTAAAAACCAGTGGCGGTTCGTGGAAGTACAATGAACTTTAACATTAAAGAAATTTATTTGCTAAAAAATATTTTAACGCAGAAGTTAATTCAATTAAAATTGTCATGTACGAAGCTTTTCTTATCTTCACTACTGCATGTGTTTCAATATATTTTGTGTAATTGTTGATATGGTTTAAATATTCAAATTGTATGTTGCCTTACTTACTTCAAGAAGCAGCGTTTTAAAGGTGCGGTAATATTAGAACATTGATTTTTTAAATATTTAATAAATAAGTATTATTTACTTTATCTTGGACATTGCCAAACTAGAAGCTTTAGTTGACCTAACTATGGTGCGGCAATGTGAGTTTGTAAGAAAAATGGCCGTTTAACTTGTGGAATTTTCTTTTAATCACTAAGTAACTGCAAGATTTCCTTTTCCAGGTGAGATGTCTAATGGAACATACGTTATTCACTTATTTTGGGTCACATGACGTATTGACCAATCCGGTTCAGTATAATAGAACGTTTATTTCGTCGGGGGTTCGTGAGGTGATTTTTTTGATGATTACAATAGTTTGTCCTATTAGAGAATTAAAATAATTATGGAATATATCTACGAGTATACTATATTAAAATAGTCAAAGGTCGTCTCACGCTCAAAAAAACGTACTGCGATTTCGAAAATTAGTATTTGGATAAAATCTGGGGAAATAATAAAGTTTCGGATGATTTCGCGCCTTTTTTTAATTTTCACTTGAGTTGGGCCAATTTTTCATATAAGTGTTGTCAGATAAAGACATTTAAATGGTGATTCTTTGGGTATTAGAAGTAAAAATGTGTTCGTAAACATGTTCTAACCTGGTTAGAATTTAAGATTTAGGATATTGAAAATTAAAAAAAAATCTTTTATTTTTGAAAAACAATATGACAATTGGCTATTCTATTCTTATCTTATAGCGCTTGTTTTTTTTTTACCTCCTCTAGTATTCTAGTTACAAAAAAACATGTTTTCTCAGTTCCGTCGGTTAGTCTGTATGTCTGTTCGCGACAAAGCTCAAGAACTGCTTGTCCTATTTACTTCAAGTGTTGGTTAAAAATTAAAGGTCAATATGATGATGACATGGTAACATTTTGGTAAAAATCCAGTATGGCTGAACAAAATGGCGGTCTATTGAAATGTTAAAAAAATATTACTAAAAACTGCTTATCTATTTTATCCAAATTTTGCAGAAAAATTAGGTGTGACATGACATCAACTGATAAGTTTTACTACAATTTCAAAATGGCGGCCTAATAAAATGTTATAAAAAGTCAATGCAGGGGTGAACTGGTAAAAATGTTGAGATAAATTCAAAATGGAGGAACAGAACGGTGACCTAATAAAATATTTAAAAATATCTGACAAAAGTCCTTATCGGACCGATTGATTGATGACATCCCCATTTTGAATATTTATTACTAAAAATGTATAAATTGCACACTTAATACCAATTTTTAATCAAATCTGTATACATGTTAAAAATCGCTCGAAATCTAGGCATTCCTACTCTCATTTTTTTAAATATTTACTAAAAATGTATGATATGTATTCTCAACTCAAAAATTCATGATGTTCAGTCTTAAATACCACTAAATGCTGAATTTTAATCAAATCTGCAAACATTTTGAAATTAGTCTGCTATGTTGGTGCCGCCATTTTTAATTCTCAAATATTGACTAAAATTTCATAACTTTCATTCTTAAATACTTCTAGATACTGATATTTCAGCCGAATCTGTACAAATGACAAAATTCGTTCGCTATATCGGCGCCACCATTTTGATTTTTGTTGTGGCTTTTTAAATAATCCCCACAAATGTTAAAATCATCCGTCCGACCTGTTGACATTGTCATTTTGGCACCGCTATTTTGAATTTTTAAATGTTGACACTCTTAAATTTTCCTAGGCACCAATTTTTAGTTTAATCTACACAAGTAACAAAATTCGCCGGCCGTATTGGCGCCGCCATTTTGCATTTCTAAACGTTGACTAAAAAAAATCGGATTTTTTACATCCGAAAGTGTAAGCATGTCAAATTTGAAAATAATCGGTAATAGAAGTGGTGAAAAATCTATTACAAGATTTGAACCAGACATACAAACATGCAATCAGACGAGTAGGAAGCCAATAAAATCGCGTTAAAAGCATTGATTATAGTTTAAAACTCTAACAATAGTATTAACTAAGGAGGTTAAAATGTAGACAAGGTCTAACTTGACAGTTACAGGTTTAAGATGACATTTTTACCAACTGAACAAATAATTTTGTCACAATTACAAAATAATAGCGACATAAGGCCAACATAACTAAAAACTAAAGTTTAATGATATATAAATAATTAATTTTCTTTTAAGCTTACCTCACTTAATAGTTTGATTTTAAAAGTGAAGTAGGGAACGATTATTATTTCTTTTATATTTGTAAAAATATTATTTTGTCTCATTAAGGAATAGGTAAGAATCCTTCCTGTTGTTAACGATAGTGAAGCATGGCCCATTTCTTCATTTTCGTACATCATATATTTTAACAGGTCGTCATTTCGTGTCGCCATATTAAATTCATACCAATATTTTTTTGTATCAGACGTAATTTTTGTGGAAAATTAAATAAAATTAAAGTTAATCAAGTAAGTGGATTTTTTACAGACCAACCGACCGACAGTAACGGAACTTGAACATGGGCCGTCCCCACTTCTTGTTTTATCGTAAACATTGGTCGATAGACCCAATGTTTACGATAAAACAATGAATTGTGATGTCTACTTTAATTCTTACTCTAAGCTAGAAACTACTCACCCGATTTACTTCAAATTTTTGTCAAAAATTAAGGGTCATATGCGGATGACCTAGTAACATTTTGATAAAAAATTAATGGCAGTCTAGGGAAATGTTAAAAAAAATATTACTAAAAAACTGATTATACAATTTACTTCAAATTTTGCACAAAATTTAAGCGTTACATAGAATGAACTGATTTCGTATGAATCGAAGGTGGAAAAAGAAAATGGTACTCGTACAACAAAGATATTGTAGGTTTATTTTTAAAATCTTATGCAGGTAGCTGTAGGTTTTGGTGGATATATTTTTTTTTCATTTTTTATATATTATATAAATTCTACATTCCTTCATTTATATCGTTCTTCTCTAAATCCTTTACCTTTTCTTCTTCTGTGCTGAGAGTTTTTAAATGTCTTTTAGTATAACCAACATCAATGTTCGTTCGGTAATTTCACATTTCGATAGTTTTAAGGAGTATTACGAAAACAAAAACTTTGAGTTCATAGGTGTCACAGAGAGCTGGTTACGTTCAGATATCTCTAATGAGGCAATTAATTTACAAACCTATAATTTAGAAAGAAATGACAAACAGGACCGTCGAGGGGGAGGTGTGGCTGTTTATATCAAGGACGATCTCAAATATGATGTTATTCTGACCGAAAAGTTTGATTTTTTAGAAAGTATGTGGATAAAGATTTTTTTAAAAAAGTACGGAATTATTATTGGCACTATTTATAGACCTCCAAATTCTGAAATTGCCTCTTTTTTAAATACATTCGAAGACACGTTAATTAATATTTCCTCCTTATATGAAAACATTTTTTGCATAGGCGAATTTAACATGGATAACTTAAATTATGAAAGCCCTTTGACAAGGCAGCTTTTGCAAACTGTGGAACCCTTTAATTTAGAACAAATTATTTTAGAGCCGACTAGAATTACCAATAGAACTCAGTCTTTAATTGATCTTATTTTCACGAATTGCGATAAAGTTGTGAATAAAGGTGTTGTTGATTGCCAGTTTTCTGACCATTGCTCAGTTTTCTGTCAGATTAACTATTCTTGCGACCCAAACCACCTAATAAAATACTATATAGATCACTAAAAAATATTTATATAAATTTGTTTCAAAGGGACCTGGAAACAATAACATTTAATGAGATATATAATATTGAAAATATTGACGAAAAGATAAACTTTTTAAATAATAGTATATTGGCCTTATTTAATAAGCATGCACCTGTTAAGCACCTTACTGAACGCAATAAACCTCTCCAGCCATGGATAACAGAAAATATTAAACGCATGCAGAAATTAAGAGATAAAGCCTTTCGTGATTTTAAATCTAGTAAACTGCCTAGCAAATGGAATTATTATAAACAGTTAAGGAATTTAACAAATAAATCAATTACATTAGAGAAAAAAGCTTATTATAGGCATACCTTTCAAAATAGTTCCATAAAAGATAAGTCGAAAGAGCTTAATAAACTGAGGCCAGTAAACACAAAGAAAATTCCGCAGGTTTTTAAAGACACAAATAAATTTAATTAATTTTTTATAAATTCAACCAAAACAAATAATTCGGTAAATAACGATCTATTAAATTTTTACTTAAATAACACTAAAAATAATCTGAATTCCTTGTCAACTTTTATTACTGTAACGGACAATGATATTCTTCAAATTATAATGAAAATTAAAAGTAAAGCTGCGGGCACAGATGATATTAATATAACTTTAATCTCTCTGTGCTGCCCTCATATTATTGGTTTTATAACACACTTTGTTAATGAATGTATTCTTCTTGAATATTTTCCTGACATTTGGAAAAAAGCTATTGTCACACCCCTTCCCAAAGTTAGTTCTCCGAAGGATTTAACACAATTTCGTTCAATAAGCATACTTCCAACGTTGTCAAAAATTTTAGAAAGAGTGCTGGAAACTCAAATACGCATACATGTTAATCTAAATAATATTTTACCAACAAAACAATCCGGATTTCGCCCTAAACATAGTTGCGCAACGACAATGGCGGATGTTACTGACGATATCTTTTCCGCTCGAGACAATAACGAAATCATAGCATTAATTTTAATGGATTTTAGTAAAACATTCGATTTTTTAATTCATAAAATATTAATTTCTATGTTACCCTATATTGGGTTTTCGGTAAATGCCTCAAACATTATTAAATCATTTCTCTCCAATAGATTTCAATGTGTAAAAATTGATCAAAATTATTCAGATTTTCTTAAAGTTGATTCTGGGGTTCCTCAAGGCAGCGTTTTAGGACCTCTTTTATTTAGTATCTATACATGCACTTTCCATACACATTTTAAATACTGTCAGTACCATCTGTACGCCGACGATACCCAGCTGTATTTATCATTTAAACCTTGTGACTATAATCAAGCCATTATTAAAATCAACTTCGATTTAGACCAATTGCTTAAAATATCCTCTAAATATATGCTAAATTTGAATCCGTCTAAGTCGGTTGTTCTCTTATTTGGTAATAAAAATATTCTTAATGAAATAAAGCCAGATATGGCTATAAGCATAGAAAATCAACGTTTAAATGTAGTTGAAAGCGCAAAAAGTTTAGGTCTTGTTTTAGATTCACATCTTCGATTTAGTTCTCACATTCTTAAAAAAACATACTGCTCTCTGAAATCATTGTTTCCGCACGGATACTACCTTGATCAATCCGCTAAAAAGGAGCTCTGTGATTCATTAATATTATCACATTTTAATCATTGCGATCATATATATGGTCCATGTTTGGATAGTTATGACTTACGAAGAGTTCAACAAGTGCAGAACAGCTCTATTCGATTTATCTTTGGTATTAAGAGGAGAGACAGGGTAACCCACAAACTTAAAGAAATTTCATGGCTAAATATGTATAACCGACGTAAGCTCCATGCCCTTTGCTTTTAATATAAATTATAAATTTAATATCACCTCCTTATCTCTATAACAGAATCACTTTTCGCACGGACGTACATCATTTGAATTTACGCAGGAATACCTTAACGATTCCGCGCCATAAAACTGAAATATTTAAGAGATGCTTCTCCTATAACATTGCTTTAAATATAAATTCGTTGCCTCCAGATTTATTACAAATTTCTACGTCATTACAAAGTTTTAAAAGAAACATTACTACTCAGTTGCTTAATTCTCAATAGCATTTAAATTACTCTCAGCCTTACTCCTCCTTCTTGTTCTTCTTTCCTTTTCTTTCTCCCTTCTTTCCTTTCGTGTCTTCATTTTTTAATATTGTAGCATTTATTGTTGTATTTTTATTAACTAGCTACTTGCCAAAATGTCTTAATATTAGTTTGTAGCCGCATTGGTAGAACAGAATCTGGACTTCAGAAGTCTGAAATGCGTGCTTTTATTTGCCTTACCTTTGTGATTTTTAATTTTGTTTTTATATATGTATACATGTGGTAAATAATAAACGTTATTATTATTATTATTATTATTAATAAAATATTTAAAAAATCAAACTGACAGACTGAGATTGAGTTCAAATTTTGTGCAAGCATTAATTGTGATATAGAGGTATACTGGTACAATTGTGGTACGAATTTAAGATGGCGGAACAAAATGGCGGCCAAATAAAATGTTTAAAAAATCAAATTGTTATACAGTTCGGTACTTTTTTTCTGTACGTCGCTAGTAAGAAGTTTGAAATAAATACTAAAAAATTGTATGGGTCTCCCCATTACACAAAAAGATTGATTTATGTTTATACACACTGAGTCAATTTTAACTTAAAATATGTATACTGAACGAGGATCAAGGCCAGAATGTTTAATTAATAACACGTCAACATTTCTTTATTTCCTGATTTTTGTTTTTCTTTTAAATTGAGCGTTCGTCAATTTAATACGTGTTAGTTATTAATTTAAAAGGCAAGTAGGTAAAGATCCAAAAACAAACAAAAATATTGACTTTTTCTGAATAAATTAAATTTAATGACGTCCGTTTTTTGCCCGGACAACCTTGTTGGCCGTCGCATTAATTCAGTGGAAATGTTATATAGATAGATACCCAACAAGTTTTTATAAGCAGACTAAACAAACAAAACTCGATGTAATATCATTTATCACAGAAAACATATAATAGTTCTATGGCCAATAAATAAATAAATCACCAATAATAATATATTTTGTTTGCTTTTCTATGTAAAAGAACCATAATTCAAGTTTGATTCATGATACATGTGTTTTTTTTGCTCACTAATGTTTTATTTGCCATTGAATATAAACGGTACATTGTCGGTGCAAACACTCTTAAGGGCACAGTTAAGAGAATAATAATGCTAAGGGTGTATAAATAAGTCTCAAAATAAATAAACACTTCCAGCAAACGACATTATGGGTATGAGAAATTATATTGCCAGATATGTATGAACATTTTTTGTTAAAATCTGTGAAAGTCACAGAATGTTAAAGCTCTATATTTAGAACAATTTGCCTGTAAAAACATAAATTTTTTCCTCAATATATGTCAATTATCTTTTAACCACACAGTGATTTGGAAGTTGATTGCCCATCTGGCAAAATTGGAATATTATACTCGAAACGTACCCCCTGATATAGTCCGGCACACGATAAGTGGTCATGAAGTAGCCGGGCTCATAACGATCAGGTGGTATCCTACTCCCAATAAAGCAATTAACTGTTTTGCAAACTTTTTTGTTTACAGAAGTGAAAAAACACAATTTATGTATGTTGTCTTTAGTGACTGAGTACGGAACTAAATAGGGTCATGCTTAACTATTCCTAATAATGGGAACTGTTCATAATGTTAAGGGTAAAGGAAGTTTAGTGATTTTTTTAAATTGTAACGAAGGTTTAGCAATATAAATTTTGGCTATTTCAAAAGAGCTGTCAGAAAGCACAAATTATATAAAAATGGCCCTCTTGCATTGTGTAGGAATTTTGAAAAATCTGTTATAGTCGAATGCGGTCTTATCGTGCGGGTACAAAGGTCACCAACATTATGAATCAAATCAGAAAACACAATGAATACCAAAATGTTGTGTGATTCTTTTATCGAGCTATTAAATCTCGATGGGCTATTTACAAATATACAGGGAGAAAGAAAATAGTTTTTGTTATTATATTACGCAATATTATTAAGATAGCCACTTAATATCATTTTATATACTAAATGCCGAAGGACTAAATAAGAAAATTCGCTAAATATGTATTTGGTTAAAATTTTTTAGTTGACAAAAATACGCAAAATGGCAATCGCCTTTATAAAGTCGGAAGGCGGTTCGAATCAGTAGAACAATCAGGATATGTTCTGTTTATACAGCCACTTAATGAAAGTGAGATTTTTTTATCAATCATCAAAAATTATGGGCCCCTTTTGACCTAAAAATTTAACCACTTATACAGTGTCATTTATTTAAATGCGGGCCACCCAAGATAATTAGTTATTACTTCCCTCGTGAGATTTTTTCAGATCTTTACGTTTAAGGGTAAAGCGATTTTACCGATTTTTATATATCAAATTTTGTGTTATAATTAATAAAAAAAATTACTTATTTTAAACACGCTTTGAAATTGGAAAAGTATTCTGTAATTATTTATTTATTGCCTACAAAATTACAAATGTACTAAAAAAGTAAGCAAAAAAATGGTGTCAAATCTAATAAAAAAATGTTTAAATTAAAATTCACTGGCTAATATCCAGGAGCCAGTGGTAAAAGCTCTAAGAATCGGTGTAAGGAATGTACAGAAACTTGTGCATAAAAAAAAAACATAATTTACTTCCGGAGAAGATTAAGAAATGTACACGAAAAAATCCGAAGGCAAAAGGCTTAAGTTACAATACAAAAATGGATATTCATAATGCAATTTATGATTTATACAAGTCAAAGACTAATATAATCCTTCAGAAACTTTTTAATATTATAGACTAAAAAATATCATCACTTAAAAAGTCCTCATCTTCTGAGTCGCACTCAAATGGTGCAATGATCATTGGTGCTATTTCGACATCTAGAACTCGTTCTCGATTCTACCAATTCCATATTAATTTCTCCGTATGTTCCACAGATTTCTTCCAGTACTCCGGCGTAATATAATTTATTGAATCTTGCCAAAGAATTTGTACTTCATCTGAAGTAAGACCATCGTTCACATGTTTTTCGTAATATGATTTTGCTCCAGCCCATATTAATTCTATTGCGTTAAACTGGCAATGGTATGGTGGCAGTCGTAAAACCTCATGTCCATTTTCCGGTAATATTTCATCTACGGCATTCATTGTTGGTTTTTTAATAGATTTTGCCATTAAAAGAAGTTCTAGTTTCAACATATTGGGTATAGGATTTTGTTTTTGTGTTATTAGCCAGTCATAAATATCACTTTTCTTCCGGGATGAAGTAGGTTGTTTATTTAAGATTCTTGAATGATAAGATACATTGTCCAGAATGATTAAAGATGGAACATCTAAATTTGGAATCAGTTGTTCTTTTAACCACTTTTCAAACAGTTCACAGTCAATATTATCATGGTAGTCCATACTTTTGGATGTTGAAGAAAACAGTAAACTTGCACCTGGGAGAAATCTTGTTGAGGAACCTGCATGCAAAATGATAAACCGTTTTCGCGTCCCACATCCCTTTTTTCTCTTGACACTTTTCTCGTCCGGCCAAGATTTCGAACCACTTCCCTTAGAAAATATCTAAGTCCCGTATAAAAATACCACTTTTCAAAATTTTGAATCGACTTTTTAAAGCTTTAAAAACTTGAAGGGTTATATTAGTTTTTGATGTGTATAAATCGTAAATTGCATTACGAACATTCATTTTTACATTGTCACTTAAGTCTTCTGTTTTTGGCTTTTTTCGTGTACATTTCTTAATCTTCTTCGGTAGTAAATTATGCTTTTTTTCATGCACAATTTTCTGCACAGTCCTTATACCGGTGAATTTTCGTTTTCGTAATATTTTATTAGATTTAATACCATTTTTTTCGCTTGTGGATGCAAAAAAACCCGAAAATTGTTTTCTATTACTCATTTTGTCACTGACTTGTCAATGACTTTGAAGTGACATCACTGACAGATTTTTGCAACTGCTGGTATTTATATGTTTATCCTCTTTTTTCATATGAAAATATCATAGGTCTATCAAATTCATCTTCCGGATTTTATGCGGAGGATATGATTACACGCAATAAAAGAAAAACAAACTTAAAAAGTTTGTCGTTGATAAATCGTATGACCCGCACGATAACACTGCTTTTGACTATATCAGTTTGTTCGACTTATTGTTCAAAGGGCTGTTCTCTTTGCAGTGTAAGGTTTCAAGATATGCTCCTTAATTTTGCTTGACATTATAGGACATTATATAAGAATATACATTAGCGAGATTAAGATCATCCACCTCCAAGCCTGAGTGAGTGGTTTAAAAATAAGTTGTGTACAAATTTTTAATAGCTTAAAATATATGGCATTTTTTCGGTCTGGCTTTTTATGATGCCAACGATCGATAAACTGCAGATGGCGATGTTTGTTTTATGGTAAATAATCATTCATTTTCATTGTGTCTCGTGTCTCTCAAATTCCGGGAAATATTTATTAATGTGGTCTTGTTTCATCATGACTAATTGCGATGTCTCTTGTCGATATTAAAAATTTAACAATGTGTTGTAATCCTTCTCTTTTTGCAAGGACAGTTTTAAACTGGTAATCATAGGAATATAGCCGCCAAATTGTCATGCAATTGTATCTGTCTCCGCTTTCAAACGAGGGTTAATGTTATGCTTAATATTATTTTTCTTTATTTTTGGTTTACGAACATTAATAGTTGTCATTATATTTCCCTAGATTATTATTAAGTTAATTTCATGAAAAATTATATTTACATGATTATTGCATAACTCCATAATGATAATATTGCGTTGATGTTTGGTTTATATGCATTAATAAATATCCTGTTGTTAGTAGATTACTATTATATTTCTTAAGGTTATGGTTGTTTTATGAATAGTTTTTACATAATCTGTATATTTAAAACACCTATTTATATGATTTTTTTGAAATGATCGTCTGTTGACCGAGACCTTTCAACACTATTTTTTGTATTGTAAATTTATACAAGGTGTTTGAAAAAATCGGGGTCTTTAAAAAAAGCACTAAAAAGTAAAAAAATAATATTTTATTTTTGAGGTAAAGTAAAAAGTAAAAAATAAAATTTGACTTTATGAAGTCAGCATCAAACTAAATGTTAATTACTTAATCACAAACAGACATTTGTATATTGAGTGTTTAGATACATAGAGTTATCCCCGCTCAGTTGCCTTTTAGAAGCATCTGTAGAACCAGGGAATATATTATTTTGAAAATTTGACGTGGTATCCTTCTTTACGAAGAATTCTATGTGCCACTGTTTTTCGTACGTCTTGCTCTTCTTCATGGTACGTACTCCTATTTTATGATCTTCCACAGGCGGCAACACTCCCATCATTTGTTCAGGATCAGGTCTTTTTTCACGATGAGACACTGGCTTGTCAAAAGCGCCATGTTGTCTTAATTTGTCACTAACCTTCTAAAAATGGATCGGCCTGGTATTTTTCAATAAAACGCGTTTTTGCTGCAATTGTGGTGAGTTTCAATATAACAACAGATCATATCGACTTTGTCTTGATTAGATTAATCTGTCATTTTTTACGATATAGTAGGTATAACAGTTTTAAAAAATACTCAATACTTAATAAATGTAAAAGTGACAGGTATCCATAGAAACAGATCCAAACAATTGCAAAGGTTGTTGAATTTCATAGCCGCCTATTTACGCTTAAAGGATAAATAAAATAAGTATGCTGTTTGAAAGATTTATTTTAAAAATGTCTTTTTAGTAAAAGAGACAAATAACTACTAACATAATTTTTAAAATAATATCTAATCTATCTAATAAAAGAGATAAAAACACAATAATTGTTATTATTAATTATTTACTGGACTAAGCCGAATGTTCGAAATTGTTTTTTTCTGATTCAACTGTAAGAGCTAGATAAAAATAAATTTCACATTTCCATAAACTTTTTCTTCTCTACAAGTTCGTTCGTTCCTTCGAAAACATCACCAATTGTCATTGATGTGCGAAACGTCGGATAAACGTCAAGTGTGATATGTCGTTCGATTTAGAAATAGAGTTTTTTAAGAGTAAAACAAAAAATGTTGACTATTTAAAAACGTTGGATTGTAAATACGTCACCTTGTAGAGCAGAAGAAGTGGCAAAGAAAATGTAAAGTTTATTTTGTCATATCTGTTAAAATAGAGTCAGAAGAAATTAAAATGAAATCGGGAGTTTTCGGTTTTTCCTCAATATCTTCGGAAATACGTCGTGTTGCCGGGTTTACTAAAGCGCAACTTTTCTCTAATTTAAATATCTATAATAGTTTTCTTTTGTCTATTATTCAATCGTAATTAATTTAAAAATAAAGTTTTATAAAATAGAAAAATACGATAACCCAACAAGACGGGGCGAAAACATCACCATTTTGCATTGATGATGTTTTTTTTCTATGCGAAACGTCGAATATATGTAAAATGTTATGTTTCGTTGGATTTGGAAGTAAAATTAGAGTTTTTTAAGAGTAAAAAACATTTTCAACTCTTAAAAAAATTGATGATGGTTGTGAAAAAAACGAAACGTCGGATTAAAAATCTAATTTACGTCACCTTATAGAGCAGAAAAAGTGGTAATGAAAATTTACAGCAATATAATATAGCAATTTACTTGTGACTTTTGAAATATAGCCAGAAAAAAAATTTAAATGAAATCGGGAGTTTTCGGTTTTTCCTCAATATCCTCGGAAGTAGGGTTCAGTAGAGCGCAACTTCTGTCTAAATATCTCTGTATCTATAATGATTTACGAGATCCGTGTAGAGTTGATTCTTATCGGGGACACCCTGTATATTATGTAATATAATGGAAAAGACGGGACGGTTTGCATAGGAATGTATTTGCCTCACTTTTGTAGTTCGAAGGGGCCGTTCCAATTACGTAGTACAGAGTAGGGCAGTCAAAGGTTAATCGGTCAAGATTCTCACGGGTAAGGGTAAAACCTGCATTGGAACAAAACCCTTGTTCGGCAAATTATAAGCTGGGATCCCCGTTTGACGGGTTAAAATGAATTATCCGGTTAAGTTTTAAATAAGCGGTTAACCGGTCACAATCAACAATTTTGCCAGCACTAGTACACAGTTCATAGCGCTTCTGAAATCAGCGATTTATATATAAAACTATCAAAATACGTGTTTGGAAATTATTTAAAATGTTCCTCTCTATCACCTTTGTCTTAATAGATTTTTCTTTTAATTTCAGATCACTAGTGAGCAAGTGCTAGATTCGTTCATAGAACGAATAAAAGAAGTAAACCCGTTGCTCAATTGCGTTGTTGCTGAGCGCTATGAAGAAGCAAGAAAAGAAGCTCAAGCGGCGGACAAGCTCGTCAAATCGGGAACAGTTTCCGAAGAGACTTTAGCCAAGGAGAAACCATTCCTTGGTGTGCCTTTTACCACTAAAGACTGTATAGCCGTTAAAGGTAAGTTTTGAAATTTATTTGCCATTATTAAGTTAAGAATAATGCACCGTTGCATTTTAACCCTGGTTTTCTTTTTAGCGACTCTAATTAGAGGAATCGGAGTTTTCGTCGACGTTTTCTAGGTACCGAAACATGCATTTGCACTTCACGGTACCTTTATAGAGGACGCGGTAGTACTGCCACGGGCAACATTGTATCTCTACAACAACTATTACATATTGTTCACGATAGATTAATTTTTTTCAATTTATTAATGCCAATTTTAAAACTTGTCTAAAATTAATTAAAAATAAATATTGGTGTTAATTTTGCTATATTAATCATCTTCTAATCTTCCTTCTTCACAATAGGTTAATTTTTTTTAATTTATTAATTACTTTTCTACAATATCTCTTCAAATAAATGAGATGTTTGTAAATTTTTCGGCATTCAATACTGAAGAGGGTGAAAAGACGTGAAAGGTTTTTTTTTTTACTTTTTTATAGTACCCCTTTAACTAAATGTGATTGTCAGACCCGTCATTGGTCAATAAGTTCCAAAAAAATAAATATATAAAAATAAATTTCTGGATTTTTTGAGAGTGTACACGCCTTTAAGAAGATGAAGATAGGTCGAATGTATTTTAACTTTTTACAAATTTCTTACATTCTACATAATCTTGAACTGGAAACTGGATTGTTGAATAAATGGAATTTGAAGATGATTTTTCCATCAATAGCTTTTAAATATAATTATCTAAAAGTTTTTCTTTGTTTTTTGACGTTTCACCCCTAGAGGGTTGAAATGTTATTTTACTTTTTACTTCGCTCGTAAAAGGAAAGTATTGTAATCACTAAAAAACTTACCCGATTGACTTTAAAGTTTGGTCAAAAATTGTGTGCCATAACTAATTGTCATATAATAATGAACTAGTAAATCTGTGGTAATAACACTGGCCGACAAGATTTTTCTAACACAGGCTAGCTCATGATTTTCACAATGGAAATACCCTCTCAATAATAAAAAAAATATTCGGAAAGCCCTAATACGTACCATTTTTTATTAGCCTAATTAGAACCTTTTATATTGGCAGGTAAACAATTTTATTGTGGGGCGGCTAAAATGGGTCCATTTTACAATGGAAAATGACCTAGACTGGGCTGTTTACAACATTAGACATAAAATAAACGTTAAACATCACTCTTCTGTTGAGTTTCGAATTGAGTGGTTCTCTGTATATCGATAAGCAAGTGTATGTGAAGACGAGAATGTCAAGTTAATCGCGCCGAAGTTGAAAAATTTCTCCTGACAAATTTTGTTATATTTGTGGAGAATTTCTGGTGAAATCACAAGCCAGGCCATTTTCCGAAAATGTAAAATAAGCCTACCTTAAATATTTTGGTGTGTTAATTGCGGATCAAGATAAGCGGTGTTAGTTGTAGTGTATCAATGGTGCAGTGGATGAAGGGAAAGAGAAAAAGTATGCCTTTTGCAGTTCCAATGGTATGGCGAGAACCCACCAATAATTCTGACGATTGTTATTTTTGCCTGACAAAGTCTGAAGGTTATTCCAAAAATACTACCTGTTCGTCATAATGCAAATTTGCCAGTGCCGATTGCGCCTATAAATTGGCAAGCTATTGATTAATGGAGATAACGCATCATCAGGCAGCTCAGAAGAACAGTGCACCGATCCCACTTTTACCACAGGTCCCAGTTCCGGCGAGCCACATTTGATTGTTCAAAGTGAATTAAATGATTTAGTACGTGATTTGGGGTTATCCAAGCAACAGTCAGAACTTCTGGATTCCCGTCTTAAGGAATGAAACCTATTGGCCAAAGAAACAAAAATTACGAATTTCAGAAAAAGAAATGCTATGTTTTCTGAATTCTACAGTATGGAAAATTCGTTGTGCGCGTGTACTGATATAAACAGTTTAATGCAGGAACTTTTATCACATAGACTCATCTAAATATAGCTTAAAAGCTGTTTTTGCATAATGGAAATTTAAAACCATTTATACCAGTTGCCCATTCAGTTGCAATGAAAGAAAATTATGAGAATATGAGCACGATTTTGGATAAAATAAACTACAATGAGGTATAAATGGCAGATGTGGGGACTTAAAAGTTATAACGATTGTAGTGGGACTTCAGGGGGGGGGGGATTTACAAAATATTGCTGTTTTCTTTGTTTATGGGACAGTCGTGCAATAAATCAGCATGTAACAAAAATTTGGCCAGAAAGAAGCGAATTTCAACCGGGATATCAATATGTTAAATTTATACCTCTTGTTGATCCCAAAAATGTCCTTTTGCCTCCTCTTCACATTCAACTTGGGCTGATGAAAAACTTTGTGAAGGCTTTGAATAAAGATGGTGATGGATTTAAATACTTAAGACAAGTCTTTCCCCCGTTAAGTGATGCCAAATTAAAAAAAAGGCATTTTTATTGGGCTATAAATCAGAAAATTGCTGGACGATGTCAATTTTACGGAAAAGCTTACCAGGCAGGAACTCAGAGCATGGAATTCATTTGTTAATGTAATAAGAGGATTTTTAGGCAACAATAAGGATGCAAGTTATGAACAATTAGTTAATGAACTCTTAGATGCCTATAAAGCACTTGGTGCCAGAATGTCATTAAAAATTCACTTCCTCCATTCCCATCTGTCATTGTTTCCTAAAAATTTGGGAGCTGTTAGTGACAAGCAGGGTGAAAGGTTTCTTCAAGATATCAGAACAATGGAAATTCGGTACCAAGGACGATGGGATCCAGCCATGATGGGTGACTAGTGTAGGAAAGATAGGACACCTTATAAACGGAAAAAATAAAGTTTAATTAATGTTTTAAGTTAATATTTTTCTCGTTTGCTTTTCTCTTAGATGTATGGTATGTTTAATAGGCGAAAACTGTAAACATAGTCAATAAACAGGGTTAAGAATTTTCTGAAATCATTTTTTCTATAGATATTAAGTATCGTAACATTCGATATGGTTCTACAACTCTAACAAGAAAACCCTACGTGCTACAACTTTCTATTTGTTATATTCGTATTTGGATAGGTCCATTCTATTAGATTATGCTATTCTGATTTGTGTTACAACAAAAAATTTTTTTTGTCGGCCAGTGTAATTAAAGATGGCGGAACAAAATGGCGCGCAAATAAAATGTTTGAATTCGTGAAAAAATCACCCTCTCATGTTTTAGCGTGCTAAAAAAATAAATTTTTATCATTTCCGTCGGTCCGTCTGTCGGTTTGTCTGTCTCTCTATCAATTCGCGGTATTGCTTAATAGCTACTCGTGAGATTGGCTTTAAATTTTAGACCCGGTAAAAATCCAATATGCCAGAACAAGATGGCGGACTAGTGAAACGTTAAAAAATTATTACTGAAAAACTAATTATCCAATTTACCCCAAATTTTGCAAACGAATTAAGTGTTACATAGGAATGAACTAGTAACATTTTGGTATGACTATAAGGTAGTAAAACAAAATGGCGGCCTAATAAAATACTGAAAAGAATCTACCTGATTGTATTGTGGTATTCAATATTATATATATATAAAAAAAAAATCTTATTCAATTGATTTTAACTTTTGCAGAAAAATTAAATCTGATAATAGGGATAAACTGGTACGAATTTAACATGACGTAACAAAATGGCGATATGTGTCAATGTAAAAACTACTTATAGAATTTATTTTAAATTATGCCCAAAAATCAAGTGTGGCGTAGATATAAACTGATAAAATATAGGTAGGAATCCAATATGGTGGATCAAAATTGCGGCCAATAAAAATGGTTGGAAAGACAGTATATATGGGTTACTAAATGACTATCTACAGAACTAAACTGGGTCACAGTTCTCTATTCCTAATAATAGGAAAGAGTCATAACGGGTAAAGTAAAATTACCGATTTTTACAATGCTTCTTCGAGTGAATCAGATTAAAGACAGTTCTTCGTCAAAGGTTTTCAACGTAGACATAATAACAGGGGGACACAACATATTGTTCTGCTTAATTCATAAAATCCTATACGTCTTGATGCAATGATTAACATGTAGAACAAATAAGGGTTACAGGAAAAAAATTCTATCATCCTTGTCGGATCCCACAAAAGGAAACATCGTAAATTTGTAATGACAGATTCTTTTTCTTCTTACCTTTAACTTATAATATATTAATGGACATGAGCGTAATATTAATAATAGTAATATTATTTAACCTAACCTAACAATCGTTTAACGGATAATCGATTAAAATTTATTATTACAGCAGGCATATTTATTTATTTATTTATTCATTTAAGTACATACAGAGTTATAAACTCCAAATTGTACAATGCCTTAAACTAACTAGAACTAAATTCTACTTAACAGTTTACAATTTACGAACCTTTTGTTTGAATGTTTCTAAAGAATGACAAAATAAATCAATGGTTCCAAAGTTGTCATTACAATTTACAAGCCTTTGTGTAAAACAGTGCATATTATAATTACTACGATGAAACTTACGTTGAAAGAATTGTCTAGATCTAGTTGCCCTTTGCAGAATACGAAAATATATTTTTGAAAAAAAATTGCTACATTTAATATGTCCATTCACTAATTTAAACCAAAAAAGGCAAAACGTTGTTTCTGCGTTGCCGGACACTTTCAATTCTAGCCAACTGTATTCGAGTATCCTATTGTAGATCTTAGTAGGGAAATTTTAGTGTATATAATAAACATTTTGCAAATCAATTTTGGAGATTTATTAGTCGACGTATACCATTGTTATAACTAGGATACCAAATGATGCTGGTATGTTCTAGGATACCCCTCACTAAACGGTTATACCAACCCTACTGTACTTACAAATTAATACCATACCGCGCACGCCAATTAATACGGGAAAACAACAACATTTTGATTTACCTTTGAAAGAGACGTTAGAGTTTAAATAGTCAACTCGCACAAACACTATCAAAAATAACTCAAAATCTCAAAAAAATCGTCCAGAAACAATGCTCTGACTCAAAGCAATACCGCTTTGTTCGATTTAGTAATGGCGGCCAAATACATTTTTTTAAAAAATCATTATAAAAAAATGTGTTCATTTCATTCAAAATTTAGGTGTGACATACGTAGAACGAAAATGGTAAAATATTGGTAGGAATCCAATATCTTGAAACAAAATGGCGCCCAAAAAAATGAAAAGTATATGTAGCACTTATATACTGTGACTATGTACTGAAGTAAACTGAGTTACACTTCGAACTATTACGAACAAATGGAAAAAAGACATACGAGGGATGTTCCGGGTAAAAAAAAATTACCATTTTTTTATTTATATAATAAAAATATTGTATTCTTAAATTCGACTAGCAGGTAAGTAACAATTTAAAGTGCGGGACAAGACAGAAAACCGGGCGGAGTCAATCGGTTTAGGAAGGTCGGCTAAGAAATCTCTTTAAACCAGTGGTGGCCCGTCGTTCTTTAAATAATATGGCACTCCTTTTTGACTATACGCACTTCAAATAATTAAAAAATGTAACTATGCTTAATGAACCTTTATCTATATTGGTCTGTTTTCTTTCGTGTACCGCACTTCTATATCTCTTCTGTGTTGCAAAAACTTGAATTTTGATTTTTCTTGATCGATTTACCTATAAATATATTTTTTCTTGAGTTCTATCATTAACGGTTCCAGGCTACTGCATACGTCCACTATTATTGGACCACCCACTATAGTGATACGCGATTTACAAGTCCAGATTTTACAAGGGCAGCCAGCATCAGATCCAATGAACGAGATTTATCAAAATTTTAGTTTATGCAGTTCGACTTTGGGCGACTCGGGTATGCCAAAAGTGGCCGTCTGTCTTCGTTTATCATATTACTTTATACAGGGGCCGTCATTGTGAAGTACTACACAGGGCGTTTCCTAATTGCGTGCCGGTATTAAAGTAGGTGTTTTTATGTCCTAAAAGTCTTTACTTTTGAAATACAGGATGGTAAAGTTTAAAAAGGAAACATTTTTTTCACCCCAATTCTCATGTATCAAATTTCATACAGTTATTTATCTATAATAGCATCAGAATTAGGATTTTAAAAAAATGTTTTTTTAAAACCCTGTGTCTCCAAAGTTAAGACTTTTAGGTTCATATTAAATTTTTTTCTTAAAATGGTCCAAGCATCACCCCCTTTAACATTAGCACGCAATTAGGAAACGCCCTGTATAGTACTTCACAATGACGCCCCCTGTACAAAGTAATATGACGGTCACTTTTGGCATACCTGAATAGCCCAAAGTCGAACTGCATAAGTTAAAATTTTTGATAAATCGTGTTCACTGGAATCAGTGCTGGCTCCCCTACTATAACTTCATTGATGTGTTAATTTTGGAAAAATATGAGTCTGTAGTTTTTCAAATATTAATTGCAATATTAGATATTTTTGACACCCGGTATTGAACAGAAAATTAATTATTTCGAAGCAGCTTATTGACAGCTACTTTATGAACAATTTTACATAATATATGAAAAAAAAGCTATTTTTGAGGTTGAAAATGATGAGGTTTCGTCGTAACTACTTGAAGATCCCAGTGTGATAACTAAATCGCCAATAACCGTTTCAAATTTGCCATCTACTTCCCAGTATTTATCTTCAATAGAACGAACATGTTTAACCCTTTATCGGTCAAGTTATAAAATTTAAAACATACATTTATTGGTCATTGTAACCATATGGATACGTTGAATTCAAACGCATCTTTTCCGCAATCCTTGTACTTTACAGAGTTTAGGGCAACGAAACCACTTGGTTACAACTGTGAGTAGGAGGGGGAACTAAGAGTCGAGGCGCGCTCGCGATAAACTGAATTTTGTTTGCCACGTGTGAAGACCTGTTGCGTTGTATTTTTGTGGTTATGTTGCAACTAGATATAAATGTAATTATTTGAACTAATAAAAATTATTCCAGTTTTATTCCAAATTTAGTGGTATTTTCTAGACATAACAGGTGAGTAATTTTATAGATTATTTTAGTATAAGCTTGAGGAGTTTCATAGAAAACTCTTGTAGAAATCAGCGTAACCATCTGGTTACATTGCCCACTGTAGATATCGATTTTTAGATTTTCGCGCCCATTTACCGCTATGGATGAATATAATTCAATTCCTTCTTGTTCCTTTTACGGAAAAAGTAAATTTCATCTGCCACCCCTTCCTCAAGTTTCGGATAATTCTGATTCATCAGACGATGAGGAAGAAATGACTTTGAAACAAATTCAAGACAAAATACGGGAAGCTAAGATTTTGTCGGAAGGTAACATTTCATAAAAGACTGCATTTTATTTTATATAATATTATAAAAATTTTAGATGGTAATATTTCGGATATCGACCATACCTCTGACGAAGAGGCAGAACAAGTTATTGAGCCACCCCTAAAGAAAAAAAAGAAACTACCAGAAGTAGCATTCAACTGGACCAAAGAAGATTTACCAAAAATTAATAGGAATGACACTTTTATTCCTGTTTTCAATGATGAAGTGCTCACTCCTATTGAATATTTTACCAAAATGTTTTCACTTGACATAATGTCTGATATCATTGAGCAAACTAATCTTTACAGTACTCAAGTAACAGGGACATGTATCGCGACGAACGCCAACGAGATGACAGATTTTATATCCTGTTTATTATATATGGGAATAATAGATCTTCCATCCTATCAAGATTACTGGGCAAGCGGTACACGTATTGAGCAGGTAGCATCCTTGATGCCAATTAGACGTTTTAAAACTTTGAGGCGTTTTATACACTTCAATAACAACAATGACATTACGGATAATACTACTGACCGATACTTCAAGGTACGTCCTTTTGCAGAAAAGATCCGAGCTAATTTTCGAAATTATCATACTGATAATCAGTATTCAGTGGACGAGACCATGGTTGCCTATAAAGGGACCCGGGCAGGCAATCTACGGCAATATATAAAAAACAAACCCCATAAATGGGGGTACAAATTTTTTGTAATTGCAGGAGTTTCTGGCTACGTCCTGGACTTTATACCATACCAGGGAGCTACCACTTTTTCTCAACTTGTTGGAACCAGAAATGAAATAACTGAAGAAGAATCAAATTTGGGCGTTGGAGCTTCCATTGTTATAGCCCTTTCAAAATCCCTGCATGACCCTGATAATTCAAGTCTCTTTTTCGACAATTATTTTGCAGGCCTGCAACTTTTCCTTTATCTCAAAAATAAAATGAAAATATATAGCCTTGGAACACTACGTAGCAATAGAATCGCTGGATGTCCCATTGATACAGACAAAGTCCTACAAAAACAAGGGCGGGGAAAATATGACTACAAAATTGACAAAGACATCATCATTACAAAATGGGTAGATAATAAACCTGTTTTATTAGGAAGTACCCTTTATGGCGTAGAACCGCTAGGTACTGTAAAAAGATTTTGCAAAAATGCCAAATCAAAAATAGATATAGAGTGTCCATCAATAGTTATACAGTACAACAAACATATGGGGGGTGTTGATACAGCAAACGCTCTAATGGGTCTGTACAAAACTCCCCATAAGGCAAAGAGATGGTATTTTTGTATTTTTGCTTACCTCCTTGATGTATCTGTGGTAAATGCATGGCTGCTTTACAGAAAAGACTGCGTTGCTCTAGGCCAGAAAAAATACATGCCACTTAAAAACTTTAGGCTAGATATTGCCAAGTCTTTAAGTAGTTGTGGAAAGGAAGCCAGAAAGGGCCGACCTAGTGCTGAAAGTACTGATATACCCAAAATTCGGCGGCCAGTTGTTGAAAGGCCACATAACGCTTCAAGGTTTGATTCCTTGGGACACTGGCCTCTATATACCAGTAAAGGCAGGTCCAGAAATTGTACTAAAGGGACGAGCCGCATGAAATGTATTAAATGCGACACCAGACTATGTTTTACAGAAGCAAAAAATTGTTTCAAAGATTTTCATGTTAATCAAAATTAAATTGATTATTATAATAAAAACAATTTTATTTAATAAAAAAGTTCTTTTATTGTTCAATGTTACCATATGGTTACAATTCATATTTTCATAAAATTTATAAGTAAAGAAATATAAATACTAATAAATAGATCAGCATTTTTTTCTGATATAACAGCAGAAGTTTCAGAATTTTACAAGACGTTCTTAGCGTTGTGACCGTTAACGGTTATAAAAATCTATGTTACCATATGGTCACATAAACCGATAAAGGGTTAACATACGATTTCCAATTTTCAGCCGATATTGAGTCAATCGTTTCTAATGTTATTTTATTTAAATCTTTAATTGAAAGTTCACCGGTGTTGCGCTCTCAAATATAGTTTTTTACTCCTGTCCATGTCAGTTCAAGAGGGTTGAGGTCGCACGTGTATGGAGGCAGCCTTAAAGGTGTATGACCGAGGTTGCGTAAAAGACCTCCAATTTTATCCTTTTTTTCTCTAGGCTTGTTGGCTGATATTACTTCAAATAATTGATATTTTCTCTATGTTGGATCACATACAAGATTGTTCGATTTAAGCCACGATATCATATGAGCTTTTGTAGAGTATTTAGTTGGCACTTTATCTGCTACGTGAGAATGATAAGACGCATTATCCATTACCACGAATGATTTGGGGGGAATGTTAGGTAGAAGCTTCTCGGGCAAAATTATCTCTATTCATATGTCCATGATAGTCTCCAGTTGTTAGTCCCTAACGAAAAACTAAAGCAGCACCTGGAACAAATCCGGCTTCTGAACCAGCATGAACTATAATAAAGCGACTACTAGAGCGGATTCCCTAAACAACACCTGTAACACTTTCACTTTGCTAGCATTTGTTCACTGTCATATCATTATCTACCCAGGTTTCGTCTAGATACACAATATTGCGTCCTTCTTGCCTATATTGCCTTACAGTTGAAAAATATTTCACCCGTCAGTAAAAAATATTTGGTCTCTCAATGAGCATTTTTCGTGTATTTTGGCACTTGTGCCAAACAAAACCATTTGATCGTAAAAGCCGATTTAAGGTTTTATACCCGTACGGAAAATCTATTTTGCTCTTTACAGCATGAAGTAGGGGTTTGCAGGTCAGAACCTTCTTCAAGTTCATATAAAAATCCTCTATTGTTCGTCGAATTACTCGAAAATCACCATCGTCAATTTTATCTTTGTATGATAATCGAGGTCTTTTTTACGAGGAGATTTTAAAGGTGAAGTAGAACATGAGCGATCATTATGTTCTCTGTGAATTTTTCTTACACTATTTTCCGAAACACCGGTGTAAAATGCAGCGCGTTCTGTTCGATTTTTAATTGGAATAGTCAAACTATTATTTTCAGCTTTTCCAGTACAGGCCTCTCTAACGCTCGCAATAACTTCACGTGCACCGCTTCGAATTGTTTTTCCTCTTTTGCTCGCCATCGTTACTTTGAAATAATAATTCAAATTCAAAATGTATAGGCGCCGCTGAAAATAGCTAGAACCTTTTAGCGGCAAGTGGATGGAGATTCTAGGCACATCCCAATTACAAGTGGACCAGTGCGAAATTTACTAAATCCTCGATTAATTTTCCGTACCGCTTAGCTGGCGCACTTTATAGGTGAAGCGGCAAACTATTACAACAAATAAAATAACATAAAATTTATATGCGTACACAAATTTTATTTTTTCGCTTGCTTAAGACTATGAACCTTTATTTTAAGGACCGCCCGGTTTTCTTTCATGTCCCGCACGTTAATAATAAATTCACTATGTTTAAATAACATTGAAAACTGTAATTGTAAAATATTAAACTAGTCCGACGACAAAATTCAACTCAATAATTTTTTTTCTAAAGTTCTTATTTATCCTTTCGAAATTCCCTGGTAGATAAAAATTCGCGTAGCGCGAAGCCAAACTACTTTTAAACAGCTCGGTAACAGGAGCCAGTGTCGATCGGGTTTGAAACTCTGCGATTTTCAAAATGCCGACGGTCTAGTGCTGCAACTTATATTTTTATTCAGTAAACTTTGATTATGGGGAACTTTGTATCTCTGACACAGTCTTTGATATATTTTTTTGGATTTTCTTAAAAATAAATAATATATTAAGATCCCGTCGTCCTTTTCTTATTTCTTAAGGCCGTTTTACATGCTGCTATTCTCCTTTGCAATATGCAATAGTCTTGAACAAAGGCAAGCACAGTTTGACAAAAGGTTCAAATGTCTTGCCACTGCGCATGCTTTTGTTCAAGACTATTGCAACTTGCAAGAAAGAATTGCAGCATGTAAAACGGCCTTAAGAGACGCTGTTTTTTGCGGTAACCTCTTCGTATGAATTATAGTTGGTGCAGATGGTTTGCTACGACTATTCTGAATATTTTCCCTATACTATTTTCATGATTTTCTGGCGTTATTGTTGTTTTTGAAATAAACCTCGGACATTTTGAACCTTTCGACAATCTAATAGCTCATTTTTTAAGGATTAGCACAAAATAAATGTCACGACATTCGAAAAATAAAGCTTTATGTCCAGGTAACAGCAGCTATCTAAATATATAAGCAATTATATCCAAAAAATCCTAGTATTTCGTAATTCTAAAAGAATTCTAATTTCAAAATTAATCGAGATATTTCCATTTCAAGAGTTATCTGGATCACCATGTACTTGCGTCAAAGTGCACGGACTGCACGGGCTCAGTTAGTCATGATATAAAAGGTGAACGAATAGAATATTAACAAAAAATTGTTTAATTTCCTCATGAGTCATGCAATAAAAACATGTCATTGCCGTGTATTTAATTGAGTTCTCGTTTTATTTAAACGCAGCCATTACTTCAACATACATTTTATGTTTATTGCTGGTTCAAACGTTCGTCGACAACAAAGGTGTGTTGTTGACCTTAACCTTGACAAGTGTTTCACACCTGTAACATCTTTCAATTAGAACAGTTTATTTTTTCGAGGAACGTTTAATATTTAAACAAATATCGATTATTTATATTCGAGACTGATATAAACTGTTTCTCGGCAAATCAGTTTCCTTGAATTTTCGTTATTTCTAGTTTTTTCATTGTTAATTAACCTACATATAATATTGCCGGAATCCTAATAAAGATAATAGAATTCGCAGCAAAAGAATTTTAAAATCGGTTATTGTCTACCTATCAAGTAGTTTCTTTTTTTTTAAACATTGATAATTAAATTATGATACTTATGCTTGAGGCTTATCGCATTTTAAAGACAGCCGTGCACAATCGTAATCTACAACTATCTATATTATTTTTTAAAATGATTATTTACTTATTAAGTTTAATTTGATTTTATGTGATTCTACAGCCGCGTTGCCGTACGTCCCAATTTTTGCGGGACTTCCCGATTTTTGATCCAAATAAAAATGTCCCGAAAACCTCGATTTAAAACAAAAGTTGTAGTTAAAGTGTAGTTTTTACACAAACATCCTTTTCTAGTACGGAAAGACATGTGTAGACAGCATTCCCAGTTCCTCAACTACTTTTCCCAAGCTGTTAGTGAGAGCAGAATATCAATGTCTCGATATATATCCTGCAATCCCACGACCAAAATATGGGAAATTTAAAATTAAAAATTAATGTCCGGAAATGTTTTCAGAAATCACACGAAATTATCCGAAATGTTCGAAAATTCTAGGAAAATATCCAGTCATATTCAGAAATTATAGGAAATTATCAGAAATGTTGGGAAATTTTAGCAAATTATTCAGAAATCTAACAAATTATGAGAAATTTGAAGTTTTTTTTTGTGATAATTTTGGAAATCGGGTATAGGTCCAGACATTTTTAACTCGTGAGAGGTTAAGTAGAATTTCAGAATTACACAAAAAGGTAAAATTGTTATTAATAAAAATTCTATGAATTTTTTAACATTGGATTTAAATAATGTTACAATCTGTTTATTTTTAATTTGTATACCAAGTTTTTCGAAATGAATAAATATGTTCGGCATTAAATATTTTAAATATTCTTGTTTGCGGATGATAAATTATGATTGATCTATAAAATTCCCGATTAGCAGAATAAAAAATCTGGCAACGCTGTTCTACAGTGACAGGGTGCCCCAAACTCAGTGGCCTATGAGAAGTATCTGTGGAACCGATAAATAAATTGTTTTAAAAATTTGGTAGACTGTTTTTAAAATATTTAAATTTTGCGGTGTTGCCGCTTCTACCTTTAACCGGTGGCAACATCCGTTTTCTAAATGAAATGCCCTGTTGATTATTGCATTTTTGAATTGTCCTGAACTTTCTAATAATTTTTTGTGTTATGTTTCCTATATCTAAATTCAAGAGAATGGAGCCTGAAAATTGACATTTTTGACCCTTTGAGGCTCTATAACTCCCAAACGACTTAACTTGCAACAAAATGAATTTCACTTTCCTATCCTGCTGGCCGTAAATATTGCATTTGTATTTAAAAAAAATTGATGATGGTGGCGCGAAAAAGAAACGTCGCATTTAAAATTTGATACTGCGGTCTTGTAGAGAAGATAAAGTGGCTACAATAATGTGAAATTTATTTTTAAATACCTATTGAGATAAAGTCAGGAAAAAATAAAAATGAAATCGGGAAAAATCTTATTTATGCGAATATCTCCGGAGTGGTTGGGAATTTTATCAATTTGTAAACGGAATACTATTAAACACTATATTGCGCATCTTCGTGTATTTTTTAACCTACTTTGTATCTCTTACGGTTTTCCAGATCTCCATGCATATTGCATACACTCAAATTTGTAACACTCTGTATAGTCAATAAAATGCAATTTCTATCAATTTTTTTTACATAAATTCCTGGTACAACAAATAAAATTGTTTTTTCTTGCCTTTCTTAAATGAAATTATCATTTTTGGGTTTTTGGGGTGCATTGATATATCTTTTTTCAACTGAAACCTAATTCCCTGTATCTAGACTTATAAAATGGCTAGAGTGAAAATCAAAAAACCATTTAGGCAAAAAGATCCATAGTTCACAAAAGTTGCATAATAACAGGTATATTGTAATCGACAATCGTCTTACATCTGACATAATTTCAAAATCGAATAATAAAAAAATCTATAGAATACATTAAATCAGTGTTAGATACACCCTGTATCTAAACCTATATATATGTATATATATATATATATATATATATATATATATATATATATATATATATATATATATATATATATATATATATATATATATATATATATATATATATATATATATATATATATATATATATATATATATATATATATATATATATATATATATATATATATATATATATATATATATATATATATATATATATATATATATATATAATGTGTTGGTACATCCGTTCACTACTGTCGTTCTGAAAGGAACAGTTTTGCTGACGTTTCGCCAAAATCACATTTGGCATTTTCGAAGCTTTCTTTCTCGCGTCTGAATAGAGACTGATGTGTTGGTGACTGCGACGCTTCCTTTTATACCCCTACTCGGGGCCGAAGGTTATATCTGCGCAGGCGTTGGTCGTTATTTATGTGTTCCGGATGGTGATGTTGTTGTTGCGCTAATTGCGCTTGAGTTTTTGCGATTTTAGATTTGTCGATTATTGTCTTCCATACTGTTGGTAGTTTTAATGATTCGTCCCTTTTATTCAAATCACCTTGTTTTTCAATTTCTATGGCTTCTCGGATTATTCTGGTCTTATAATGTTCTATATTGACAATCTCCCTACACCCATCGAAATTTATTTTAGGGCCGGTTTCCTGATGATGTAGGAATAAAGCTGAGGTTGTTTGTCTATTTCTGATGCTGAGTTTATGCTCTTCCACTCTTGCTGATATTCGCCTGTTAGTTTGCCCTACGTACAACTTTTTTTATCTTTTGGGTTTCCGAGTAGTTTACCTATAGTTGTTTGTGGCTTGTGTATTGTTTGTATGTTGTGTTTCCTCAGAATTCTTCCGATTCTGTTTGTTGTGCCTTTTACATATGGTAAGACTACTCGTTGCTTTCCCGGTTCATATTTTTTGTTGTTCGTTGTTCGGGAAACCTGTGCATTAATAGCTTTCTCTATGGTGCGATTTGTGTAGCCATTTTTCTTTAAAGAACTAGATATTACCTTAAGTTCGTTTTGTCTCGTCGAACGAATCGTCAACGACCAACGCCTGCGCAGATATAACCTTCGGCCCCGAGTAGGGATATAAAAGGAAGCGTCGCAGTCACCAACATTTCAATCTCTATTGAGACGCGAGAAAGAGAGCTTCGAAAATGCCAAATGTGATTTTGGCGAAACGTCAGCAAAACTGTTCTTTTCAGAACGACAGTAGTGAACGGATGTACACCCGGAATGAAAACGAAATATACATATATATATATATATATATATATATATATATATATATATATATATATATATATATGTATATGTATATATATATATATGTATATATATATATATATATATATATATATATATATATATATATATATATATATATATATATATATATATATATATATATATATATATATATATATATATATATATATATATATATATATATTTTTACTCCTTCACGGATGGAAAAATACAATGTGTTTTCATTCCGGGTGTACATCCGTTCACTACTGTCGTGCTGAAAAGAACAGTTTTGCTGACGTTTCGCCAAAATCACATTTGGCATTTTCGAAGCTTTCTTTCTCGCGTCCGAATAGAGACTGAAGTGTTGGTGACTGCGACGCTTCCTTTTATACCCCCACTCGGGGCCGAAGGTTATATCTGCGCAGGCGTTGGTCGTTATTTATGTTTTCCGGATGGTGCTGTTGTTGTTGCGCTAATTGCGCTTGAGTTTTTCCGATTTTAGATTTGTCTATTATTGTCTTCCATACTGTTGGTAGTTTTAATGATTCGTCCCTTTTATTTAAATCACCTTGCTTTTCAATTTCTATGGCTTCTCGGATTATTCTGGTCTTATAATGTTCTATATTGGCAATCTCCCTACACCCATCGAAATTTATTTTATGGCCGGTTTCCTGATGATGTAGGAATAAAGCTGAGGTTGTTTGTTTATTTCTGATGCTGAGTTTATGCTCTTCCACTCTTGCTGATATTCGCCTGTTAGTTTGCCCTACGTACAACTTTTCACAGTCCTGGCACGGAATACTGTACACTCCGTGGTTTTCCAGTTTGATTTTATCTTTTGGGTTTCCGAGTAGTTTACCTATAGTTGTTTGTGGCTTGTGTATTGTTTGTATGTTGTGTTTCCTCAGAATTCTTCCGATTCTGTCTGTTGTGCCTTTTACATATGGTAAGACTACTCGTTGCTTTCCCGGTTCATATTTTTTGTTGTTTGTTGTTCGGGAAACTTGTGCATTAATAGCTTTCTCTATGGTGCGATTTGTGTAGCCATTTTTCTTTAAAGCACTAGATATTACCTTAAGTTCGTTTTGTCTCGTCTGTGTTTCAGTTAGTCGCACGGATCTAGATATTAGAGTATTTGCCACAGCTTGAATTTGTGCTGGGTGATGATGTGATTTTGCATTTAAATATCTGTCTGTATGTGTTGGTTTTCTATACACGGTGTATTCGAAATGTCCGTTATGTAGTTTTGTGACCAAAACATCTAAAAATGGTAGTTTGTTGTTTTCCTCTAACTCTAGAGTAAATTGTATTCTGGGGTGGATTGAATTTACGTGAGTCAGAAATTTTTCGAGCTCTGCATGACCATGTTGCCATATAATAAATATGTCATCCACATAACGAATCCATAATTTGGGTTTTAAACTTGCTTTCTCAAGAGCTTCTTTCTCGAAGTATATCATAAATAAATTCGCGACTACTGGTGATAGCGAGGACCCCATTGGAGCACCATCCATTTGTTTATACATTTGCCCGTTGAAAGAAAAATAAGTATTTTTGTGGCAATGCTCCGAGAGTTCTATTATATGTGCCTGGAAATCCTCGTTCATAGCAATCTTATCCAATGCTTCGTCGATGGGAATACTGGGATATAACGATTTGACATCTAGGCTTGCTATGATGTCGTTTTTTTCAAGGACGATGTCTCGTATAATTCGAGTGAAATGCTCCGAGTTTTTTACAAATGAATCAGCTTTTTCTACTGTTGGTTGCATAATTTCAGAAAGGTATTTCTCCAGTTTTTGTAGCGGCGAATTAACAGCACTAACAATAGGTCTGATAGGCGCGCCTGGTTTGTGTATTTTTGGTAAACCATAGAGTTTAGGACATCTGCTCGACTTTTCCCGTGGTATGATTTTTTGTTGAATTTCGGGGTTTATTGGTGAAATTTTTATTTTATTTTTAGTTGTTTTTTCTAGGTACGTTGTCGGGTCCCTTGGAACAGGCCTATAACAATTGTCTTGTAGGATATCCTGCATTTTTTGTACGTAATCTTAAGTATTCATAACCACAGTTGCGTTTCCTTTATCTGCTGGAAGGATTATGATGTTTTTATTTTTTCGGAGGTTTATTAGGGCCCTTTGTTCGGTGGCATTTAGGTTTTGTTTTGGTGTTTTGCTTGATCTTAAAATTCTTGCCACCTCTTGTCGAATCTCCTCTGCTTTTGTTTCTTCAGAGGGGTCAAGGACAGCTTCCACTCCAGCTATTATTTCTTCTTTAGGGATTTCCTTAGGAGATATCGCAAAATTAAAACCCTTACTCAGTACGGATTTTTCACTTTCTGAGAGACTGTAGGATGATATATTATGTACTAATTTATCGACGTCTACTGACGATCTTTGTGGCTGACTCGACTTTCTTAGAAGATTGTCATACTTTTTCGAAAGTTTATCTGTCTTAATATTCTTATTTGTTTCTGTTCGCCAAAAAGCCAAAGTTTCTATGCGATTCCACAATAAAGGGTGAATGATGTTACTTAGTTTAAGGTGTAACTTTAAAAGTTCTTTCTCTGTCTCGGCTAGTTGTTTTCTAGTTTGATGGATTTGTTCTTTTAATAACGCCTTACTAGCATTTTGAAGTATGGTGTTAGTTTTTCTAGTTTTAGTATGATAAGACAACAGTGTAAAAGTAGGAAGTAAATCGCTGTCACGCCACCTAATTTGAAAGGTTAGATCACATAAAAGATTAGTTTTCTTACCTCTCAGTCTCTCATACATCTTGATTGTCTTGAAAATCTCCTCCCCGTAGAGGTGTATAGTGTTGATTTTTACTATTCGGACGCGAGAAAGAAAGCTTCGAAAATGCCAAATGTGATTTTGGCGAAACGTCAGCAAAACTGTTCTTTTCAGAACGACAGTAGTGAACGGATGTACACCCGGAATGAAAACACATTATATATATATATATGTATATATATATGTATATATATATATATATATATATATATATATATATATATATATATATATATATATATATATATATATATATATATATATATATATATATATATATATATATATATATATATATATATATATATAGATATATATATATATATATATATATATATATATATATATATATATATATATATATATATATATATATATATATATATATATATATATATATATATATATATATAGATATATAAATATTGTATATTACTTGTTTAATGCAACTATATGACTGTTATTGTTTGCTAGTTGTATACATGTATGTTTTCTTTTTTTGACAATTTATCTTTTTTTTATTTTATTTTTATAGTTCCCTGTAATGAACTTATCATAAGTTGGTTAGGACTAAAGTTGTTAATATTATTATAACTTTCGTTTCACCCGTTATGCAATAAATACTAGAGCGGACGCATATATAACCTTATAAAGTGTAATTATCAGTTGCCGCCAATTATCTTATTACATTTCCTGATGTAATGTATTTGTATTTGAGTTTAAACAATAATGATTAATTGATAGAACAATTCCCATGGTCTAATTTATGAGCACTAATTATTAAAACGCACTGGCTTTTTTGCCTTTTTAATTAAGCGTTATTTACGTAAATATATTTATTCAACGATTATTAATAATAATAAACGAAAGCGATACATCTATTGCCTCTGGCAGATTTTTTTTAGCTTTCAGAGAGGAAGTTTTTCACTGCGATGCTATGAAAATTGATAAAATATTGGAATAGAATATATTTTAATTAATAAAATTATTTTTTTTTGTAACTTGACAGATTTAAAATCATATTTTCGGAATATTTGTCGTAATAACTGTTATATAATTTTAAAATTTTTAATAGTAATAACTCATTGCTACAGTTACTAAAAGAGCAAACGTGTTATTTTGTAAATTACGTGTTTTAGCAGTAATAAAAAAGACATGTTTTTTAAATAATGACAGGAAAAATATTTTGTGCTGTGATATAGCATACAGGTTGTTTCTGAATAAGTGTCCGATATTTCACAGGCTAATTCCTCAAGTATTTTTAAGGCAAAATGTTAATATAAACGTGTGGACTAAAATATTTCGTTCTCGAGATACAGGGTGTCAAAGATTAGAAGTTTGAACTTGATCTTAATTTAACTCTTATTTGTACATGTTTTTTCTGACTTCCAATGGCTCGTAACTTTTTTCTACGACCTTGTATTACATTTTTGGCCAAAAAAATTAATTTCCCAATTCTTTTTACGTAAAAAACTTATTAAAATCTACTGTTTCTCGAGATTTATGATCTTTATGAGAATTGTATGAAACAATATCATGGAGTATATATAACAATTTATTTAATCATCATATACATTTCCGACAATGGTTTATAAAAAACAATGCAATAATAAAACAACAAACAATAAAACACTAGATTTTTTTAATCACAACAGTTGTTGGAAATGTCTGGATGTCCTCTTTTCACCGGTTTATGCAGTTCCTTTGTTGTTCTTCATTTTGAATCGAAATTTGGTGAACGAGGGTCTTAAGATGACCCCAAGGAAAATAATCCAGGCAGTTAAGGTCTGGTGAGCTAGGGGGCCATCAATGAAGCCCTTCTCGTCCTATCCAGTGATTATTGAAAGTTTGATTTAAAAATTGTCGCGTTTCTATTCTAAAATGTACTGGTGCACCGTCATGCATAAACCACATTTTCATTCAAAGTAAAAGTGGCACATTTTCAAGCAAAACGGGCAAATGTTCTTCGAGAAATTCACGATACCTATCGCCGTTTAATCTTCCCGGAAAAAATAAACATATCAGAAAATCTCCCAGAATTCCAGCCCTGTTCTTGAAAATGCGGTTCCTCTATTGAGTCTTTTGCATGGAGGTTATCCTCTGACATACATGATTATTATGAAAATTGCGAATAGGATTGCGTGAGTAGTCCATGAACATGATTTGATTACCAAACGGAGGATTTTGTATTTGATTTAAATTTGAACACGAATTGGAAAGTCACGAGGGTGAAGTGCCTGAACCCTCTAAATGTGGTAGGGATAAAGCTTTAATATTTTTTTATTGATTTAATTCACTGTAACAATTTAAATAGTTGAAACGTTAAAAACACTTTTTTAAAACATATTTAGAACTATTACTAGCCAAAAATCGTTAAGCTTTAAGTTGTTTTGCAAATAAGTCATTTAAATATTGCTTTTGCTTTTTAAAAACATCGGTCTCTATGGTTATCTTACAGTTTATTTTATGTTGCTTTGGTTTTTTATAAGAAAACTAAAAAATCATGTATATTGTTGAATTCGTTTTTAAAACACATTACGGATTTGGTATTTTTTAAAACTAAAACAACTTAGCTCTTTCATAATAATAAAAAACAAATAGAATAAATCACCGAAATTTATAAAAATCGGTAAATTTCCTGTACCCGGAACAAAATTTGAAGTCAATCGTGTAGGGAGTCAAGCTATGCCGTGAAATGACTGACAGACCGACAGACGGACCGACGGAATTGACAAAACGTAAATTTTCGTATTTAGGGACGCTAGAACGGGAAGATATGTAAAACTTGAGAGGGTGATTTTTTCACGATTACAAACATTTTATTTGGCCGCCATTTTTTTCGGCCATCTTGAATTAGTACCACAATTTCACTAGTTGATCCCTATACCTCAGTTAGTTATGGTACACAATTTGAAATCAAACTATTAAGCAGTTTTTTCAGGCTAAATGTTTAAATATTATATTAAGCCGCCATTTTATTCCACCATCTTGGATTCGTACCAAAGTATCTTAAATATGTATTCGATCTGTTTCAGACCTAATCCATTCCTCCGGCCTGTTCGCCCGGAAGCACATGCGCGCAGAAGCGGACGCCGCGTCCATAGCCCGGCTGAGACAGGCAGGCGCCATCCCCATAGGACTGACAAATGTATCGGAGCTGTGCATGTGGTGGGAGAGCGCGAACAACGTACACGGCCGCACGAACAACCCGTACGATGCGAGTAGGATAGTCGGAGGTTCGTCTGGAGGGGAGGGTTGCGCGCAGGCGTGTGCCGCCTCCGCCTTCGGGATCGGTTCGGACATTGGCGGGTCGATAAGGATGCCTGCATTTTTTAATGGTAAGTAAAAAACTGTTAATACATATAAGTAAGTGTATATATTGTAATTATATTTCATATTTAGTTTTCTTCACTCGTTACAACGTAGATTAAAAAACAATCTGTTTATTTTCGGGACTTTTTGTTCATTTCCTCATATAGAAACTTTGAAATTCCAATACTATGCAGTACTTAGATGTCAAAATACCGTACCAAAAAAATTTATATATATAAGTATTTTTTCTATTCCGGCTTTCTCTTCGCCCCTTCTATTTATTATCAGAACTCATTATTTTCGATTATACAGGGTTGAGTATAAGTTTGCCACAAACTAAACTTACATTTTTTTTTGGTTTGTGGGGTCTATACAGAGCCGTTCAAGATTTATGGCTACTTTTCGAAAATATCAAAGGTACATTTGAAGCCCTGTATTTTTTTTAGTGCGTTAGCATACATCATTTTAGCATGGTAAATACTTCAAAATGTGGTCTTGTGTCAACTTTAGTATTCTTTGGGAACGCTGTACAGGGTAACTAAAAATCCTGTATGCAAATTTTCTCGAATAATTTAACTGGAACGCCTTGTAAATTATTATTTTAGTATTTTCAGATTTCTTCTTTTTTGGTCATTCACCTAATATATGGTTTGTGGGGCCTATATAGGGAGTCGTTCAAGATTTATGGCCAGTTCTCAAAAATATTAGAGGTGGATATCTCAACTAATTATGGTAAAATATTGCCAAAATGTTCTTCTTTCAACGTTATATTTTTTTTATTTATTCATACCATCATGGGTGGGTCGAAAAAGTTTAAAACATCAAAAAATAAAAATTATCACTTATAAAATGAGATTTAATCCAAAAATTTCACAAATACAAAAGAATATTACAATGATCTAGTAATAGAAACTGGTTATTCCGAATTTTATTGTTATGATTTATGTATTAGATGCAAATGAAAGGATTTGTTTGTTAGCGATAAGAATATATCACGAAAAGTATCCTGATAGAATACAAGCACGATAAGAGCTTTTGCAAGATTATACAACGGTTTGATGAGACGAGCCAAACCTGTTTTAAACTAGTTAGGGCAGCTAGGACATCTAAATAACTAATTTAAACTACTTGTTAAACCCTAGAGTTATTAGAATGTAAAAATAAAAATAATAATAATAATCAAAAAACAATAATAAGTAACAAATCGTATAAAGCAGCAAAAACTACGTAATTAGATGTTCGAAACGACCACCGTTTTGCTAGACATAATATTTAAACGATTTTCATAAGATACGTCAACATCTCTTAATGCATTAAAATTAATATTGTTGGGAATTTATCCCTAGTTATAGATTTGTTAAGTTTTAGGTGATTTTATTTATTAATTTTTATCCATGTAACGACTAAGATAGTATCAAAACTCGTTCTCGAATATTCTGTTATTCTTTTCACCTGTAGTATTTAGATTATTCTAGAATTTTCTAGATTATTCCATCCTTTTCTAAAGGCTATACAAGCGCACCGCAAAACGACATTTTTTTTTTCAGTTTGTTTTGAGATTTTGAAGTGTTAACAAGTTAACAGTTTACTTTAGTTGCCGCTGTTAGCTATAACTAGTAAGTATTTGCCTGTAGCACCTGTAAGCTGTGTTTTGAATAAAAGCAGGAAATATCAGTGTGCAGTAAGCCTTTCTTCAAAAAAATGCGGACCGATGACAAAACTGCCAACAATTCCACTTCAGATGTTAAGAGTCTGCCCATTTGGACTACTTGTGCGAATATAGTGGGGATTTTCAGTCGCGTAAATTACGTGTATTAACATTTCCATTTTTGTGGAATGTTGCTACTAACTCAAAGTTAGTAAGTAGAGTTGGCTCTCTCTGAATTTGTTGTTGTGCCCAGTGACAAAAATCTAGTCGCCTGTGATAATCATCATCATCCAATTCTGTTTCCTTTGCAATTCTTCTTGAGCCAATATGTTGGTCTTCTATAACTTTTAGGTTTACTACTATCTCGTTCTCCTCATTTAAAACAGCTTTGGCTCGAACAGTTTTCGTGTATTCTACATTTCCCATCTCGTCAAACCGTTGCTTAAGCCTTTCAAAAGCGCTTCTGTGTGATTGTCTTTTATCAGGATACTTTTCGTGATATATTTTTGTCGCTAACAAACAATTATTTTATGTTCCTAACACATAATTCATATCCATCATTTCTTGTCTATTAAAATTCATCTTTGCGTCTTTCAATATAGAAGCTGTACTTAATTTTAATACAAAACTCGAGCACCAGCATTACTTGACCATTTAAATTTGTATTTTTGACGGTTTAATTTCATTTGTAAAAATAAGGCACACTACATTTTTGTGTTATTCACTGACGAAGCAACATTCCACCAAAATAGAAATGCCAAAACATAATTTTCATTATAATATAACATTACTGAAAAATCTCATTTTACTCGCACGACTAGTCAAAATAGGTGGGCTTTAACGTCAACTGTACTTCTAATATATTCAAAATGTGGCCAAAAATCATGAACGATCCTGTATAGACCCCACAAACCCTATATTGGGTGAATGGCCAAAAATCTGGAAGTTCCATTTAAATTAATCGAAAAAAATTGCATCCAGGATTTTTATTTACTACTTACTATTTATTAAAGAAGACCACATTTGTTTTTATCATGCTAAAATGATTTATGCAGGGTGTTAGATGTACCTCTGATATTTTCGAAAAGTGGCCATAAATCTTGAATGACTGTATAGACCCCACATAGTGATTGGTCAAAAAGAGAGTAATCTGAAAATAAAAGAATTTACAGGTTGTTCCATTTGAAAAAATCTAAGTTTGGTGTGTGGCAAACTTATCCTCAACCCTGTATAATCGAAAATAATTTTGAGTTGTAACTCTCAGCAGTCCCTACAACTTTCATATAATTTGTTTCCAATAACCGAGCTATTGAACTTGAACGCACTGTTAGAACACCCTGCAAATTCAGGGTGAAACAGGGCACAGGACTGACCGCCATTTTTTAAGTTTTGAATACATCAAATTTGAAATTTGACATATTCCTACAGTTACTTATATATATAAATATATATATATATATATATATATATATATATAATATAATATTAAAATGATTCGGATGTTGGGATTGAGATCGTTGTGCAACAGGCACCAGTAAAAATGGAACTGTGTTAAAATTTTATAATTGAAAATTTTCAAGTAAAAGTTTATTTATACACGGGAAATAGACTTAGAAATATAGAAGTAATCCAAATTTGTATATATAATTTATAAATAATGAAATATGTCACACTGACTGACACTGAAACATCGTTTGCATTCAAAATACCTACATACTATAAGATCGTTTTGAATTTCAATATAATCGTTACATAATATTTATTTTTAAATTTCATTATTTTCTACGTCAACAATTTTAGAAAGAAATATATTTGGCTACTTCCTAAGGTTAGAGACATTTTGCTGAATTCCTTGCTGTAAACGATATTTTTAGGATTTCTTTATTTATAGAGTGCCTCTACGAAAATTTTCCATTTTTTTTTCTTTGTACTGAATATAATGCCTTCCCTTTAAAATCGTTTATAAACTAGTCAAACCGATTTAGGGATTACTTTTAAAGTTTTATATATATATATATATATATATATATATATATATATATATATATATATATATATATATATATATAAGTAAAATTAACAAAGATATGCGTGAAACTGGAAAGGTAAAGGATGCTGTACGTTCTGGCAGATCGGAAAGTACAATAATTCATCTTACTACCAAAACCGTAGCAGGAGAAAACAGCATCTCAGCTTTAAAAGTAGGTTGTAAAAATCAATGGAGAATACAAAAAAAGAAATACTTAATATAACAAACAATAAATAAATGAAACTAAGTAGGGTGTTCAAAATATTGTCCATTTACTTCCTGATAGGAGGCCAAATACTGTGGGAAAACATTTCATACATTAAACAGAATGCCAGCCTCCTCGATTCGTCCATATTCGATCCTTTAAATCCTCAAGGTCATTGGGCTTTTTTTTTTATACACCACATTTTTAAGGAGTCTCCACAAAAAGTAGTCGAGGGGCATCAAGTCCGGAGACCGAGGTGGTCCCTCTACGTCCAATCCATCTTCCAAAAAAAAACAAACATTTTCAAACATTCTGTGCAAGCAAAGATTTTCACGTATCCACTGTGGATTTTCCCTAGCCCAATATCGACAATTATGCCTTTTAACTTTTCCATTAAAAAAAAAAGTTGCTTCGTCAGAAAAAATAATTTGATTGGTATTGCAACGTTCCCTCATGATTTCACAAAATTCCAAGCGCCTATCCTCATCATCCTCAGAGTTCTTGCACCAAAGTTATTTTGTATGAATGTAACTTTTCGGTTTTTAGATATCGGTCTACGGACATGTGTGAGACGTCATTGTTTTTAATGAAAATTTTTGCATTTTAAACAAACCTGTTTTACATAACATATCACAAATTAATCGGTCCAGTGGTTTTTAAGTTATCTTGCAGACGGATTCATGGACAGTGAGAACTTCACTAAAAGTGCTTTGACTTAACCCAGAACCCTAAAAATGAATTTCTACAACATAAAATAATAATTATACGTTGTTTTATTTAAAGTTTCTCGTATTTTAGTTTTTTTTGATAAATATAAAGAGATAAGTAAGTTTTACTAATATATTAATTTATATGGTTACATATATAATCAATGAAATCAATGAGATCATTTATTTTAATATTGAAATAATTGAAATCTGTTATTCCGGTTCTGTAACAAAATCTATGCCTCTGTAAGTTTACATCTCCTTATTGACACTGTCGTTACGCCTATGTAAACATACAGAGGTATACATTTTGTTATTAAATCGTATTCATATCAAAATATGAAGAAGTATAATACTTAACACAATATATATGAGACTTTACCTAAAAAAAAAACAAATTGAGAATGGTTTGTAGTGTCTACGCAAATATCAAAAATAAATAAAAATGACAAATATGACTCAATAAAGATATGTCAAAATGAACATTATGAAGGTCAGGTAATTTTGTCATATATATCCGACTACAACGGTAAATACAAAATTGTGGTCGTGGTCTCCAGGACTACAAGATCATTTGAATTTCGGTAAAAATATTTTTTCCTTTATTGTGAAAAAAAAAAGTCTAACTCGTATAACATATGTTTAATATAACATTAAAACATTAATTAACAGACGTATAATATCTCTTACCTTAAAAAAAATCAAAATTTGAATTTTACTAGGGGTGCAAATAAACTAAGAAGCAGATAGTATCCTAATGTTTGGTTCAATCCTAGTACCGTCGCACAGTGAGTTAAATCGGCCGTCTAGCACGACATAAGTCCCAAATGTAATTTTGCAATATTCTTAACATATTCTAAAAATCTATATTTAAGATAGTGTTAATAATAGAAAAATGCAATTGAGAAACAAAATTATAATTACAGTTCTCGGAGGGGAAGCCTTAAAGTTAGTAAATATTTTAAATCTGAAATTAACATGTTTCTATACATCATTTTCAAAACAGAAAATATGATACTAAACATAGCAAATGTTTTTCTAATTTCTTACATGACTACTGTTTATAATTAAAGTTTTCTACGGTATCAAAACTTTTTTAATATTAAAGCCCTTACCTCAGAAAATTTGGGTCTTTTTAGGTATTACTATATTTAGGTAGTTTTTTTTAACTTGTAGAGCATGCAAAAAAAAGTTTGTTGAAGTTTAGTTTAATTTTTATATAAAAAATAAGAAAAAGGATCCCTTTTAACCAAAAACCAAAAAATTAGCTGCTCATAGATGCCCATTCGGGATTTATATAGCTTTAACTATGGCTCCTTAATTACTACTGACTGCATCAAAAAAAACTGCACGATGTTTATATGACCAGAACTTTGCAAATAATCGTCCGAGTGTAATAACGGTAAACATTTTGCAAAGACTAAGGTACAAAATTTCGGAATTTTGTATTACAACTGTCATCTTTTTAAAGTTCAAGATGGCGAACCATTTTAAAAATATGGATATTTTATCCCTCGATAGAAGTTTTACATCCCACATCGTGTTAAACCTAAATTAACAGCTATAATGCCACATTATTTCCAAGCAAAATGATAACACTTTTAAAATTCGATAAATAACTAAGATATAATTTTATAAAACCACACTCCCTTCAATTCTTTTAATATTAGAAATGAAAATTTCAAATAAAAAACTAATCAATTAGGTAAATTTTAACGACTTTTCTACCTTTACAAAAATAAATCTTAAACGAAGATATCTCCTAAGCTACCAGTTCAGTGCCAGTAATTGGCATTTTTGTAAAGATAATTTCATAAAAATATAAAAATATATAAAGTGCAATATATAAAATATAAAATAAATACAAAAATAAATATAAAAATATATTAAGTGCAATATCTAAAAAATATCGACTTCATTGTATATGGCAAATAACAAAAACAATTTATTTATCACGAAAAGTATACCTAACTAATTAATTTTTATTTGAATGTTTTATTACCAATATCAAAAAAATTAAGGAGTGCTTGGGTGCAGGTGCATACGTAGTGGGCTTTTCTAAAACATTATCTGTTACATATTGTTTAGTCTAAAAGTTCTTCTATTGTTTATGTAATGAATAGAATAGAAACTCAATGATATTTTGTACTCACAATTCTACATAACCTAAATAAAGCAATATTTGACAAGACACCTTGTATTCTATCTTAATTTTATATGCGTCATATAGCTATTAGTTAATAATAAGTTTAAAGCAATGATTCATGCATTTTGACATCAATTGTGTTTTTAAGTTACACAAAACATTACATTTTTATTAAAAACTGAAGCCATTTTAGTAAGCATCTTGTTTACATTTTTTTTTGCAAAACATTTTGTTACCTATCCTAAAAAAGTATTATATGAAATTTAAAAAACGTTAAAACAATGCTTGAATAATTATGTCGTACTACATGGCCGATTTACCACACTGTGCGTCGTGCCGGGAAAATTCTGGGACATGCATTATTCTAGCTTCCAGACTATTAGTACAATCTTTCGAAAGGTTCACAAATTATGTTGATTTGCGTATTCGTTAGCATATGCTACACTTTTTCGCTTGTTTTCATCCGTAAACAATATTGTGTGGGCGACAGATCGATTCCTGATCTCTTAATTTCGTACTCTGCTTCTTACAGTGTTTACAGAACCAGGAAAATTATTTCTTGTTTAGTTTTAATAGCCGTATGGAATGGATGAACTCTTAAACAGTTCATTAATGTTTCATCTCCGCATGTGCAGAGATCTTTTCCTGACTTCAGCGCCAATTTTTTCCACAAAATTAAAACGCCATTGGGGAGAATGTCTGGTGAAATTTAGCCGCCTTGCCTACATTGTTGTTTTAAAATGACATACACAACAAGTCCAGAGGAGTTATATCAGGTGACCGTGGTGGCCATGCAATATGAACACTTCTCCCAATCCGATTTTCTGAAAAATTACATCCAAGTTCCACCTCACTAGCATAGAGGGCCGGGACGTCATTTTTAGTGTAAAGTAAGCCGGTGTAGCAGGAATAATAACGTTTTCTAACAAATGGGGATATAGTATTCTTTAAAGAGTCGCTTACTAGCTATTGTAATCAGATTAACATTTTTTTGCAATTATTTTTCTGAAAAATCTTCCTTCATATATTTAATAACCAATAACAAATCGTTTGTTAACCTTATTTCAAAGATAATTTAACACCTTTAAAACGAACTTTACAGCCCAACTTTCTTAGCATTTTAAGGTAATGAATACCCTTGTTTAGAGCTTAAAACTTAAAAATGCTCAAAAAATATTTCCTCCTAAATAACAAAATTGTCCTTTCTGAGTAATTTTCGATATATTCGGCCTAAAGAAAGAAAACCTAGTGGAGAGTGTTTGGTATGTATAAATAAAGGAATCCTTAAACTATTACATTAGAGCAAGGAATTCGGTAAAATATTTCTAGCGTTACGAAGGAACCAAATTTAAAAATAAATATTACGTCAGGAGTATATTAAAATTTAAAACGGTCTTGTATAATTTGTGGGTATTTCTTTATATACTTTTGAGTCTATTGTTTTCCGTGCAGCAATAAACTTTATATTTAAGAGGGTTTAAGTTAAGCATAGTCAAATAGATTTCTAGTTTTAGTGGCGCACTGTTTTTTCACGTTTTGAATAACAAATGTACAAGGTTTTCGTGTATATTTTGGCACCTATCATGAGAGTTCATTTCAATATATACCGAAATTTCGTAGATACAAAAGTTGCAGTTTTTTATAAATCAACAAAATTTGTTATCATAAATGCGAAAATATTTTTGGAAATTTCAAATTTTGACAGGTTGATAGTTTTTTTAAATAGAACATCTTGTATATTATCTCGAATTCCTAAAAAAAAAAATTTCTGATTTCAAATATATATACTTTTAATACATTAAGCTCGTAATCGTATCATAGAAAGTTTCCACATATTGAATGAAAGAAAAACACTCAAGCGGAAAGTTAGAACAGCGGAAAAAAACAATATAACAATAATATAAAGTAAAAAATTATTATCTAATAAAACTCAGTTTTGGTTTTCTATGTAGCCCCTTGATTTTAAATACATATTTAAATATTTTTTTTCTGTGAATGATTTCATATGTATAATAAGTTAAACACTCAGTTAACACATCGATAGCGTGGCGTCTTTTTTCCTCTAAAGCCTGGATGGTTTTTGGCTTATCATAGTATACTTTGTTTTTTAGATGACCCCGCAGAAACATATCCAATGGGGAAAGATCGGGACTGTTTGCAGGCCGTCTTAATGGTTTTTGTCTAAATGACCCCGAATTTACTTTTCTAATAATTTATGACACCTTTGTTGAGTTAGATTTCCATTTAAAAATATAGGTCCAATAATTTGAGTATTAAGAAGACCATACCAAATATGTAGAGATCTCCCTTGAACTTTCACTTTTATAGGGCTTGTATTTATAATGTTGTAGAACCGAGTAAATTTTATACCAGGATTGCTGCCTCGAGAATTGATCGCTCAGATTCGCTAAAGCATAAATAAATAGATTAAGTGATCACTTTCCACCCGGGTAATTGTAACTTTGTACGCAGATAAATGTCATTATTTATTGAATAACGAAATTTTATTCGATTATTTAATTTTTGCCAAACTTTCCACGGCTTCTTTAAATTGATTTTTCTGAATCGCTCATTGCCTTCGAAAACACTTTTTTGATGACAATCTTTCAAAATGCAACTAATTTAAGTTGCTATGCTTGGCTTGTTTAGTACCATAGTAACCATTCCCAAAATGTCGGTTTGACTTTTTATTTGCTGATGGTTGAGAAGCTTGTGGTTATACAGGAGTATTACTTTGTTAATGTATCACATAGTTAAATTTGTCACAAAAAAACGTCATTGACATTTAAAAGGTATGGTTGTAAATTAAATAGGATACAAACCTCGGTGAAAAGGTTTCATTTCTCTCTATTCCGAAATCACAGCGTCCAAACTCATCATACTAGTATAAAAAGAAAAATTTACTAAAACAATGATTTACGTTTCATATTCTATGGAAAATAATTACCCTAATTTTAATCGAATTTATTTTTTGGGTCTTTATCAAGGCTATTCCAACAAGGATACAGATACTGTCAGGAATGTTGAAAGTTTACCCACAACATTTCTGACAGAATCTCTTTTCGTGATGTAATAGCCACATAAAAGGTCGAAACGCGATTTATGATTTTTCTTATAGAACTGTTCTTTTATTTGTTGTTCTGAACTCACAAACACAACCTACCGCTCTTAACTGGCTGGCCCTGTAGACCGTGTTCTGCCTTTTCCATTAGATGGAATTCTGGTGGAATTATAAGATTATGTGGCGCATTCACCACATCGTCCAGAAGTGTTATTGAAGAAAACCATATTGGTGTTATAGAAAAAATACGCAATTAAACACTACAAAAAATAGTGTTGGAATATTCGGTACTTAGACGATCATTTAAAAGAAATCAGGTAAATTGATGCAGTACAACTCTTTCACAATCTTGCTGAAAAATCTGGGTTAGTGTTTTAAATATATAGATTGTAATTCGCAAAAACGAATTCATCCTTATCTATTGTGTGTTTAGGCATATTTGGTCATATGCCGACTCCCTTAGCTGTCCCATTAGTTGGTCAGTATCCAGAGCCAGTGTCCGAGGAACAAAAGAAGTTCCTGCGGATAGGTCCGATGTGTCGTAGAGCGGAGGATCTTCTGCCATTACTCAAAGTAGGTATATATCTTTTTATAGATTATTCCTTTTTGATTAATGGGCTATCTTTTGAACCTATAAAGGTAACAAATTTGAAATTTGACAAACTTCGGTAGCAGATTAGATGCTTTTTTATCTGTAATGTGCTTTTTTATTCTTTTGTACAGGTGTTCCATTTTCATAGATTTTACAGGGTTTCACGCTTATGAGTTAAGATAGAGAGATGGGGTTTTCACGACACTTCTTTTTGATAAAACCAAAAATGCAACAAACAAATTTGCTCTAGCCACCATAGGTTTTTGTGCTACAGGGTGTTGAAAATTTGCCAATTTCAGACACCTCGTTGTATTCGGCTATTATGAAATATATTTGAAAAGTTAAAACGGGCATTTACAAATATTTTCACGTAGAATCTAGTGGCGTAGGCAGATTTTTTCCAGGAGTCACAGTTTTTCAGATATTGACATAACTTACCTTTTTTTATAGGATTCAATCAATGACATTTAGATACCATTACAACTAATATTATTACATAAATTTATTTCCCATTTTGTCTTTATATTGCTATTGTATGGATAATTAATTATTTTACTATTGCAGGGCAACTATTATACTTTGAAGGTTCTTCGCGACCTTTCACACTTACCCTCTTAATTAATTATCATTATAAAATAAACATATTACTATGTATACATTTTTACAAATTAGATCGAATTAGGTTGAGCATTGTATACACACCACTGTAAGATAGGCAACCCCTCATCCTTCTGTGTTGTGCCTTCAAACTACCAATTTAGTATACTCTCTCTATTTCTTTATTCATGATAAACATAATACATCTATCTCTTTCACTCACGTCCCCTCTACTTTCGTATTCAAAATTCCTCTAAAAAACGTGTTTGCTAGTCTAGTTAACAAAATGAAGTCCCATGATGGACATGTTTGTAAAAATTTTTAATTTCGTTTTTCCCTATTAATTATCTAACTTTTAAATTTTTAAATAAACAGAATGATGATTTGGTGCAACTAAATGTGTGTCTCCTTCAGAGTATGTTTTTGTTTTAATAGCAAATCCACATTGGTGAGTTTAAACTTATTAGTTAGTTTCAAACTTGTTTCCTTTTTTTAAAATTATCCTATCCCAACTCGTTGTGACCGACCTACGTCACTCGGCGACCGGCTTGTTTTAGCACGGCATTGTTCAAAATTGAAACTTTTTTTTACCACAAAATGCAGCCTTCAAGATATAAGTTATTATAATTTTAAACTTAAGTTTATGGATTTGAACCAAGTTTTTTGCTGAGTGCATTTCAGAAAGTTCGCATCGTATTTGAAAAAATATGATGTGTTTTTAAAGTCTCGCAAAGATATTCTTAAAAAAAGTTTTAGCATGACAGCATAACTTTAGAAAATTTACTTCTTAATTCTTATTTTTCTTATTTCTTCTCTATTTCTAACCCGTACAAGATATCAACCGAGAATACACTATGGGGACACCTTATTTACATTTTAAGTATTTTTCATGTTTTATTAACTATAGGTATACTATTTGCAGTAAACACAATTATTTAACTGTTCAAACATCTTTTTAATAATGGGAAATTAATCAGCACACAATTTATGCTTAAACGGTAACAAATTAAAAATTCAATTCATAATTTTTATCATTTTTTACAGTTTCCACTTCAGAATGGCTTCTTTTTTTTTACCTTTTTTTTTCCTTCGCCAGTTCATGTAAATGTTTCATTCTTATAAATAACCTGTGTCTTAAAAACACTCTTGCGGCATCTAGGTTTATGTGGTGTCTATTAATTAATTAACACTAAGATGTCTTAAAACTTTCACTTGAGGAAGTAAAAAAATACTCTGAAAAACACAACCGATAACTATCGTACCGAAAATGTCAAACTGAATAAGCAATAAACTGGCAGCCTTGTCAGATCGGGTCGCTAGTCGAAGTCACGACCTCACCCGCGCGTCCTCTTCGCCCGTTAGCTGCTCATCGAGGTAACCTAATAGAGTTAATGGGACTTGAGTTGCGACTACGTCTCCCTATATATATATATATATATATATATATATATATATATATATATATATATATATATATATGTATATATATATTTATATATATATATATATATATATATATATATATATATATATATATATATATATATATATATATATATATATATATATATATATATATATATATATATATATATATATATATATATATATATATATATATATATATATATATATATATATATATATATATATATATATATATATATATATATATATATATATATATATATATATATATATATATATATATATATATATATATATATATATATATATATATATATATATATATATATATATATATATATATATATATATATATATATATATATATATATATATATATATATATATATATATATATATATATATATATATATATATATATATATATATATATATATATATATATATATATATATATATATATATATATATATATATATATATATATATATATATATATATATATATATATATATATATATATATATATATATATATATATATATATATATATATATATATATATATATATATATATATATATATATATATATATATATATATATATATATATATATATATATATATATATATATATATATATATATATATATATATATATATATATATATATATATATATATATATATATATATATATATATATATATATATATATATATATATATATATATATATATATATATATATATATATATATATATATATATATATATATATATATATATATATATATATATATATATATATATATATATATATATATATATATATATATATATATATATATATATATATATATATATATATATATATATATATATATATATATATATATATATATATATATATATATATATATATATATATATATATATATATATATATATATATATATATATATATATATATATATATATATATATATATATATATATATATATATATATATATATATATATATATATATATATATATATATATATATATATATATATATATATATATATATATATATATATATATATATATATATATATATATATATATATATATATATATATATATATATATATATATATATATATATATATATATATATATATATATATATATATATATATATATATATATATATATATATATACTACCCATCAAAATTAACGCCCCACTATAAATTGCACAGCATTTCAATGTAGATTTTCTTGCGATCCGCTGAACGGATTTTGATGGATTTTTTTTAAAATGTAGATTTGTTTATCGCTAAAAACGCCGCGATGTGAGTTTTTATTAAAATTTTAGTTTTGAGCATATACAGGGGCCAACAATGAGAGTAATTTTTCTCCAGAATATTTGAAACACCCTGTGGATCGTTTCAGCCGTAACAGCGGATATACGCTTGATGCAAATTATAGCCCCATGTTTTCTTAACAATTTGGTTTTTGTTTCATGTCAATATCTCTATTTTTAAATGAAGAGAGCAAAATATTAAAGCGCACTAGTTTATTTTAACAATTCAACATCTTAAAATAGGGTAGGCCATGAAATGAGCCAGTTTGACAAACTGTCATGTTTGTTTATTATGTATCAATTTTATCTTTGAAAAGTGTTAAAATTTTGGCTATGGAGCGTCAAACAAGGAATCTGACGAATGCGTAGCAGCAATTACACTGGCCGAGGAAGGATTAAGCTGCCGTGCTGTAGCTGGGAGACTGGGAGTTTCTCATTCATCAATATTGCGCGTTGTCCACCGTTTTGAGCAAACTAACGATCATAACCGACGCCATGGGCAGGGAAGGCACCGAGGAACAACAGTCAACCAGGATCGTTTCATTCGGTTACGTGCTTTGAAAGAACGTTTTGTAACAGCAAGAAATCTTCAGATACAACTTAACGCTACACATAACGTCCAAATAAATGTATCCACTGTAGGAAGACGATTTGCAGAACAGAATTTAAGATTCCGAATTCCTGCAAGAGGGCCGAGGTTAAACGCAAACCATGGTAGAGCGAGACTGCAATTCGCCAGACAGCATGTAAACTGGAATCTTGAGGATTGGGAGCGAGTCTTGTTCACGGACGAGTCGAGGTTTTGTTTGTACATGCTCCGACCGACGCGTACGAGTACTACGCAGGCCAAATGGGCGTTATTCACAGTGTAACATTCGTCAATCCACATATTGTTTTTTTTTACTCCTTACATAGGCCAGCATTTCTTGTTAATGCACGACAATGCAAGACCCCACGTCGCTCGTATAGTGCAATAGTATTTACGTGAGGTGGGTATTGAGACTCTGGACTGGCCTGCAAATAGTCCAGACCTCAACTCTCTTGAACTTTTGTAGGACATCATAGACAGACAACTTAGAAACCATTAGCCCTTATCAGCCTCTTAAATTTAAAGTTAGATTGTTAAATGAGTTAATTAATTAAAATGGCAAATTATGTCAATATCTTAAAAACTGTGACTCCCCAAAAAATCTGAATACGTCACTAAAGTCTACGTCAAAATATCTATAAACATCCGTTTCAACTTTTCTAATATATTTCACAATAGCCGAAATACAGGCGGTGTCTGCAAATAGCAAAATTTTAGAATCACCCTGTAACGCAGAAACTGTGGCGATTAGAGCAAATCCGTTTGTGGCATCTTTGGTTTGGTCAAAAAGTAGCTCGTTGCCGCCAAAGCCGTATCTCTCTATCTCTTCTCATAAACGAGAAACCTCGTAAATCCTACGAAAATGGGTCACCATGTACATTTATTTTTCTATTTCTTATGTAGGTTTTAACCAACGATTTGCCAAGATTGCGGTTAGACGAACCGGTGGATTTAAAGAAGATTCGGTTTCATTATCAGGAGTCGGATGGAGGTTCGAAGTTGGTCTCTGCGGTATGTCCCGACATTAGAGAACTATTTGGGAAAATATCGAGGCACCTGGAGAAAGCTCACGGAATTAAAGCCAATAAAGTAAGAATAAGATTTAATAAAATAACAAATTCGCTATGGAAAAAAAAACAATTTACTAACTCGATTGATATATTGGCTGTTGTAGTCACGGGTATAGGAAGGAAGGAGGCACTTGTCCCTTTCCCAGAAAGTTGTATTTTTGTATTTTAAGGCAAATATCCAACACTTAAACTCATTGTGTCATTTTACTCCCCCCCCCCTCAAAAAAAAACAGATGTCAAAAAAATTAAAAAAAAAAATGACGCCCTTAAAAGTTATATGGAACTGTAAAAACCGTATATAAAAATTTTAAGTAGTTCAGAAGTTATAGGAAAAAAACAATTTTTCTTTGAGAGCTATCACAATATTTTTTCAAAATAAATTACTCCTCTAAAAGTTACATCGAATTTTGAAAACCGTATTTAAAAAATTTAAGCAAAAAACGTGTTTTGCATTTTTTTTTTCTAGCCGAGTTTGAAAAGATATTAGAAAAAAATTGCATCTTTATAGCTACTTTTTTTTTTCTACAAGATGACACACTCAGATTTAAAGTCCGACGTTTTATCTTTGAGGACTCACCATCAACTTCATTTTTTTAAATATATAATAAATAAAATTAAAAAGATTTAAATAGTAAATCTTAGTTAAAATTTAAATCGTTTTAGGAAACATTTAAATCTTTTCAAAAGATTTAAATAATTTTAGAATATTTAAATAAGAAGCATCACTAAAAATAAATGAGTTTTATCTATTTTTTTAAAATTAAGTTTTGCTTAAAAATATTATTAGTCTAGCTAAAAAAATCTAGTGAGTTTAGTTATATGTATAGGGTTTTCTTTCTTTATTTATTTCAGACTGATTATTCTCTAAAGTGTTTTTCATATTTTATAAATCCGTTATACAGGGTGATTCACGTTGAGTGTCCTATGAAAAGTTCTGGAGAACTATAAAAGGGATTTTTTTCAAATTCGGCATACGGACATAATAGGTAATAATCTATATTTTAAAAATATTTTCGCAAGTGCAACGTTGCCACATCTCTCCGAAACCAATAGCAACATTGAAATTTCAAATAGAACACCCTATATTTTATTGCAGTTTCTGATTCTACGCACGATTTTAAGTAACTTTTGTTAACATCTTCCTATACTTATCTCCTACCATTTTCTCTAAAAAAGTTAATTTATGATTTTTTTTTTTAAAAAATCACCACGTTAATAAAATTCCATATTTACCTGCGTAAGCGAGATAATTACTAGATTTTTTTTCTGGGTTAGAGAGTGCATATATTTAAAATACCTATATGTTAGAATAGCAATATATCATACAGGGTGTCGTATAAAAAGGGCATTTTTATCGAAATTTAGTAATGGTGAAAACTCATTTATTTTAAATACAACACTCTGTATTTTATGGTATCTTCGAATAAACCAATACCTTACCTACAATATTTCCGTATATGTTCCTATACCCATCTCCCACCATTTTTTAGATACGAGCCAACTTTGAATATTTTCCTGTTTTCAAAGACCATCCACAACAAAAGCACCCGCCTCGGCACCTGGTTAGCGAATCACTTAACTAGTTAGGCCATGTAAGGTTTTATTTACCTCGTACTGACAAATATTCGAAATAATCAGACAGTTTTAAATACGGTGAATAATCCAAAATGTATTTTTTTAAATACAATTTGTAACCTAAAGGTGTTAGATATTATAAGTGATAATTAAACAAACAAATAATACATAATCGTTAATTTTTAGCAAAAGAAAAATAACTAATTGTTAAATTGCTTAAAATGGCCACCATTCGCATTAAGGCATTCGTGCAAACATGTTAATTGGTTTCTTGTTGTTGCTTTTCATATTTCCTCAGGATTTAATTCGTCAAAAGCTCGACGTACTCGATTTTCCAGATCCTGGAGATTTTGTATTGGATTTCCTACATACACTCGCTCTTTGATGGTTCCCCAAAGGTAAGAATCTAGGAGAAAAAAAAACGTCTGAACCACCTATCTTCGAACATTCCATATAATTCTTGACTCACTTCATTGCTGCAATGTGCAGGAGCCCCATCCAATTGGTACCAGCAAGAAATCAATAATTGTAGTGGCAACTCATCCAAAAACTCATTAACTGTAGTTCTTAAAATATCCAGATATTTATTCGAAGTTAAATTTTCATCGTAGATACAATAAGCAAATTTATTGTCCATCAGTAAGCAAAAAACATTAAACCCGAATTGAAACTGAAATCTTCGTTCTATAACCAATTTTGGGTTTTCAGCCGCCCAAAAATGACTATTTCGTCTATTAAATATTCCTTCGCTCGTAAATTTCGACTCGTCAGTCCAGATAATTTTTTTCAAAAATAGTGGGTCTTCCTCAATTTTAGTTAGAACTATTTCGAAAAATTCAGTACGTCTCTGAAAATCTTCTGGTAAAAGGCCTTGCTGGGTGATAAATTTAAATGGTTGAATGTTATGTTTGCTTAGAATACGTTGAATTGTTGAATATGAAAGTCCTAGATCTATTTCAGCACTTCTAATTGATGCTTGAGGGTAAACGTTAAAATATCCAAGTACATTTATTTCATTGCCTTCATTATCAGTTTGTAGTTTTGTGTATGATCTATGTTTTATAATTTTGCCGTGATTTTTAAATTTTGCTTCATATCTGAAATATGAAGGCAAAATAAATAGAAAGCCTAAAATGCTGTGTACACGTACGAAAGAATTGTACCAAAAGAGAGGATGTCAGTATTAATGTGTATAATCAGAGTCCAAGGACCATCTTCAAAATATTATGTTATGCACGTTAATACTGACAACCTCCTGTTGTTTCAGCAACATAAATTGATTTTTAAGGAAATAAAAACTATTATTGCATTTAGTACCTTCTAAATTTTTTCCTGTGCATAGGAGGTAAATGAGGATACATCTCGTTAAATTTTCTGCAGGTTCTTGAAATAACTTTGTTACACTCTCCATGAATGTAAAATAAATTTAAAATATCAATATTGGAATATTCAATTGCGTTTTCCATTTTTACGGAGCATCAATTGAAAACTATCTGTTAATGTCAAAAAGATGTCAGGAAGAATTAAACAAACCCTTCCATGGCCTACCAAGCTAAGTCATTCGTTAAGCGGGTGGTTTTGTTATGGTAGTCTTTGAAAACAGGAGAATATTCAAAGTTGGCTCATATCTAAAAAATGGTGGGAGATGGGTATAGGAACATATATGGCAATATTGTAGGTAAGGTATTGGTTTATTCGAAGATACAATAAAATACAGGGTGTTGTATTTAAAATAAATGAGTTTTCACCATTACTAAATCTCGATAAAAATGCCCTTTTTATACGACACCCTGAATGATCTGAATCTAGTAATTATCTCGCTTACGCAGGTAAATATAGAATTTTATTAAATATATGATTTTCTAACCCAAAAAAAAATCATAAATTAATTTTTTTAGAGAAAATGGTAGGAGAAATATAGGAAGATGTTTTACTTAAAATCGTGCGTAGAATCAGAAACTGCAATAAAAATAGGGTGTTCATTGAAATTTCAATGTTTTTTTTCGGAGAAAGATGTGGCAACGCTGCACTTGCGAAAATATTTTTAAAACATAGATTATTACCTATTAGTATGCCAAATTTGAAAAAAATCCCTTTTATAGTTCTCCAGAACTTTTAATAGGACACTCAACGTGAATCACCCTGTATAACAGTTGCCATAAAATATAGGTATAACGATTCCATGTAGTCAAATTTCAATGTTGCTAAATTGTCAAATTTCGGAGAGATCCGTATCCACATCATGCTAACCTCGATACGTTGACAGATTTATGTTACGGACATAAATACACCGGATATGGATTTGCCAAGAGTCAAAACTATTTACGTCAAAAGAAAAACAAAAGATGGTTATAAAACTGTCACTTTGAAAAACATTTGAAAAAATCGTCGGTGGCTTTAAGGGATTATTCCACCATTTACATAACTCGGTACGTTATGTATACAATTTTTTTAGAAAAACCACTTAAGTTTTTGAGATTTTCACTTATATATTTGTTGTCAACATGACATGTTTCGCATATACAATAGCTTCTTCAGATGTTAAGGTATAACTAAAATACTACAATGCCAAGATGTAAAAGGTAAACAACACAAATATATGGAAAAACCGAACGACAGTGGTGTTACAATAAATGAAAAAGCTTAAAAATTATTATGTGGGTTATATATCTACGACAAAAGGACGGTTTAGTGTAATAAATTTAACAAAGGAGAGTTATTTAATTCTAATTGGTCATTTAGCAAATTACCTGATGATTTTAATTTGTTTACATTCAAGCATGTTAAGTTTTATGCCCTTATTTTCGATATGTAGAATTTCAAAATTATTATTAAATGAATGATGTTCAAGTAAAAGATGATTTGCAAAGGTTGAATCAGATTTTTTAAAAAAACGTTTTGCTTGACCTATGTAGATTTGGTGGATGTATAGTGTGTCTACTAACAAAAAACTTTCTTTATTGGTTTAGGTATGTCGATGATATTTTAGCTTGTTTTGTTGGAACACAGAGACAATTAAGTGTTTTTACTGATTTTATCAATAATATCCATCCCAATATAACGTTTACAACTGAATTAAAACAAAATAACTCTATTAATTTTCTAGATTTAACTATACATAAAAATGATAATAAACACGACTTCTCTATTTTTCATAAACCTTCTCATACAGATATTACTATTCACGCTAGCTCTACTCACCACTATCAACATAAATTAGCGGCTTATAACAGTATGGTTCACAGGCTAATTAATATTCCAATGTCAAATATTAATTTTGAAAAAGAACTTAACATAATAGAACAAATTGCTGTTAATAATGGATATAATCCAAATCTCGTAAATAATATTCTTGCCAAGAAACAATATAATAAAGCCATTAGTCAAGTATATCCTAATATTAAAGATCAAACTAATAAGTTTTATAAAGTTTTAACATATATTGGATCACCCTCTGAACGAATCGCTACTTTATTGCGTAAACAGGATTTAAATGTTGCTTACAGGACAGACAATAGTTTGGGTAATTATATAAAAAAATAATAAAGACAAAACAAGTAAAACAAAACAATCAGGTGTCTACAAATTAACCTGCGGTGACTGTCCAAAAACGTACATAGGTCAAACAGGTAGAACGTTTAACAAACGCATTTCAGAGCATAAAAGTAGTTTTTTGAATAAAAAATCTGATTCAACCTTTGTAAATCATCTTTTACTTGAACATCATTCATTTAATAATAATTTTGAAACTCTACATATCGAAAATAAGGGCATAAAACTTAACATGCTTGAATTTCTAGAAATAAACAAATTAAAATTATCAGGTAATTTGCTAAATGACCAATTAGAATTAAATAACTCTCCTTTGTTAAATTTATTACACTAAACCGTCCTTTTGTCGTAGATATATAACCCACATAATAATTTTTAAGCTTTTTCATTTATTGTAACACCACTTTCTTTGGGCTTTTCCTTATTTTTATTACTTGTTGTTTACCTTTTACATCTTGGCATTGTAGTATTTTAGTTATACCTTAACATCTGAAGAAGCTATTGTATATGCGAAACATGTCATGTTGACAACAAATATATAAGTGAAAATCTCAAAAACTTAAGTTGTTTTTCGAAAAAAATTTTATCATGGATTTTCATCACGTAACGGCCAAGAGTATTCAATTTTCGTTATGTATACGTATACTGATAACGCAAAACATTTACAATTGTCTTTAAGTGTCTACTGTATGAATTATAAAGAACAAAAATGCGCTTTTAAGCAATTTTATTGAAAAATATAAAAGAGAATATAATATTTAAATCAGGGGTGCTCAAACTTGAACTGCTGGCGATCTACCTATTTTTAGACTACTTACGATCGACTCTGAGAGGCTGCAAGTATGTTTGATGCAGGGTTGTCGTACATACACGATACCTAGGTAGGGTGTACCGTAGCATATATAGATATTAGCTTTCCGCACAATATACATTATTTTAGTCAAGGTTTGGGTTAGGTTTAGTTAGGTTCTTCTGTACAATATTCATGAAAAAACTCATAGTTATTCAAAATTGCGAGTTTATTGGTTGTTACAAAACAAAAGAGTTACATATGGTGTTAAACTTAACTAAGGAGTGACTTTGGATGTGGAAGCGTGGCACTACATGTCCTCAGCATACTTTTCGTAAGATGGTACGTAACCACTGAGGGCTAATCGCAAGCATGATGACATATGATTGTCAGTTAGTCGATTGCGATATTTTAATTACTTACTTATCTTCATTTCAGAAAATGCAGACTCGCACAAGTAAGTTGACCCAAACATTGCTGTCAGTTGAAGGGCGATTTGCCTTAGATTCGGATATTTATCTTCAGATATAAAACACCAGAAATTTGTATCAGATGCTGTACCTTTGAGATGTATATCTGATATAATCTGCACCAACTCATTTTCAACAGGACATGAGTTCATATTAAACTGACTTGCTATTTCAGTAGCTAATTCCTCAATGTTTTTACATGAAAAAGGATAACTCATAAATGATGCTACATTTGCCAATTTACTACAATCATAAAAACGCATTTCGAATTGTCCCAAAATATTTGATAATTCAGCCTCATACGTATCATAATTCAACTGAGGAATCCTTGCTTTCAAAGACGGAAAATGTTTCAGATCCTTTCTTTTCAGTTGATCTATCATAAGTTGCAATTTACTTTTGAATGCGTTTACTGCATTCTCTATAACAGTTTTTCCTTTACCTTGAAGCTCCAAGTTAATGATGTTTAAGTGCATTGTGATGTCAGTCAAAAATGCCAAATCAGTCAGCCATTTTTCGTTTTTCAACATCTGAGTGTCATCACCTCTTTTGTCTAGAAAAGCTGTTATTTCGGGCAATAATTCTTGAAACCTTTCTAGGAATTTTCCGCGACTCAACCACCTGACGTCCGTGTGAAGAACTAAACCAGTGTGTTCAGCTGACCCCTATCTTCCAACTGCAACTTAAAGAGCCGCCGTTGCAAGCTACGTGCACGGATGGAATTCACAATTTTTGTTGCAATGCCCATAATTTTCTTCGTGTTTAAAACTTTTGAACACAAAACTTGTTGATGTATAATGCAATGGATTGAAAAAAATGAAGGGAAATCTTCATTAGCTCGACACAATGCCACAAAATCGTTTTTGTTTCCAGTCATTGCTGGTGCTCCATCGGTTGTAATGCACACTAATTTATATATTGGTGGCTTGTAGTTTTTTATACAAAATTGAAGAAAACGTCATATATATATCTTCGCCACGGGTCTTCCCCTTCAGAGGAATGATTGTCAAAAATTTTTCCTTAGCCAACATGTCATTGAATAACATCCGAATAAAAATACACAGCTGGGCAGTGTCTGTCATGTTGGTGGATGCGTCGAACTGTAAAGACAAGTATGTACATTCCATGATATCATTTTTTAGTTTATCTGCCATGTCCTGACTCATGACTTCAATACGCCTTGTGACAGTCGGACGAGATAACTGAAGTTCTCTAATAGCAGACATGATTTCTGTTTTATTTTTAAAATCTCCAATTAAAGTCTCACCCACTTCAATAAATGCTTCCTTCACAACCGATCCATCTTCGAATGGTTTCTTGTGTTTTGCCAATATATGAGATATTTTAAATGACGCGATCGTAGCAGCTTTTGATTGTTTGGCTGGTCTTGTGAACATTGTTTGTTCTTTTTTCAAACAAAATATCAAATCACGTACTTTTCGTTTTCTTAATTCACTCTGTGGCGGAAAATAGTTTTCATAGTTTTTATGAACCGTTTTATGATGCCTCTCTACGTTACCACGCTTAGGTATTGCAACTGACGCACGACAAATGCACTTATCTTTCACCATACAAAACAAAAATTCGTCCTTTCACTTGCTGAATAGGTAGAGTGAAATGTTATTAGAGATTTTTTTGTAGCCAAATAAATGTTCCGCGGGTCTGGAAATAATTTCGATTACTATTCGCAGTAAGCAGCAAAATTAGGTTAAAGTTGGAATTTAAATTATCAACTTTAAAAAATTGCAGTAATTTAATCGTTAAAGTTATAAACTCGAAATTTGGTCTCGGTCTACCTAAAATATCTTGTTTCGTAAAAAAAAAACACCCTGAGGGCTTAAATATATTAGTTCCTTTGTAATACAGGATAATGTTAATCTTGGGAACTTTGGTGCAAACTTGACCTCGTTAGTGCACCCTCTATATATAATTCAGAACCCTTCCTAAATAGCCCATTTTGTGTAGCTTTTAAAGCACTTTCCGATGCTGTAATTAGTTTTCTGCCCTTTTTTTATAAAAAGAGAAAAAGTGACTAAAAAAATAATTTTTTAGGACTTTTTCGAAAAATTTCAGTTTTTCTTAAAAATTTCTATTTTCTCTATTTTTCCGACAGAGATGCATTTAGGTTTTTGTTCCCCTAGATATTTCCTTTGAAAAAAGTCTCTAGGAAAATTGCGATAGTACTCACCTACTTTGAGATATAAGCGCCCCAAAACATCCTTTTAGAAGTTGACTTTTTGGGTCATATCTTCGATATCAAAGGTGGTATAAAAAAATATTTCAAACAGATCTCGAGATTCACGTCTCCTCTAAAAATACATATCAAATTCAATGTCCTATCTCTTAAAATTTCCGAGATATGCCCGCCGAAAGGTCGAAAAACACGGTTTTCTGAAATGACCTGAATGAAGTTTCTATTTATATATAATATAAACAAAGTTTTAGCAAAATCGATTTTCCAAAAAAAGTTCGAACATTTTTCATATGGATTTTTTAGGCAAAATTTTGATGGAGAAATTTCTTTGGAACATGCTATGATAATATGTGGTTTTATAGGTTTTTTGAGCTGAGAAATTTATTAAACACATTATTATTGACGAGGGATTAATATTTTTCAAGATATGACTAAATTTTCACTAAAATATATACAAATTTGAAAATTGGCGAATTTTCAGAGGGTCATAAAAATTCAACCATACATCCTAGGACAAAATAAATATTTTTTTCGTTTTCTATGGCATCAAATTAGTACATAAACGAAGTTTTAGCAAAATCGATTTTCCAAAAAAAATTCGAAAATTTTGCATGTAAATGTGTGGATTTTTTAGGCAAAATTTTGATGGAGAAATTTCTTTGGAACATGCTACGATAATATGTGGTTTTATAGGTTTTTTGAGCTGAGAAATTCATTAAACACATAATTATTGACTAGAAATTAATATTTCTCAAGATATGACTAAATTTTCACTGAAATACATACAAATTTGAAAATTCGGTAATTTTCAGAAAGCCATAAAATTTCAACCATACATCCTCGGACAAAATAAATGTCTTTTTCGTTTTTTATGGGATCAAATTAGTACATTAACGAAGTTTTAGCAAAATCGATTTTCCAAAAAAAATTTCGAAAATTTTGCATTAAATGTATGGATTTTTTAGGCAAAATTTTGATGGAGAAATTTCTTTGGAATATGCTATGATAATATGTGGTTTTATAGGTTTTTTTAGCTGAGAAATTCATTAAACACAAGATATGACTAAATTTTCACTAAAATACATAAAAATTTGAAAATTGGCGAATTTTCAGAGGGTCATAAAAATTCAACCATACATCCTAGGACAAAATAAATATTTTTTTCGTTTTCTATGGCTTCAAATTAGTACATAAACGAAGTTTTAGCAAAATCGATTTTCCAAAAAAAGTTCGAAAATTTTGCATGTAAATGTATGGATTTTTTAGACAAAATTTTGATGGAGAAATTTCTTTGGAACATGTTATGATAATATGTGGTTTTATAGGTTTTTTGAGCTCAGAAATTCATTAAACACATTATTATTGACGAGGGATTAATATTTCTCAAGATATGACGAAATTTTCACTAAAATACATACAAATTTGAAAATTCGCTAATTTTCAGAGAGCCATAAAAGCTCAACCATACATCCTAGGACAAAATAAATGTTTATTTCGTTTTTTATGGCATCAAATTAGTATAAACGAAGTTTTAGCAAAATCGATTTTCCAAAAAAAGTTCGAAAATTTTGCATGTAAATGTATGGATTTTTTAGGCAAAATTTTGATGGAGAAATTTCTTTGGAATATGCTATGATAATATGTGGTTTTATAGGTTTTTTGCGCTCAGAAATTCATTAAACACATTATTATTGACGAGGGATTAATATTTCTCAAGATATGACTAAATTTTCACTAAAATACATAAAAATTTGAAAATTGGCTAATTTTCAGAGAACCATAAAAGTTCAACCATACATCCTAGGACAAAATAAATGTTTATTTCGTTTTTTATGGCATCAAATTAGTACATAAACGAAGTTTTAGCAAAATCGATTTTCCAAAAAAAGTTCGAAAATTTTGCATGTAAATGTATGGATTTTTTAGGCAAAATTTTGATGGAGAAATTTCTTTGGAACATGCTATGATAATATGTGGTTTTATAGGTTTTTTGAGCTCAGAAATTCATTAAACACATTATTATTGACGAGGGATTAATATTTCTCAAGATATGACTAAATTTTCACTAAAATACATACAAATTTGAAAATTCGCTAATTTTCAGAGAGCCATAAAAGTTCAACCATACATCCTAGGACAAAATAAATGTTTATTTCGTTTTTTATGGCATCAAATTAGTACATAAACGAAGTTTTAGCAAAATCGATTTTCCAAAAAAAGTTCGAAAATTTTGCATGTAAATGTATGGATTTTTTAGGCAAAATTTTGATGGAGAAATTTCTTTGGAACATGCTATGATAATATGTGGTTTTATAGGTTTTTTGAGCTCAGAAATTCATTAAACACATTATTATTGACGAGGGATTAATATTTCTCAAGATATGACTAAATTTTCACTAAAATACATACAAATTTGAAAATTCGCTAATTTTCAGAGAGTCATAAAAGTTCAACCATATATCCTAGGACAAAATAAATGTTTATTTCGTTTTTTATGGCATCAAATTAGTACATAAACGAAGTTTTAGCAAAATCGATTTTCCAAAAAAAGTTCGAAAATTTTGCATGTAAATGTATGGATTTTTTAGGCAAAATTTTGATGGAGAAATTTCTTTGGAACATGCTATGATAATATGTGGTTTTATAGGTTTTTTGAGCTCAGAAATTCATTAAACACATTATTATTGATGAGGGATTAATATTTCTCAAGATATGACTAAATTTTCACTAAAATACATACAAATTTGAAAATTCGCTAATTTTCAGAGAGCCATAAAAGTTCAACCATACATCCTAGGACAAAATAAATGTTTATTTCGTTTTTTATGGCATCAAATTAGTACATAAACGAAGTTTTAGCAAAATCGATTTTCCAAAAAAAGTTCGAAAATTTTGCATGTAAATGTATGGATTTTTTAGGCAAAATTTTGATGGAGAAATTTCTTTGGAACATGCTATGATAATATGTGGTTTTATAGGTTTTTTGAGCTCAGAAATTCATTAAACACATTATTATTGACGAGGGATTAATATTTCTCAAGATATGACTAAATTTTAACTAAAATGCATACAAATTTGAAAATTTGCTTATTTTCAGAGAGCCATAAAAGTTCAACCATACATCCTAGGACAAAATAAATGTCTTTTTCGTTTTTTATGGGATCAAATTAGTACATTAAGGAAGTTTTAGCAAAATCGATTTTCCAAAAAAAAGTTCGAAAATTTTGCATGTAAATGTATGGATTTTTTAGGCAAAATTTTGATGGAGAAATTTCTTTGGAACATGCTATGATAATATGTGGTTTTATAGGTTTTTTGAGCTCAGAAATTCATTAAACACATTATTATTGACGCAGGGATTAATATTTCTCAAGATATGACTAAATTTTCACTAAAATATATACAAATTTGAAAATTCGCTAATTTTCAGAGAGCCATAAAAGTTCAACCATACATCCTAGGACAAAATAAATGTTTATTTCGTTTTTTATGGCATCAAATTAGTACATAAACGAAGTTTTAGCAAAATCGATTTTCCAAAAAAAAGTTCGAAAATTTTGCATGTAAATGTATGGATTTTTTAGGCAAAATTTTGATGGAGAAATTTCTTTGGAACATGCTATGATAATATGTGGTTTTATAGGTTTTTTGAGCTCAGAAATTCATTAAACACATTATTATTGACGAGGGATTAATATTTCTCAAGATATGACTAAATTTTCACTAAAATACATACAAATTTGAAAATTCGCTAATTTTCAGAGAGCCATAAAAGTTCAACCATAGATCCTAGGACAAAATAAATGTTTATTTCGTTTTTTATGGCATCAAATTAGTACATAAACGAAGTTTTAGCAAAATCGATTTTCCAAAAAAAGTTCGAAAATTTTGCATGTAAATGTATGGATTTTTTAGGCAAAATTTTGATGCAGAAATTTCTTTGGAACATGCTATGATAATACGTGGTTTTATAGGTTTTTTGAGCTCAGAAATTCATTAAACACATTATTATTGATGAGAGATTAATATTTCTCAAGATATGACTAAATTTTCACTAAAATACATACAAATTTGAAAATTCGCTAATTTTCAGAGAGCCATAAAAGTTCAACCATACATCCTAGGACAAAATAAATGTTTATTTCGTTTTTTATGGCATCAAATTAGTACATAAACGAAGTTTTAGCAAAATCGATTTTCCAAAAAAAGTTCGAAAATTTTGCATGTAAATGTATGGATTTTTTAGGAAAAATTTTGATGGAGAAATTTCTTTGGAACGTGCTATGATAATATGTGGTTTCATAGGTTTTTTAAGCTCAGAAATTCATTAAACACATTTTTATTGACGAGGGATTAATATTTCTCAAGATATGACTAAATTTTCACTAAAATATATACAAATTTGAAAATTCGCTAATTTTCCAGAGAGCCATACAAGTTCAACCATACATCCTAGGACAAAATAAATGTTTATTTCGTTTTATATAACATCAAATTAGTACATAAACGAAGTTTTAGCAAAATCGATTTTCCAAAAAAAGTTCGAAAATTTTGCATGTAAATGTATGGATTTTTTAGGCAAAATTTTGATGGAGAAATTTCTTTGGAACATGCTATGATAATATGTGGTTTTATAGGTTTTTTGAGCTCAGAAATTCATTAAACACATTATTATTGACGAGGGATTAATATTTCTCAAGATATGACTAAATTTTCACTAAAATACATACAAATTTGAAAATTCGCTAATTTTCAGAGAGTCATAAAAGTTCAACCATATATCCTAGGACAAAATAAATGTTTATTTCGTTTTTTATGGCATCAAATTAGTACATAAACGAAGTTTTAGCAAAATCGATTTTCCAAAAAAAGTTCGAAAATTTTGCATGTAAATGTATGGATTTTTTAGGCAAAATTTTGATGGAGAAATTTCTTTGGAACATGCTATGATAATATGTGGTTTTATAGGTTTTTTGAGCTCAAAAATTCATTAAACACATTATTATTGACGAGGGATGAATATTTCTCAAGATATGACTAAATTTTCACTAAAATACATACAAATTTGAAAATTCGCTAATTTTCAGAGAGTCATAAAAGTTCAACCATACATCCTAGGACAAAATAAATGTTTATTTCGTTTTTTATGGCATCAAATTAGTACATAAACGAAGTTTTAGCAAAATCGATTTTCCAAAAAAAGTTCGAAAATTTTGCATGTAAATGTATGGATTTTTTAGGCAAAATTTTGATGGAGAAATTTCTTTGGAACATGCTATGATAATATGTGGTTTTATAGGTTTTTTGAGCTCAGAAATTCATTAAACACATTATTATTGACGAGGGATTAATATTTCTCAAGATATGACTAAATTTTCACTAAAATATATACAAATTTGAAAATTCGCTAATTTTCAGAGAGCCATAAAAGTTCAACCATACATCCTAGGACAAAATAAATGTTTATTTCGTTTTTTATGGCATCAAATTAGTACATAAACGAAGTTTTAGCAAAATCGATTTTCCAAAAAAAGTTCGAAAATTTTGCATGTAAATGTATGGATTTTTTAGGCAAAATTTTGATGGAGAAATTTCTTTGGAACATGCTATGATAATATGTGGTTTTATAGGTTTTTTGAGCTCAGAAATTCATTAAACACATTATTATTGACGAGGGATTAATATTTCTCAAGATATGACTAAATTTTCACTAAAATATATACAAATTTGAAAATTCGCTAATTTTCAGAGAGCCATAAAAGTTCAACCATACATCCTAGGACAAAATAAATGTTTATTTCGTTTTTTATGGCATCAAATTAGTACATAAACGAAGTTTTAGCAAAATCGATTTTCCAAAAAAAGTTCGAAAATTTTGCATGTAAATGTATGGATTTTTTAGGCAAAATTTTGATGGAGAAATTTCTTTGGAACATGCTATGATAATATGTGGTTTTATAGGTTTTTTGAGCTCAGAAATTCATTAAACACATTATTATTGACGAGGGATTAATATTTCTCAAGATATGACTAAATTTTCACTAAAATACATACAAATTTGAAAATTCGCTAATTTTCAGAGAGTCATAAAAGTTCAACCATATATCCTAGGACAAAATAAATGTTTATTTCGTTTTTTATGGCATCAAATTAGTACGTAAACGAAGTTTTAGCAAAATCGATTTTCCAAAAAAAGTTCGAAAATTTTGCATGTAAATGTATGGATTTTTTAGGCAAAATTTTGATGGAGAAATTTCTTTGGAACATGCTATGATAATATGTGGTTTTATAGGTTTTTTGAGCTCAGAAATTCATTAAACACATTATTATTGATCAGGGATTAATATTTCTCAAGATATGACTAAATTTTCACTAAAATACATACAAATTTGAAAATTCGCTAATTTTCAGAGAGCCATAAAAGTTCAACCATACATCCTAGGACAAAATAAATGTTTATTTCGTTTTTTATGGCATCAAATTAGTACATAAACGAAGTTTTAGCAAAATCGATTTTCCAAAAAAAGTTCGAAAATTTTGCATGTAAATGTATGGATTTTTTAGGCAAAATTTTGATGGAGAAATTTCTTTGGAACATGCTATGATAATATGTGGTTTTATAGGTTTTTTGAGCTCAGAAATTCATTAAACACATTATTATTGACGAGGGATTAATATTTCTCAAGATATGACTAAATTTTCACTAAAATATATACAAATTTGAAAATTCGCTAATTTTCAGAGAGCCATAAAAGTTCAACCATACATCCTAGGAAAAAATAAATGTTTATTTCGTTTTTTATGGCATCAAATTAGTACATAAACGAAGTTTTAGCAAAATCGATTTTCCAAAAAAAGTTCGAAAATTTTGCATGTAAATGTATGGATTTTTTAGGCAAAATTTTGATGGAGAAATTTCTTTGGAACATGCTATGATAATATGTGGTTTTATAGGTTTTTTGAGCTCAGAAATTCATTAAACACATTATTATTGACGAGGGATTAATATTTCTCAAGATATGACTAAATTTTCACTAAAATACATACAAATTTGAAAATTCGCTAATTTTCAGAGAGCCATAAAAGTTCAACCATACATCCTAGGACAAAATAAATGTTTATTTCGTTTTTTATGGCATCAAATTAGTACATAAACGAAGTTTTAGCAAAATCGATTTTCCAAAAAAAGTTCGAAAATTTTGCATGTAAATGTATGGATTTTTTAGGCAAAATTTTGATGGAGAAATTTCTTTGGAACATGCTATGATAATATGTGGTTTTATAGGTTTTTTGAGCTCAGAAATTCATTAAACACATTATTATTGACGAGGGATTAATATTTCTCAAGATATGACTAAATTTTCACTAAAATACATACAAATTTGAAAATTCGCTAATTTTCAGAGAGCCATAAAAGTTCAACCATACATCCTAGGACAAAATAAATGTTTATTTCGTTTTTTATGGCATCAAATTAGTACATAAACGAAGTTTTAGCAAAATCGATTTTCCAAAAAAAGTTCGAAAATTTTGCATGTAAATGTATGGATTTTTTAGGCAAAATTTTGATGGAGAAATTTCTTTGGAACATGCTATGATAATATGTGGTTTTATAGGTTTTTTGAGCTCAGAAATTCATTAAACACATTATTATTGACGAGGGATTAATATTTCTCAAGATATGACTAAATTTTCACTAAAATACATACAAATTTGAAAATTCGCTAATTTTCAGAGAGCCATAAAAGTTCAACCATACATCCTAGGACAAAATAAATGTTTATTTCGTTTTTTATGGCATCAAATTAGTACATAAACGAAGTTTTAGCAAAATCGATTTTCCAAAAAAAGTTCGAAAATTTTGTATGTAAATGTATGGATTTTTTAGGCAAAATTTTGATGGAGAAATTTCTTTGGAACATGCTATGATAATATGTGGTTTTATAGGTTTTTTGAGCTCAGAAATTCATTAAACACATTATTATTGACGAGGGATTAATATTTCTCAAGATATGACTAAATTTTCACTAAAATATATACAAATTTGAAAATTCGCTAATTTTCAGAGAGCCATAAAAGTTCAACCATACATCCTAGGACAAAATAAATGTTTATTTCGTTTTTTATGGCATCAAATTAGTACATAAACGAAGTTTTAGCAAAATCGATTTTCCAAAAAAAGTTCGAAAATTTTGCATGTAAATGTATGGATTTTTTAGGCAAAATTTTGATGGAGAAATTTCTTTGGAACATGCTATGATAATATGTGGTTTTATAGGTTTTTTGAGCTCAGAAATTCATTAAACACATTATTATTGACGAGGGATTAATATTTCTCAAGATATGACTAAATTTTCACTAAAATACATACAAATTTGAAAATTCGCTAATTTTCAGAGAGCCATAAAAGTTCAACCATACATCCTAGGACAAAATAAATGTTTATTTCGTCTTTTATGGCAGCAAATTAGTACATAAACGAAGTTTTGCCAAAACCGATTTTCCAAAAAAAGTTCGAAAATTTTGCATGTAAATGTATGGATTTTTTAGGCAAAATTTTGATGGAGAAATTTCTTTGGAACATGCTATGATAATATGTGGTTTTATAGGTTTTTTGAGCTCAGAAATTCATTAAACACATTATTATTGACGAGGGATTAATATTTCTCAAGATATGACTAAATTTTCACTAAAATACATACAAATTTGAAAATTCGCTAATTTTCAGAGAGCCATAAAAGTTCAACCATACATCCTAGGACAAAATAAATGTTTATTTCGTTTTTTATGGCATCAAATTAGTACATAAACGAAGTTTTAGCAAAATCGATTTTCCAAAAAAAGTTCGAAAATTTTGCATGTAATGTATGCATGTAAATGTATGGATTTTTTAGGCAAAATTTTGATGGAGAAATTTCTTTGGAACATATGATAATATGTGGTTTTATAGGTTTTTTGCGCTCAGAAATTCATTAAACACATTATTATTGACGAGGGATTAATATTTCTCAAGATATGACTAAATTTTCACTAAAATAAATACAAATTTGAAAATTCGCTAATTTTCAGAGAGCCATAAAAGTTCAACCATACATCCTAGGACAAAATAAATGTTTATTTCGTTTTTTATGGCATCAAATTAGTACATAAACGAAGTTTTAGCAAAATCGATTTTCCAAAAAAAGTTCGAAAATTTTGCATGTAAATGTATGGATTTTTTAGGCAAAATTTTGATGGAGAAATTTCTTTGGAACATGCTATGATAATATGTGGTTTTATAGGTTTTTTGAGCTCAGAAATTCATTAAACACATTATTATTGACGAGGGATTAATATTTCTTAAGATATGACTAAATTTTCACTAAAATATATACAAATTTGAAAATTCGCTAATTTTCAGAGAGCCATAAAAGTTCAACCATACATCCTAGGACAAAATAAATGTTTATTTCGTTTTTTATGGCATCAAATTAGTACATAAACGAAGTTTTAGCAAAATCGATTTTCCAAAAAAAGTTCGAAAATTTTGCATGTAAATGTATGGATTTTTTAGGCAAAATTTTGATGGAGAAATTTCTTTGGAACATGCTATGATAATATGTGGTTTTATAGGTTTTTTGAGCTCAGAAATTCATTAAACACATTATTATTGACGAGGGATTAATATTTCTCAAGATATGACTAAATTTTCACTAAAATACATACAAATTTGAAAATTCGCTAATTTTCAGAGAGCCATAAAAGTTCAACCATACATCCTAGGACAAAATAAATGTTTATTTCGTTTTTTATGGCATCAAATTAGTACATAAACGAAGTTTTAGCAAAATTGATTTTCCAAAAAAAGTTCGAAAATTTTGCATGTAAATGTATGGATTTTTTAGGCAAAATTTTGATGGAGAAATTTCTTTGGAACATGCTATGATAATATGTGGTTTTATAGGTTTTTTGAGCTCAGAAATTCATTAAACACATTATTATTGACGAGGGATTAATATTTCTCAAGATATGACTAAATTTTCACTAAAATACATACAAATTTGAAAATTCGCTAATTTTCAGAGAGCCATAAAAGTTCAACCATACATCCTAGGACAAAATAAATGTTTATTTCGTTTTTTATGGCATCAAATTAGTACATAAACGAAGTTTTAGCAAAATCGATTTTCCAAAAAAAGTTCGAAAATTTTGCATGTAAATGTATGGATTTTTTAGGCAAAATTTTGATGGAGAAATTTCTTTGGAACATGCTATGATAATATGTGGTTTTATAGGTTTTTTGAGCTCAGAAATTCATTAAACACATTATTATTGACGAGGGATTAATATTTCTCAAGATATGACTAAATTTTCACTAAAATACATACAAATTTGAAAATTCGCTAATTTTCAGAGAGCCATAAAAGTTCAACCATACATCCTAGGACAAAATAAATGTTTATTTCGTTTTTTATGGCATCAAATTAGTACATAAACGAAGTTTTAGCAAAATCGATTTTCCAAAAAAAGTTCGAAAATTTTGCATTGGATTTTTTAGGCAAAATTTTGAAGGAGAAATTTCTTTGGAACATGCTATGATAATATGGGGTTTTATAGGTTTTTTGAGCTCAGAAATTCATTAAACACATTATTATTGACGAGGGATTAATATTTCTCAAGATATGACTAAATTTTCACTAAAATACATACAAATTTGAAAATTCGCTAATTTTCAGAGAGCCATAAAAGTTCAACCATACATACTAGAACAAAATAAATGTTTATTTCGTTTTTTATGGCATCAAATTAGTACATAAACGAAGTTTTAGCAAAATCGATTTTCCAAAAAAAGTTCGAAAATTTTGCATGTAAATGTATGGATTTTTTAGGCAAAATTTTGATGGAGAAATTTCTTTGGAACATGCTATGATAATATGTGGTTTTATAGGTTTTTTGAGCTCAGAAATTCATTAAACACATTATTATTGACGAGGGATTAATATTTCTCAAGATATGACTAAATTTTCACTAAAATACATACAAATGAAAATTCGCTAATTTTCAGAGAGCCATAAAAGTTCAACCATAAATCCTAGGACAAAATAAATGTTTATTTCGTTTTTTATGGCATCAAATTAGTACATAAACGAAGTTTTAGCAAAATCGATTTTCCAAAAAAAGTTCGAAAATTTTGCATGTAAATGTATGGATTTTTTAGGCAAAATTTTGATGGAGAAATTTCTTTGGAACATGCTATGATAATATGTGGTTTTATAGGTTTTTTGAGCTCAGAAATTCATTAAACACATTATTATTGACGAGGGATTAATATTTCTCAAGATATGACTAAATTTTCACAAAAATATTAAAAATTTTAAAATTCGCTAATTTTCAGAGAGCCATAAAAGTTCAACCATACATCCTAGGACAAAATAAATGTTTATTTCGTTTTTTATGGCATCAAATTAGTACATAAACGAAGTTTTAGCAAAATCGATTTTCCAAAAAAAGTTCGAAAATTTTGCATGTAAATGTATGGATTTTTTAGGCAAAATTTTGATGGAGAAATTTCTTTGGAACATGCTATGATAATATGTGGTTTTATAGGTTTTTTGAGCTCAGAAATTCATTAAACACATTATTATTGACGAGGGATTAATATTTCTCAAGATATGACTAAATTTTCACTAAAATACATACAAATTTGAAAATTCGCTAATTTTCAGAGAGCCATAAAAGTTCAACCATACATCCTAGGACAAAATAAATGTTTATTTCGTTTTTTATGGCATCAAATTAGTACATAAACGAAGTTTTAGCAAAATCGATTTTCCAAAAAAAGTTCGAAAATTTTGCATGTAAATGTATGGATTTTTTAGGCAAAATTTTGATGGAGAAATTTCTTTGGAACATGCTATGATAATATGTGGTTTTATAGGTTTTTTGAGCTCAGAAATTCATTAAACACATTATTATTGACGAGGGATTAATATTTCTCAAGATATGACTAAATTTTCACTAAAATACATACAAATTTGAAAATTCGCTAATTTTCAGAGAGCCATTAAAGTTCAACCCTACATCCTAGGACAAAATAAATGTTTATTTCGTTTTTTATGGTATCAAATTAGTACATAAACGAAGTTTTAGCAAAATCGATTTTCCAAAAAAAGTTCGAAAATTTTGCATGTAAATGTATGGATTTTTTAGGCAAAATTTTGATGGAGAAATTTCTTTGGAACATGCTATGATAATATGTGGTTTTATAGGTTTTTTGAGCTCAGAAATTCATTAAACACATTATTATTGACGAGGGATTAATATTTCTCAAGATATGACTAAATTTTCACTAAAATACATACAAATTTGAAAATTCGCTAATTTTCAGAGAGCCATAAAAGTTCAACCATACATCCTAGGACAAAATAAATGTTTATTTCGTTTTTTATGGCATCAAATTAGTACATAAACGAAGTTTTAGCAAAATCGATTTTCCAAAAAAAGTTCGAAAATTTTGCATGTAAATGTATGGATTTTTTAGGCAAAATTTTGATGGAGAAATTTCTTTGGAACATGCTATGATAATATGTGGTTTTATAGGTTTTTTGAGCTCAGAAATTCATTAAACACATTATTATTGACGAGGGATTAATATTTCTCAAGATATGACTAAATTTTCACTAAAATATATACAAATTTGAAAATTCGCTAATTTTCAGAGAGCCATAAAAGTTCAACCATACATCCTAGGACAAAATAAATGTTTATTTCGTTTTTTATGGCATCAAATTAGTACATAAACGAAGTTTTAGCAAAATCGATTTTCCAAAAAAAGTTCGAAAATTTTGCATGTAAATGTATGGATTTTTTAGGCAAAATTTTGATGGAGAAATTTCTTTGGAACATGCTATGATAATATGTGGTTTTATAGGTTTTTTGAGCTCAGAAATTCATTAAACACATTATTATTGACGAGGGATTAATATTTCTCAAGATATGACTAAATTTTCACTAAAATACATACAAATTTGAAAATTCGCTAATTTTCAGAGAGCCATAAAAGTTCAACCATACATCCTAGGACAAAATAAATGTTTATTTCGTTTTTTATGGCATCAAATTAGTACATAAACGAAGTTTTAGCAAAATCGATTTTCCAAAAAAAGTTCGAAAATTTTGCATGTAAATGTATGGATTTTTTAGGCAAAATTTTGATGGAGAAATTTCTTTGGAACATGCTATGATAATATGTGGTTTTATAGGTTTTTTGAGCTCAGAAATTCATTAAACACATTATTATTGACGAGGGATTAATATTTCTCAAGATATGACTAAATTTTCACTAAAATACATACAAATTTGAAAATTCGCTAATTTTCAGAGAGCCATAAAAGTTCAACCATACATCCTAGGACAAAATATATGTTTATTTCGTTTTTTATGGCATCAAATTAGTACATAAACGAAGTTTTAGCAAAATCGATTTTCCAAAAAAAGTTCGAAAATTTTGCATGTAAATGTATGGATTTTTTAGGCAAAATTTTGATGGAGAAATTTCTTTGGAACATGCTATGATAATATGTGGTTTTATAGGTTTTTTGAGCTCAGAAATTCATTAAACACATTATTATTGACGAGGGATTAATATTTCTCAAGATATGACTAAATTTTCACTAAAATATATACAAATTTGAAAATTCGCTAATTTTCAGAGAGCCATAAAAGTTCAACCATACATCCTAGGACAAAATAAATGTTTATTTCGTTTTTTATGGCATCAAATTAGTACATAAACGAAGTTTTAGCAAAATCGATTTTCCAAAAAAAGTTCGAAAATTTTGCATGTAAATGTATGGATTTTTTAGGCAAAATTTTGATGGAGAAATTTCTTTGGAACATGCTATGATAATATGTGGTTTTATAGGTTTTTTGAGCTCAGAAATTCATTAAACACATTATTATTGACGAGGGATTAATATTTCTCAAGATATGACTAAATTTTCACTAAAATACATACAAATTTGAAAATTCGCTAATTTTCAGAGAGCCATAAAAGTTCAACCATACATCCTAGGACAAAATAAATGTTTATTTCGTTTTTTATGGCATCAAATTAGTACATAAACGAAGTTTTAGCAAAATCGATTTTCCAAAAAAAGTTCGAAAATTTTGCATGTAAATGTATGGATTTTTTAGGCAAAATTTTGATGGAGAAATTTCTTTGGAACATGCTATGATAATATGTGGTTTTATAGGTTTTTTGAGCTCAGAAATTCATTAAACACATTATTATTGACGAGGGATTAATATTTCTCAAGATATGACTAAATTTTCACTAAAATATATACAAATTTGAAAATTCGCTAATTTTCAGAGAGCCATAAAAGTTCAACCATACATCCTAGGACAAAATAAATGTTTATTTCGTTTTTTATGGCATCAAATTAGTACATAAACGAAGTTTTAGCAAAATCGATTTTCCAAAAAAAGTTCGAAAATTTTGCATGTAAATGTATGGATTTTTTAGGCAAAATTTTGATGGAGAAATTTCTTTGGAACATGCTATGATAATATGTGGTTTTATAGGTTTTTTGAGCTCAGAAATTCATTAAACACATTATTATTGACGAGGGATTAATATTTCTCAAGATATGACTAAATTTTCACTAAAATATATACAAATTTGAAAATTCGCTAATTTTCAGAGAGCCATAAAAGTTCAACCATACATCCTAGGACAAAATAAATGTTTATTTCGTTTTTTATGGCATCAAATTAGTACATAAACGAAGTTTTAGCAAAATCGATTTTCCAAAAAAAGTTCGAAAATTTTGCATGTAAATGTATGGATTTTTTAGGCAAAATTTTGATGGAGAAATTTCTTTGGAACATGCTATGATAATATGTGGTTTTATAGGTTTTTTGAGCTCAGAAATTCATTAAACACATTATTATTGACGAGGGATTAATATTTCTCAAGATATGACTAAATTTTCACTAAAATACATACAAATTTGAAAATTCGCTATTTTTCAGAGAGCCACAAAAGTTCAACCATACATCCTAGGACAAAATAAATGTTTATTTCGTTTTTTATGGCATCAAATTAGTACATAAACGAAGTTTTAGCCAAATCGATTTTCCAAAAAAAGTTCGAAAATTTTGCATGTAAATGTATGGATTTTTTAGGCAAAATTTTGATGGAGAAATTTCTTTGGAACATGCTATGATAATATGTGGTTTTATAGGTTTTTTCAGCTCAGAAATTCATTAAACACATTATTATTGACGAGGGATTAATATTTCGCTAGATATGACTAAATTTTCACTAAAATACATACAAATTTGAAAATTCGCTAATTTTCAGAGAGCCATAAAAGTTCAACCATACATCCTAGGACAAAATAAATGTTTATTTCGTTTTTTATGGCATCAAATTAGTACATAAACGAAGTTTTAGCAAAATCGATTTTCCAAAAAAAGTTCGAAAATTTTGCATGTAAATGTATGGATTTTTTAGGCAAAATTTTGATGGAGAAATTTCTTTGGAACATGCTATGATAATATGAGGTTTTATGGGTTTTTTGATCTCAGAAATTCATTAAACACATTATTATTGACGAGGGATTAATATTTCTCAAGATATGACTAAATATTCACTAAAATACAAACAAATTTGAAAATTCGCTAATTTTCAGAGAGCCATAAAAGTTCAACCATACATCCTAGGACAAAATAAATGTTTATTTCGTTTTTTATGGCATCAAATTAGTACATAAACGAAGTTTTAGCAAAATCGATTTTCCAAAAAAAGTTCGAAAATTTTGCATGTAAATGTATGGATTTTTTAGGCAAAATTTTGATGGAGAAATTTCTTTGGAACATGCTATGATAATATGTGGTTTTATAGGTTTTTTGAGCTCAGAAATTCATTAAACACATTATTATTGACGAGGGATTAATATTTCTCAAGATATGACTAAATTTTCACTAAAATACATACAAATTTAAAAATTCGCTAATTTTCAGAGAGCCATAAAAGTTCAACCATACGTCCTAGGACAAAATAAATGTTTATTTCGTTTTTTATGGCATCAAATTAGTACATAAACGAAGTTTTAGCAAAATCGATTTTCCAAAAAAAGTTCGAAAATTTTGCATGTAAATGTATGGATTTTTTAGGCAAAATTTTGATGGAGAAATTTCTTTGGAACATGCTATGATAATATGTGGTTTTATAGGTTTTTTGAGCTCAGAAATTCATTAAACACATTATTATTGACGAGGGATTAATATTTCTCAAGATATGACTAAATTTTCACTAAAATACATACAAATTTGAAAATTCGCTAATTTTCAGAGAGCCATAAAAGTTCAACCATACATCCTAGGACAAAATAAATGTTTATTTCGTTTTTTATGGCATCAAATTAGTACATAAACGAAGTTTTAGCAAAATCGATTTTCCAAAAAAAGTTCGAAAATTTTGCATGTAAATGTATGGATTTTTTAGGCAAAATTTTGATGGAGAAATTTCTTTGGAACATGCTATGATAATATGTGGTTTTATAGGTTTTTTGAGCTCAGAAATTCATTAAACACATTATTATTGACGAGGGATTAATATTTCTCAAGATATGACTAAATTTTCACTAAAATATATACAAATTTGAAAATTCGCTAATTTTCAGAGAGCCATAAAAGTTCAACCATACATCCTAGGACAAAATAAATGTTTATTTCGTTTTTTATGGCATCAAATTAGTACATAAACGAAGTTTTAGCAAAATCGATTTTCCAAAAAAAGTTCGAAAATTTTGCATGTAAATGTATGGATTTTTTAGGCAAAATTTTGATGGAGAAATTTCTTTGGAACATGCTATGATAATATGTGGTTTTATAGGTTTTTTGAGCTCAGAAATTCATTAAACACATTATTATTGACGAGGGATTAATATTTCTCAAGATATGACTAAATTTTCACTAAAATACATACAAATTTGAAAATTCGCTAATTTTCAGAGAGCCATAAAAGTTCAACCATACATCCTAGGACAAAATAAATGTTTATTTCGTTTTTTATGGCATCAAATTAGTACATAAACGAAGTTTTAGCAAAATCGATTTTCCAAAAAAAGTTCGAAAATTTTGCATGTAAATGTATGGATTTTTTAGGCAAAATTTTGATGGAGAAATTTCTTTGGAACATGCTATGATAATATGTGGTTTTATAGGTTTTTTGAGCTCAGAAATTCATTAAACACATTATTATTGACGAGGGATTAATATTTGTCAAGATATGACTAAATTTTCACTAAAATACATACAAATTTGAAAATTCGCTAATTTTCAGAGAGCCATAAAAGTTCAACCATACATCGTAGGACAAAATAAATGTTTATTTCGTTTTTTATGGCATCAAATTAGTACATAAACGAAGTTTTAGCAAAATCGATTTTCCAAAAAAAGTTCGAAAATTTTGCATGTAAATGTATGGATTTTTTAGGCAAAATTTTGATGGAGAAATTTCTTTGGAACATGCTATGATAATATGTGGTTTTATAGGTTTTTTGAGCTCAGAAATTCATTAAACACATTATTATTGACGAGGGATTAATATTTCTTAAGATATGACTAAATTTTCACTAAAATACATACAAATTTGAAAATTCGCTAATTTTCAGAGAGCCATAAAAGTTCAACCATACCTCCTAGGACAAAATAAATGTTTATTTCGTTTTTTATGGCATCAAATTAGTACATAAACGAAGTTTTAGCAAAATCGATTTTCCAAAAAAAGTTCGAAAATTTTGTATGTAAATGTATGGATTTTTTAGGCAAAATTTTGATGGAGAAATTTCTTTGGAACATGCTATGATAATATGTGGTTTTATAGGTTTTTTGAGCTCAGAAATTCATTAAACACATTATTATTGACGAGGGATTAATATTTCTCAAGATATGACTAAATTTTCACTAAAATATATACAAATTTGAAAATTCGCTAATTTTCAGAGAGCCATAAAAGTTCAACCATACATCCTAGGACAAAATAAATGTTTATTTCGTTTTTTATGGCATCAAATTAGTACATAACCTATTTTTTAGCAAAATCGATTTTCCAAAAAAAGTTCGAAAATTTTGCATGTAAATGTATGGATTTTTTAGGCAAAATTTTGATGGAGAAATTTCTTTGGAACATGCTATGATAATATGTGGTTTTATAGGTTTTTTGAGCTCAGAAATTCATTTAACACATTATTATTGACGAGGGATTAATATTTCTCAAGATATGACTAAATTTTCACTAAAATACATCCAAATTTGAAAATTCGCTAATTTTCAGAGAGCCATAAAAGTTCAACCATACATCCTAGGACAAAATAAATGTTTATTTCGTTTTTTATGGCATCAAATTAGTACATAAACGAAGTTTTAGCAAAATCGATTTTCCAAAAAAAGTTCGAAAATTTTGCATGTAAATGTATGGATTTTTTAGGCAAAATTTTGATGGAGAAATTTCTTTGGAACATGCTATGATAATATGTGGTTTTATAGGTTTTTTGAGCTCAGAAATTCATTAAACACATTATTATTGACGAGGGATTAATATTTCTCAAGATATGACTAAATTTTCACAAAAATATATACAAATTTGAAAATTCGCTAATTTTCAGAGTGCCATAAAAGTTCAACCATACATCCTAGGACAAAATAAATGTTTATTTCGTTTTTTATGGCATCAAATTAGTACATAAACGAAGTTTTAGCAAAATCGATTTTCCAAAAAAAGTTCGAAAATTTTGCATGTAAATGTATGGATTTTTTAGGCAAAATTTTGATGGAGAAATTTCTTTGGAACATGCTATGATAATATGTGGTTTTATAGGTTTTTTGAGCTCAGAAATTCATTAAACACATTATTATTGACGAGGGATTAATATTTCTTAAGATATGACTAAATTTTCACTAAAATACATACAAATTTGAAAATTCGCTAATTTTCAGAGAGCCATAAAAGTTCAACCATACATCCTAGGACAAAATAAATGTTTATTTCGTTTTTTATGGCATCAAATTAGTACATAAACGAAGTTTTAGCAAAATCGATTTTCCAAAAAAAGTTCGAAAATTTTGCATGTAAATGTATGGATTTTTTAGGCAAAATTTTGATGGAGAAATTTCTTTGGAACATGCTATGATAATATGTGGTTTTATAGGTTTTTTGAGCTCAGAAATTCATTAAACACATTATTATTGACGAGGGATTAATATTTCTCAAGATATGACTAAATTTTCACTAAAATACATACAAATTTGAAAATTCGCTAATTTTCAGAGAGCCATAAAAGTTCAACCATACATCCTAGGACAAAATAAATGTTTATTTCGTTTTTTATGGCATCAAATTAGTACATAAACGAAGTTTTAGCAAAATCGATTTTCCAAAAAAAGTTCGAAAATTTTGCATGTAAATGTATGGATTTTTTAGGCAAAATTTTGATGGAGAAATTTCTTTGGAACATGCTATGATAATATGTGGTTTTATAGGTTTTTTGAGCTCAGAAATTCATTAAACACATTATTATTGACGAGGGATTAATATTTCTCAAGATATGACTAAATTTTCACTAAAATACATACAAATTTGAAAATTCGCTAATTTTCAGAGAGCCATAAAAGTTCAACCATACATCCTAGGACAAAATAAATGTTTATTTCGTTTTTTATGGCATCAAATTAGTACATAAACGAAGTTTTAGCAAAATCGATTTTCCAAAAAAAGTTCGAAAATTTTGCATGTAAATGTATGGATTTTTTAGGCAAAATTTTGATGGAGAAATTTCTTTGGAACATGCTCTGATAATATGTGGTTTTATAGGTTTTTTGAGCTCAGAAATTCATTAAACACATTATTATTGACGAGGGATTAATATTTCTCAAGATATGACTAAATTTTCACTAAAATACATACAAATTTGAAAATTCGCTAATTTTCAGAGAGCCATAAAAGTTCAACCATAAATCCTAGGACAAAATAAATGTTTATTTCGTTTTTTATGGCATCAAATTAGTACATAAACGAAGTTTTAGCAAAATCGATTTTCCAAAAAAAGTTCGAAAATTTTGCATGTTGCATTGTATGGATTTTTTAGGCAAAATTTTGATGGAGAAATTTCTTTGGAACATGCTATGATAATATGTGGTTTTATAGGTTTTTTGAGCTCAGAAATTCATTAAACACATTATTATTGACGAGGGATTAATATTTCTCAAGATATGACTAAATTTTCACTAAAATATATACAAATTTGAAAATTCGCTAATTTTCAGAGAGCCATAAAAGTTCAACCATACATCCTAGGACAAAATAAATGGTTATTTCGTTTTTTATGGCATCAAATTAGTACATAAACGAAGTTTTAGCAAAATCGATTTTCCAAAAAAAGTTCGAAAATTTTGCATGTAAATGTATGGATTTTTTAGGCAAAATTTTGATGGAGAAATTTCTTTGGAACATGCTATGATAATATGAGGTTTTATGGGTTTTTTGAGCTCAGAAATTCATTAAACACATTATTATTGACGAGGGATTAATATATCTCAAGATATGTCTAAATTTTCACTAAAATACATACAAATTTGAAAATTCGCTAATTTTCAGAGGGCCATAAATGTTCAACCATACATCCTAGGACAAAATAAATGTTTATTTCGTTTTTTATGGCATCAAATTAGTACATAAACGAAGTTTTAGCAAAATCGATTTTCCAAAAAAAGTTCGAAAATTTTGCATGTAAATGTATGGATTTTTTAGGCAAAATTTTGATGGAGAAATTTCTTTGGAACATGCTATGATAATATGTGGTTTTATAGGTTTTTTGAGCTCAGAAATTCATTAAACACATTATTATTGACGAGGGATTAATATTTCTCAAGATATGACTAAATTTTCACTAAAATATATACAAATTTGAAAATTCGCTAATTTTCAGAGAGCCATAAAAGTTCAACCATACATCCTAGGACAAAATAAATGTTTATTTCGTTTTTTATGGCATCAAATTAGTACATAAACGAAGTTTTAGCAAAATCGATTTTCCAAAAAAAGTTCGAAAATTTTGCATGTAAATGTATGGATTTTTTAGGCAAAATTTTGATGGAGAAATTTCTTTGGAACATGCTATGATAATATGTGGTTTTATAGGTTTTTTGAGCTCAGAAATTCATTAAACACATTATTATTGACGAGGGATTAATATTTCTCAAGATATGTCTAAATTTTCACTAAAATACATACAAATTTGAAAATTCGCTAATTTTCAGAGGGCCATAATTGTTCAACCATACATCCTAGGACAAAATAAATGTTTATTTCGTTTTTTATGGCATCGAATTAGTACATAAACGAAGTTTTAGCAAAATCGATTTTCCAAAAAAAGTTCGAAAATTTTGCATGTAAATGTATGGATTTTTTAGGCAAAATTTTGATGGAGAAATTTCTTTGGAACATGCTATGATAATATGAGGTTTTATAGGTTTTTTGAGCTCAGAAATTCATTAAACACATTATTATTGACGAGGGATTAATATTTCTCAAGATATGACTAAATTTTCACTAAAATACATACAAATTTGAAAATTCGCTAATTTTCAGAGAGCCATAAAAGTTCAACCATATATCCTAGGACAAAATAAATGTTTATTTCGTTTTTTATGGCATCAAATTAGTACATAAACGAAGTTTTAGCAAAATCGATTTTCCAAAAAAAGTTCGAAAATTTTGCATGTAAATGTATGGATTTTTTAGGCAAAATTTTGATGGAGAAATTTCTTTGGAACATGCTATGATAATATGTGGTTTTATAGGTTTTTTGAGCTCAGAAATTCATTAAACACATTATTATTGACGAGGGATTAATATTTCTTAAGATATGACTAAATTTTCACTAAAATATATACAAATTTGAAAATTCGCTAATTTTCAGAGAGCCATAGAAGTTCAACCATACATCCTAGGACAAAATAAATGTTTATTTCGTTTTTTATGGCATCAAATTAGTACATAAACGAAGTTTTAGCAAAATCGATTTTCCAAAAAAAGTTCGAAAATTTTGCATGTAAATGTATGGATTTTTTAGGCAAAATTTTGATGGAGAAATTTCTTTGGAACATGCTATGATAATATGTGGTTTTATAGGTTTTTTGAGCTCAGAAATTCATTAAACACATTATTATTGACGAGGGATTAATATTTCTCAAGATATGACTAAATTTTCACTAAAATATATACAAATTTGAAAATTCGCTAATTTTCAGAGAGCCATAAAAGTTCAACCATACATCCTAGGACAAAATAAATGTTTAATTCGTTTTTTATGGCATCAAATTAGTACATAAACGAAGTTTTAGCAAAATCGATTTTCCAAAAAAAGTTCGAAAATTTTGCATGTTGCATTTTGTATGGATTTTTTAGGCAAAATTTTGATGGAGAAATTTCTTTGGAACATGCTATGATAATATGTGGTTTTATAGGTTTTTTGAGCTCAGAAATTCATTAAACACATTATTATTGACGAGGGATTAATATTTCTCAAGATATGACTAAATTTTCACTAAAATACATACAAATTTGAAAATTCGCTAATTTTCAGAGAGCCATAAAAGTTCAACCATATATCCTAGGACAAAATAAATGTTTATTTCGTTTTTTATGGCATCAAATTAGTACATAAACGAAGTTTTAGCAAAATCGATTTTCCAAAAAAAGTTCGAAAATTTTGCATGTAAATGTATGGATTTTTTAGGCAAAATTTTGATGGAGAAATTTCTTTGGAACATGCTATGATAATATGTGGTTTTATAGGTTTTTTGAGCTCAGAAATTCATTAAACACATTATTATTGACGAGGGATTAATATTTTTCAAGATATGACTAAATTTTCACTAAAATACATACAAATTTGAAAATTCGCTACTTTTCAGAGAGTCATAAAAGTTCAACCATATATCCTAGGACAAAATAAATGTTTATTTCGTTTTTTATGGCATCAAATTAGTACATAAACGAAGTTTTAGCAAAATCGATTTTCCAAAAAAAGTTCGAAAATTTTGCATGTAAATGTATGGATTTTTTAGGCAAAATTTTGATGGAGAAATTTCTTTGGAACATGCTATGATAATATGTGGTTTTATAGGTTTTTTGAGCTCAGAAATTCATTAAACACATTATTATTGACGAGGGATTAATATTTCTCAAGATATGACGAAATTTTCACTAAAATACATACAAATTTGAAAATTCGCTAATTTTCAGAGAGCCATAAAAGCTCAACCATACATCCTAGGACAAAATAAATGTTTATTTCGTTTTTTATGGCATCAAATTAGTACATAAACGAAGTTTTAGCAAAATCGATTTTCCAAAAAAAGTTCGAAAATTTTGTATGTAAATGTATGGATTTTTTAGGCAAAATTTTGATGGAGAAATTTCTTTGGAACATGCTATGATAATATGTGGTTTTATAGGTTTTTTAAGCTCAGAAATTCATTAAACACATTATTATTGACGAGGGATTAATATTTCTCAAGATATGACTAAATTTTCACTAAATATAAATTTGAAAATTCGCTAATTTTCAGAGAGCCATAAAAGTTCAACCATACATCCTAGGACAAAATAAATGTTTATTTCGTTTTTTATGGCATCAAATTAGTACATAAACGAAGTTTTAGCAAAATCGATTTTCCAAAAAAAGTTCGAAAATTTTGCATGTAAATGTATGGATTTTTTAGGCAAAATTTTGATGGAGAAATTTCTTTGGAACATGCTATGATAATATGTGGTTTTATAGGTTTTTTGAGCTCAGAAATTCATTAAACACATTATTATTGACGAGGGATTAATATTTCTCAAGATATGACTAAATTTTCACTAAAATACATACAAATTTGAAAATTCGCTAATTTTCAGAGAGCCATAAAAGTTCAACCATATATCCTAGGACAAAATAAATGTTTATTTCGTTTTTTATGGCATCAAATTAGTACATAAACGAAGTTTTAGCAAAATCGATTTTCCAAAAAAAGTTCGAAAATTTTGCATGTAAATGTATGGATTTTTTAGGCAAAATTTTGATGGAGAAATTTCTTTGGAACATGCTATGATAATATGTGGTTTTATAGGTTTTTTGAGCTCAGAAATTCATTAAACACATTATTATTGACGAGGGATTAATATTTCTCAAGATATGACTAAATTTTCACTAAAATACATACAAATTTGAAAATTCGCTAATTTTCAGAGAGCCATAAAAGTTCAACCATACATCATAGGACAAAATAAATGTTTATTTCGTTTTTTATGGCATCAAATTAGTACATAAACGAAGTTTTAGCAAAATCGATTTTCCAAAAAAAGTTCGAAAATTTTGCATGTAAATGTATGGATTTTTTAGGCAAAATTTTGATGGAGAAATTTCTTTGGAACATGCTATGATAATATGTGGTTTTATAGGTTTTTTGAGCTCAGAAATTCATTAAACACATTATTATTGACGAGGGATTAATATTTCTCAAGATATGACTAAATTTTCACTAAAATACATACAAATTTGAAAATTCGCTAATTTTCAGAGAGCCATAAAAGTTCAACCATACATCCTAGGACAAAATAAATGTTTATTTCGTTTTTTATGGCATCAAATTAGTACATAAACGAAGTTTTAGCAAAATCGATTTTCCAAAAAAAGTTCGAAAATTTTGCATGTAAATGTATGGATTTTTTAGGCAAAATTTTGATGGAGAAATTTCTTTGGAACATGCTATGATAATATGTGGTTTTATAGGTTTTTTGAGCTCAGAAATTCATTAAACACATTATTATTGACGAGGGATTAATATTTCTCAAGATATGACTAAATTTTCACTAAAATATATACAAATTTGAAAATTCGCTAATTTTCAGAGAGCCATAAAAGTTCAACCATACATCCTAGGACAAAATAAATGTTTATTTCGTTTTTTATGGCATCAAATTAGTACATAAACGAAGTTTTAGCAAAATCGATTTTCCAAAAAAAGTTCGAAAATTTTGCATGTAAATGTATGGATTTTTTAGGCAAAATTTTGATGGAGAAATTTCTTTGGAACATGCTATGATAATATGTGGTTTTATAGGTTTTTTGAGCTCAGAAATTCATTAAACACATTATTATTGACGAGGGATTAATATTTCTCAAGATATGACTAAATTTTCACTAAAATACATACAAATTTGAAAATTCGCTAATTTTCAGAGAGCCATAAAAGTTCAACCATACATCCTAGGACAAAATAAATGTTTATTTCGTTTTTTATGGCATCAAATTAGTACATAAACGAAGTTTTAGCAAAATCGATTTTCCAAAAAAAGTTCGAAAATTTTGCATGTAAATGTATGGATTTTTTAGGCAAAATTTTGATGGAGAAATTTCTTTGGAACATGCTATGATAATATGTGGTTTTATAGGTTTTTTGAGCTCAGAAATTCATTAAACACATTATTATTATTGACGAGGGATTAATATTTCTTAAGATATGACTAAATTTTCACTAAAATACATACAAATTTGAAAATTCGCTAATTTTCAGAGAGCCATAAAAGTTCAACCATACATCCTAGGACAAAATAAATGTTTATTTCGTTTTTTATGGCATCAAATTAGTACATAAACGAAGTTTTAGCAAAATCGATTTTCCAAAAAAAGTTCGAAAATTTTGCATGTAAATGTATGGATTTTTTAGGCAAAATTTTGATGGAGAAATTTCTTTGGAACATGCTATGATAATATGTGGTTTTATAGGTTTTTTGAGCTCAGAAATTCATTAAACACATTATTATTGACGAGGGATTAATATTACTCAAGATATGACTAAATTTTCACAAAAATACATACAAATTTGAAAATTCGCTAATTTTCAGAGAGCCATAAAAGTTCAACCATACATCCTAGGACAAAATAAATGTTTATTTCGTTTTTTATGGCATCAAATTAGTACATAAACGAAGTTTTAGCAAAATCGATTTTCCAAAAAAAAGTTCGAAAATTTTGCATGTAAATGTATGGATTTTTTAGGCAAAATTTTGATGGAGAAATTTCTTTGGAACATGCTATGATAATATGAGGTTTTATAGGTTTTTTGAGCTCAGAAATTCATTAAACACATTATTATTGACGAGGGATTAATATTTCTCACGATATGACTAAATTTTCACTAAAATACATACAAATTTGAAAATTCGCTAATTTTCAGAGAGCCATAAAAGTTCAACCATACATCCTAGGACAAAATAAATGTTTATTTCGTTTTTTATGGCATCAAATTAGTACATAAACGAAGTTTTAGCAAAATCGATTTTCCAAAAAAAGTTCGAAAATTTTGTATGTAAATGTATGGATTTTTTAGGCAAAATTTTGATGGAGAAATTTCTTTGGAACATGCTATGATAATATGTGGTTTTATAGGTTTTTTGAGCTCAGAAATTCATTAAACACATTATTATTGACGAGGGATTAATATTTCTCAAGATATGACTAAATTTTCACTAAAATACATACAAATTTGAAAATTCGCTAATTTTCAGAGAGCCATAAAAGTTCAACCATACATCCTAGGACAAAATAAATGTTTATTTCGTTTTTTATGGCATCAAATTAGTACATAAACGAAGTTTTAGCAAAATCGATTTTCCAAAAAAAGTTCGAAAATTTTGCATGTAAATGTATGGATTTTTTAGGCAAAATTTTGATGCAGAAATTTCTTTGGAACATGCTATGATAATATGTGGTTTTATAGGTTTTTTGAGCTCAGAAATTCATTAAACACATTATTATTGACGAGGGATTAATATTTCTCAAGATATGACTAAATTTTCACTAAAATACATACAAATTTGAAAATTCGCTAATTTTCAGAGAGCCATAAAAGTTCAACCATACATCCTAGGACAAAATAAATGTTTATTTCGTTTTTTATGGCATCAAATTAGTACATAAACGAAGTTTTAGCAAAATCGATTTTCCAAAAAAAGTTCGAAAATTTTGTATGTAAATGTATGGATTTTTTAGGCAAAATTTTGATGGAGAAATTTCTTTGGAACATGCTATGATAATATGTGGTTTTATAGGTTTTTTGAGCTCAGAAATTCATTAAACACATTATTATTGACGAGGGATTAATATTTCTCAAGATATGACTAAATTTTCACTAAAATATATACAAATTTGAAAATTCGCTAATTTTCAGAGAGCCATAAAAGTTCAACCCTACATCCTAGGACAAAATAAATGTTTATTTCGTTTTTTATAACATCAAATTAGTACATAAACGAAGTTTTAGCAAAATCGATTTTCCAAAAAAAGTTCGAAAATTTTGTATGTAAATGTATGGATTTTTTAGGCAAAATTTTGATGGAGAAATTTCTTTGGAACATGCTATGATAATATGTGGTTTTATAGGTTTTTTGAGCTCAGAAATTCATTAAACACATTATTATTGACGAGGGATTAATATTTCTCAAGATATGACTAAATTTTCACTAAAATATATACAAATTTGAAAATTCGCTAATTTTCCAGAGAGCCATACAAGTTCAACCATACATCCTAGGACAAAATAAATGTTTATTTCGTTTTTTATGGCATCAAATTAGTACATAAACGAAGTTTTAGCAAAATCGATTTTCCAAAAAAAAGTTCGAAAATTTTGCATGTTGCATTTTGTATGGATTTTTTTGGCAAAACTTTGATGGAGAAATTTCTTTGGAACATGCTATGATAATATGTGGTTTTATAGGTTTTTTGAGCTCAGAAATTCATTAAACACATTATTATTGACGAGAGATTAATATTTTTCAAGATATGACTAAATTTTCACTAAAATACATACAAATTTAAAAATTCGCTAATTTTCAGAGAGCCATAAAAGTTCAACCATACATCCTAGGACAAAATAAATGTTTATTTCGTTTTTTATGGCATCAAATTAGTACATAAACGAAGTTTTAGCAAAATCGATTTTCCAAAAAAAGTTCGAAAATTTTGTATGTAAATGTATGGATTTTTTAGGCAAAATTTTGATGCAGAAATTTCTTTGGAACATGCTATGATAATATGTGGTTTTATAGGTTTTTTGAGCTCAGAAATTCATTAAACACATTATTATTGATGAGGGATTAATATTTCTCAAGATATGACTAAATTTTCACTAAAATACATACAAATTTGAAAATTCGCTAATTTTCAGAGAGTCATAAAAGTTCAACCATATATCCTAGGACAAAATAAATGTTTATTTCGTTTTTTATGGCATCAAATTAGTACATAAACGAAGTTTAAGCAAAATCGATTTTCCAAAAAAAGTTCGAAAATTTTGCATGTAAATGTATGGATTTTTTAGGCAAAATTTTGATGGAGAAATTTCTTTGGAACATGCTATGATAATATGTGGTTTTATAGGTTTTTTGAGCTCAGAAATTCATTAAACACATTATTATTGACGAGGGATTAATATTTCTCAAGATATGACGAAATTTTCACTAAAATACATACAAATTTGAAAATTCGCTAATTTTCAGAGAGCCATAAAAGCTCAACCATACATCCTAGGACAAAATAAATGTTTATTTCGTTTTTTATGGCATCAAATTAGTACATAAACAAAGTTTTAGCAAAATCGATTTTCCAAAAAAAGTTCGAAAATTTTGTATGTAAATGTATGGATTTTTTAGGCAAAATTTTGATGGAGAAATTTCTTTGGAACATGCTATGATAATATGTGGTTTTATAGGTTTTTTGAGCTCAGAAATTCATTAAACACATTATTATTGACGAGGGATTAATATTTCTCAAGATATGACTAAATTTTCACTAAAATATATACAAATTTGAAAATTCGCTAATTTTCAGAGAGCCATAAAAGTTCAACCATACATCCTAGGACAAAATAAATGTTTATTTCGTTTTATATGGCATCAAGATTTTCCAAAAAAAGTTCGAAAATTTTGCATGTAAATGTATGGATTTTTTAGGCAAAATTTTGATGGAGAAATTTCTTTGGAACATGCTATGATAATATGTGGTTTTATAGGTTTTTTGAGCTCAGAATTTCATTAAACACATTATTATTGACAAGGGATCAATATTTCTAAAGATATGACTAAATTTTCACTAAAATACAATAAATAAGAAATAAATGTTTATTTCGTTTTTTATGGCATCAA